>CM060966.1:160109357-161309357 GCA_030765045.1 Tenodera sinensis | reverse complement strand
ATACCAATTTTGATGTTTAATAGACGCAAACACAGAGATCTTTTTATATTTTTTTAATTCAGGAAATCACCAAACGTGTATTTCTGGTAAAATTTCGGTATCGAATTTTTGATCGGAATACAATAGTTCCTCTGCTTGGTGTAATTACACAGTAGAAAAGGTAGAAAAATACATTCACAAAAAATGCATTTTCTCAGAAATTATTGTAAGTCAGGTTCTAGCCACCAGGATCTCTACACTCCCAGAAATTGAGACTGTTTTCGCTGTAAGTTATATCTAAGGCCAATTTTGAGCATTAAGGAACGACCACTCTTAAAGTGGCCAATGGAAGTAAGAAGAGCTCATGGAATAATGCAGAAAGTATTAAACTTCTATCGATTTCGAATTATATTATTCCTATAAAATTTAACTCTTTAAAATTATGAAATACCTTACTTTCAAGTTTCTCTTTAAAGGACTAAAATTTTAAGAAAATTAAAAAAAGACACCTTTTTAATTTTAACTCTATAAAATAATTGAGACTTTAGTGAATGCGAAAAATTATTAATTTGCCTCCGGAACTCATTTTAAACACCCTACTGCATGTTTAAATTCGACGTGGATTTGATGAGCGCTGTGCATTCAAATATTTCATCGCTATTTTCTGATTATTGATATTTTCAGCACTTTTCTTCGGATAAATTGTTCTTTGTGGAGTTTTAGATTCCACAAAGAAATTTACTGCAAAATTTCACAGAGGGATAAGAAATAAACATTTCCCCAGGATTTTTTTTCTCAGATGTGTCTATGCAGATATTTTTAATTAGCAAACACAAAAATTACAATTTTTAGTGCAAAAAAATTTTAATTTTAAAAATTATATGAATTTTGAACCTAGAGTTTAAGTAATAAACCAAAATTTAAACATTCTTGTCGCGAGGGTTTGTTTAGTGACATAAAAAATAAGAATATTTGAACATTATTCTTGAATTATTAGAGCAAAAATGATGAAATTTAGACTGTAAATTTAGAATCAGAATCAGTTCAGAATTTCACATTTTCAGTCATATACGTATATTCTTGAGAGCTTTATTTTAGTTTGCACATACACCTTCAATTTTTATATTGTCAAAATCTCTTTGACAGTGTCGTTTTCAACTGTCAAAATGATTTTAGCGAGAAAGAGGCTTAATTGCCGGAAATTTGAACTAAATCATAGAAATTTACTGTGTTACTAATGCCTGGTAACATTTCATATCTATAAGCATGATACTTAGATGTAAAATACACTAAAATAAAAAAACCCGTCTTTTAGTGTGTAAATTAGTAATGTGTGGGTTTTTTACATGTCTAAAACATAACTTTTTCATGCCTAACATTTCGAGGTGTAATAATTAACATGTGGAACTGCTATGACATGGTGGGAGCAAGTCGTGTGACTGTTACACATCAGATATTTTTATTAACTCAGTGTAAAGACATTACATCCACAAAAAATGGTCTTCAGACCAAAAGCACGCACGTTTATTCGTGTACGACATTTTTACAAACCTGTAAACAACTTTACTTGTTGCACGAAAAAAGAAAAAAAGAAAGACTGATTTCATTTTTTACAACCTTACACATGTACTTCAATGTACTGGCAGAATAGCTTACCTTCAAATGTTTTCGTCGTTGCTTAGCAACTAATTTATTTTGATTCAGCTGTCAGTGACTGCCTTGTGCTTTAAAAACACGTTTTCACCTGATAGAATCTCTGAAAATTCCTATCGCTGTTATGTATCTTGTTATTAATATTTCAACCTAATGAGACAGAAAATCTGAGTTGGACATTTTTTATTTGCGATCCCCCCCCCCCCCCCCCCCCCCACTCCGTGAGTTAATGACATGTGCGTGTCGGCTGGACAAACCCGTTAGGCTCGCTGGCTGCCTCCCTGGCTTCGAGTCCATCTACACCACTTCTATTGTTTTAAATGCTTGCGCATCATTTGCCCTTTCTCGGGTTTTAAGTAACGCGTTTGTGAAATTTGGGAAATCCACAAAATCCTAGGTAGTTTGTAGAAATTATGACTTATTGCAAGCATAATGTGACAAATGATAAATCCTGTCACATTATTTCTCTTCTAAAACTAATCACAAAACACTTCTTTGTTTCATCATTAATACAATTTACAATTCGTCGTGACCTTGGGAGTCACAGCTGTTCTGTCCTATCGTAACCTTGACGCAAATGCTGCTCCCAATTCTACTACTCTCTGTGTCTTACAAACTACTGGCTCCGACGATACTCTAAAATTCACTAAAACTGACTTAACTCTGCATTTTAAAAATTCTCCTCTGACGGTTCTCTCTCGCAGCGAAGTGCCAACGAATTCTCTGGAAAGTACGCCTTTTCTCGACAATTCTGGGGCCCTAATGGCCAAGTTGTCGATGGGCCCTTAAACGCGACACACTCACTCACTCACTCACTCACTCACTCACTCACTCACTCACTCACTCACTCACTCACTCACTCACTCACTCACCCACTCACTCACTCACTCACTCACTCACTCAACAATTCTCGTAAACAAAGCCGCGTGGCAGTCGAAAGCTTCTCTAACCGTCTAGAATCGGTTCGCTCCATTGTTACCTTGTTTACTCACCGCGCAGTGGGGTGAGATAGTCGACCTCGGCTCTCTCTGACCAGCACAACAGTCCTTGAAGGGGCAAGGCTTACCGCCCGGCCGCTACATCCCCTATCTCTGCCTTGGACGTACAAAGAGAATGGGTTTCCAAAGCCACCATACAGCGAGCGGGTCTTTACATATTTGAATATTGCTTAAGCCTACTGTATTCTGCCATTCCCAACTTTTTTATGTGCCCGGGCACACTTAACTCAGGCCTAAGGAGACATGGGCGCCACCACAACATCGTTAGGGCATCTGCATTAGGTATTTTTGTTACAAATCATACTCTTCAGCTTATGAAATTAAACACCCTAATTAATTACACTTAAGAACTTGCTACAAGACACCTGCTAGCTTGTAGTAACTAAATAAAATTTGTAACTTGTTTCTGTATCTATATGATAGCTTTTGTATACGAGATTGAAGTTGAAGTATGGATTCTTAATACAAACGCCAGAAAATCGGAAAGGCTGCATCTGCCGTTGTTATCTGAAATCTTAGGTCCAGCTTCTTCTAGAAAGCAATTTACAAGCTAAGTATGTAGAGGGGGGCAGATGGAAGGAAATTATAAATTATGTATTATCCGATTTACATGCATTCTATTCTTAACGGCAGGCTATTTGATGTTCAGAGTGCAGAAAAAAAACACTGCTAGGCTTGGGAACAACTTATAATGAGTTGTATTTGGATTATGTTGTTCTTTAGGGCAGATTCTGACAGCTGCCTGTCGAAATGTGGTGTCGAACAAAAAGTTCTGGAGAAATATAGCGATGAATCTGTCATAATTTGGAATTTCCTCTTTTACCATCAACATACGAGATAGTCGTAATACAGAAATATTTTATATGCGAGAATCACACGAATTTCCCTACTAGTTACTTCTAGATTGTATTCTGGAAATTATCCTTAAAAAGCTTTGTTTACTTTCTTTACTACAAACCTATAGCAAATAGGGAAAGTAACACTCAAAAATTCGATATCGAGATTTCACCAAAAATACACATTCTGGAATCCCTGAATCTATATACCTATTATAAAAAGATCCTTCTGTGTCCATCTGTGAACTAAAAAATGGAAAGTCAATTAAATACCCAGCTTGGTATTTAAGTTTAATGTCTTTCAAGGATGCGACATGAAGATCATGAAGAATTGGTTTTGTGAAAAACGTTTTTTATTAAATTAGCATGTGTGTAAGATAATTTCATGAAAAATTACACTTTTTTATTAAATGTTATGGGAATGTCTCCAGAAGCTCTCCGCAGGCTGGGTTACTTCTGTATAATTGCTAAACCGTAAGAGAGAGACAAAATCTTACTACGGAAGGAAATGTAGTTCTCGTTAAAACACAATTTATGTCTAATGTATATTTGTGTGTGTGTGTGTGTGTGTGTGTGTGTGTGTGTGTGTGTGTGTGTGTGTGTGTGTGGAGTGAACCATTTCGGAGATATTCCTTGTTACTTGTCTGAATGTTGCAATGCTAATATCTATTTTTTCAAATACAAGGCCGTTATTCAATTTTGTATCTCTTGACCATGCAAAAAGGACAAAATTTGAAAGCTATCATATAGCGACCAGGTCTTAAAACATTTTACTATCTCTTAAAGCCTACTTGTATTTCCATATTCCCCTTGTACCTGCAAGAAAATTAGCAATAAGATAATTTGTACAAATGTTTATCTCGATTAACATGAAGTAGATAGAAGGATAAGCGTTTGCAAGAATAGTTTGTACACGAGTAGAGAAAGTCGTGTGAGTACAGCACATCAGATTTTTTCTATTTGTCAATCGTTTTCCAAAATGATTTCAAAATACATTTTACCGCAGCCAGATACATAGAACGCTAATAGTATAGTCAAATGTTTAGAAATAACGTGACTGTATGCATGCTGGGTTTCTATTTTGAATATTCTTTGCATAACCAACGATGGAGAAAAAAAAAAAAAAAAAAAAAAAACACAGAGAGCGACAGAGGTGTGTCGCTGGAAATATTAGAAATTCCGACTAACTACAGGAAATATTTCGTAGACGACCAAAGCTACAAAAGAGTTATTTTTAACAAATTGTATGTTTTGAGAAAAAAAAAAAAAGAAAAAAAAGAAAACTGCACATTTTTTCTGAATTAAATGTTGGTCTATCTTGACCAAGTGTGGAACACTGGAAGCAGAAACCGAGGAAGATCAAGAACAAGATGGACAGACTCTAGTGGGGCCAAGCGATGCAGTGCTGAAAGGTGTAGAAATGTTTGGAATGACAATGAAAGAAGAAATAGCAGTCTGTGTGCATAAAACTACATCTAAGTTAGGTTAATTCTAAGAATTCTTAATGAAAGTCTAAATGAAAACCAATATGTGCAAGAATTAATATTTATAATAGTAATCATCATATTTTTAGACAGAAAAAGGTATAGGAAGTTGAGGAAGTTTAGAATCTGGTGGTAAATTTATGATAAATTTTACTTCGACAATAATTCTTCGTGCCATGTTTTAGCAAAAACTGACGCAATTATAGGTTAGTATTGGAGCATTTCGATCCCTGAATACGCTCTTGATTGGCAATAAAGCTGCTAATCGGCGAAAATGTGATCAAATCTAACGAGGGAATAATCTCCAATCAAACACTGATTGCCATTTCTGCAACAGAAATTTCACTGATCGCTAGCTATGGTGGGTAAGCATTCGCAACTGCGATACAACAGGAAATGTTCATAAAGGCGTTTATTCTTGCATTTTCATTTTTCATAACTTCAATACCATTGTTTAATTTGTTTTTAAAATGCGATAAAATGAGGAACGTAATTATCTATATCTACTAAAATACGATACAAAGCGAAAGGTATTGCAACTAATGGAGTCTTTCTCAAATGAAGATGTAAAAAGCAAAATGAAAACACTTTTTAGACCACATGGTCTAAAAATAGAACTCACGAATTAAAAGCTTTAAATTATGTGATAAAATATTTATCACTCCAACTTTGCTTTCAAGTCCAGTCTCATGACAATTACGTTTTGATTTCGCACGTGCTTAATAATTTAATTTGGTTTGATAAGGTTTTACCTCTCACTGTGTCTTTTACATAATTAATTATGTATGCATTACCTATTTCTTCACAGTAAAAATCTTCATACTTTAATTTATCGCGTTTCATTGTGGAGTTAACCTATATGTTATATTGTCAGCGTTCTGCTTTCTTTGATCTAAACCCTTATTATTTTATTTAGTATAACCCACATAAAGAATAAATGATGACAAATATAATTTAGAACGTAAAAGTGGAGCAATCATTGTGGGCCACTATTCAATCATTAAACCTTTTCGCCCGCCTCGGTAGCGTGATGGTTAGCGTGTCTGCCTCACGTTCAAGAGGTCGCGAGTTCGAATCTCGCTTAGGGTAAGTTATCCGGGTAAGGTTTTTTTCCGAGGTTTTCCCTACCCTGAGAAGACGAATGTCGGATAACTTAAAGCTCCATAGACCTCGGGCTCATTTGAGCATCACTTCACCCATTTCATTTCATTCATTCGTCCGATATGACACAATGTTGGAGGACGTTAATTTAAAAAAAAAAAATAAATAAAAAAAAATAAACCTTGTCCTAATGCCAAGAATAAACAAGAGATTAGTTACTACCATAAGCTTATAACATCTTAAACCGAAAGTCTTAAGGTTACAGACCTAAAAGTTCTGATGTGCTGCACTCACATGACTTTCTCTACTCTTGTATAAACTATTCTTACAAACGCTTCTTCCTCTATATTCATATTAATCGTGATAAACATTCACAGAAAATATCTTATTGTTAATTTTCTTGTTCGTGCAAGGGGAATATGGAGTCCAGCAGGCTTTGAGCGACAGTCAAATATTTTAAGACCTGGTCGCCATGTGATGGCTTTAAAACTCGTTCTGTTTGCATGACCAACAGATAGAAAATGAATAACGACCTCCCATTTGAGAAACATAAGTATTGCAAAATTAAGACATATAACAAGGAATATTTCCGAAATGGTCCACTCAAGAAAAAGTGCTTTAGATATAAGTTAGGTGTTTTAACAAGATCGACATTTTTTTCTGTATTAAGATTTTGTCTCTTATGGCTTAAAAATTATGCAAAAGTCATCCATAATGACATTAGGACATTCTAAGAAAGTTCAAGACATCTTAAACATATATTTTAATCAAAATCGTTAGAGCCATTTTGGAGGAAATCAAAACTTTCGGAAAGTGTTCCATTAGAAGGTTAATCTGGGGTGGGGGAATTTTCTTGAAAATATTCCTGTCGGATCCTTAAAAGATGCTGAACTTAAATATGAACTTTGGTATGTAACCGACGCTTCATTTAACTTTCTTTACTTGTAAGTAGAAGGAAGTATTGTATCCCATCCAAAAATTCAATGTCAAGATTTCATCGGAAATATATGTTTTGAGATCCCTGAATAAAAAAAAAAGTATTTTTAGAAAAGGTCCGTGTGTGTGTGTGTGTGTGTGTGTGTGTGTGTGTGTGTGTGTGTGTGTGTGTGTGTGTGTGTGTGTGTGTGTGTGTGTGTCAGTCTGTGGACAGCATAACTCAAAAACGAAAAGTCGGCTAAAAGCCAAACTTGGTATTTAAATTTAATGTCCTTCAAGGATGCGACACGAAGATTTTGAAGAAAATAGCCCCACGCTAAAGTACCCTTTACATGGAAAATTTTTCGAAAGTTTTGATTTTCTTGAAAATGGCTCTAACGATTTTGATTAACAAGTCATATGTTTGAGATATTTTTATGAAAAATGAAATGTACATCTTGAATTTTCTGGCTATAGCCCCTGTAGTCGTATTTACTCTGGACGACTTTTGCATAACTGGTAAACCGTTAGACATAGACCAAATCATACAATACAAAAAATTTAGATCTTGGTAAAATACACCATTTATGTCATAATAAATTTTCTTGTAGGGTTAACCATTTCGGGGATATTCCTTGTTATGTGTGTCAGTTTCGGAAAACTTCCGGGAAATGGAACATCGTTGTTCATTTTTTATATGTTAAGTGTGCAAAGAGAACGGAATCTCAAAGCTTTAAAACATTTGACTATCGCACAAAGCCTACTGTATTCCAATATTCCCCTTGCACCTACAAGGAAATAAGCAATAAGATAATTTGTACAAATGTTTATCTTTACTAACACGAAGAAGATATAGGAATAAGAGTTTGTAAGAATGGTTAGTACAAGAGTAGAGAAAGTCATGTGAGTGCAACACATCAGATTTTTTTTAGTTATAGTGTTCACAAACGGACACACACACACACACACACACACACACACACACACACACACACACACACACACACACACACACACACACACACACACACACACATGGATTTTCTTAAATCTCGAAAGTGACCTTTTTGGTGGAATACAATAATTCCCTATTTATTATACGTAGTAGAAAAAGAGAAAATAAGAAATTCTATGAAAACATCTGGTATCTCGCTGCACACGAGAGTTAATCTGGTTTTAAACGTGATATTAGTTTTAAGAATCAATATAATAATATAAAGAATATTTTTCAAATTCGAGAGCTCTCTAAAAATATAATTAGTATATGCCCCACTTGTCAAAAGTGGTTTTATTTGCTTGTTATTTTCGCGAGTATTCCTAATCGCAAAATAAAATTCTACTTTTAACCCTAGTATCATAATCTGATATTATGGAGTGTTTCTTTAAATCAACAAAAGGTTTAGCAGTTCCACGAAAGAAAATACAAAAGCATACAAGCAGAACTGAATATTCTGACATTCCAGATTCTCCTGGCATGCATTTAATTAATTTTGCTTCCTTTTGTGTTGCAGGTAAGTGGACTGACTCGTGATGGGAAGATCGCTGTTTCCTGTAACCACATCCTGGCGTATCCAACATCTGCAACATGGCGGCTAATCTCATCCCAAGTCACGTCTCCAAACTTAAGTTATCAATTACGCCATTTTAATCATAATTATCACGATAGACAACGCCTTCTCTTTCTCCATTGTTTTATGACACACACGTTGTTTGTGTTCCACTCTATTTAGCTAAACCTTAAGCGTTTATTTTTGGGGCTATTATCTTGTATGAACTATGCAAAATCAATTTAGTTACATTCATATGACTATCTTTGTCTGTTTTTCTAGAACTATGCTTATAACTTTTTCAAGCAGGTAAATAGAAGATAGAGAAGCCTTTGCATTCCACCCAACAATTTAATACTAATATTTCACTGAAAATACACGTTTTAAAATCCAATGAATACAAAAAATAATTTTTAGAAGGTCCATGTGTTCGTGTGTTTTTGAACAACAAATCTCACTGTTCCAAGGATGCAATTTGAAGATTTCCAAGAAAACCCCCACCCCAGACAACCCTTTGTATGAGCATTTTTGGAACAATTTTATTTTATCAAAATGGCTCGAACGATTTTGATTGACATACTCCCTGTTTAAGATATGCTTATAACAAATGAAATATAGTTCTTGCATTTTCTGTGAATGTCTTCAGAATCCTCTGTATTTTAGATGTTGTTGCATAATTGGTAAACGATAATAGATAAAATCTTTCTGCACAAAAAAATGTGAATCTCGTTAAAGAACAATTTATGGCAAATACAATTTTTTTTTGAGTGGACCATTTCGAAGATATTCCTTGTTACTAGTTTCACATTTGTATTTTGGAAATACTTATAATTTTCTCAAACAGGAATGCGTTATTCGTCCCTCCCTCTGTCTATCTCTGCCGCCCCCCCCCTCTCTCTCTCTCTCTCTCTCTCTCTCTCTATTAATTATGCAAAGGGAACTCAATTTCCAAGGCATCACATAGCGGCCAGTTTTAAAAGATTTGACTACTTAAAATTCTGTATTCCCTTATTCCCCTTACACGCACAAGACAGCAATAAGCTAATTTCTGTAGATGTTTATCTCGATTATAATGAAATAAGTGTTTCTTAAAAGTAATTTGTTCAAGAGTAGAGAAAGTCATGTGAGTACAACACATCAGATCATTTTTTATGTATCGTCTTTCTCTAAGATTGACCCTAGGTAACGAAAATAGCTGACTTTTTAAATCCTTTACAATTTGGCTTCAATTTTAAATTAATATGCCAAAATACATTGCTTGTAGATTAGTAAAATGTTTTTGTTTAAAATGTTATAAAGCGCTGAATTCCAAACACATATATACGTGTCAGCTGGGGAATTTGATGTCATACTGGCAAGTTGACCATGCTAGCTTAGTGGTTAGAGCAGCCACTCAATAAGCGGAAGATCCGTGGTTCAAATCCCGACTATGACATTGAATTTTTCAGTCCTGATTCCACCTCTCAAACATTGCCCACATACGGCTTGTGTATTTAAAAACGCTAGCAGCAAGATTGTTGGTATAAATAAATAATAATTACTTATATAAACATTTAAAGTGCTTCAAGCACAAATTAAAAAGTTAAAAACTCACCACGCCCTACTGATAGCGCATATCAATAACTCGGCGAGGAAAATTAATGCTATCTGTTAAAAATGTAGGGTGTAAAACGCCACTTAATGGCACTTAAAAGTCAGATTTCGATCATTGCGATATTTTGTGCAAGGAATGCACTAAACGAGGGTTTTTCAGCACCAGATATGGAATTCCCTGGACAGTTACGATGTACCGCAAAGTCGGCTGTCCAAATGAGGACGGGTTTCCCAAACGGAAATATGTCTCCTCGATAATCAAAAGTGCGTGTCTAGACAACCCACGTGCCTTTCATGTACCTACAACAATGGCCTGCCTAAGGTTTTATGACGGCTCTTGACGGGGGTGGTACAACTTTTATTGCACTCAAGCATGTCAGCAGTGTTACATTTAAAACACTAACTCTTACTTTTATATCCCTTCTACAAATTGTTCTTACAAAACCTTATTTTCAATCTTCTTCACTTCATGGGTTTGTATTTCCTGCTGTTTCGCCTTTGCATTCCAAAATTGCTCTCATCTTCTTCTAGAACGCCCTACGTTTAGAGTTGCCAAATTTACAGCAATCTTCTCTATGTAATCTGGTTTTTATCTAGTTGAACGGCGGCGCCGTGGCCGAGCGGTTAGCGCGCTCGCCTACCACCTAGGCGGCCCGGGTTCGATCCCAGGGACCCGCATGTGGTATTCGTGGTGGACGAAGCGGCGTCAGGGCGGGTTTTCTCCGGGTACTCCGGTTTCCCCCGCCATCTCATTCCACCGGTGCTCCATCTTCATTCCATGTATCATCAGTGTCACCGCCTGCGGTGCCGTAGTAGTAAAAGCGGGCGTTAAACACTACAACAACAATCTAGTTGAACTAGTTACTTTCTGACTGGACTAGTTCCGTTCTAGCTGAAATAGTTACTTTCTAGCTGATCTGGTTCTTTTCTGGCTGAACTAGTTCCCTTCTGGGTGAACTGGTTATTTTCTAGCTGAACTATTATTTTCTAGGTTATCTAGTTCCTTTCTAGCTGAATTAGTTCTTGTCTAGCTAAACCGTTATTTTCTGACTGAACTAGTTCCTTTTTAGGTGAACTGGTTCTTTTCCAGATGAACTACTTCATGTCTGGCTACATTAGTTTTTGTTTAGTTGAAGTAGTTCTTTTCTGGCTAAACTAGTTCTTGTCTAGCTGAACTAATTCTAGTTTGGCTGAACTAGCTCTTTTTAGGTGAACAGCTCTCTAGCTGAACCAGATCCTCTCTAGCTGACTTAATTCTTCTCTAGATGAACTGTTTCTTTACCAGCTGAATTAGTTCTTTTCTAGATGAACTGGTTCTTCTGTAGCAGAACTAGTTCTTTTCTAGCTGCACAGGTTTTAGTCTAGCTGAACTAGTTCTCATCTAGCTGAATTAGTTCTTCTCTCCCTGAATTAGTTATCTAGCTGAACTACTTCTTTCCTAGCTGTAATAGCGTTTTCTAGCTGAACTAGTTCTTTTCTAGCTGAACTAGTTCTTCTACAGTTGAATTAGTTCTTTTTAGCTGAAATAGTTTGTTCCAACTGAAGTAATAATTTTCTAGTTGAACTGTAACTGAACTAGTCCTTGTCTAGTTGATCTAGTTTTTGTCTAGCTTTACTGATTCTTTTCTAGGACGCATCTAGGGTTGCCAGCTTTACAATTAAATAAGGGATACGAGTTAGAAATAATGAACGTTTCACAAAAATAAGGGATATACATTTATTATTGCCATTCACTTGCAATCGAAAAGTACAGATGTTGAGTACTTTCACAATTATTTCAACTATATCTGGGGCCTAGCGCATTAATATTCATGCTTTCTGCGTTGGTTCTGCCCATCAAACTTGTTGTGCACTTTTCGAATGGTAAGATATATCAGCAATTTGCTTATTATTACAATAAATATACAGCTCAGATTATGTTTAACAGCATGTAACACAAGGGCAGAAATAAGATTACTTTCAGGCCATTTATTTGTTGAGAAACATTGGCTAGATTGGAGGCGAACACGTGTTAAAGTTTGTGTCCTTCACTCCTAGCATGTTGTCTCAAATCTGATTCACCTCCATTAATAATGAACATAATTATGTTTGACGACGTGCATGTGTCTTTCCCATGCGTCGACTTCACCAAGAATAACATGCCTCCCAAGATATCTCACAAGTCATTCTTTCGCACTTCATCTTTGGCGAAACCGAAACAATTTTATTTTCGTCAGAGTCACACTTTTTAAATATATCTATATCGGATAGTATTCAATGCTGATTTGACCACAAACACTGTAGCGGAAACAGGTTATCGGCAGCTCCCAAGAATTCAATATGGCTCACATTACACCAAAAAGCAGTACTGCCAACCTACATAATAAAAGCATTTTTAACTTGAAATATCGCAGGGTTAAAGTAACATGCTTTCAAACGGTAAAATGCTTGAACAACGCAACTACACAACACGTGATGAACCGTTCACCTTTGGCAAACCTTATTCTGCAATAACACTTTTGGATAAAATCACTTCCGGACGCTAAATATCGCAATATATATTTAATGCACTATTGTGTTGCCAACACAAAAATAACAACGGTAGTTATAGCTACATACTCGTATAATGTTCTAAAACAATTCAAGACCAAACTACGCACACACGAACAATACAATGACGTCTACAGATTAATACAGAATCTTGTTTTAGAATCTATCGTTTGGCTTCTCTGCAACGAGTTCAAAAACAAGGGCTTCTGTGCCAACATAACGGATGCAATAACACCAACTATGGCCGTAGCTTTACCATGGTTATATTTTCCGAACAGTTGGCAGTACTGATGCAACCTAATAGATGGAATATTACCAAATATAACCAGACCGCGCCATAATGGGGAGAAAATGTCACAGTTGGTTTTTGGAGTATTCCAATAAACTGTTTGCCCTACACAAGTGAGACCATCTTCTATTCCAGAAGTTTAGATATTCAACTAGAGAGTCTGCAACAATCGACAGTAATATAAATATTTACTTTTAGACAAATTTTGAGTTCGTCTAACTTTACGGGACAAAGACACATATTTATGAACTAAAATATGGGACATCCGGTAAAAAATGGGACGGGTGCCACTATCTTTCTTTACTAATTCTATTCATTAGTTCTTTCTAATTCTGTAGTTTCTTTTACTTCTTATTGTAATTTATATGTGCCCAATTCTACACCAATTCTTTCTTTTCTTACTAAATCTCCATATCTCTTCTTAAAAACCTCACTTCTGCTGTCAGTATTTTGCTTTTTTTTTTTTTTTTTTTTTTTCTGTTAGTATCCAGGACTCTCTTGCTTACGCGAGACTGCCATGAGTTTATAACATTTTAATGTTGTTTCATTTCTTGTTCTGACGTGGCGATAATTTATGCGTTATTGCGTTTTTACGTTGCGTTTAAAATACTGATTAATTCTGTGAATTTAATTATAATTTACCCCTTGTTCTCCTATGACTGCCTCATTCTAACTCAGTAGCACATCACATCCGGTTTATGGCGATAAAATACACTTATAGAACATTTTCTGCAAAATAGCCAAGTAAAGAAAACGCAGTAAACTTTTATTTAACGTATTTTATTGCGGATTCACAATTTACACCTTCGTAAATCACTTTTATGATAATATTTCTGCATTACAAGTCTTCTTGCTGTTCAAAGCTTTTTTTTTCTTTCTAATCTCTTTCATAGTGGACATTTTTGTGATCGTCCGTTGTTGCCAATTCCACTACGTCACTATCGCTAACAAATTGTTTCTTCATAACTTGATATTTACAATTAATTTCGAATACTATTCCGAAATCGTTTCTTTATGGTGCACTTACCCACTTACACCTATGAAATAACATAAAATATTACTTTTCTCTTTTCCCTTAGAATAAATTAACAAGAAGTAAGCAAAAAATTCATCTGAGAGCTTAAACGTAAATGTTTGTTGCATTGTTTTATTATTCTTACTATAATTGGCTTGGTTTGTTTATCTTATTTTCTAAATATTTGTCTAAATCAAGCTAAACGCTAAATAATTGAAATTCGACAACTGTTCCATGCATTTACTTTCATATTTTTAACTTAACAGATATTTTTCTCAATGTACTATTATTTTTTGTTTTCTTTGTGGATATATTTAAATAAATTTCCTTCCTCGTAAATTCAGTTTAGTGGAGACTTTTCGTTGTCCTGTATTATTGCTGCAACGGCTGTATTCCTTCACCCAGCTCCTGTATTCTTGTATTCCTTCATCATATCATCTAGTGTACGTTAAATAGTGTGGGAGAAAGGCTGCATCCCTTTCTCATTCCTTGATTCACTTATATTTCTCCTGTAGTTATAATTATTTATGTGTTTCCGTGTAAAATTTTAATTACTTCTACAATATACCTACCCTTATGTCCTTATGTCCAATTCTACGTGTGCAATATGAATTTGTAAGTTGATTTGTCTTTTTTTTTTTTTTTTTTTTTTTTTTTTTTTTTTTGGGGGGGGGTACTAAAATGCATCACTAGAAGATCATCCTTTCAATTTACTTCATAGTTTTTACTGCTAGATATCGCCAGTTTCCTATTTTGATCTTCTGTTTTAAATCATACTAAAATGTGTAATGCTTACTGTAAGAAAATATCTAATTATATAGCGACTTTAATTACCTCTTTTGGGTCGACTCTGTGGTTTGATAGTGCGAACCTCCAATTCCATATCTCCCGTGTTTAATTCGGCCTGGAATATGGGAATTTTTCTGTAGCCAGGATCATTCTCCACCCCACCTAGAGTCTGGGATTATCAGAGCGCTAATTTAATGCAATAACTAAAAGAAATTTCAACCCAAAGATTAACACTGTAAACGAGTGAACACGATTGCTGTTGAGCAATTGTTGCTAAGTTAGAAAGCCTCCGATATGACTTTAGATATAAAAGACCCCACAGAAATGGAACAAAGCACGTTTTCAAAGTGTGTCTTTTCGTAGCTTGAGGTCATAGTATTCATCTTTAAATTTTTAACCTTTTTTACGCAAGAGGAGGAAGTATTATATTCCACCCAAAAATTTTGTAGAGAAATTTCTCGGAAATAAAATGTTTTGAAGCCAACTGAACCACAATCAAAACGCGCGCGCGCGTGTGTTTGTGTGTGTGTGTGTGTGTGTGTGTGTGTGTGTGTGTGTGTGTGTGTGTGTGTGTGTGTGTGTGTGTGAGCATAAATAAAATTCGCTAAGTCCGATAAACGCCAAACTGGTATTTTAATCAAAATCGTTAGATTTTTGAGAAAATAAATATTTTAAAAAAATGTACGCAGACTTCTTCTAAAAATGCTTTTTGAGATTTAGTGGGTCTTAAAACATGTATTTCCAGCGAAACCTGCAATTTTTTGGGAAATACAATACCTACTTCCCCTACTATAGCTAGTAGGGAAACTAATACGTTTTTAGTTTGTACCAGGCTCCATAAAAAACAAGCAATAGTGCTCGACCGCTGCGTCCCCCACCTCTACTCATCACAGGCGTCATGAGAGGGGTGCAGTACCGGAGGTGGCGTCCCGATCTCTCCTGGTCGGTTATGAGATCTTCTCGACCTCTACTTTTCAAACAAGTAGCTCCTCAACTGGTCCCTCATGGACCTAATAGACTGAGGCTTAGTGCGTCCCTTGCAGCGGGAGATAATACCCACGGCGGTACCAGGAATCGAACCCGGTTCTCCCGCTTGGTAAGCAGCATTCTCAACTTTCCAAATAAATGGCATTGCCTTTAATTGAGTTTAGTGCATCCGGGTTGATGTGAACGTGTAAGTGCAGGACTCAAACCCGGACATGGTGGCTCCTAGAGGTGATTTATGGACAGCACTAAGCCGTTTACAAGGGCAGTCCTCCCAGCCAGCCCTCGGTCATTGCTTTTTTCCGATGTGTGCCTAAAATGATAGTCGACTCGCTGAGATCCAAAACAGATACTGTACAAACGACCTTGCCTAAATTCAGAAAAACAAGTGGGAGGGTTGAGGTATTGTTATGAGGAGGCTAAAAGTGTCTGGCGCCAGTTCAGGTAGACTTTTATTTATTCAACGTGTATGTCTTATTCTTGTTGTTTGGATCTCCTGTGAAGTTTCAGCCGCCGAGCAGAAAACCATTGCAGTAATTTTCTTCACAATGTTTATCAAATGCCTTTCACCATTTCCTAAATTCCAGTCATTCAAGGGAACATATCTGTTAAAATTGAGACATATAACATTTTTGTTTCAATCTATACCATCAGATTAGACTGAATGCGTTCAGCGAGTTCACTAGCAGCCATAAAAGCCGGCGAACATTGAACATGTCAAGGAAATATAGAGTATAGTGCATAAGAACATAAACGTTAGATTTGATAATGAACATGAAAAGAGATATTATAAACAGACAATATGAGAAGACAAAAACAAAGCAGGAATACTTCAGAAACAAAATCAAATCTGAAACTATAGCCCCTCCCAACGCAAAGCCAAGGTTTACCGCCCGGCCGCTGCGGTATACTTAATGTAAGCTTCTCAATCCAACTAGAAGGCCCAAAAATTTGATGTCTATTTCTTCTATGATTAAGAATAGAAAAATATCAAGTTTCAGCGTTTTAGCGTTAATACTTTCTGCAGAATTATTTTTTTATATCTTAATTACAAATTAGTTTTAAAAATACGTCGCAGTTTTAAAAATTAATGCAAGGGACGAAGTTTTTGCATTCATTTTAATCTATTACTCACTTTTATCCATGTGGATTTCTTGCCCTTACTATATTAATGAAAGAAAAAAGAATACTCTAACAATTATTATTTAATTTTTAAAATAAGAGCTAACATCTTTTTTCAACTTAAATGACAAATAAATGTAAATAAGTATGCTTAAGTTACAATTAATTTTAAAACTATGATCAAGGTTTCGTGCAGATCGATATGTAAAACTGTATCGTGTGAAACACTTTGAGGTTAGGAAACGTAGAAAATATGGAAGCTGAGAAAACTGAGGAATTTTCTGACATGTTCTTGCTCACAGATGTGTCGGAGTGGATCTGAATCTTCCTTTATGGCCAACGAGTTGAAACTTCTCGTTTCCAACTCTTAGCTGTATTTTATTTTTTAACCTCTTGATCGCACAAAGAGAATGTAATAGTGACCAACTTTAAAACATTTGACTATCGCTCAAAGCCTACTGTATTCTAATATTCCCTTACACCTACAAGGAAATAAGCAATAAAATAATTTCTGTAAATGTTTATCTGCATTTACATGAAGTCGATTGAGGAATAAACGTATTTTAGAATAGTTCGTACAAGAGTACAGAGGTGCAAC
The DNA here is from genome assembly GCA_030765045.1 of Tenodera sinensis. Taxonomy (NCBI): domain Eukaryota; kingdom Metazoa; phylum Arthropoda; class Insecta; order Mantodea; family Mantidae; genus Tenodera; species Tenodera sinensis. The sequence goes on along the minus strand of CM060966.1, from coordinate 161,291,925 downwards.
ACAAGATTTCTTTTTTCAGATGTGTCCGTATCCTTAAAGGGTTAAATCGCTTTTATTTGCGTTCGTGGCAGCATTTCGCTAAAAAGTGTCGGTAGTGTTTAGAATTTCTTGAGAAGTAGCCAGCCATTGGCCTCGTCAAAGAACTCGATTGAAGGAATTCTGTGAGATTACGGAAAGTTCTGTTCCATATGCCACTGTGATGTGGTATGTGGTCCAAAGAATGCGGTTTTAAGACCAGTTTCTTCTCGACAGCTATAAGAACCTCATTAAAAGGAAAATAGTTTTTTACGTCGTAGGTTGAAGCACTTAGAACTTGTTTTCTTGTAACTGTTGAGTAAACTATCGCATCTGCAGCTTATTCCAAGAAACACACTTGCGCCCAGCTTAGAAACACTTATAATAAAGTCGTATAAGAAATAGTAACATAAAAAAGTAAACGTTCGGCTCATAGGATTAATTAACTATCTTATGAGTACACGATACTCAACTTTCGACATGATTTCGAGGGGAGAAAAAGCTTTTTATTTTATCAATCCCTCTAAAGACTTTCATTTACTTATAGAAAATCAAAACCCGAGTGGTATATCGATTAAGTATGATGATTAAAACAACGCATATAAGGATTACAAGAAACAAATACAATTATATAGATATACACCTCTATCTACATTTCTTTTTGTTTCATTTATATAGCCCCCTTTAATTTTATTGGACACATCAAGGGCTTTGACTCGAGAAACAACTTGATCTTATCTTTTATTCTGTAGATTTGTGCGTCGTCTGTTTCAGAAGTATCCGACCTGACCTATAGATAGCGTTGTTGTTTTAAAAAATCTGATGTGTTGCACTCACATGACTTTCTCTACTCTTGTACTAACCATTCTTACAAACTCATATTCCTATATCTTCTTCGTGTTAGTTAAGATAAACATTTGTACAAATTATCTTATTGCTTATTTCCTTGTAGGTACAAGGGGAATGTTAGAATATAGTAGGCTTTGTGCGATAGTCAAATCTTTGAGATTCTGTTGTCTTTGCACACTTAACATATAAAAAAATGAACAACGATGATCCATTTCACAAAAGTTCTAAGTTTTCCGAAACTCACACACATAACAAGGAATATCTCCGAAATGGTTCGCCCTAGAAGAAAATTTATTGAGACATAAATTGTGTATTTTAGCAAGATCTACATTTTTTGTATAGTATAATTTGGTCTATCTCTAACGGTTTACCAGTTATGCAAAAGTCGTCCAGAGTAAATACGACTACAGGGGCTATAGCCAGAAAATTCAAGGTATACATTTCATTTGTCATCAAAATATCTCAAACATATGGCATTTTAATCAAAATCGTTAGAGCCATTTTCAAGAAAATCAAAATTTTCGAAAAATTTTCGATTTAAAGGGTAGTTTAGGGTGGGGTTATTTTCTCCAAAATCTTCGTGTCGCATTCTTGAAAGACATTAATCTTAAATACCAACTTTGGTTTTTAACCGACTTTTCGTTTTTGAGCTTTGCTGTCCACAGACTGACAGACTGACACACAGACACACACGGACCTTTTTCTAAAAATGCTTTTTTTGGATTCAGGGGGTCTCAAAACATATATTTCCGGTGAAATCTCGACTTCGAATTTTTGGGTGGTATACAATACTTCCCCTATTTACTAGTAGAGAAAGTAAAAATGACAAAGGAACAAACAGCGTCGTAAGGATATTTCAGTCGAGTGTTTAGTTGCAATAAAGCTTTACACCTGAGACGAAGGAACAGTTGAAACAGTGGATTGTTAGGAGACAATCGACTCCAGAGAAGGACACAGTTCCATCTGCAGCCACGGTTATGTGTCACTTTTCTGGGATGCACTGGGTTAATTCTCGTTGGCTATCTCCAATAACGAAAAGCAATCAATGGTGGGTATTATCGAACATGTTGCAGTGTTTCAGTGAAGAAATCAAGGTAAAACGCAGCCTTTAGCGAAAAAGAAAGTTTTGTTTCATCAAGACAATACACCAATTCACACATCTGTTCTTACCATGGCCAAAATCAGTGACTTGGAGTTCGAATTGCTTTCTTATTCACCAGATTTGATTGCTTTCAGTTTCCAAACTTGAAGAAATGGCTTGGTGGTAAAAGATTTGCCAAAAATGAAGAGTCCACCTGCAGTTGATGGCTATTTTGCAGAGCTCGACAGTTCTCAGGGTATCAAAGCTGTTGAACATCGCTGGGAAAATTGTATCAAGCTAAAAGGAGACTAGAGAAACAAAGACGGGTTTTCTTTGTTAAGTCGGGAACTTCTGGGACAACTTTATACATGGTCAGAATCTAAAAGGCATATTATTACATGTATGTAGTACTTATACTCATTTAATGAGTTACGTATACTACTCAAAGGTGTAATAATAATAATGATTATACGTATATTCATTTAGATAAAGCATATAGAAAAATAATACAAGGATATCACTGTTAGTATCTGCTGCTTTCTAAATATTGATTTTACTGACTGACGGCTTGAACATAAATACATGTTAAACTTTTCTCAAATTTAAAACCCTGTGTAAACTTAAGTTACTTGTAGCTCCCTATATTTCATATTAACTAATGATGTTATTGCTTGCTGAACTATAGTGTTTCCTGAAGTTAACTTTTACCATTTTTACATTAAAAGCACTCATATTTGATACAACATTCATACTCACAGACACTGTGAGGGATAGGTAATTATTCTGGTTAAGAAAACTTGCCAATACCGCAGGGAATCGAACTCAGGACTTTTAATTGAGAAGCCAGAACGCTGATCGCTCGACCGTAGAGGCGTAATTAATCAAATTACTAAATTAATTGATGGACTTGTTTTCATATAGTCTGCTTCTCTATGTATCATTTGGTATAACAGATGTTATAGAGGTGATAAACATAGACAAATGATAGAAAGATGATAAAAAATGTAGAATAAGCATTCATCATGCATGGTTGGAATACATCGTTTCGTAGCGCCTTATTTTCAAAACCAACAGAGTAATAGGAATTTAATAGTCTATTAAAACGTCTATAAATTTTGTGTTTAGATTCCATAAATTTAGTTGACATTCTTGCCGCAGATATATTTCATAGACAATGGTCATATTGTTTTTAAAAATCTAATTTTTGTACTTTTATGATTTTTATACTCACTCTTCCGTAAAGTGTTTATAAAAAGACTTAGATACTATTTTTCTATCTACTTGTTGCTAATTGAGATACAATTTCATTGTGTATTTAAAAATTTCGTTGCAGGGTTGCTAAAGCGATTGAAATACTTTTATAAAAAAAACAGCTTTGAAATTCCATGCTCCTTTCATGATCGCGAAAAAAAAAAAAAAAAATTAACACTTTTAAATAGAAAACAATAACACACAATACCTCGGAAATGGTCAACCCGTCTGTTTAGTACGGTGTTAGGCCACTGTATTCTGCTCAGAGGACCCTTTGTCAAGCTTGAGGTTGTATACGTGCCGTAATCTACCACATGGCAGCACCAGCTTCACTTCCCTTCCAATGGAAGTCATGCTAAGGATTTTCACGTCCGAAAAAATCCATCCCTCTCCCACGGAGGATGAATTTTGGTTTTTGAGTTTTAGTTTTCAGACAGATTTGCTCGCGCGCGCGTGTACACACACATGGAGACTTTCTAAAATGGTTTTCTTTTCTTTCTGTCTTTCTTTCTTCTTCTTCTTTTTTTTTTAATTATTAAGGGAATCTCAAAACATGTATGTCCAGTGAAATCTTATATGGAATTTTTGGGTGGGAGACACACTTCCTCCATTATGTTGTAGGGAAAGTAAAAGTGTAACCTTAGTTGATTTTGATAAACGCACTTGAGGAATATGGAAATGTGTGCGAAAGCAGGAATAGGCAGGCCCAGCTCTGTGTTGCGACTGCAGCGCTGTCGGATCAGGAAGTTTCCAGATGAAGGACTAAAAAAAGACACCGATATGATTTGGGTAGTGTAATGGCGAGTGGGTTTCCGTGTTTCTGGTTTGGACTCCGGGCTCGAAGCGGCCACCTCTGCGGTTTCCGGTCCTGCCGATCAAAGCTTTGCATCCCGATCGTCATCGTTCGCTGCAGGCCCACAGTTTTATGTTTCGTTCACTTCACTTGTTACACACATGTAATACTACCAAACTTTCCGATACTTAATATCGATACTGATACTCTATACCTACCTACTCGGTTATAAAGCCGTTGCGGTGATCAAGTATGATCATTAATCTCATGGAATCCTTGACTGTCAAATTTTGTTAACTCATAACCTAGGATTTATTATTTTTAACGCTTTCTTTGGTGCGATACATAGCTGAAGTTGGGTAAAATTAAATAATTAGTTATGTCCTAAAACACTGTGAGTCCTGTACATAAATTACATCCCTGGCGTTTACCCTCAGAGCATTTTAAACCTTCAACACATGAACATTTAAATGCCCAAGAAAGTATGAACCAATCACCTGTGTTTAATCAGGTCTTCGACTACTCGACTTTGGTTTTTCTAACACTTATGCTCGTTAAAAATGTTCCATATTTTGTATCCAATCCGGTTCAAATTTACAGCGAAAACTTGAGGAAATGAACTTAAAAACTGGTGTATTGTTTTGTCTTTACTTTCACATTTCTGAAGATATTACACGATTAAAAATTCAATCATTGAGGATAAATTCATTAAAAAGTTTAAAAGTTTTAAAATTACACATCATTTAACATGTAAAAGATAAATAAAATATTCCATCCAGTTATTTCTATGGCAAATGAACCGTAGTTATATCTTAAATGTCTCGAAAATTGCCTGTGAAGTTCTCTCAGTCTAAATGACGTTTGTAGGCACAACTGTTAAATCATAGACAAAAACTTACTAAACAAAAAATGTAGATCTCTTTAAAACACACAATCTCTGTCACAACTTTTTTGTGGCCCTTTTCCGTTTCCGAGATATTCTTTGTTATTGGTTTGAATTTTCCAACATTTGCATTATTTTCCAGTGATAAGTTGCTATTCGATTTCTCTGGTGGTCATGCTAATTCGTCACATAACGATCCAATTTTTAAAACTCTTGACTATCCCTTTGGACTATTCCTAGATTAACAAGAAGTATAGATAGAGTACGCTTTTGTGAGAATAGTTTGCAGAAGAGTGAGTAAAGAAATTCATGTGAATGAAATACTTGATCAATAATATGTATTATCTGTCCTTTAATATTTAAGTTGATGTAGGTATGTAAATATAACGTAATTTTGTAATGGAAAGATCGAGGTGTTTCCCCCCTTCATGCCTGAGAAAAATTAAAGTTGCATTTAAAAACACTAATATTAAAGGACACTTCTAACTTACATTTAAAAGGTATATATACATAAAAGTTATAGTTTTGAAAACTGCAAAGGTGACAGTTACAATTCATGGAAAAAAAGGTGATGTTTTGGCACAAAAATTTTTTCTATGTGCCTGTATAAGAAAATTGTAAACATTTATTACAATAAGCAGCGATATTGTTAATTCATATTAAATTTATGTCCAAAATTACGTACATAATATTACAGCTGCAATGACCATTTTTGAAGTCATTTTATAATTTATTGTAAGCATTTGAAAAAACGCCACTTAGTTTTAAATTCTCTAGACAAGTCACTAGTGTTATTAAGTTCTCTCTTGGCATGAACCTAGATAATCTTCGATTATCTCAGAAACATTCGTGATATTACTTGTGACACATAGTTTATTGAGATAACAAGTACGAGGGTTGCACTAAATTTTTTTGAATTCCACGTTTCTAAAAACAAACGAAATTTGTTTATATTTGATAGTAACTTTCTAATGTATTGGAGTTGTTTGCGCGTAGTTTGTTGAATTTGCTCCAATAGTGAGTTAATTATTATCATTTAAATATTTTGTGTTCACTCGAAAATGAATTTGACTGGAGAACATTTTCGGACTATGATTTTTTGCGTTTTTAAATCGTCAAGCAATGTGAAGATCGGCTTAGAAATGCATTTGGTGAAGAAGCTACGTCTAAGGCAGCAATTTATAATTGGTACAAGCGAATTCAAAAGAGATCGGATTTTTTCTTAGTGACTTATGATTTCTTTTGATTTTCAAAAATTAAAGATAAATTGCGTGGAATCACTTTTCATCATTGATGATGCATTGGAACATTATAAAAACGTAGCTTCAGGAAGATTGTTTTAAGGACTGTTTCAAAAATGTATTTATGTTAAAGGGGGATATTTCAAAAAGCAACAAAATATTCTTTTAATTATTGATTTTCTAAAAAGCGTCGGCCTCGTATTTACTAAAAGCTGGTATGCCGGTTTCTCCTAGATAACGTTAAAGAAGCGAAAAATTAGAGTTTTCGCACTCGTAACGTTAAACGGTATCTTGACAGAAGTGATGACGTAAATAAAGTCAACGCGATGACTCCTAAAACTGTTGTCGGCCACGTAAGCCACGTCATTTCTTTCGGGAGTATTCGGAGGTATTCGTTTCCCTTAGCTTTCACTTGTTGCAGTTTGATATCCGCTGTTATAATCAATTGCAGCTATTTCTTTATATACGTAAATGTTGGATGGTTTATTAACCATTACTCTATTAGATGATTTTGTGTCATTGAAGATACTCTACCTTGCTGGAGTTCCGAGTTTAAGATCGGTGCAAACTTCACGGTTTAACGTAAACGATTTCTGAAGTGAAAAATGTCTGCAAAATTTTCGATTCAAGAAAGACGGCTTTTATCAATTTGTATATCTTCTGAATATACCAGTAAATTAATATTTGAAGATGGCAGTTTATCAGATAATTTCAAATGGTGTATATTTTCTTTTGACAGTTTTTGTGATTTTGATGCATTACAAGATAGTAATTTACTCGTTCTAATTTTTGCCTTTCCTGGATTGGGTCTGTGCATACATATATTTACTTTTAGATCTTTCCTCCTCAGAGTCTTCAGAAGTCTCTTGGACAAAGAGATCTGATTCCATTGGAAGTGATGCTTTGGAGGTTGTGAGCATTATAACCTTAAAATTCAGCAGAGCTAGGCTCCGTTCTCTCATGCCTTTCTTTCGAGCATTTGGGTACACTTTGAAGACTTGAAAATCCTTCGCCATATCTGAAGTCTATCTGCTAGCTTTGGATTAGACGTAGAATTAAGGACGTCAGAATAACGCTTTCTGAGCAGGGTGCGAAAAGTTCCTAATGCACGTTACGCTTACCTTTTGTCACAAAGACGTTCGAAATGATGCATCTATACAGGATTTAAACCTATTAAACTCATTACTGAAATGTTGAAAATACATAAGATACATTTAGGTAATCTAATTCTCGAACGAATTTTTGTATATTCTTTTATTCAAGCATTCCTCCTAGATAATACTCATGCAGATATCTGGAGAGCTAGTCTATTATTATGTCATCAAAATACGTTGTAATGTGAGACAACAATCTCTATGGACTTCTTTTCACGACAGCCCGTAAGTTTTCCTGGGTTATACCTTACTATGAACCGTTTGTTTTTCTCTTTGCTTAACACGCACCCACAGTCTGTTTAATTTTTCTAACGAACTACTCAAGAGTCTCGTTAATCCGAACTTCCACTTTATCCGGATTAAGTTTTCTTACTTTTACACCACAAAATTGGCACCGCAGGTAGCGTTGAGATCGTCTTATGACGCACCTTCAATAGCTACACAGAACGATCTAATGTTATGTTTAATTAATCTTCACCACGATCCTAAATAGACTTCTTGATATAAATAACTTTCAATTCCTTTTCTTGCCTCCTGAATTACACGTTTCTTGTGTATAAATGTGACTTACAAACTGACATTAGCAAAATTCTGTATACATTCCAACTTATAGTCCAAATGTGACTCGCTAGAGCAAAACTTAACACAATAAACACACGCTTTCTGTAGTACGATATATACAGTGAGAGCTGCACTTACTTAAAAGGGGGTAACTTTGGCCAGGGCGGGTTTTCTCCGGTTTCCCTACCACTCATTCCACCAAATGCCCCATTGTCACCTTTCCAATCATCGATTTCGCCTGCATTTCATATCATCCTTTTCCTCACTATCATACCTAGTGCTTGGCTGACCACCCGCTTCCAGGTCTTCACTCTGCCTGGTCTAGAGGTTCCTCTGCTCCCCGACAGGCATCTAACCCTAGGCACTGGCTTGTAAGTCCTAGGGGGTGTAAGTCCTAAATAAGGGGAGGCTACTCAAGTAAAAAAAGAGTAAAGTGTTGTGTTTTGTTCTCCCTTTTATTCTTTATTTACATTACGTTAGGTTTCTAGATTCAAAAAATGTATTTTCTACAAAAACAAGTCAATTATAAAAATGAAATTTGGTACAAAAAGGGGAAGCTTTGAATTCACAATGAAATTAATTCGGAAACATAGATGTGTATACTTTAAACGTAAATGTAAAAACGTAAATATACCCTCTAAACTAACTAACCCTCAGCGCAACAGCCCCAACGGGTCAAGACTTAACTCCCAACCACTACATCCCCCCCTCTGCCCACTACAGGCGTCATGCGTGGTGTGCAGTACTGGAGGGTGGGACGTGGCCAGCGCCCCGAGCCCTCCCGGCCGGCTATGCAGTCGCTACTTCTTCAAGTAGCTCCTCAATTGGTCCCTCAAGGACATAACCAGGCTGAGTGCACCCTGCCAGACCTCCGGGAGAGACATCCCCATGACGGTACCTGGTTCGACTTGGGCCCTCCGCGGAGAAGCAGGCACGCTATCAGTGCATTACGGAGGCGGTATTTCAGATACCTGCACACAACATTACTACACCATGTCAAACAATATGACACTGAACTATAAATCCATTATTCTCCGTGTGCACGTGAGCTAAGGTATCACAGAGCGAGGTCTTCAACCCCGATACTGCTATGAATCAGACCCGGCGGCCAAAAGTCGCGTCATTCAAGATAAACCTGGTATTTGTGAATTGATGTACCTCAGTTTCAAAAACACCCATATTAAACACTCCAAAGAAAATGCATGTGCTGATTGTAGACTAGGAACATGGTTAACGAGGGTTAAAAAGGCATAATATGCAAAATTTCCCACGCAGCACTAGCAACACGGAGGGTGTACCCTTCAGGGTTCAGTTGACAAGCTCATTGTGAGTAATGAACTGCCTGCCTACATTATCACGAAATTACCGTTTTATTTCCCACCTCGTGTTTGCAGTACACCGTATGTTCATTACATATTTATATCCTGTGTGACCCAGTATCTTTGTGGAGTGTTCGCGTGTTAGTTTGTGCTCGCAAATCTTGTATGATCACAGCTGCTGATAGAAAGATGTTCAACTCTCGTATTGTCAACAGCTCTCCGAATAAATAAACAAAACGCAGGGCACTTTACTGAACCAAACAAGATAATGTATTGAAGACCTTTGCTGCTTTAGATATCGGATATCCTGTATTCTCGGATATTCATAACTAGGGCTCGGAAGTTCATGCCCTAAAAACACTAAAATATGCATGCAAATATGCTCTTTAAAACTTGAAAATATGCCAAGAAATATGCACTGTTTAATTAAAACAATGTCCCTTTGCAGTAGACAAGACGAGTTAGTATAAAAAATAAAGTTACCTTATTCTTTAGAGGTTGAAGCAGAAGTGGTCCTACTGCTAGAATTAACTACTAAATTTCAGTTCACAATCAACACTTTGCACAAATTTTCAACTGTAAAGCATCGTCTGTTGTCTCGCAAAACACTTTTGTAACGTGAAAAACTTCTCTCCACGTCACAAGATGTTATCGGGCCATATTTAAATGATGTTAACTGTTTCACAGAGAGAGTCAAGTCTCTTGGTGTGACAGATGGTTTTCTTTCAAGGATGTCTCGAACACCGCACATCTGTTTATAAGTAGAATTTTTTGAAATTACATAATTCACTTTCTCTTTCACTTTTTGTCCTATGCTACCAGGAACCAAACTTAGATCACATATTGTTTTTTTCAAAGACAGTAAGTGATTCATGCAAAGGAGATCCTACAGCTTCCAATGCCGTTATGGCTGTTGGTAAGAAAGAAAAATGGGCAGATATGAAACCAAGATCCTCTTTTAACCCAGTGCCTGACAGAATATTTTGCACAGTTTCTATTGATGAAGCATCTTTCGTCCAATGAATTAACAACCTCTTCGGCTATTACTATGTGCTCAGCATAATATAAAACTGCGTCGACCCATGTTCGCCATCGAGTTAACACGGGTGCAGGAGGAAGTCGGATATTAGGTGCTGTTGATCTAAACAACTTAACTCTTTTAGGAGATTTAACAAAAATTCTCTTTGTACAGGACACAAATCTATCTACCAATGGGAAAAACCATTGTCTCAGAAATGCTACCAATATGAAAAATATTATACAGATGAAAATTAAAAAAAAAGCATAAAAATCATTAAAATATGCAATATAGGGGCAATAATATTGAAATCTTCGTGAATTGCATCATGTGCAGTACTACCAATATGAAAAATATTATCCAGATAGAAAAAAGTAATAAAAAACCATAAAAAATCATTAAAATATGCAACATAGGGGCTATAGTATTGAAATAATATGCATTTATCAAAAATCAAGAAAATATGCAGTTATATGCACCATAAAATCATGTCCAAATAACTGAAAATTCCGTAATTCGTGCACATAATGTAAAAGCATACATTTTAAACCCCTATGAAAAAACATGCAAATGCATGAACTTCCTAGCCCTACTGATCACATCTTGTGTTGGTTAAAATCCTCTCTTTCTACAAGGAGCACAGCCTTATCCAGGTTAACTTTCGCTTCTACTTCTTATTTAAGTCGTCCTGAGATAACTAATGTCTAATGTTAATATTTGATTATTCAATATATTGTATTTTCTTTACTCCAATTTGCTCAGTGCCTAAAAATTATAACTCATTCATCAGTTTGACTATTTTTAACATATTAACATTTTGAACATATCCCAAGTAGAATTTAAGCCTGGGAACTGAATTGCTATAGCATGCAAAATTTCGAATTTCTTTACCTCCAATAAATACATAGTTACAATAAATACACGAAAGAGAAATAAATTTTAGCGCAATCTCCATTTATATTCTTAGCTCTTATAGCAGTAATTTATATGAAAATTGAGTGCAGGTGTTTTAGGTGTAGGGGAGTAAAGTTTTAGTGCCTAAACGCCCGGCGTGCAATGTCTGAATTCTGAGACGCTATAAAAAGGGTAGAAAAATGTCAAAGTTTTAAACATAACCAGATTCTAGACATACCACAATGGTAGAAAAGTGTCAGAGCGCAGGCCCTCGTAGCCGTGGTCGCTGGAGCGTGACTTTGGCGCTCCACCGCGCAGAGGGTCGCGGGTTCGGGTCCTGCCTTGGGCAAGAGCGTGTAAATAGTAAAGACAATAGTAAAACACAGAAAAGTAAAGCGGGGAAATAGGGAAAATAAAATGAAAGTTATACTCAAATATCACCAGAGACCTACTAGTGACTAATCCCATAATGGTGGAATATTATCATAGCTGTACTCAAATATCCCTAGATTCTAGTGACTTATCATAATTGTGGGAAAATATAAAAGTTATACTCAGATATTACCAGATTCTAGTGACTTATCATAATTGTGGGAAAATATAAAAGTTGTACTCAAATATCACCGGATTCTAGTGATTTATCTCATAATGATGGAATATTATCAAAGTTTTACTCAAATATCACCAGATTCTAGTGACTTATCTCATAATGATGGAATATTATCGAAGTTTTACTCAAATATCACCAAATTCTAGTGACTTATCCTATAATGATGGAATATTATCAAAGTTTTACTCAAAAATCAGCAGATTCTAGTGACTTATCCCATAAAGATGGAATATTGTGTGAAAACATCAAAGCTATTCTTTAGTAACCTGCGGTAAAACACAACCCGTATAGCATGGGTGCCATAATGGCTGCTTAAAAACAATGACGTAATAAATCTGTTGAAACGTATTCTTTATAACCATTTCCACTCCAGTTCCCGGGCTACTTGCAAAATTCTAAAGCCTTCTGTAATATCGTATTTTTTGTTCCTTTTTAGAGTTGGCATTACAACAGAGTGTTAATTGCATGGCATTAAAAAATAACAAGTGCTCAAAGAACCGTGAAATAGATGTAAACTAAAATGTAAATGTGTGTAAATAAACCATTTATTTACATACCTATATGCCATTACTTTTTAACCGAAAATTAGGAGAACGAAAAGAATGAAGCCTTATCTCTGAAAAAACATACTAAACGTACTGAAAAATTTAAACAGATAACAACGAACAGCTCGGAAACGGCAAACGCAACAAACATTTTAATAAGAATTACGTGTTTCAAAGAGAACCAGACGATTTTGTATCTATCATACAGTTTACTAGTCAAACAAAATTATAGACTATCCCCAAAATATTATGCGTGCGCCGTCATTAATTATGTAAATATCTTCAAAATAAGTATTTTAATAACGTTATTAGAGTCATTGTTTTTAAAAGCGAAAACTTGACCTTTGTAAAGGGCAGTTTGATGTGAAAGGATGTTTTCACATGCTAGGAAGACGCTAACATTAAAAAGTTTGGTACTTATCGAAATTTGGTTTTTGAGTTTGGTGCACAATGTAAGTGAAAATATAAGTACATTGAGGTCTCCAGAATCCGAAAAGACATTATTTTGTGTGTGTGTGTGTGTGTGTGTGTGTGAGAGAGAGAGAGAGAGAGAGAGAGAGAGAGAGAGAGAGAGAGAGAGAGGTCTGTTCAATACCACACTTAGTATTTAAGTTCAGCATCTTCCAAGGATGCCACACACAGATTTTCAAGAATATCCTCCCCCCAAAATAGCCTTTACATGGAATATTTTTCGAAAATCTCGATTTTATCAAAAATGATTTTAACGATTATGATTAAAAATCCTTATGTCAAGATGTACTTATGAAAAATTGATATGTAGATATACCTACCTATCTTGAATTTTGTGGGAGTGCCCTGAAAAGCTCTCGGATTCTGAATGACTTTTGTATATCTGGTAAACCGTAAGAGATAGACGAAATCTTACTACACAAAAATATAGACCTCGTTTAAACACATGTATGTTTGCGTTTTTTGGAGTAAACCATGAGATATTCCTTGCTATTTGTTTGAATTTCCAATACTTGACTATAGTTTTCTCAAATGGGAGGTCGTTATTCATTTGTTTTATCTCTTGGCCTTGTAAAGGGAATGGAATGTTAAAGCTATGACATAGTCACCAGCTTTAAAAGATTTGAATTTCGCTCAAAAGCTACTGTATATTCCCCTTGTACCTACAAGGAAATAAGCAATAAGATAATTTGTACAAATGTTTATCTGGATTAACATGAAGTAGATGGAGGAATAAGTGTTTGTACAATAGTAGAGAAAGTCATGTGAGTGCAACACATCGAACTTTATATAATTAGTTTGTTAAGCTTCATAATTTTACCACAATGTACTGTCTATGTTTGGCCAGAAAACTCTTTGGTATGATGAGAACTTGCAAGAGATGGCTAAAACAGAGATTTCTGGCAAGTTACACAAGCATGAGAGGTTTTTACGACAGGAAAGAAGCAATACAATGAAACGTATTTCAGTTATTGTTGGCCTAGTTCCGTTTGTTGAAATAACTGGGTCACTTTCAGCAGGCCATGTCTGCGTTTGTAGAGCAATCAAAATGAAAACGTGTGTACCTACTTGTTTTTATTCTTGAGATTGTAAAACAATGTCAAGACAAATGAACATCTGGACAAGAGGTAAATATTGGGAAAATAAGCCTGAGTTGGATGTTATTTTACCCTGCTTGCCTATTTGGTTCGTTTGTTCAGAAATGTAAGTACGTTTCCTTCTTAGTTTTATATCGCCTAAAAATGTCTATTTCATACGTTTGTGCCTATTCTGCTATTTTTTATTCGCTCAAGGACAAGTAGGCTAAGACAAGCAACGTGATCCACCAATATCGGAAATAATATAGACCACAGGCTTCACTTATCTTAACTATGTGGTGTAAATTAAAGAAATTCCAGCTACTTTCGAGAGGTATCCCTGATATTCTCAAGAAATGGCAAATTTTAAACCTTGCTTAATTATATCGTGTGACGTAGAAGGAAGTTCCTCGTAATATAAGAACATTTTACGAGAAAACATACTTATGGGGGTTCGGAAAGGTCTATTTAACCAATGTTAAATTTGCTATGTTCATGTTCTTTTTCTCATAAACCATATGGAGTAGACAGTTGAAATTTTTACTATTTAATATTGAATATGTTATGATTTTACCATAAGAATTTGTCTCTTATCTAATTTTTCTAGAAATATTTTTTTAAACAAAGCACTTTAAAACAAATTAAAGTATGGAATCCTTTTTTTATTTTGAGAACAAAATGACATAGACTTAAATTCCACGTCAAAAGTGGTAAACATATACAAGGAGAATGTGGTAAAAAATTTGTACACGTATCTTTTATAGGAGCGGAGAAAAAGGTACATATACCAATATATGACAAAATGTAGTTTTTAAGAAATTAGCGATAAAGTACCACAATGCCATTTCACTTGATAAACCTACAAATTTCTTCACAGACATGGTAACTGGAGCCTGACATTTTTTGCAACAGACAAACTGGCCTTGTGCAGCTTGTAATGAAGATTTATTAATTAATTCACAGTGAAAATCAACACTTTTATTTTCTAACATTTCTTTATAAAGTTCTAGTACAGATTATATATTTTTGTGATATCAACTATGCACATCTGTGTTATTTGTATTGAGGTTATGGGTATTACTTCTATTTGTTTCTGTTATTTCTTTCTGCTTACTGACATTTCTCTTCAATAATCTCGTACTGCTAGACATTTTACATATTAATATATAACACAGGGATAAGCAAAACTCTCACAGAATACAAAAATTGGAAGACAAAGTTATAATGTTTACTACATATCAAAATAATATGAATAACTGACAGTCGTGCTGCAGCAGGCTGGCCAACACAGGAATCTCCCAAAGAGGAATAAACATCCCTAGAAATACCGAACGTAGGAAAAACATATGAACGTTTGAATGTTACTCTTTTTATGTCTCTCTGTTGGCATTTTGATAGTTTTCTGACAGTTGCAATACGTGTTAAAAACTGAAAATTATATACTCAAACATAATTATTGTAAAGTGTTATATATCATTTTAATCGTTAAAATCTGGAGAACAAAAAGAAATGAAAATCTAAATTTCTGAGCCCCCTTACATTTACTCCTGGAAGTGTGATGCTGATAATAACATGCGATATATATCTCAACAGGTAACAGTAACAAAGCATGTGGTTTCAGTTATATTTATATTACACCTAAGCTATTTTGTGTATTTTATGTGCTTATATCTTGATTGTTATGTCGTTGCTTGGAATTTTGTATAATTTTTTGGCCACCAATATAAAGTTAATGCTCTTATGATTAACTATAGAGCATTTTAAGTGCCTATTTTGTTCATTTTAGTGCCCTTTTTTCACACATTTTAGTGTCAATAAATTCACTCTCTAGTAATGAGTGTGAAATTCATGTGATGTAAAACTAATAGAAACTTTTAGTTTCATAAAAACTACACATGAAATTTAATACAGTTTGCATAATTTATTATTAACTCACACTGTACTTAATTATTAAGAACCACAAATATAATTTTTATGCTTTTTGTTCATCTCTTTTAACTGCTGCCCATGATTAGGTAGAGGAAGCGTTGTGTACCTATTATAGAATTTCTATAGAGTTGAGACTCGTCAAAATATCTACCTACCAAAAGGGGTAATGGAAAATAATTGTTTATAATCTTTTATGCTCACCAAAATGCCTCAAACGATTTTGATTAAAATATGCTTGACATATTGAAGTACATTTTAAGTTTTCTGTGGATAGCCAATGGAGAATCACATACTATTCAATATATTCTGAGTCAATTTTATAGATATACCTATATTCTTACAAACTCTTATTCCTATATCTTCTTTGTGTTAGTTGAGATAAACATTTGCAGAAATTATATTATTGCTTATTTGCTTGTAGGTGCAACGGGAATATGGGAATACAGCAGGCTTTGAGCGATAGTCAAATCTTTTAAAGTTTTGCATGGCTAACATATAAAACCATGAATAGCGAATTCCATTTGACGAAAGTTTAAGTTCTCCAAAACTCACACAAATAAAAAGGAATATCTCCGAAATGGTTCACTCTACAAAAAATTTATTCGGACATAAATTGTATGCATTAGCAAGATTTACATTTTTGTATAGAACGATTTTGTCTATCTCTTACGGTTTACCAGTTATGCAAAACTCATCCAGAGTAAACAGGGTTACATGGGCTATAGCCAGAAAATTCACAATACACATTTGCCATAAAACTGTCTTAAACATATGGTATTTTAATCAAAATCGTTAAACATTTTCGAGAAAATAACAATTTTTGGAAACTTTTCCATGTAAATGGTAGTTCAGATTGAATTTTTGGCCAAAAATGGTTTTTAATCGACTTTTCGTTTTTGAGTTATGCTGCCCAAAGGCGCTGTCACACTGACAAATACACACACACACACACACACACACACACACACACACACACACACACACACACACACACACACACACACACACACCGACCTTTTTCTACAAATACCTTTTTTTATACACGGGTCCTCAAAACATTATACATCTGGTGAAATCTCGACATCGAATTTTTGGGTGGAATAAAATACTTGCTCTACTTACTGCATAGTAGAGAAAGTAAAAATGGATTTAAAATACACATTTGATCTTAAAATTTTCCGTAGCTTAAGAAATAGGTATCTTCTGAAATGTCTATGTTTAATTTGCACTTTGTATGAAATTTCGTGACTAAACTAGAAGGAATAATTATGATTTGTCCCATAGAGAGGGTTTAAAAGTCAATCAGAATTGTAAGATTTCTAAAGAGCTACTTATTTTTCTAGAAGTAAATTTTAGCATCTCTTATGGTTTTCTATTTTATAACTAATATAAAATACAATAAGAGTGAAAAGGAGTTCAGGGCTGCATAATTCAGGCAATGCATTTCAGGTGTAGTGTTAATATTTCAATTATAACATTTTTATAGACATTTTTGAGATAATAAAATTTATTTAACAAATATTTTCGCATGGCAACCTTCCAGTTTGACCAAATAGGTATGAAATTTCGCACTTACCAGATTTTTCATGCCTCTTAGAGACAAATGGAAAAATTGGCGGGCAAACGTATCAGTGGACCAATTTCGGGAAGGGCTTTTTTGTTTACCTTCTGTAACACTCAGCAGAGGAAATATTGTATTCCAACCCACAACTTTACAGCGAGATTTCACTGGATATACACATTTTGAGGTCCTCTGAACCCAAAAAGTCCGTGCGGCAATTATTTTTATACCTATATTTTCGATGATATTTGATTATGAAGTTTTTGAGTGAATTTTCAAATCATTCCCCTGCCATTGTTGTCCACAGTGGTCTAGGCTTAACATACTAGCCTCTGGTTCCCGAAGCCGCTGTTTCAAACCCAGCGATGAATTTTTTTTCGGACGTAAAAATCCTTATACGGGTTCCTTAGGAAGGGAAGTAAAGCCGATGATCCTCTGTATTATATTTACAGCACGTAAAAGAATCTCAAATATGATGAAGAGGCCTATGAGCAAAATTAAGTGGTTTTTCACACCCAGTACAGACTGAAACACTGAGAATAAAGCACTGAAACAGCGCCCATAAATAAGAAACTCAAATTAAATTTCCCCTGCCATTGGGAGTGAAAACATCTGACGTCAACAGCACAGTTATAGGACTTACCTGTTCTAACAGGCATAAGGACTCAAGTAGAAGATTGTTCCTATAAATAACCATTTAAATGTAAATATTTCCGTTTATTTTCATAATTTCAATAGAAAATCTTAGCGATTCTTAGTAAAATATGTAAAGTATGTTATAAACATTGAAAAATAAAATGTAGGTGTTGAAATTTCTATAAACAGCCAGATAATAATGAGTGATCTAAAAGAGTCCGAACCGGCTGCGCTGTGTTTTACCCGTCCACGTCCTCGGCGCTCGCCACTGACTGCTGCTGTTATAGAACAGCGCGGAAGAAATCATACAAATTTTTTAAAACTACTTTTAAAAGCTTTACTTACCAATGCTATTAAAGGAGATGCTGAAACTGGCCACTGTCGTTGTCCATACATTTTTGACACCTCTTTAGGAAACTATCCATCACTCGCCGTAGTTAACGTTGAGAAATGCTGCCAATTTCCTGGCGGATATTTTGTTTTAACTCTTCCAGGGTATGTGGGTTGTCTTGTACACTTTATGTTTTAAGTTACCCCAAAGATAAAAATCGCAGATCACCTGGTAGTCTTTCTCCAAATCACACTTTCACTTGGCGAGCTGACTGAGTTAACACATACGAATCACAAATAAATACTCGCTGTGCAGTAGAAAACAAATGCTAAGCCATAATACACTTTTTGATTAAGTACACAACAAAATAATAAAGCACACTGGTAATAACTCAATCACACGTTATCACGTCAGCTCAGTAGTGCACTTTCAGAGCAGAGAAAAACCGCTGCAGCTGCGTTATCGTGTTTCTGTGTGCGCAGTGGAAAATCACCGCCCAATGATTCAGATGTTTTTGGGTTTCTGTGGTGGGACAATAGAGAATAGACAAAGGCCCATGTTGAAAACATAAATCTCTCTAAAATATAAACACATTTAGAAACATTCTCTGTAGTTTCCATATTTAAGAGTAGTTGTCATTGAAATTGCAAATACTTGTCTACAAATGTGAACCTTTTTAACCGAAATTGTTATCACAGATTTGTTCGAGAAAATAATTTTCAAGAAATAAAAATTTATTCGCATGTGAAAATGCTCAAAATCTGGAGAATTTGAAAAGTTAATAATCTTTCTACATTACTTATTTCTGAAATATAATCCCTTACAATCAAATATTAAATTTTGAGCAACAATTCCTATAGTTTTTGCTGTAAACATAATAGGTATGAGTTTTTAGCATTTAAAAATCGAACACGTAATATTAAGTTATTAAACCCTGACGAAAAAGGGTTCTGAAAACCTCTTTATGGAACTTAAAAGGCCTGCAATTTGGAAAAAAAAAAAAAAAGATTAAAAATTGCATCTTAAGGAACGTTTTAAAGTGAAAATAATATAAGTAAACAAAAATTTTAAAGTTTCAATAATTACTTGCTCATAGGTTTGGGCATTTAAATAGTGGAAGGGAAAAGTCATAAACATATCCTGATTTTATTGTATTCTAGGATTTTTGCTATGAAAACTGTTTTTCCTTCAAAATTGTATAAGTCAGTAATGCATGTCGTTAAATGTATGCTAATCGTTCTTTTATTTTCGCTAGTCCTTACCTATATCGATTCGGTTTGAAAACTTGCTTTTATTCTTGGCCTCCTGCAATGCAATGTGTGTTTATTAGCTAAGAACAGACTACCAACTACAAAAAATACGACTAGTGAATTAAGTAGGAATATGTGTGAGACTGAAAATGTTATTGCCTGTCATTTGGGAATGTGTTATGCGGTTCTTTTAAGTTTATTAGTTCCAAAGGTTGTATTTAGGACTTGAATATTATAAATTTGGCCAGTTTTGGGCCTAACTATAAGCTAGTCCACCAAAGTTGGCCAGCAGGGCGAGTTGGTTTGCCCTCCCTCCCTGCCTATCCCCACCACTATGGACACATGTTCCTCGTGTGGGGGATTCCTCGTGTTGGGGAGGAGTTGCCACGCCCTCAGAGCTCTCCCATTGGCCACTGGGGCCACAGTAATGCTCCCTGGAGGGCGGTGCCCATGCCTGACGTCACCCTCCCTATTGGCCGAGCTACCAGCACACCGAACCACGCCTATAGGTACACGTGTGGTGGGGACAAACCGGTACGGGTATTCCGGTTTTTGTGGTTCCGAAATTCGCCACCAGAGGCTCCCTCGCCTCGCTTTTCAGTCTAGTTGAGGAGGTGACAGTGGAAACAACTGGGGGATGTGTGTTAGTGGCAAAGCGCTAGCAGGAACTGGTAACAGGAACTGGCAGGAGTGCGTGAGTGCGTGTGTGTGTGTGCTCGTGTGCTTGTGACGTGCCGGGACTCGAACCCAGCAGTGCCAACTACAGGGTGGGGGTTAAGCACACACGCACACACACGTGGGGAGGGGGGTCGACAAGGTTACGGCAACCAAAATCAGCCCTCGGCCGTCATGAAGGGACGTTGACACAGTGTTTGGACTGAGCCGACCGGAAGCCGCCAGGTCGACGGGGAAGTTGCCGGTAGTTGAGCCTCCAGTCGCCGAGACCGCGTCCCGTCCAGCCTCCCTCCTTCCCATGACAGCGGCCAGCTGCACGCCGTCGACAGCGCTTCGGCGTCGGCGGAAGAGAACGTGCTACCTGCAGCAACCTTGGTGATGAATCTCGGCACCCCCCACACCCCCTTTTTGTGTTCCTTAAGTTTGTGTTTAGTGAACCGCAAAACAAAAGACGTACAAGTGCCGTGTTTACTACTCCTACCATGTTTTTTTAATTATTTGCTACGTATTTATTATAGATAATAAGTAAACTGTGAACTCTTTCTAAATGATGTCAGCATACACACAATTTGGGTACTCGTACCCATCGGCGTCGCAGGTAAGCCAACTTCTCTACTACCATTGCATGTCTTTGACCGTAAATTGTTTTAGAGTGCTGTAAAATGAAGAACGCGAAATGACAAATGAATAAAGAACAGCGTAAAAATAATGCTGTCCTTGAAGCGAGTGTCTTTTGGTGGGTCAGTTAGAGAAAGCTGGTAACCTATATGCTGTAAAACCTTCCACAGGTGATGTTGGACATATTTTACTGTCCACAATGTTTCCAGAATTAGTGTGACCTTGGGTAGGTTTTAAAAAACTTGAATGTTACTTTTATTAGGCCTGCTGGGGAAAGTGATAACCTAAAAAATCTTCCACAAGTAATGTTAGATGTATTTTATTGTCTATAATACTTCTTGGTGCAGTAACAAAATAATGGCAACCTTTACAAGGGTTTGATAATGTTGGGTTTTAGCTTTGTCAAATGTGTCTAAGCTAAGAGCCATAAAAAATCTTCCAGAAGTTATTAGTGTTCACAAATCCTTTGGATCACTTCAGTAGCTTTTACTAAATTTGGATGTTATTTTTGTTGGACCTACTGGGCTACTTACACGCTGTAAAAAGTTACACAAATGATGTTAGGTTCTGCTTTGACCTTTATGTGTGATTTTGTAGTGTTAAGTATTGCTTTTTTATAGTGGGTATCTTTTGTTGGGTCTTCTGGAGAAAACTGGTAATCTACATATTGTAAAAAAGATTCCATAAGTGTTATTAGATGTTTGTTGATATGATTACAAAATTATTGGCCTTTGCATCTTTTGGTGAGACATCTGAAAAGGATAATAACCATGTGTTGTTTTCAATTCTTAACACTTCTTGAAGAGGTTATGAAGATACTGTTACCCATAGTAAGGTTTATAACGTTTGATGCTATAATGGATGTAAGGTTTTGTGTGGAAGTGGCCACCAATCCTCGACATTTCCAAAATAAGACATATTTCCATCTACACTGTTATTATTACCATGAATTATAAGATCACATATAACGTTTGTCTATTTACGGTTGCTCCCAAATGTTTTGTAATTTTTCTGATGCCACATTGGTTAATAAATTCAGTTTTCATCATATGACGAAATCACTGCTTCATATATGTTCTATTTACGCAGTAAAATGAACCCACTAAATCCTTTTATGAAGCCTCCAATGTGGTAGAATTTAAATTTCTCAGGAGGGCGAATTAAATAAATTAAAAGTGGCTACTTGGGAGGTTAACCAAATACCTAATGGAACTTCGAATGCTGTAAAAGTCAATATACCACACACCCCAATTGAAAACCACGAGTATTAGTTTTAAACCAATATTTTATTCTGCTAGATTTAATATTTTACCATCACCATGTGTTCACTTCATAAACAATATTGTAATCAGTAAGTATTATTTATGCAGTGGAGTTAAAATAAGGTTATTGTGTGAGATTAAATGTAGCTATTTATAGGTTAAGATATGATTTTCTAAGAAGCTGTAAGACAAACAACATTATTTTTACTCTAAAACTGGCCATAAAAGAAGAGCTGTTTTATGGAGTTTTTATGGTTACATAAATGTTATCATCGGTTGATAGGCTCGAGAGAAAGATAAATGGTTTATTTGCAATGTCAATGACTTGTTGATAACAACTCTTTCAATGTTAAACTGTATATTGTTTGTATATATATCAGACATCTTTATCACCTCAGTTGTTTAGTCCTCGGTTTGAATCTTATTCAATTAGTTATACTTAAATTGTATTACAATAAGGAATGTGGTGGTTTCTACACATTTTGTATACTTTGTGGCTTATTTGTGCCTCATAGAAGGAAAGCAACTTATCAAATCCCTACAGATCTTAAAACTAAATATATCATGACACTAGTTCACAGCAGATTTACAGAAAGTATTATTTTTAACCACAATAAACAGCAAATCCAATTAATGGATACACGCCTTGGGATAGTAGTAGTCAATTGTCTAAAAAACAAGGCAATTATGAGAAACAAATGAATGGGCACTCAGCATTTCAATGTGAAATCTCGGAAACAAACAACGGAGAATTGTCCCGTAAAAAACATATTTAATATCATGTGTTTCTGTGTTTTGTAAATATATAATTCATGGTTATCCATGTAATAAATATTATAAGAAAGGATGGGTCTTAACAGGACATTTACATTTTATTTATCAATCTTAAAAATGTTGGCTTTTTCGAGGTAATGTAAGCATACATTTTACAAATCAAATATTACCTTGAGTGAAGAAAATTTGCTAAAAAATCTTCGTCTTACATCTTAGGAAGCCATGCTTGATTTAAACATAAAATTCGTATTTTTACGAGTGTTAGTTGTTCAAATACATACATACAATATATTTTTTGAACTCAAAATATATTTCCGGTGTCTATAATAGGAAAGAAACAGACATAAAAATAAACTTTGAATTGGATCTAGAACTAATGTAACTGAGAAATTATTTAAACAACACATTTTTTCCTTTGTATTTAACACTATGTTGCTATAGGGGAAAAAAATGGCACTTTTTTTCATTTACACTTAATCTTTTGCAATATTCTTGTAAAACCTTATTATTCTATCTATTCTTAAACTGGATAAACTTCCAGCTTATATTTCATTGTTCAATACAGTAGTAAAGTTGTAGAATATTCTCGTTTGAGGTAAGCGTACGATTTAATAACAAGAAATATCTCAGAAGTGGTTAATAAAAAAAATTATTTGGTCTCTTAGGGTTTACCAAGTGCAAGTCACCCATAGTAAAGAGGACTTCAAAGATTATCCCCAGGAAATTCAAGAGCTAAATTTATCATGGAAATATTTTAATCAAAATGTTTGGATACATTTTTGATAAAATAAAAAATTGTGAAAAAGTGTCCATGTAATGTAGTTTAGGATGGGGGAGGGGATTTTCTTAACAATCCACATGTATCTTCAGAAGATGCTGAATATAAATACCAAATTTCATTGAAACAAGGTGTCTCAAAACATGTAAAATTGGGTATCAAATTTTTGGGTTGATAACAATACTTCCTCTACTTGTTATACGCAGCGGTAGAGAAAATAAAAAACAGCGATTGTTTGATAATCATGGAGACATTCGTGCTTTGAGGAATAAAAGATACCTAACACTTATTTAGGCATGCAAGTGGAGAAGCGATCTGAGGACCGTCGGAAAGAATGCCCCGGGGTCCCTAGTTAGAGCAAATTAGATTTTCCATGCCACACGCCCGTTTCCCACACTAGTGCTAAACTTGTAAATTGCAGCGTCCACACACACAATACATTTAATCGCCGTCCGGCTCGAAGAAAATGGTTCTATAATAGCCTCATTATATATTCCAGGACAGTCCCGTCTTTATACGCATGCTCAGAGGTAATTTATTTATTCTGTTATGCAAACGACAAGAGCTGGAATTTTCTGGAGAAAGAAACAAAAAAAGATGAGGATAAAAGTTTGTTATAAAAGGAATCGGCTACGTTTTTCGCTGGCGGCGAGTGTACTGTGGGCCTCTGACGAGAAAACGTCTAATGGGGTGCTCTGCTCCCTGGAGGAGAAAGGGGGAAAGGTAGCCAATGTAGCAACTGTTAAATAGATCTACTGCTCTACATTAAATACTACTTTCTCTCACAATGAGGTGGCTGTAAGGAACGTGTTTGGCATTAATAACTCCGTTTTCTGAGAAAGATTACGGCAAGAGTCCCAGTATATCAACAAGGCCCTTAAAAACATCGCTCCTGTGGACAATGTTCGCTGCGTGGCGTTAGTGTAGTTGCTGCAAAGTTTAGAAAAGGTTCAAATGATATGCCGCTTGAAAGAAGTGATAAATGTTGTCATTCTTCCCAGAACGTACAGATTTATGAGGAGTATTTTGACTGCAGATCCCTTTCCAAGGAACAAAGATTGTCTATAGGTCGTGCGTTAGTTCCTGACGAATGAAATGTTTAAATGAGAGGTTAGATGCGAGCTACACTGGCACACAGAAGTACAAACGGCAATCAGATGGTACACTATATATAGTTTACACTTAAATTGTTTGTGCGTCTGAATTGTTGTCATTTTCATTGTATCGTTAAAACATTGGCAATAATATGAACGCGTACCATGCAAGCTTAGCAGTCAACTGTCCTCTATTTTCTCTTCGAAACAAACATAGGGAAGCGAGCTATTTGTTCCGCAATATAAACTATTTGCTGACTTGTTTATTAAGGGCAGGATTTTCGCTGAAGGACATTCGCTAAGAACTAACGCTAAGAAGCGGCATGTCGTTTGTACCTTTTCTAAATTTTGCTAGAAGTAGCTATATCCCAATACATATTCAACATATTGTTATGTTGAAACTCTAGTCGTAATCTTTCTCAGAAAACGCTGGAGTTGCCGATTTCAGCACATCCCTTCTCGTGTGAGGAACACAGTAATTGTCTCCGTGTGTGTGTTTGTGTATGTGTGTTTAAGTGTTATAGCTATCCACAAAAAAAGGTGGAAAAGAAAGCCGTAGCGAAGACCGCAAAATACGGAAGCATACTATGTATGTATGTATGCAAATGATACCGTTTTCGGGGTTTTTAAAGACGGGGGTAGCCAGAAGGGAAAATTAGAAGGAAAAGGGTTGGGCTTTTTTTTGTTATTGCAAGGGATGAAGCGAGAAAGAGGGTGGTATAATCGGCCTTCCTCCCTCCACAACCACCCTCGAAGCAATAATTGTTGCAGTTTCGCTAAAAACACCCCATTGCTGAATCTCCCCGAAGAAAAAGTAGTCGCCGAAGTTGCTTCAGGGTATTCTGAAATTGAGGGCGTTTATTTTCGCAAGCGGTTCACCTTCTAGATTCATTACGTATTGATAAGCACTCACGTTTACGTTTCGATAGTGTATTGTGAATCATTTTACTTTGAAATAAAGTGTAATCAAATTGCAATAATTCTATCGCTTGAGATACTTGCGTATAAGTATGCATTAAAGCACTTTTATACGTCATAATTGCTATTTTATGGCATGCACTCATAAAATATCCAACCACTTACGTCATATCAATATCAAACACTATTATTTACCTTCTATACATTATTCTTACAAAAGCTTAATTTTTTATTTACTTCAAGTTAAACAAGATAAGCATTTGCAGACAGTATTTTATTACCCACTGTAAGAGGGATACGGGAGACTGAAGAGATAAGACGCGAGAAACAAATGAATGGTGGTTTAGTAGTCAAAACATGTTATTGAGAATTCAAACAGTCACAAATACATGGTTAATGGCACAAAAATAATTGGTTTAACACATAAACTGTGTTTTACGTTTTTTTTTTTTGTTTACCTCTTATGGTTTACAGGTTACTCAAAAGTAGATAATAAAAAATTCATGCAGAATGAAGTGGACTTCATATACTCTATTATGATTTTCTAATCGGAATCACAAATAAGGAAGACAATTTTTATAGGTGGGACCTCAAAACATGTACTTTTACTAAAACGTCTATGTAGACTTTTTGGGTGGGTATTATAGTTTCTCCGCTTACCACACTATCTTTCTGGAAAGTCTAAAAAGGGTTGGAATAATCTTACTTCACCAAAAGTTTATTTAATAACACACTATTGTTTATATTCATACAAGGAATTATTATAATATTTTATGCATATATCGGATGAGTTTTCTCAGCAAAATTCAAGACTAAAAGTTCCCAGATCTGGTTATGTTAATAATATCTCTGGAGTCCGAACAATTCCAAGGCGTATTTTATCACACTTCACAGAATTTATAAATATTCAACGTAAACTTCGAATTCCAGATTACTTCGAATAGTTTTTGTCTTGTTGAATTATCTTTAGATGTCGTGTACTTACTACCAACCTAAACATATTATCACCACTTTACCCTAATGAGAATAACAATGGTTACAAGTTAAAATAACTAGGCTTGGTTACTCGTAGGAAGTGAAATAACACCTTATTTTATATTACAAGTGTGGATTTTTTCCCCCTTAACTTAGGTAAACTCAGAATCGCTGATTTTCATATCTTATGGTAAAAGGATTACATTTAAGACTAGTAAAATAGGTAACAAAAATATTTGGAAACAGCTAATGCTACGAAAAAACAAAATTAGATATATATTATTTACTTTGATGAGCTATATTTTTCTTGCTTATATGTTGTTTCCTGGTTAAATGTATCCAATTAAATAAGAGTAAAGATAATTAAATGTTTAAAGAAGAATTCAAGATGTACTTTTTATTTGGCATCCCCGTATATTAAACCAAAGTAGTTATTTTAGTCAGAATCGAAGCATTTTTTACGTATTTTATTCCGAGTATTGCTGTATGCAACCTAAAATTCGTCTAATTTTATTAAAAGAACCTCAAAACGTGCATTTCAGGCAAAATCTCGATACACTTCGCACAAACGCGGCAAAGAAACTAAACTAACTACCCAAATTATAAATATAGATAGTGCTCAATAAAGAATTTAACCATATCTCGAAATCCTAGATTCTTTTAAGACTTTCTGAATGCGTCTAGTTGGATCAAGAATAAACAGTTCCAAATCCGCCTTCATTGGAATAATTGCTTTAATTTTGATTTCAGTGTTAATTTGCAACATTAATAGTCATTTAGTGATCTAACTGCGAGTACATACATAACTTCATTGTTTCTGAATTTCTAGTTTCCATAAAATATACCATACAATCTTTATTAACTTCTAAAGATTTCTTTGTATTTACTGGTTTCAAAATTTATTGTGGTAAACAGGATAGGAGAAGATAAGCCCATCTGTATTGATAACTTGAGGTCACGAGTAGACCTATCTTTTGTTTTATTGAACACATTTCAGGGACAGTAATTTATTATTAATAATAAGCTTTAATATTTGTGCACAAAAATAAGGGAGATATTGCGTTAATAATTACATTCTTTCTGCATTGATAACAATGACCAAACGCACGATTAAAAGGAAGTTTCTTCCATAAACGTGTTTTCTCTGGAAATCGCCGTGCCGAATTTCCTGAATAATAATTCTCGGGAATCGAGCTGACTCTATCCGCTTCGTCATTTTATTGACAGCGGGGTAACGTAAATAATCTCGCTGTGCATGCTAAAATAGCTACACTACAAAATCACAAAGCTTTCAATGCACATTTCGATTTTACCGACTATTTTTGAACATTTTATTCTATAATCGAAAATGCATATTTATTTTCGAGCTGTTTGCTATATATGTCAAGGGCATTTTATGCAGCATATTTCACACTTACAAAATGTTACTAGGGTATTATAGGATTGGGCAGTTGGTTTACCATACCATTGTCCCTTTAGGGTCATTACAGAGACGATCAATTAAAATATATCTCACAAAAGCCAACAAAACTTCCATTCTCTGAATTAAATCCATCAAATTTATTATAATGTTCATCTAAAGTATGCACTTCTATACAAAATTAACAATAAATTTATGTTGCAATGCCATAAACACAAATCTAACTTTGTCTGGATGCAAATGTTTAACAATTGCAACATTCAACAACAATGTAATGATAGAATAACATCAAGAATGCAGCACTATAGCATTTTAAAGTAAAAGCCGCAATATAACCAATCAGAAAATAATTTTGATAATGAGTTTTTTATGCTTTAAGGACAATTGGTAGTCGTAAGGCATTTCTGACTGCTGTTTGAATGTCAATTGTCTTAGGACAACCAGCGTGCTTTAATTAATTGTACTAATTGTTTTTGTTTATTATTATAATAGCACAATATTCTCTCTTCTCTTTTAAATTACGTGTTAGTTTACTGAAGAATGTCCACAATAAATTTAATTAAAATAACGTTAGTTGCTTTTATCATCACAAATTTAATTTAATTTATTATTAATTAAATAATTTTACCGTTTCTGTTTAAGTAGCTATGTATATTTCCCTGCCAGTGATGGTGCTAGAAATGAGCTATTATTATTTATATTTTATTTCTCTCGCTAGTGAATAAATTAAATTAAATTACATGCATTTTTTCAGAAGATACAACGTAACGAAAAGCTTCCCAATTTTATAGATGGGAGATATTCACTTGAAATGTTTACCTTTCGTTTTTGAGCTTGATGTCAGAATAAAAGTAGACGCGTCTTTCTGTTGAAGCTTAGCACTCGAATCTTTTGCCACCTGCAGAGGTCGAGAAATTAAAATAATGGTTACTTTATATACTTATAAAACAGAAGCTTTATTAACAAGCGAATTTAGGAAATAAAGTTTCTTTTTTATAACCTATAAGGAACATCTGTTTTGTTTGAAGTGTCCAATTTATTTTAAATGAGGTGAAAGATGAGTTAGCGTTTATTTCTTATATGGTAAATTTTTATTGAAATTGCTGGAAAATTTAAGTTGGTTTGTTTGTGGGCCTCGTAAAAGTTTCGATTTTTGGGCGCCATTCTTAGGAAATTTTGTATAAATCCAGACATATCGGGCATTCTATACTGAGAACTCTATAGGTATATGAATTTTATTATGTTACTGATATTTTTATAATAATGCTAGCACATTGTTTAAAAAGAAAAACAAAAATTGAGGTTAACCTGTGCAGGTATTTAGAATCTTTTTCATTCAATTTGTTTGGACACGTATATTCTAAAAACGCTATTCCACTCAAAATTCAATATGGATATTTTATAAGAAATACTCATTTGTCCTCACTTCAGCATCTTCCAAGATTTGTCAATGGGTTCTCCAAAGGAATATGTACTAATGAAACCCTTTCTGCACAACTTTATCTCAATTAACAGTAGAATAATTTGTGAGAGTTGATACAGAAAGTCAATATGAATGTAACAACTCTAACTAGAACTCAGATTCCAAATTATGTTACATCTTCTCAGAAGATGTTGCTGACTACAGTGGGGCGCGATCGATACGATCGACAGATTTTTGCCAAAACAAAACATCCCAATTTTGTAGAGTAATTGCTGGAGACTGTAAGCCAGTGGGGAGTTGATATTCGGTAGTTAGATACAAAAAATGCCAGAAGAAAACACGCTGTTTTATTTGTTAAGTCTATTTCAGTTGAGCTTGTAGCTTTCATTTAGCACTTTCTCACCCATTAAACCTCCAAAGGCAAAGTAAATTATCGAAACGTCACTGGATATTATAAACTAAAATAAATTTACCGTGTTATATCTGTAGAGCGTATAAAAACAGCAGACCGGCGTTTTCAAATGAAAAACTCACGCCGCTACTTCTTACCCATCTTTCTTCTCTCACTTCATTTTGTTTGTTTTTCTCACTACGCCGACTTCACGCATACCAAACGTGCCTCTTCTCTTTTGGGGGATAGGAAAATAAAGCGAAAAACAACAAAAATCGAACGTTTAGGTGCCGTCATTTATTACTCGACGTGTATATTTATTGGTAGGCCGGTAAAGCAGTTACCTGCCTCTTCGGATCGGAAAGAAATTGTATGCTTCCTTATTATTTATATCGCAGCTGGTTTAACAACACTGTCGATATTTCTTTTCACTTGTTACGAAACCCGCGGCTGATTATCACTTTCTGGAGCACGTCATCAGTCATGAAACTGAGAAAATTAAATACTCTTACGTCCTCTCTTAATGCCTCCATGGGCAGCGACTTGCGTGGCCATCCAAGAAAACACTTTCAAACGATCGTGTTTTGTCGTGGCGTACCTGTCGATGCGCACATGTAAAGCAAAACAGCTTTTCTGCAGACAAAAAACAAATGATCACTATGAGAGGCAAAATGCCAAACTCTGTCAAAATGGAGCAGAATATATGGTTGTAAACTTATAGACTAAATTAACAGCTATAGGTCTAAAACAAATCACAAAGGTATCATCACTCACTGTTTGATTATTTTTATTCCATTACGAAATATACAATTTGCAATCCATAAGTGACAATAAATTGATTTAAAAATTGATAAATATTTGTTTTACATGTAGTTTTAAGCTGTGCTTAAATTTAACGCAGAATTTATAGGTCTAGTAAATTATTATTATTATTATTATTATTATTATTATTATTATTATTATTATTATTATTATTATTATTATTATTATTATTATTATTATTATTATTATTATTATTATTATTATTATTATTATTATTATTATTATTATTATTATTATTATTATTATTATTATTATTATTATTATTATTATTATTATTATTATTATTCCCATTTATTGCACCTGCACTGCTGGTATCATAAACCTAAAATTTTATTATTTACATTACAGACACAGTTAAAGTTTTCCAGGTCTGTATTTTTATCTGAATGAATATGCATTTTCAACTAGTACAGATACAGTACCCTATAAAATTATTTTAATGCATATGCCCAAAGTGATTTTCTTATTCAGTGTGTCAAGTAAATACGCTTGGTTCACTTGTTGCCGTATATTTGTCCAACATTTTCACCGCGATTCCGCTCTTGGACGTCATGATTATATTTTCAGACAGCTGGGACAACGTAGAGCTTTTAACACCAGCCACTCATATTAGACACTGAGGATTATAGCCTTTAAAATGTTTATAACACTCCACTGTTATGTAAATTCTATGTAGGTATATTAAACAGAGGGTTTGTATCGATTAACTTAAGGGCAGATTATTTGAATAACTCGGAAATGAACTCTTCCAATGTATTCACCTGTTTCCTGTGCAATCAACATCGCAATTACATATAAGAAATACTGATAATAAATAAAATATATCTATTTTTATTAATAAAATTGTTACACTTATTCTGCTGATTTATTTTTGCCACGTTTTTCTATATATTATGGAATCATGCGTTCAGTACTGGTACTATGAAGGTTGAATAACAAACAACAACGAAGGCCAAACAACATCACTGCTCGTGCGCGAATGTATGTCTACTTTATCTGCATACAAATGTCAGCTAGATGTTTTATAATTTAATATGCAGAGTTATTTAAAAGATAGTAAATAACAACGCCGTTAAAAGTAACTTTTTCTTGGAAGGATTGGTACACCAGGCTTTCAGCCTCGTTTCACTAACATTTCTACTCGTAAACTAAAAGTCTATTTATAACACTTAAATTACAAATACTTATCTATTTCACTGATCCTGTGCAACCCAGATACTCAAGCCACGTGATCTTTTTTGCCTATCGATAACACATTAATTTTGTTATGTTTCAACTTACTAGGCCTTCATTGGCTTAAACAAGTAAGGCTTCAAAAATAATACCTGACTTTTATTCTGTAAGTGCGTTCTCCCAAAATGTCATTAGGAAGCAGTTTGCACCTTCTTTGTTTTCTTGTTGATGTACTGAACAAATTCGAAGTCTGTCTGTGCAATACTTCTTCATACTTAAAATTGACAATTTTCCTTCACTATTAAAGTTCTGTTGATATTGGTATTATTTAATAATTAATACACAATAGTTCAACAATGATAAAAGGTCCAAAATGACCACAATTACGCATATGAGGTTTAATATTAAGTGCTGCCTTAGTTCCGTGCAGATTTTTTAGTTGTGCGACCTTTTAAAACATTTTATGACTTACTGTAAGTCTAGCATGTCATAAAGTTGTAGTAAAGGTAAACAAAATATTCCAGAGAGGCTCTGGGATCTTTGAATAGTAAATCAGCTGCGAACGACCAGAAAAGGAGAGGGCCTTCATCTCTTTCAAATGCTTTTAAAACAGCATAAAGTCAGAAACAGTATTTTTAGGTTATAGTTACTTATTAAATACTCTTTTCTTGAGTTCTCCTTTGTTGTCGCATTTTTCGATATAGATGTTTAAAACGTTCTATAGGCACCTTCTTATAAATAACAGTATAAAAATGATGGGAAAATTATTTAGACATAAGAGTTGTAATGTTATTAAAAACGATAGCTATTCACATTGTGAAACATTCTGAGCAAAGAATTGTAGTCTCATATTTGACATTTATTTTCTCCAAAACTAATTTTGTTCTCTGTGGTTGGCCTCTAGTTCTTGAGGTCGCGGGTTCAAAACTGGAGGAGGGCGATGGCGTTTTTCGGGTGTAAAAATCCCTAACATGACTTCCTTCGGAAGGGAAATAAAGCCGGTGGCCCCGTATTTATAGAGTTA
This sequence comes from Tenodera sinensis, assembly GCA_030765045.1. Taxonomy (NCBI): domain Eukaryota; kingdom Metazoa; phylum Arthropoda; class Insecta; order Mantodea; family Mantidae; genus Tenodera; species Tenodera sinensis. Next base: position 161,259,110 of record CM060966.1, on the reverse strand, counting down.
TGGCACGTTAAAGAACCACAATTGTCTTTCACGCCCAATAGATAAATTGGGAGGCTGAGAATCAAAGCACTTGAAAAGTTCATAAATGACAACTCAAATTTCCCCAAACTAGCAGAATAATTAAAAACTGAGCTCTATAGTTTTTAAGATAGGCGTTAGAGTTTAATTACAACATATTACCTTTTACTAAAGAATAAGTAAGTACTTTTTAAAAACGTAAAAGCTACTTAATAAAAACCATTATCACGGGAAATAATTTAAAAATCATCTTTTTCTTCTCTTCCTGGTTACCCTCCCCTTTTGTAGGACTTACAAGCCGATGCCTAGAGTCAGACACCTGTCGGGGAGCACAGGAACCTATGGACCGGACAGAGTGAAGACCTGGAAGCGGGTGGTCAGCCCATCACCGGGTGTGAGAGTGAGGAAGAGGATGATAGGAGATGCAGGTGAAATGGTTGATCGGAAAGGTGATGATGGAGCAATTGGTGGAATGAGTGGCGGCATGCAGGTCCGTGGGATCGAACTCAGGCTGCCTTGATGATAATCTAATTTAAAATTAGCATGAAAATTTATTGCTGTATTAAAATTTCATTTAGTGAAATCGTTGTGAATTTTAGAGCTTTCTCAGATGGACATCGTTAAGGATATAGGTAATAGTTTGCTGAACAACCACCAGTGCCGCTGTTAATTGTTGTAGACGGACGCCATTGGGAGGATGACGTCACACAGAGGCAGGTTGACAAACACTGTAAAGACTAAAATCCGCTCTTTGCACTGCTGTTGAGCCAAGGTTCCGTGAATGTTTACACTACAATTAAACAGATACCGTTCCGCCTGTGGTTTTAGGAAATCCTGCCGCGGTGCGCGGTTGGTTACTGAAGTACCTACTTCGTTTTCCCTTCGGCCCAACTTTTATTTCCTTTTCTACATGCACCATTAGCATAATTAGCGATGGAGATAATGCTACAAGCCAATCTATCGACCAGAGCCAATTACTCCTCTGCGCTGCAATACCGACCGAGCGAGCGACCGAGCGCAAGTCAAACAGAATCCCAAGACAAACATTTGCCTTGCTCTTAGGCTTCACCTTGCATAAAGGCAATTTAATATCCATTTAGAGGAGGGGAGGACATATAGGGTTGTATAAACAAATCTCTGCTTTCATGTGCCGGCCGCATATCAAGAAATAAAGGGTTCACTCGCAACTTGCCAATTAATATCTTGGGACAAACAAACCTGTGTGCCAACATGGGATATCACCATCGTGTTAATAGATTAACTTACAGGAAGCCACAGAACGTGGCAACTATCTTATAACTCTCTGTGATCTGCAAATAACACCTCAAAACTACAAACTATTCTTACAAAAGCTCTTTCTTCTATCTGATTCATGTTAAATGAGATGAACTTTTGCAAAAATGATGCAATACGAAGATTTTTAAGGACATTTCTCCACCTTAAACTACCCTTTACAAGGAAAATGTTTAGAAAATTAAGACTCTTTCGAAAATTTTGGTTAAAATGCCACATGTTTGAGATATTTTTATGACAAATGGAATGTATATCTTGAATTTTCTGGCTACAGCCCATGTAGTCTTGTTTACTCTGGACGACTTTTGTATAACTGGTAAACCATAAAAGATAGACCAAATCTTACTATACAAAAAATGTAGGTCTTGATAAAACTTACAAGTTATGTCTGAATAAGGTGTTTTGTATAGTGAACCATTTCGGAGATATTGCTTGTTATTTGTGCGAGTTTTAGAAAGCTTAAACTTTCGTCAAATGGAACATTGTTATTCATTTTTTATATGTTAGCCGTGCAAAGAGAACGGAATTTGAAAGCTGATTTGACTATCGCTCGAAGTCTACTGTATTCTCATATTCCCTTCGCGCCTACAAAGATACCTATAAACAAGATAATTTCTACAGATATTTATCTAAACTAACAGGAATAAGAGTTTGTAAGAATGGTGAGTACAAGAACAGAGAAAGTCATGTGACGCTGGCCTCACACACACACACACACACACACACACACACACACACACACACACACACACACACACACACACACACTCACACACGCATACATATGCTTCATAGTGCATCAAAACGTGTATTTTAAGTGCATTTCCTTTCAAACAAGTTTTACAGCATTTCAGTGTATCAAGCAATAAGTACATATAATTACCTACATATAATTTAATTCATGAAACTGAAATATATTAACTGAGGCTAAAATTATTACATTCATTTTAAAGTTTTTTTTTTTTTTTTATTTTTTTATTTTTTTTATTTTAGACGTACAGCGGTTTATAATATTCCATTTTTAAGATATAATATATCTGTTTGAAAAACTGTGAAAATGTGTGCTAGGTTTATTCTTTGTAAACACTACCTCACTTTGCTCATACCTATAGAAGGGATTAATTTTTAAAATCGGGTAAATATGGAAGGATAACAGACCAATCTATAATTCATCAATTATTTTCGAGAATTCTTCATATCCCAATAAGCTTAGCTTTTATGTCTACATTGTTCCATTATCATTAACTCAGCACAGGAATTATAAATAATTTTAAAGTAATTAAGACAAGGGATATAAGGGTTAAATGCCAGGGGCATGTTAGTTATTAAGAGCCTTTTCAAAACATTAACTATCGTTTTATCATATAACAATCCTTAGATGTCACAAAACAGATTCATTTAATATATTGACCATGTTTACACCGGAATCAAAAGTTTCGGGAACTCTCAGTGCGCTCCAAATCATCGCACGGAAATGAACACTGCACATCGATAATGCGCAGACTGGCGTGCGCCCTTTCTGTTGTAAGGCATTGTGCGTTTGCGCTTGAGAGGCATGATCTGCGCACGCGCAGCGCACTTTCGCGTCTTTTGCAAGTTTGCAATGAAACGGATGCGTGATGTGTCTTTTAATTTCTGATATTAGGGATTGGTGCAGAAATTTTATAAGGTAATAATGGCTAAGGATTGTTTATAAATTATATTATTACTTATAGCTCCAACAATAAATATCATGTAGGTTAGCCATTAGCGTTGATTTTCCTTACGTATATGCGCTAAAGACAAAGTTAATTGCTAAGAAATTGGACGCCATGTTCAACCTCTACGCTTCTTTGTTTATTTAATAACCATGCAAGAGAGCTGACCATTGCTTGGCGATAAAGCCTTATGATAAATCGATTGTTTGCACATAATCGGTGTTTTCCGTGCTCTTTGCAATCTACGTAAATTATTATAAACTCTAATCTCTGCCTTGACGTTATAATCGCAACGTAAACCTGATTTTACACGGTTATGAAGTCATTTGCGTTTCTTCCATCGCGATTTCTCGTAAACGTGTTAGCAATTTCCTAATAATGTGTTATTTTGCTGCTAATTATTGTCAGTGATACGGTTTTTTTAATGTAACAACTACCTTTTTTACGTTCATAGCCTTGTTGCAATACATCTGGAAATAATTGCTGTTTACCAAGTTAATGTAGGTACCTAATTAACAGTGGTATTACCTATGTTTGGTGATAATTTTCACGAAACGAAGTCATAACTTGTCAAATTATCTTAAGTATATACAGGTTCATAAATATTTTTAAGTTATAGATTAAAAGCTTCATGTTTAGACGAGTAAAATGGTTTTGGTAGTACTACAGAGAAAACATAACCTCACTTGAGACACCAACTGTTATTGTTTCTGCCTTCACTTCTTCAACTGTTAGCGTAATTAAAATGTTTTATTCCAGCTTCAATTCTTACAAATTGAATTCTGAGTTGCAGGGAACTATGCATAAAATAAGGGCGTTTATTTACTACTATGGCTCGAATTAAAAGGGTGATAAAAGTGAACGAGAATGACATAATTATCTTAGGAGTGTGGTTTGGAATCGATGTTGTCATTTGTAGAGCCTTGAAGCCGTCCGCCCACCCTGTATTTAGTTACCCATGTTTTTATATCTTAACATTCAGTTCATTCGCACATCATGTTGATTTTTACATTAGCATACCAGACGAAATTAAGTGTATTGTAAGAAAATAATGGTGCATAAGCATACGAACATAGCCATCTCCTCGCTACTGCGCATACGCGATGGAGACTGCCAACCTAAATGAAAAGCGAAATCCGCTGGTTTGGCGACACATATTTTCTGTTTGATTGCTTCCCGCTCATATAAATGGAAACTGTTGAAATAGTGAATTGTCAAAGGTGTGTTGCAGCAGAGAAAATGGATTGTTGAGGCTGTAGGTATAATGTAATATATTTATTTCAACCTGTATCAATGGGGTTTAGCTTCGTAAATTCTACAGCTACGCCTAGTCGTTGTTCTGCTTTTCCGGTCTCTTATATAAAGAGTATCCCCCAGCTATCTTTCCAGTTTAGGGCCCCTAATAATGGCGGTGTTTGTTGGTCATATATTGGCAGCTCTGCATTTGCAAAAGAGCTGGAGGGAACAAGTGGTATCTGTAAGGAAACTCGGAAATAATTTTGGGCCACAAGTATTAAAATTGTTCATCATTGTTCCCATATTTTAAGCAGTACACTTTGAGACGCTAAATGATTATTTGTTACGAATTGGTGACTGGTGTCCAAGCCTACAAATGCATGTTACCTAGCTGATTGAGGAATATTTATCATTATTAACAGAAACTAATCAGAAAATAAGCTTCGTATGAGTGACTTGTGAAATAAGTAATGGAAATACATTATAATAGGTTTTAGAGTCATGAATGTTACTAAACTTTTTTAAATGTCAAGTGTACGCCTTTTTACTTCTCTACTAGTAAGTAGGGGATGTACCTATTGTATTCGACCCAAAATTTCCATGTCGAGATTTCACCAGAAATATGTTTTGAGGTCCCCTGAATCAAAAGTTTTAGAAAAAGGCGTGTGTTTGTCTGTGGACAACATAACTCAAAAACTAAAAGTCGGTTAAAAACTAAACTTGGTGTTTAAGTTTAATGTCTATCAAGGATGCGACACAAAGGTTTTGAAGAAAATTCCTCCAATCTAAACTACCCTTTACACGGAACATTTTTTGAAAATGTTGATTTTCTCAAAAATGCCTCTAACGATTTTAAATTAAAATACCATATGAATAAGATATTTTATGGCAAATTAAATGTATATGTTGAACTTTCTGGCTATAGCCCACGTAGTTCTGTTTACTCTCGATTACTTTTGCATAACTGGTAAACCGTAAGAGGTAGACCAAATCTTACTGTACAAAAAAGTAGATCTCCTTAAAACACACAAGTTATGTCGAAATGCATTTTTTTGTGGAGTGAATCATTTCGGACATATTGGTTGTTATTTGTTTGAGTTTTACAATACTTAAAGTTGTTTTTTTTTTTTTTTTTTTTTTTTTTTTTTTTTTTTTCAAATATCTATGAGCATGAAGAAGATACAGGAATAAGAGCTTGTAGGAATGGTACAAGAGTAGAGAAAGTCATATGAGTGGAGCACATCAGATTTTTGTTTCTCATGAACTATCGACCTATTTTAACTTGTTGCTTTTATGTTTCATCTGTGCAAAACTTCTATAAAATGATGTACAGAAAGCAAGAAGACTTGCAGAACACACTGTAGTTAAGACAGGTATAAAATAATAGCTTTATAACTGTGTTAAGGTCTTGGGCTTAAATTTCGTGGGTAGCCCTGTATTATTAAACAAGTTTACAAGGAGAATTAGATGTGGAAGCAAAGCACCTGTCATCCAGCAATTGGGAATGTAGGTATTAATGTGCGGAAGGTTCCGGGGCCGAGGATGAGTTGATAATGATAGTGTTTGCGAAGAAGCAGCGTGTGGAAATTACCGGGTGTGCGTTTTATTGAAAATGTTGCTACTGTTGGTAGACCTCAGGGGCAAGCGCACGGGCCGCAGTCCCGGCACACGCTGCTGCTCCTGCCCAGGGTGGGGTCGCCGACAACACTCCACGCACGTGATACTTCATCACGACACACAAACCTTCCTCTTACATTCATTTTATAACAACAATAAGTCCTGTGTGCTACATTCACATGAATTTCTCGTCCATTTTGCAACTAAGTGTTCATTCTTCTCTCTACTTCATGTTAATCCAGATAAGCATTTGTAAAATAGTTTTATTACATATTTCGTTGTACATACAATGGGAATTAGAGAACACTGGAGGCATAAATGTTAGCCAAATGTTTTAAGAGCTGGTCGTTATGTGAAGGCTTTGAAATTCCGTTGAGTTTGCATGACCAGGATTGTGGAGAAAAACCGAATAACGACTTCCCATCAGAGAAAACTTTGTTGTAATAACAAGAAATAGCTTGGAAATGGTTAATTCCACACATTGGACATTTTTGCATACCGAACGTTTGTTTACTAAGTATGTAAAGGTGATTCAGAATAAAGAAGACTTCAGAGGCTATTACGGAAAATTCAAAATGTGCATCTCATTTGTCATGAAAACGTCTTAAAACATACGGTATTTTATTACAACTGTTAGAGCCATTTTTGAGAAGCTCAAAGATTTTGAAAAATGTTTCAGTTAAGTGATATTTTTGGATGATTTTTATCCTGTCACATCCTTGGAAGATGGAGAAAAATACAAGTTTGGTATTTAACCGACTTTTCGTTATTCAATTATGCTACTCAAACGCTTACATTCACGCCCCTTTTTGGGTTTAAGGGCCTCAAAAATATTTGGGTGAAATCTCGACATCGAAGTAATGGGTGGAAGACAATACTTGCTATACTTAGACACTATAAGTAGCAGAGAAAGTAAAAATAATCCACAAATAAAAATATCCACACCTATTTGGTATTAGAGAAGTTCAAAAGATAATAAAAAATAATATTTTTCACATTTGCTCAGCATTTAGAAACATAGATCTCATGCCATATATAAAAAGAACTCAAAGAAAAAGCAAACACAATATCTTAAAAGAATTACACTCAATACATTCAATTGTTATCATGACAGTTCTTGTCATCTTCAATTCTTTCACTGCAATTGTCATATAACTCCCACAGCTCCAAAAAAGACACTTTACACAGGAATAGTCTGGTCACGAACACAGCACTCTCAACTTTCTTCTGACGGCCACTGGTAAGCTTGTGACTCACGTGGAAGGTAGGACTGGTATTGGTTCAGGCTCAATGCTTTATCAGCGATATTTCTCTACGGCGTTTCTTCCTTCTGTCCTCTCAGTTTTTGTAACTCCTCTACGCGTCTAACGAGCGATCAATGTTTTGTTCGCTCCCTGCATCAGGAATCGTTGTGATAACCGATGTGGGATCAAATTGAACTAGCCCTGTTAGCCAATGTAGGCCATAGTTCTCCGCCCTTTTACAAACAACTTCAAACTTTTAACACATTAATAAATACTGCAAAGTCGAACCTTGTTCAGCAAGGCTACAGTTCCAGGATATATCGATTATGCTGCACTATTAATTCCTGGTCAGGAATGGAAATAGATAACATGTATATTTCAGTAGATGCTTCAACATTGAGCTCCCAAAACGTAGATAATTGTTTTATTTAGTACGTATTTGGATTAGGATTAAACATGTTTATTTGTACTGAAACTGCAGTATAAACTTTGATCTGGACCCTCAGCGAACTGAACTATGTATGGCTGAATTAGCACAAAATTGTTGTTGGTACTCTGCAGAAAAATCGTTCAAGATATAGCCGTTGATATTTCAGTCTAACCTATATATTGTTGACGATTTAGTTACTAGAAAACGATTTACTCTCACAATTAAATATAAATAAGAACTGCTCAAATAGTGTTTACAATTAACAGTTGAGAAGATTGATTTTTTCTGTGGTTGCAAAAGTTCTTACCCATACTCTACAGCCTCCTCAGGGATTCCTGTAGATAGTACGATGTGAAAAGTGTAGCCTTTATGTTATTTAATAACTACGAGAACAAAATTAAGGCACAAAAGATTGTAATTTAATCCTCTGTGATTTATCCAACATCACTCAACCATCCCATATATGGGATACAAGGATGGTAACTGGTTTGAAGGAGAATCTAAGAAAAGCTTGAAAATACGAGACGAAGTTGATATTCTGTTAGACCATAACACATGTTCACTATTTTTTTGGGTGATCGATGATAATAATTATGTTAATTGTAATGTTATCTGCTTATTAACAACTGGTTCAAGCATCAAAATGGCCTAAAAGTACTGTCTCCTTCATTTTGAAATAAACGCCATGAAAATACATTGCCATTGATTACTTTTACTTGGAAAAACATCAAGAAATTGCTATTATGTATGGAATTAGTTTAATCAAAACTTCATATAGATATTCAGGTGTTCTGGACACTTTATAATGTGAGATCTAGCACAGGTCTGATTGGAAAATATAGCTCAAATAAAATAGGGGGTGAGTATGAATTAGGAGAAACATTAAAGAAACTTATGACTTCAATAAATAAAACATGTGGTAAACATCCAGTCCGATCAAAGATAGTTTATAACAATAATGAATTAGAGCAAAAAAATAAATTTAATTACTTAGGATGCAATATAACTTATAATAATACTAAATAATAAGGAAAATAAATTTCAGTATATTTGTGGGACATCAGCAAGAACGAGAGAAACACATTTAAAACTTTACAAAGTAATGGTTGTGCCAGCATTAATGTACGGATGTGACGCATGGGTGATAAAAAACGAGGATTGGAATAAAATTACTGCAGCAGAAATGAGATACGTAAGAGCAAGTAAGGGATATACATTTATGGACAAAATAAAAAAACGAAGACATAAGAAACGAATTAAATATTTTCCCTATAGATGAAGAATAGAGGAATATAGAATGGAAACAGCATGTATAAAGTATGTTAACTTCCCTAGGTTGTGTCATGAGTACCAGCCGATTGGAAGAATTGTTGGAAGACCCACGAGGACCTGGAGAGAAACGTGAGGTTGATAGGAGAAATTCCTGATCCGTGATGACATGATGATAATGATGATGAGGGTGATGATAAAACTGGGAAGGTTTGTCTCCATTCCTTGGGCTCAGGTAGTAAATGAAGATGAAGAATATCATTCATCTAATTTCGTTGGTGTGCTAATGTGAAAATCAACATGATGTGTGAATTAAGATTTAAACATCTAAGTAAAGACAGAAGGAAGACAACTGGGGAAAATTTATCTAAAATTAGGACTATATTCTATGTCTACAATAATAAAAACACCAAAAGCTTACGGCTTTGATACAAGTAGTGCCTATAGGCAAGAAGAATAGCAGAAGAGCTGGTTAGGCACCAACGAATGCAAGAAACCTGACTCCTCAAACAGTTTATAAAAATAGGATCGCCGAAAAATTCCTTACTATTTGACTCATTTAGAATTTGTTTTAGAAAGAAACTATTCGGCAAATCAATAGCTTTGTTGTTTGTCTTATCAAAACTATTTGAACACAGGTATCTAATGGTCCCGCAACCATTATGCCACCATTAGATGATTCCAGACATTGGAACCAGTGTTTATCTGACATTTCGACACTTCCAATTGTTTTCCATGAAACAAACCGGAATAGCAACTGATAAGAAAATAACAAAATGGACTCGTTCACATGTCAACAGTGTACATGCTTCCTAATCGACCCGTCGAAATGACTTCTTAATTACAATAATTTACGTAATGGAATTAGTAGTTTCTCGCTTGTTTCACTTATTGCTTACATCTGTAAAACAAAACAAGATCAAATAGCACACAGCCATTACTTTTTTATCTGTCCTGCTGAGCGACTAGACGCAGGAAATGGGGAGAAGATATAGATAAGAGTTAACTGCGATGTTCTTCAACTTACGGATACGTTTCGAAAGAACCAATAGCTTCAAAAAATGATGCATGACTTGACTCTTCCGTCTTCTATAAAATACTCATATAAGAAGGTTACTTTTCTGACAGCTTTGTGTTAATCGAGATAAACATTTGCAAAAATAGCTTGATTAGTCATTTAATTGTAGTTACAAGTGCAATAGAACAGGGTTTAGTAATAGTCAAGTGTATAGCAAGTTTCCACTTCATTGCTAGAAACAAAAGAATGGCAGCTTAGCAGACGGTTAAACCCACAACAATTTGTCTTAAATTCTGCGTCTTAACGAGAACTACATTTTTATAATTTAACAGCTCTGAAAATTCAAGTCAAGCGTTTATTCTTCTTTTTACTAAGGCACTACAACTTTACAAAAGTTTGGCCTTCTCAACAATTTGTTTCCAGTTTTTTCTACGTATTTTGTACGCAAACAGGCCAGCTTTTTATTTTCATATGCTTAATGTCAAGTATATCATCTAACCATCTATTTTTGGGACGGCCCCGTAATCTTGGTTTCATTGGGGTCCAATAGGGTCCAATAGGCTTAAGCCATGACTTTGAAATTTCCTTCTCTTTGTGGGCCTCTAGAGAGGAGAGAAAAAACGAATAGGGACTTAGTAGTTTAATATAGAGACTTTATAATTCTTCTAACTACTAATAAAGAATATCTCGGAAATGGTTAATACTACAAGTTCAAATTAGGTACTAATATTATCACTATCAGTCATAATGAAAAGTATTGAAGGCACACTAATTTACCAATTTGCCACTTAAAAACACATTTTGACGTAGGAGAACAGTAAGTATACAAATAAAAAATAGGGATATGCCTTGCCTTTATTAAATTTACTAAATTTCGGTATTTTTTTAATGAGATGTAAATTGTAAGTAGACATAGGTAATTTCTTTAAATTTGACTTTTCATTACTAAGTATTTTTAAGTCCTATTTTGAATGTTTAAGTAATTTCTCTCATGAATTGGTAAGTTTTGCACTTCCACGATCTTTTATTTTTGTTATTAAAAGGTGGAACACTCAGTCAGGCACAGGCGAAATGTGCACCTGTTAGGTTTTAAATGAAGAGCTCTGTATTAAATTGCAATACTAAAGTTAACATCAAATTATTAGTAAATAACATTAATGAATAATCACAAATAACAAAAATAACATTTCATCCTAGGTAGATAAAAACTTTAATAAAGGCCTCCTCTCACAGAAAAAATGCAATATATACCTTTAAATAACAAATAGGTGAGATGACCCTTTCGTTTAGATCTATCTCTCAGGATGGCGAAAGCACATGCATCTATCATGATAGTGTTAAATAATTTATCGCCAGTCTGTGCATTGCACGTGGCTTGTTTGATTTTTTGAACCATAGAAGTTGTACGAGACGTTCTTGCCCCAGTAAGTTGACAATTCAGTAGCATTATTGCCCCATTGTACGTCTGCACGTGTGCGTTTAATTACTATTGCGCATGCCTGTATTGTTACTGCGCACACTCCGATCAATGCGCATTCTCAATGGACACAACACAGTAATAATATGGCGGTTAGACAGAAAGGCGTTACAAATGTGCAACAGTAGTTACCTACTTGTTAAACCAACATGACCACTACAAAGAGACAACTGTCGAGTTTAAAAACTAGCGGAAAGAAAGTAGCTAGATAATATGAAACCATCAAATCCATTTATACGCACTTCTCCCCTCGGCTTTTAGCATTTCAAAGGCAGGATTAAAGGGAGAATCTGTGACAGCTGTTGCTTTCAATTTTGACTTTCAATTTCGCAGGAATAGATTCCGAATGCGTGAAGGGGGATGAATGTTACATCGGTATAGGGGTTGACAGAGTGATCCACCCTTGCCGTAGCGTCTTCACCACCTTGCTATTCCTACCTTCTGCGCCACGAAATCGTCTAAGAAACAGGTTGCATTTCATAATGTTGGAAATTTGTTTGAATGTAAAGCTTGATAAGTGATTAATTAAGAGGCAATCTTTTTTTTTTCTTTCTCTCTATAACAGTCGTGGCTAAACCAGTGGCATTTCTAATATGTACCTCTCTGTCTCTTAAAAGATGTTGCATTTTAATATATTTTTTAAAATTATTCAAATTAGTGTCGTATTATTGCTAAAGTTAATGTCCTCTTATCAAAATATAGTAATGAGTAATATTTTGATCCTATTTATTATTATTGTTAAAAGCGCAGTTAATTAAGGAAAATAATGATTTTGCATTATTTAGAAGCTATAAGTGGTATAAATAATTAAAACAAAATATTCATGTGTCAAGTCATTGAAATGTTTAAAGTAACATGAACAAATGGCATAATAAAAAATTAAATAAAAAGGAAAATTGATAAGTTAATATAGATATAGGTATAAAACTCGAAAAAATGTCGAAAATTAACAGGATATGTAAACTACATTATCAGTTGTTTTATCCACATATATTCAGGTGCTAGCATTTTTAAAGGTGTATACGAATATTTTCTGTTCTGGTGCCTAAACATACACATAAAAGCATTTCTTAACCCATGTTTCTAAATCTGAGAAACATCGACTATTGTACTGTAAAATATTAAATTGTTTAAATATATTAACCCAATTTTGAAAATTATTCCTTAGAAACAAGACCCTGTGATAGTCTGTGTGTGTTTGTGTGTGTGTGTGTGTGTGTGTGTGTGTGTGTGTGTGTGTGTGTGTGTGTGTGTCTGTGTCTGTGTATGTGTCTGTGGACAGTACAACTCAAAAACGAAAAATCGGTTAAAAACCGAAGTTCGCATTTAAGTTCAGCATCTTTTAAGGATGCGACACGAAGATTTTGAGGAAAATTCCTATAGTCTAAACTACTTTTTACATTGAACGTTTTTCGAAAATTTCGATTTTCTCGAAAATGGCTCTAAAGATATAGTCTATGTAGTCCTGTTTACTCTAGATGACGTTTGCATAACTGGTAAACCCTAAGAGATAGATCAGATCTTACTATACCTACAAAAATGTAGATTTTGCTGAAACACACAATTTATATCCAAATATTTTTTTTTCTGAAGTGAACCGTTTCGGAGATATTCGTTGTTACTTGCATTACTTTTGTAAAACAAGCTTTCTTCAAATGGAAGACCGTTGCTCATTTTTATATGTTAACCGTGCAAAGAGAACGGAATATCAAAGCTTTAAAAGATTTGACTATCGCACAAAGTCTACTGTATTCCAATATTCCCCTTGCACCTACAAGGAAATAAGCAATAAGATAATTTTACTTCTGCAAAACAGAATTAATACGTCTAGAATGTAGATTTCTATTAACAAAAGGGTAGAAGCTGCTTTCAGAATGACGCAAATCTTATCATATTTATCAAATTATCACTGTTACCGCCTGAGCTGGATTTGGTAGGGGCCTGTTTGCCATGCACATCGCCATCAAAATCAGGGGAAAGGAGAAAGAAAGGGAGCTCGGAAGAATCCATGAATAAAGTTATACGTAGGTAACAGGATTAAAGCTGCAGAAATGTTTCGACGTCATATTTACGCCCTTTGCAAGGTGCAGCAACAGGTCGCGTTCTATTATAATCTAGATGTTTCTTACGTCACTTAGATTAGCGTGCAAATCTCTTTCTGTGAATAACATTTGCCGTGCAAAATGCATTACAAACATTGAACTGACGATCCCGCTTTTGGGGCATAGAACATTCCCAGTCAAAATTCGGCCGGTGATCGACTAACGATAGAAAATACAAAACGTTGCTTCAAATTGTGCCATTGGGTGACAAAGGACATGTTATACTTACATATTTTTAAAATTAAAGGATTGGTAGTTATTACTATAATAGGCGAGTATATATACTATAAGATACCCATATGATACAACAGGTGTAATAAATAAATACTTTATACAAACACTCTAATTGTATTGAGTAAGTTGCGTTAGAAATACAGTACAACAATGTGATATATGGAACCATCTGGCTTCTAAGTTCCAATAGAGGATAAACGACTCTTAGAAATCTTCCAGTCAATCAATTTAGTTATCTTGTTGGGCTGTTACGAATCACATGCGTCAGTTGATGCCATTTTGGAACATATACATAATTATTCGCGATAACTGATTTACGGCGGTTTTAATTTAAGTAGGTATTTGGATGTGGTGCTGCTTATGCATTGTTGCTAACAGTAGGTTGTGTCTTATGATTCACGTGTGCATGGCTGAGGAGTGGGAAGGAGAGAGAAAATGAGGGGAGCTTCGTATTGTTGCCTCGACTTCACGCGAAAGAACTTGAGTCAGTCAAGATACAATGTAATGATCTTGCTGTTACAGTAATATAGAATGTTGGACTGTTGTTTCAAAAAGGTTATTTGGGAAAAATACACTCGCCCACTCAATTCTAGTGAATCCATTAGTGCCCAGCTATGCAAGCGCCAGGTTTTAAGAACATTTATGTATTTAGCACAATTGTTGTCACCAAATACTGTGGGAAAAGAAGAACGCTGTCTCCATGGCAAGGTGTGTGAGACACGTGGTTAGTTTCTACTCTGTGGAATAATCTCGAGATGAGTGTCACACAAAATGGCGCTCGGCCGGCGTGAAGAGAGAGGGTGGAAAATAGCTAATTAATCTTTATAAGGGGGAAGTGGTGGCAGTGTTAACAAGGTGGTGCTCCAAGGCACTCCGGGACCCCTCTTCAAACTGGAGTTGGGAGTGCTGCCTGCTCCCTGGCTTTTTATTTATCATTAACTACATTTTATGTTCTTTTTGACGTAAATGCAACTGCGAGAAAATCGTTAAAGATTACAATATATGTATTGCTTTCTCTAGCATCCAGAAGCATTACATACCATCCAACAAAGTTGATGTGGAGATATCACCGGAAATACATCTTTTGTGCTGCCCGTAGCTAAATAATATAAAACGCATTTGTAGAAAAGCTTGGTTTGTGCACGTGTCGTATATAGGTAGTTGTGTGTTCAAACAATAACTCAACGTGGTATTAAATTTCAACGTTCAGGATCTTCCAAGAATTGTCACTCGAACACTTTCAACAGAATTATCCCTTTACTAACCATTTACATTGAATAAATTGCAGTGCTTTATATTTTTTTCAGAAATTCTGATAATTTTGATTAAGACACCATATTTTAAAGATTCTTTAGTTAAACGTAAATATACTAAGTGTGGGTACGAGTAAATCTTACATTTTCTACGAATAAGTCGTGAAATACTCTTTATTATGAATGAACTGTGTGCTACTGATAAACCAAAAGAGAGTGACAAAAACGTACTGCATGAAAAATGTTAAAACTCAAAGCTAATATCGTATATTTTGCTGCACTAAGGATTTCCGATATACATTTACATTTCAAATACACTTTCTGAAGTGCTGTTAGTATTCGTTTTATTTTTCTTGCCATGTCGTGGCTCTCTGTGTGCAGTTAGCTGATAAACCAAAAGTAAAACTAAAAAAAAATCCATCCAAAATTACCTGCTACTTGGGGGATTAATTATCTTTCATTTGCTCAAAAATGTCTCTGACAATCCTAAATAAAATGCGCACCTCTATGTACCTCTGACAAATGAAATGCGTACTTTAAATGTTCTGTGCATTGCATGTCTAATTTCGTGTACCTAAATGGGAAATAAAAAGTAAATTAGTACAGGAAAAGCATGGAGCTCATTAAAATAGGCAATTTTTGTGTAATAAGCGTGCTATCCATAGATTATCTTGGATTTCTGCTTTTCTTTGTTTTCCTTTATTGTTTTATACTTTATTACCACGGCCTAAACATTTGAATGCTGGTCCTTCATAAATCGCCCATTTGCAAAGATGTGAGTGTAACTCTGCGGAATATCTTTTTCTATTTTAAGTAACAATTGAAAAACGCTCATATGATCGATCTATACTATTTCTATCCAGAGAGGAAACCTATGTGTGTGTGTGTGTGTGTGTGTGTGTGTGTGTGTGTGTGTGTGTGTGTGTGTGTGTGTGTGTGTGTGAGAGTGATTTTGATAGTCTGATTATTCTTTCCCATTGAGAAACCCTGTGCTTCTCGATAACATGCCGATATGAGAATACGAACATGTATAGAATAGAGTCTTAAAATAGCATGCTTGGAAAAAGATTTACTTTTCGTTGAGAATACCATAGAGTATAAAGTAGTAGTTACTCTACATAAAAAGACAAAAGTCGTGCGATATATTTTCATTTCAAGCAATTACGTATTTGACGGTCACGATTTAACAACTGAACCAACAGAAGTTACAGCAAAAGCAAACATAATGGTTCTTGTTATTATGGTGGTATATTTAAGTGACATTTGTGCCAAGGAAGAAAGATTTGCGATAGTTCTGTATGTAATTGAGCTCCTTACCGCTGTACGATAAATAATTATACCTACGTATAAAGACAGTTGCACAGTCTAGCGGCAGGCGTGCGAAACACCACAAATGACTAAGGTTTACCGAAGTCTGCTTATCCCAGCCAGCTTCATTTGTTATTGATAATTGCGAAAGCGGATTGCAAAGACTGCACAGCAAAATGCTGCAAAATCCCCTACATTAGAACAAAGTTTCAAAGGAGCTCTTTACAGGGGTAAACTAAATCTGACTAGGGTGTTTATCTTTCCCTTATTCGCGTAAAGAGAGAACAAATAGGTGATATACAGTACGTAATGTTGGATGGTTCGCTCAGAATTAAATGTCTTTGACAACCTCCATATCTGATCCCTGCTGCGGCACAAGGCTGGAGCGTGGCGCTCTGGTTCCCGGCCAGGGGGTGTTTTTAGTAAAATCCACCCAACACAGACTGTTCTATTCACGGAAAAATTATCGTTATTTTTATTTGATCAAAAACGCCATTTTTGTATGTTTAATATATTTAGGTGTTAAATAAAAAGTATATTTTTAATTTTCTGAGAATAGCCTATGAAGTCCTCTTCATTCTGAATGACAAGAGGTACAAAAAATCTTATCTCACAAAAAGTAGAGCTCTTTAAGGCACACAGTTTATGAAATAAAATTTTTGTTGCATTACCCATTTCAGAGAAATTCTTTGTTATTGGTCTGAATTTTCAAATAGTTATACCTTTTATCACATGGGGTGCACCCAGCCTCGTTAGTTCCCGCAGGGGCCAATTGAGGAGCTACTTGATACAGAAGTAGCGACCCTAGGTTGCGAAGGCCACATAAGCGACCGGGAGGGCTCGTCCCACCCTCCAGTACTGCACCCAACTCATGACGGCTGTAATGGGCAGAGGTGGGGACGCAGAGGTTGTGCGGTAAGCTTTGGCCCGCAAGGGGTTGCTCTTCATCAAGTGGTCTTCTTATGTTAACAATAAAATCTGTAAATATCTATTAACAAAAAATAAATATAAGAACACATTCTGTAAGAAGAGTGAATTGAGAAGGTCATGCGAATGCAACACAGATTTTTCTGTACAATTAATTTTGAAAAATATAGATAAGGTTAGTAAATAGATGCCAGAGAACTACAATTCCAAACTGATGTTCTGAAACTTCAGGATTAGCGCTTTTTTTGCGACGTGAAGTCAAGTGGCGTCTCTGGTTACTGGAGTCTCGATGTCGAACCTGATTCAAAGCGTGTCATCCGTTACAATGATTACAACATTCTTGGTTCCGCTTCGCTTAGGGTTATAGACCTGTTGAAGACGTTTAACTCTGTGGGTCAGATCACGTGGTACAGATTCTGTCTTATTGGAGTGCTTCCTAAAAAGTACACTACCGGGCGTAAAATGTTTTCTTCGTGCGCATGTTTCTTTATAAGTATTCTTTATAAAAATTTTGTCGAACTTTTGGATCCTTATTAGGAATTCAATTTTATTCTATCCCATGAGAAAAAAGAGAAAGAAAGTGTTGATATAGTCTGAGGGTAAATTAAAAGTAATGTTATCACAAATTTATTTTAACAAACAACTCAGCATTGCTTTACTTCAGTTTAATCAATCAATTAAGAATATGGTATCAATGTATACAATCGGCTAATATTTTCTTTTTGAATCCGACTTTACCTACTTAAGGTGCAGATTAGACCAACACTTAAGGCCCCTGATTTATCCCCAAGGTACTCGAGTAGATCCTAAGTTCTTGAGGTAGAGATTCGACATTTCCTCCCAACCTCGTAAGGTTTTGGTCTTCCCGCCAATACTCGGGAGGTTTCCCACTGGGCGATGGGGTCGCCACTTCCCTACGCCGACTTTTTGAGGTCCCCTGAATAAAAAAATAACTTTTTTTAAGAAGAAACGTCCGTGTGTGTAAGAGAGGGGGGTGGGGTACCAAAACAAAAAGTTGGTTAAACACCAAACTTGGTATGTAGATTCAATGTCCTCCAGGGATGCCGTAAGAAAATTTAAAAAATCTCCCCACTCCAAACTGTCCTAATGTAAAACTTAATTTATTTTTAATTTTCTCAAAATTATTTTAACCATCTTGATTAATATGCCATCTGTTTTAAGATATTTGTGTGACAAAACAGGTATATCCTGAATTTTCTGGGAATAGCCTGTGAAATCTTCATTCTGAATGAATATTGTATCATTTAAGCAAGTAGATACAAATTTCACTACAGGTAGACCTACCCAAGTATCACTCTTTGTGACGTTAAAGCTACTTCATACATTTTCAGTGCAAAATCGCTATTCACCTTTTTCTCGTGGTCATTTAGGCATCAAGCGACTCGTTCTTAGAGATTTGAATACGCTTACATCTGTTGTATTCGCTTATTCCCCTTATACCTACAAAGAAATATTTAAAAAAAAAAAAAAAAAAAAAAAAAAACATTCCTACAACATTTATCTCGATTATCATAAAGCATATAAAAGAATAAGCAGAGAAGCCGTGCGAAATGTAACACATGAGAATAATATTTATTATTTTTTCCTTTTGATTTGTGTATCTCTTGCTAGCATTGCATCCGATGCTGTATTTCAGTAGTGCAGGTAATTCTCACAAATCTTTCGATACCTAATACTAGATGACAATTTTGAGATCTTATATAATTCTATAAGTGACTAACATCTGAAATATTTGATAATGTAACTCTGTAAGTCTCACAGCTTTGTAATCTCTATATTTATCTTAATTAAGACGTAAAAGATGCAGAAAGAGTAAAGCAATTAAAAATAATTGGTGCTATAAGTATAGGTATTATTCAATTATCGTTTATGGATGTTTTAACGAAAGTGTTTTTGACACATAATACATTTACTATGGTAAAATACTAAAAATAAACGTGTAAACAAAAAAGTGTATTTAATTACAATCTAACTGGAATTTAAATAAAGTGTTGTCAAAAATACAATGAAATTGAAGGTATGAAGCTATTGCTGCGGCAGTTTCTCTAACATTTCGTGGATTTCCAGCGTTATTTATTTGTTTGGCTTGTCGCTTGGCAACACAACCGTAAGGAGAAACAAGAGAATGGCGCATGCGCGTTTGCAGCTGTCAGCGCCGCGTCTCCATCGCGGCGGGCAATGAGCCATGCGACGCAAGCGCACGGCAGGAAATTCACGCTTCGCGTCTGTCACTTGTTGACAGTTGGAGGGAAAACTCAAAAGATGCTAGAGCTGGTATTTCCCAAAGGAATTTTGTTGACCTTCTGAGATACTTTTAAGGAATTGTTGGAAGTATTATTTCTATTAAGGTATTAAAGATTAAACAATAAAACCTCCCTTAGCACACAATTATTCCTGTATTTGTTTTCACCATAAATCTTTGTTTGACTAATTACGCCTTGAAGGTGACCTAACCTATAAAAGTAGACGCATGTGATGCCTACGAATTTCCGTTCACGAGAGAAGAAAAGAAAACGAATACGAATTGCAGAAAAGTATAGAGTATTTGAAAATTCAAACAAATAACAAAGAATAACTCGAAAACGGTTAACGCTACAAAAAGGTTTATTTGAGTAATTTTGTACTTCAACGAAATCTAGGTTTTTGTGTAGTAAGGTTTTGTCTACCCTTACAGTTTACCGATTACCTATATAAGCAATTCAGAGTGAAGAGGATTTCACAGGCTGTTTCCAGAAAATTCAAGCTATCCTAATTTTATTTGTCATGTAAATATGTTTTGAAAGACTTTTATGAGTAAATTGGTTTATTGTTGTGTCAATGCAAAGCGATGTTCCGTTCATATGAATATATAGGCACCTACTCAATTTATAATTGCCTATGCATTAGTGCTGCATACGTATAGTTTAATCAAATTGTTAGAGCCATTTTGAATAATTTTTTTCCACGTGTAGGGGATTTTCTTGGAACTTTTCGTATGAAATTTAAATACCAAGCTTGGTATTTTAACAAGGTTTCATTTCACATAGGCAGAGTCTGTTTGCACCTATCTTTTATATTAGGTATATGTTTATATGTATAAATATTGGCGACTCTTTCTTTGTCTTCTAAATTTTCTGTGCAAAAGTGATGTCTCTTTTTGAAACCACTTGTTGTTAATAAGTTCTTCCGCCTAGTTTTAATTTCTTTACAATCACACACCAATATTCTAGGTTTTCCTTCCCTTCACGTAATAACACCCGTAGAGAAAATAATACCCAGCTAAGATTTTATTCCGCTGTTAAATTGTGCATGGATTTCTGAAAGTACCAGAACATTCCGTTTAGCGATTGTCGACAAGACATGTGACTAGCGTTTTAAATCGGGTTTGTTTAGAAAGGACGTGATGAGGAGAGTGGAACAAGCGAATATCGGAACTGCGAAACAAGAGAATGCATATAGAGTTCCTTGTATGTGTAGGAGTACGATAAGGCATCGAGGAAATGTTATTTGCGTATTACATTACCAAGAACCAGACAAAATGTTTGTCCACGACAGCAAACAAATGACGGCTGTGATAATGAAGTATAAATGAGCGTGCTGGGGACATTATGTGATACACAAAACAGCTGTACATCGACAGATGGCCAACAACTAGATAACACTGCACGATAACAATTTGGTCTGTGCCGTTTATCAACACACAATCGTTTCCGATTTACTCTACCTACTGCCCACCAACTGTAGCCATTTTATTTTCATTTTTTTAACAAAAAATACACTAAATAAACTAATGTTGTAGTTATTCATGTGACTTTTGTGCTCATTCTTCTACAAACTACGCTTACAGCATCTTCAAAAACTCCATAATCTTTGCATGATCAAGAAAAAGAAAAATAATAATTATTTTAATAACTTCGTGCTTTAAAATTTAGTGCCTAAAATGTAGACAACTCAAACAAAAATGCAATACTTCGCTGAAGCTTGGTTAAACTAATATCTTACTAGTTTTGAATTATATTCTATGGCATATGTGGCTTTCCTACAGCAAGCGTCCTATGTCTCTTGAGCTTTCATTTCATATAAAAGTGGATATTATTGAGTTGGGAACAATATTTACAGGACTTTTAAATAAAAGTTACTTTTATTTTGAACAAATGCCTGGTTTATATACGAACTCTGATATTTATCCAATGTTTGAGTTCATAGATACGTATGAATTGGATGGTTTCTGTAAATATTTCTGTTTACAGTCAGGGTTATCAAAAGCTGCACCCCCGGTAAATATGAATTTTTGGGTTGAATGCTGTGGGTACTATATCTATCTTAGGGATACGATAGAGTTTCAATTTCCTCTCCTTTATCCTTTATCACTACTGGACCAATTGAAAGACGCTGTTCAGGCTAAAACGTCCATAACTTGCGAAAAATAAAGTTTTCTTTCACCTTCACATACGTGTGAGATGGTCGCTACAACACTGCATAACTTCGCTTACAAATGTTTCCACATCCGCCATATTCATCGGTTTTGATCCCTACTATTAGGTACTTTTTGTTCCCAAAGTTGAGGAAATGGTTGGTGGATCAATTATCTTGTACTGCTGGACAAATCGTATTTTACTGAGGATATAAAAAAATTGGAAGTTGTTGATTTATTGATTAATAAGGTAACTATGTTCAAAAAACTGCATATCTTACAAATCTCATGGTTTCTTTATAACACCATTCGCAGTCTGAAGAGCATTCTTTGCAAGTTTCTGCGCAGCATTTTCAGATATTCAGGCATATGTTAACACTGAAACAGAAATTGATACATTTAAGGTATAAATTATAGAAAACACAATGAAAAGTAGCTGTATTTGATGAATGTAATTTTAGTTCACAGCAGTGCAGCAGTAGCCGAATAAAGAATTTTGTGAAAAGTGGATTGGTAGGAGAGGCTCCCTGTAATGGCCTACACAACATGAATGTATCCTGATTTACTTCATGCTTTCAAACTCATTACTACATTTAGATTGGAGTTGATGTACTTATTAGTTAAGACTAGTCGTAATTTGCAATACAGGAATATTGCGACAAAATTGCAACCAACTTGTTTTATAAAACAAAGTACTCTTCAGCATAATTGCAATTTAAATATTTCGTTCTCTTTAGCCAGATCAAAGTTGTCAATATGCAGGTTAAAATAACATAACCACACACCTTTTGTCGTTTAAATACGTACCAAAACAGGTTTACACTTCAGACTTTTAGAGATAAAAACAAGTTCTGTGACTCCAAACTTAGAATTAAATGTCCATGAAATACATTTACATAACTTTTACAAGTTTCTTGTTATTCTTATCATTAGTTTTTTAATCTCTTGGTGATATAGCCTCATTGAAGAATGTGCATACAAGTTTCTGTCTGAAGTTTAACTTAAATTAAATTTGTTCGAATGTTTTCAGTGTTAATACAAGCAAACATTTATATTTATTGTCTATAACTTGATAAAAACTGCTGTAATTTGAAAAGTGCTCATAGATGACACTTCTCCTTGAACTCTTCATTCTTCGCACTTTTTTAGAGATACATCGGTTTAGCTAGAGTTAGAATAGAGTTAGAACAGGTCACTTTTTAGCTGGTTACTGAAGCGACTGGTACATAAAGACGAACATCCGTCATCCGTCAACAAGTTACTGAAGCAGATTCTACCCGTAGTTACCACGCCAGTTAGGAAAAGGGGGTAGAAAATAGGTTTTACGGGCAAAAACGTCGGAAGTCTATTCATACTTGCCCCTTCAGTCTGGCACTCATTTGATAGAAACAACCAAATTTTCTCTTACCTTCCCCACAGCAACAGAGACAAAGGGATGAGTAACTGCATCTCCTTTCAACATCTCTTTCTTTAGGCCTGAGACAAGATAAACCGCACAGGGTATACATGAAGACAACTACACAACTAAGGCCACATATCATCTAGTAGCATGTCCGCCTCACATTCAAGAGGTCCTGAGGTCCGGATAACGCTGTTTATGGGGCTTTTCCTTACCATGAGAAGACATCTTACCCAATTATCATCATTATTTAAGTTTTTTTACGTTAATTTCATATTTATTAATTTTATATAGTGATTTGGTTTTCATATTTATGTTACGAGCACTGTGAACAGCATAGCTCAAAAACGAAAAATCGCTTAAAAACCACAGTTGGCATTTTAGTTTAATCTCTTTCAAGTGTGCGACACAAATATTTTGAAGAAAATTATTACAATCTAAACCATCCTTTACAAGGAAAATGTTAGAAAACTTTGATTAAAATGCCATATGTTTAAGATATTTTTATGACAAATGACGTGTATATTTTAAATTTTCTGGTTATAGTCCATGTAACCCTGTTTACTCTTGACAACTTTTGCACAATTGGTAAACCGTAAGAGATAGACCAAATCTTACTATACAAAAATGTAGGTCTTGTTAAAACACACAATTTATCTTCTTTATGAAGTGAACTATTTCGGAGATATTCCTTGTTATCTGCTTCAATTTTCCAATACTTATACGTTTCTGAAATGGGAGGAAGAACATTTGTAATAAAACCATTTCTACAATTATCTCGATTAATATGAAGCAGATAGAGGACTAAGTGTTTGTAAGAGTGTTTCGTGCAAGAGTAGAGAAAGTCATGTGAGTGGAACACAACAAATGTCTATGCTTTTCCTCTTGATTACGTTGAAGAAGCCATCAAGCACCAGCAAATAAACCCATGAGAGCCTTATTTACAGTCGAGTTTTCTTACATAACATGCCAAATCCGTCACGATCTTTACGGAGATCATAAACCACGCTTGCACGCAGGCAGATAGAGTAAATGCCTACTGCTGTCTGTTTGATGTGACGCGTACGGAGATGAATTCAATCAACTGCCGTCACATCTTGAGGTACACAATTAAATGCCAGGCCTACATGTTGCTTCCCAGCCTTCCGACTATTGTCTGTGGTTCCCTGTATCTTCCAGCTGTATGTGCTTGGCTAGTCCTGCCAATGATAAACGATTTTATTTCTTTTGAATTTGTTGCTTCAAAGGGAATTCAAAATTGCAAATGCGACATAAATGTGTTGCCCAATTAAGACTTTTCGTCATTCCATTCACGACATTTTGCATTCTTCGTTCTAAAAACTATTCTTGCAAAAAATATTCTATGTGTCCATTTTTACTTTCTCTATTACGTACTTATTTCACCAGAAGTATGTTTTGAGGCCTCCTGAATCCAAAAAAGAAGCATTTTTAGAAAAAGGTTGGTGTGTGTGTCTGGTCTGTCTGTGAAAAGAAGATATTGGAGAAACTACCATCACCAAAAACTACTCTTTACATTAATAATTTTTTTTCAAAAATTTTATTTTTCTCAACAAAAAAAAAAAAGGCTCTAACGATTTTGATTAAAATTTCTCATATTTAAGGTATTTTCATGCCAAATTAATTTATATTTTGAATTTTCTGGTCTTAGCCCAGGTAGTTATTTCTACACTTGATGACTTTTTCATTACTGGTAAACCGTAAGAGATAAACCAAATCTTACTACCTATACACAAAATGTCGATCTTGCTAAAACATACATGTTCAAATGCACATTTTTTTTTGTGTAAGTGAAGTATTTCAGAGATATTCCTTCTTATTTCTGAGAGTTTTGTAGTACTTAAACTTTTCTCAAATGGAGGTCGTTATTCGCTTTTTTATCTCCTGGCCGTGCAAAGAGAACGGAATTTCAAAGCTTTAAGAGAGTTGGCTATCGCTTGCACCTACAAGAAAATAAACAATAAGATAATTTCTGAAAATGTTTATCTTGACTAACATGAAAAAGATAGAGGAATAAGAATTTGTTAGAATAGTACAAGAGTAGAGAAAGTCATGCGAGTGCAGCCCGGGGTCCATAAAGCTTAAAGTTATCGGAATTAATGATTAACGTTCAGAATAAAAAACTTCGTTTTGGATTAAAGAGTCCTCAAAACATACATTTCCAATGAAATCTCGATATGAAATTTATGGATCGATTACAATAGTTTCCCTACTTACTATGCATTTTAGAGAAAGTAAAAATGACATAAATTGTGTGATTTAAGGATCTAGATACATTTTTGTGGAGTAAGATTTTGTCCATCTTTGCGGTTTTCCAGTAATGCAAAATTATCACTCCAGAGGCTGTCTCAGAAAATTCAACTAACTTTCATTTCTCATGAAAATATCTTAAACCAATAGAATTATAATCAAAATCATTAGTCACTTTTGAGAATATAAAAGTTTTCAAAAAATGTTCACGGCATAAAGCGGGAGTCGTACTTAGGGGAAATTGTTACCCAAGAGTTTTGCAAAATGCTTCTATTTTCCTTGTGTAGAAATACCATTGTAAAACCGCCTGTGTTTGCATGCAATTTTATTACTATATCTGCCACATACATACATTGGCTTTTCCTTGCTTAAATTACTCTAAATTTCATGACTATCTTACTGCTAATTACAGCTCCTTAGAGGCTGCGAAGGAAGGTTAGCTTTGTGTAGAAGAAGTTGCCTAGTACACACGGCGCGGGCGTAACAAAGTCCTCATGTCTAACGAGCCTTCTTACGATCCAAAATACCGAGTTTAGTTCCCATGGAGATCATCGGCACAGAGTCTATTTTCATTGCTCGATATCTCAGACACGTCAAATCATTAACTTAAAGCGTTTTTATAGTTAATTTTTGAAAAATGTTTCAGAATTCGTTATTGCATTTTGTTTTTACAAAAATATTTTATTTACTATACAACACCATAAAATTCAATTTTCTCCCTTTCTCTTTTTCCTTTTTCCTTCCACTATATTATCTATTCGTGTAGTATTTGAACATCTGAAACTAACATTTCAAAACTTAAAAACTACCAATCAGCGATGACGTCATATCTTGTCCAATAAGCTGGACAATGGACCAGAATAAAACGAGCACTCAATAGTAGGTAAACGAAAGTATTTTATAGGTATCACTGAAAAATTTGAAGTTAGCCTTCACCAGAAATGCATGTTTTGGAACCCTCTGAATCCAAAAAAGCGTTTATAGAAAAATGTATATGTGTAAACGGCATAAGTAAAACAACATGTCGGATAAGTACCAAAATTGATATTTAAGTTCAATATCTTCTAAGGCTGTGACACAAAGGTTTTTAACAAAACCCCGCATCCGAAACTATCCCTATTGAACATCCTTATAAATCGGTGACGAAGGTTACCAGAGAAAATATATCCAGCCTGTATCTTCTGTTATTTTCTGTTTGATTGCACAGCGGGGCAGACGGACACGGCTACGGTGGGGCAAAAGGACAGCGCACTTTTCGTATTGCAATTAATTCAACTTTTAAAACACTGTGGTTATGAATTTTCATCATAATCAACTCCTCCATGTTGATTTTCGCATGAAAATAGAGAATCTGGTGTTGAAAATGAGACTTTTGAATCTTGAGGAGGCAATCACAACACTATACCAGAATAAATTCATACTCAAGGTTCTACACCCTCGACAAGCTTCGAACAGTCCTCGTCCAACAACTTCCCTGGATATTAGAAGTAAATCAGGAATGAAAAATAAATCTGAGGTTATAACAAGCGTATAATTTATAAATGAATTAAAAGCTAGGAAAACTACACGCACAGAAAAGGAAGAGGCAGCGGCAGCAAAAACCTGCAAAGTTAGAAGAAACTTGCGTGTGAGAAAGGAAATATCTGCAAGGAATGTTAACAGTGTTACAAGAAAGGATACAACGGGGTGCGGAAACTATTGCCATGTTAAGTGCGTACAGACCGGAAAGGATCAATTTTTGTGTCATAATTATATGAGTAATGACTGACTAAAAATGTTGGTAACCATGTGCCCCAAACAGAGTCTTTGTAATTTGTTTCAACTATTTTTGTTTGTCTGTTTTTGTGTCTCATTTCAGAGGATTCAATTTTTTAATTTGTTTAAATGAATGTTCAGTGTTTATATTAAAAAATAATTAATGATTCTGCAAGCATACTGTGGCCTGTCCATTTGCCCACTTTTACCCTAGGTGATTTCCTTTGGATCCCAAAAGCGTATGTCCAGTGTAAGCTAAATATCGTATTTTTGTGTGAAATACAGCACTTCTTGGCACTGTAGGCATATGTTCAGAGTAGGCAATAAAGGATATATGGGTAGACGTAATAATTCATGGGAATGTTGCATACTTACAATCTGATGTTTCATTGTTGGCCTTCAGGCAATTATATAATTATGCCTTTACTCTTTAAATAATTTCGTTTGTTTTGAGCGACACACATGAATACTGTATTGGTATTTTCTGACGCTGCAGGCTAGATTTAATATCTGAATATGTGTTTAAACATCTGCCTGAGTTATTTATTAAATGAAATGCCTTATACACAAACCTGTTTACGTTAATCTGTGTCATTGATTTTTTTGCATTTTGTAATCCAAGTTCAAAGACTTTAAAGACAGACAGTGAAATATGCAACGTTGCCTGCTTGCTGTTGTTGTATACTATCTTTGGAAGTTTGAGAGTTTTCTTGAACATGTACCATGGGCATTTGCGATGTTTTGAAAACCTGTTCTCTTGCCATGTACGAGTAAGGAGGTGCTTAATTTATAAATTTCCTGTAGAGGCTTGTTATTCACAGCTGGTTTCAGTCCATACAGGAACTGATTCGAGATTCAACCACGATAATACCATATCTTGAAGCATAACTTTTATTCTTAATGTTACTTCTCATATGTTTGAGGTCTAGGCATTAGAACAACGCCAAATTCACTATCATATTACGAGAGTCGAAACAAATTTGGTGAGTCGATGATTTACATTAGGATTCCACTTTCAGGCTAATTTCAGACAATTCCATTGAAACGCTACGTATTTGATATTCACCAATAACATTAAGCAATGCCTCAGATATCAATACAGCCAGAAAGTAATTATTATTATTTATTCATAATTTATTTTCTCTACCGACTTCCTACACAAGCATTGTATTCTAGCAAAAAATCTGATGCGTATTGAAATTTTACCGCAAATAACTAGTTTCTGAGAGTAAAAGTTTTCATATTTGATCAGAAAATTGTTTTTTCTGTGAATAGGTCCCAAAATAGACACATAATTTATATGAAACTCTTTGTAGCAATAACTATTTCCGAGATATTCGCTGCTATTGGTTTGAATTTTTAATACCTTTACCTTATTTTGAAATCCTAAGTCGCAAGTATTTTGTTTCCTGTAGTTATGCAAAGAGTATGGAATATAGTGATTTCCATTTAAAGGTTTAATATTGCTTCAAGCTTCCGTATCCCTACCTTGCGTATCAGTGTTAACTTGAAGTACGTAATGAGAAAAATGACCTTTTTGTAAGATTAGTTTGTAAATGTGTGGGTAGGAAAAGTCATGTGAATGTGGTACATCACACACTAAAGAACCATCCTATACGTTTAAGATATTTACATGACGAATAAAACAGATATTTTGAATTTGCTTCAAATAGGAGGTGAAATTCAGAGACGATGAATTTTGATAATTTTGTATAACTGGTAAATCACTAAGAGAAAAATCTTTAGTGCACAAAAGATGTGGGTAGTGTTGAGTGAGATAGAGGTACAATAAACTTCTCTGTAGCATTAGCCGTTTTCGAAATATTCGTTGTTATTGTTAAACTTCTTAGAATGAGCTGTCATGAATATCTACAGAACATTTTACGAGTGAGAGATTTGTTTTATAGATGTGTTCGTTTGATAAGTGGAATTATGGAATTATCTAGATAAATTGAGAGAGAAATTGGGAAGAAATAGCGGTATATTTGGAACCGATTAGAGTTTAACGAGTGTGGCACGCTGTATTAGCTTGGCTCACCTGCCTTATCAATGATACAATCTGTCCCAAACGCCATCTTGACGATGGGCGGGCTAAATTTCCCTCCGCGAGCCAATGAGTGATGGCGCAGACAAGTGAAAGCTTCGGACCGAACCTAGGGGAAAACAAGCGAGCCATAAACTCTCGTTTGTTTTTTGGCCTACTCTCAGCCTGGGGGGCAATTTCCGTTGTTTGTGACGAAACCGCACCGCAATTAGCGCTGTAAAAATAACGATGGGAACCATTGGCATATTATGGGCAGCCTGTTTATGATGAGAAACAGAAGCTCGCTTGGGAGAAAGGTATGTCCCAAACACATGGGTGAAACGTCGATAAGAAAACTCCT
Source organism: Tenodera sinensis (assembly GCA_030765045.1). NCBI lineage: Eukaryota > Metazoa > Arthropoda > Insecta > Mantodea > Mantidae > Tenodera > Tenodera sinensis. The sequence continues at coordinate 161,229,767 of CM060966.1, read as the reverse complement.
AATTACTCAGCTTTCAAGTTTAACATCAGCAGTTAACTAAGTGGTTTAATATGTCACTATTTAAACATTATTGCCACGATATTATTTTAATATTTTAATGCTTGTATTTTTAAAATTCATCTCTTATATTCCTATTCAAAATATTGTAAGCATATGCATTCAGCGTTTTAAATAATATAGATAGGTATTAAGAATGTGCTAGAAACCATTCTTAGAAGGTTTACTCAGCTATTTACTGATCGTTAATGGGATAAACCTTCATTATTTATAACCATTGCACATTCGTTGTAGGGTTGAACTTTGCAGTCTAATGTTTTAAAGGGCTAGGTGTATTCTTTTGTTTCTCGTGATGTAACATGGAATGTGAACCACTTGGGAAAAGCACGTGTTTGAAAAGTCAATCTCCAAAATGGTTAACGCATTCCATTTATATAGCGTCTTTATCATTTGTCATAATGGCAGACAGAAAAATTGTTCTTCGGCAATCATGTTCACTCGATTACTATTCTGACAATCCTTGTGTTTTCTTTATAAACATACATTTACATTCCCACTCACACCTAAGGAGAATAGGGAATGATTCTGGCTAAAGAAAAACCCCATGTTCCATCCGAGAATCGAACTCGGGACCTCTGGGGACATTTTGTGGCTAGTAAGTATGCTAACCACTGAAGCCGTTTGCATTTTTTGAGTAGTAAGATGTCCATTTCTTATGATTTATAAATTATACAAAAATATTCAGACGCTATTCCCAGAAACTTCAAATTATGCATTTTATTTGTCGTGCAAATATATTAAACGTTGGTATTTGAATCAAAATCGTAACGATTTTTTTTATGTAAAGGGTAGTTTGTGCTGTTCACATGCACATATATACCAACCCGCTTTATTTTAAGAAAAAGACCTTGATATTTGGATTCAGGGAGTTTCAAAACGTGTATTTACCTTGAAATCTGGTCATCAAATTTTTCATGGGACGCAGTACTTTCTTAATGAGTAGATACTGCAATAGGAAACTGTACGATTCTGATTATGTTATTTCAGATAAGTGTTCAATAAATATTCAAACTAAGTAATTTTAGCTTAGGTAAAAGTAATGACAACCATGTCATTCCTTGACAGCTGACGGAAAAAAAAAAAAAAAAAAAAAAAGAAGAAGAAAGAAAAAAGGAAAGGAATATCATGGAAAGAAATAAGGAAAAAAAGATTTAATTTCCTGAATGAAGTTCCTTAATTGAGCCAATCTCTTTAAAGAATGCACGATCCTGGCGACTTGCATCTGTTCGTGTTTTCGCTCAGCATCATACGAAAGCAAACAGACGACCATCGAGAGGAGGTACATATCGATTCACGGCCCTCTGTAAGTGGTTTAATAAAACAGGGGAGGCTTGACGTAAAATACACTTGGAGCGCAGTAACACCAGCATTTTAATATCGTGCATGCTCTCATGTTGGCGTAATGTAAACTGTGTTGGATATTTCAACGTCTTATTGCGTTTCGAAGCGTCCTAATGTTTTCTATTTAAATTTGAGGAGCTAGAGACGTTATTTAAACGGTTATTTACCTTTCAGTTATTCTTATTCTATCGCTTACCCATTGTAAGCAGAGGAAGTACTGTATTCCACCAAAACTCGAAATCGAAATTTGAGGAATATAAGGTTCCATGCATTTTCTAGAAAAATATGACTAGCTGGACAGCTACGTACATAACGGAAATATATTTCGTATTTTAATTCAGCCTCTTCAAAGGATGCATTACGAAGATTTTTCAAGACAAAAAGTTTTCGGAAATGGTTTGAATACGCATTTCGTTGTACCTAGATACGAGGGCGATGCAGAAGCAGTAGTCAAATTTTCAAAAGAGGGTCGAGAAAGAAACGAATTGTGGTTTAACACATCGAAAAGTATGATGTATTTGAATATTCAAGGCAATTACAACGAATATCTCGGAGATGGTTAATGGCACAATATTTTTTATTTGTTATAATTTGTGTGTTTTGACTAGGTATACCTATTTGTTTTGTTTAATAAGACTTTATCTCTTAGATATGGTTTATCAGTTATAAAAAGTATACACAATTCATTTAAACACAAAATTCACAAAATGCAGAACTCTTAATATTAAATTTATCTCACATTTCGTTTTTGGGTTACGCTGTTCACACGCACACATATACAGGGTGGAAGGTATTACTTCGACCATAAGTTAGCTGAGATGTAACAAATATATCCAATATAATTATTGTCAATAAAGAACCGTATTGCCGAAAAAAATAACTTGTGTCAAATATTAGGAACCATCTAGGTTCTTGAAGAATGGTTTAATATTCACTAACTGTCGCGCAAATATTTTACCTTAATTTCTACCTTAATTCGAATGAATTTAGTCACAATTTAATGTCTCTTAGAAATCTTAATAACGAATTTTCGCATGGAATAAAAGGTTTGATTAAGATACTTTACGTTTTAGATGTAAAAAACAGTTTTGATCTAAAATAGGCAGGAATTATGATGGAGTGTATTGCAAATAATATACTTGACAGGGGCTTGGGAATAAGAGATATAGCTGTTTGTAAGCGAGTTTTGGTCACACAATTTCACATTTGTTGGGAAAAAAGCATGTTATGACTTTATGAGACTAGAAATTCAATTTGTGACCCTTTTGACCAAGCTTAGTGGAAGGAACATAAGTTGACTAACGCTAACGTTTTCTAATTTCAGTTGCTAGTGGCTGGGCAGCCCACGACGGCGACATCGCCGCCCCTGGGGGCAGGAGCGGGTGCTGGAGGCGGCGTGGTGAGTGCCGGAGCAGTGTCCCCGGGTAGTGTGGGTGGTGGCGGCGGTAGCAACCATGCCGGACCACCCCCGCCGTCGACGTCGTCCTCTGCCGCGACGTCCTGCTGCGAGAACGGCCGTCCCATCATGACGGACCCCGTGACGGGCCAGACGGTCTGTTCATGTCAATACGACTCCGCTAGACTTGCCCTCTCCTCCTACCCGCGCCTGTCCACGTCGGGCGTCGGCGTATACGGCACCCCATACCCGTCCACCGACCAGAATCCGTACCCCAGCATCGGCGTCGACAGCTCGGCCTTCTACTCTCCCTTGGTGAGTACATACACTGTCCATCTTGGCTCAGTAGGTTAATACCACGTGGTCAAACATGTTTATCTCATTCCAAAGGATTTAGTTTATTTACACGAGAGATGCACGCAATTGCGGTTGCCGAGATTCGAACTCACGACCTCAGGCTTTGAGTGCATGGCCAGTGCACTACGTGTTGCCTTAACGATCATGGCTACCCAAGCCAACAAGCTGAAGGTCTCCCAGACCGCCTAATCTAAACCGGTTTCGAATTAGAGGAAGAACGGCATAAGTAGCAAAATAATTCGGGTCTGAAAGGGTTAAACACAGGTAATATTTATTAATTTTATAAATAAATAACATTAATCTATGAAACAACTCAATCAATTTTAAAAATGTGCCAGATGCACATTAGCTGTGACACAACTAATTTTAATTTTCAAATACTTTTCAATTTTCAATATGCCTGTACATAGATGACCATGATTAATCAACTGAGAAAATGGAGAAAACAGTAAAATAAAAGACAATCGGGACTACTTATAATGGGTACTTATTTGGCAGCAGTATTTAACATCTGTTCGTTAAACGGTGCACACTGGTGACGTGACGGTTGGGAAGGAAATGTTCAGGTATAAGACATAAGTTTTACGTCATTTGCCAGTTACGAGGACTAGGAATACTTGGGAAAACTCAGCCAGGGAGGACATCCTTGCTCACAAGTAGGTGCCTTAACGACATCGGCCACCGGTGCCGGTGTTATTTGTATGCAATACACAATACAGATCTGTACGGGATTTAGAATTAAAATATATGAGTACATTCTATTCTAATTCTACAACATATGTAGGTATTGGCGGTGCCTGAAACTTTTTATTAATCCTTACGTAAGTTTTAATTAAGCTCATAGCGAGCACACGTGCACAGCGTGTAAAGTGTTCATCATATGCAAACTCATTGAATTCCTTTTAATTATATATAACTGAGAACTCATAAGAGAAAGACCAAGCCTTAGAAAGACAGAGCTTATTAAAATATACAAATTATCTAAAATGAACTTTTTCGTAGCATAAGCTGCTTACGAAATATTACATTTTGCATATTCAGATTTGCCCATGAACATGCTTGAAAGTTTTGCTATTATTTTTTCTATCGCAAGAGCTGTTATTAGTTTACTTAATTTAAAAACATTTAGTTAAATTGCAGGTAAATTAATTATGACGTATTCACATCTACAAACTTAACCTACCCTCCCTCACACCCCTAAATTTAATTTTGATTAATACAAATCAAACCTATTTGTTGATTTTTACCTTCTCATTTAATTTAAAAGAATAAAGCACTGGAATCAATCCAACTTCCGTTGTAATGACGATCGAAAGATATGTAGTCACTGAATCTTAATGCATGTTCCGCGAGATAAACAGAGTAGGCCGTGCTCAAATCAAGAATTTCTCATAGTAGCCATGGCGTTTAACTTCAAATCCAGCCCAGATTGGAGGTTAAGTGTACTTACAAACGACAGCTCCATGTTAGTAGATTTACTGGCATATAAAATAACTCCTGCTGGACGAAATTCCGGCACACCGGATACGCTGATGTGATCCTGGCAACTGACAACGTCGTTAAACAACAAAATATTTTTTGAATGAGTGTGTTGATTCTCAAATCGAAGAAAGTTGTAAAATAGGATGCTTTAGTTAATATATGCTAATTAATTATTATTTATTTGTGCCAAGAAACTGTTGGGACATAAAGTACTTGCAATAGTAAGTTACCATTGGGGCAACTGCCTCTGATGTGCGACTCCCTTTGTGGTCTACCGGGAGAAATGCGAATCGGTTGGAGAATTCGATGTCATTCTGACAGGTTGTTACAGTAGCTTAATGGTTAGATCAAGCGCATGGCAAGCGGAAGGTCTGTGGTTCAAATCCCAGCTGTGGCATTGAATTTTTCAGTTACGATTCTACCTCTCAAATATGCTAATTAAGTTCAACCATCAATACTTTATTTGTACACCGTATTAAATTACTATTTAGCTACTAACCTGGGTACAAGAATGATTTTATATGATTGCTTTATTATTCTATAATACACAAATGTGTGTTTGAGACTGAAATTGCTACGCAGTATCGATTGATTCTAATGAAGCGGGAATGTAGAAGCCGAGGGGGTGCAGCTGTGTGACTTAATGTGTGTATTTGCCCACAGATGGGGCAAACCGCAGTTCATTTTTTAATAAGGGCAATAAAAGACCGCACATATCCGAGTTTGGGTAGGAAATGTGTTGACCACGCCATCTTCCGCTCCCAGTCATTGGCGATACCCTCCGAGTGTTTAGGTGCACCTGTACTCGACCCAGACCATTAATTAACCCATAAATTCTCCTCTAAATGATTACTGGGCTATGGTCCCTTGTATCTATTACGACATTAAGGAAAACTGCTTGTTCCTTTTTTATTCACATCCGTAATTTTGTTCGTTAGTCGCGTACAGCTGATGTTATTCCTCACGCACGCGCGCAAGACCAGAGACTCGCGGAATAGCTTGAGCGACCTTCATTTTTTTTTTTTTTTTTTAACCTGCTATCAGTGCAAGACCGAGAGCGGGCTGCGCTCAGAGAGTAGCAGTTGCCTATGCCAGGCGTTATACTATACCGGCATTTGTTGTACTATCATTAACTCAGGAGAATGTCTTTGTCCTTGAAGAAAGAATAAGTTGGTTTTGAAGCAGGCTGTAAACCGTTAGAGTGAAGGGAAAAAACAACAGCAAGATCATAGCTAAACTCCTGAGACAAATACACTCATTCCGGGTTCGATACAAAAGTTTAAACGAATCACCGCATAGTACAAAAAGGATAAGCCGAGTAAATATCAAATTTGATAACCAAATTTTCATCTTCCAAGAGAACGACACAAATTGCCACTATGCCAAACTACCCTTCATATGGAAAACAGTTACTTTTTTTTTTTTTTTAAAGATTTTCTCAGCACTACCTCTAAACATTTTGATTAAAAGTCGATTTATTTACCAGAAATAAATAGTCCATGAAATTCTCTTTGTTCTCAACGAATTTTCTACAATTTTGTATAAATTGTAAATCTATAAAGATAGAAATTATCTTGCTAGAAATTATTCTCACTAAAACGTAAAGTTAAAAAATTTTTAAAGATATTAAATTTCCGGAATGTTCATTACTATTATTTTCAAGATATACTTTCTGACTTGACTGGTAGACATTCATTTGCTTCTTGCAATGTGATGCTAAAGATATAACATTTCAAAGCCAGCATGTGGCGTGTGTCTTGAATTTTATGGGAATATCTTGTGCAGTTTGCTCATTCTCAATGGCTTTTGTGTGATTTTGCATCTCTGTCACAAGAGGTAGACAGAATTTACAACAAAAATGTTAAATTTCGTTAACCTTATGTCAAATATCTTCGCGGTAGTAGCCAACCAGTAATATTCGTTGCTGTTTTCCAAGGTTTTATCGTACATTTGCTAAAGATTCTTCTGACGTCATACAAGGTTTAGGGAATTAATAAGGACTAGCTTTTTAAAGAGTTAGGACTATGTGTGTAAACGTTACTGCATTGTTTCTACTTTAATGTTGTGAATATGTTTATTTTCTCGCTTTCCTTGAATTCTTTCAAAACAAAGTTTACATACAAAGTGCAGATTTCAGCAAATTTCAAGTCTGAAGCATTTTCAGTTAGGTCATAAAATAGCTAATTCATGATTTGACTTCAGCCAGATGTTCAGCTTTTACTTACCACGTGCATAACTGGTCGAAGAAGTACTGCATTCCACTCAAAAATTCTATATCCAGATCTCATCAGAAATTTTTTGAACCTCTCCGGGAAAAAAAAAAGTATTTTGTTGGTGTGTGTCTGTAAACAGCACAACATAAGAACGAAATGACTCATAAGTAAAAAAGAAGCAACGCAACCCTTTACAATGGCTTTTTTTTTAAAAAAGTTAGTACATATTTTACATGACAAATAAAATTAGGCATATCTTGAATTTTTTGGGAATGATCTGGTAAATCACACAACTGCTAAACCATAAAAGACAGACAAAATAATCATGTTGGGTCTGTCAACTATCAGACGCCTTTAAATTTTGAAGAAGAGAAGATAGAAGAATTTTGGGATCTAGCATTCCTGGCTAATCCATTGTGGTGAAAACGTTAATGACGGTTTAATAAGTAAACAAGGTGCGTGTGTATGTTGCATGTTGTGAGAAACAGGTGCTGCTCTGTACCGCCAGGGGCGCCAACTGTCCCGAAGTTTTTATCCCTTACCAGACACCGCAAGTCCCGTCTCATTAATTCCTTGTGAAAACTCTTGTGTGCAGAAAGACATAGCCTACTTTCATATGTTTAACATCTCAGCTTCAGCCAAAAAGTAATATCGAGATTTGGTTGTTTGCTCGCTTTGAAATGCCCTAAATAAATCTTATATTTAGAAAAAATGTCCATAGACTGAAAATCAAATCACCGCATATAGGGTTGTAAAATGGACAATCAGTTTTTTTCCCTCTCTTTCTCTATTAATTTCATATTTAATTTGAATATGAAATTTTTGTTGGAAGATTTTCTTGAGGAATTCCAGATATATATTGTTATTGGTTTGAAGTTTCCAAAACATAAGAGTTTCATTTACTCAGTCTCCATTAATCATGATTAACTCTTTGCTTTCTTATTTTTGCTCACGTTGCATTTCTGCTTCTCAAACGCAGCTTATATTTCAAACAAAATAAAGTTAATAACTATTTCAGAAAATTAAAGGGAGTTACATTATTAAGTGCCAGTTTTTGTTCCTTTTCTTAGTGTTAAAATACTTATTTGTATAAGTTAGTTATTTAAATGCATTTAGGAGTTTGCTTCAAGTTGGCTGCCTCTTTAGCATGCCAGAGGTTCCGGGTTCGATTCCTGGCTTGAGGTGAGAATTTTTCTTTAGCCAGGATTATTCTCAATCCTCCCTGGGGTCTGGGGTTACGAAAGAGAATATGTATGCGTGTGTCTGAATTTAAAGACAAACCAAGAAAGACGGAAGTAGATATAAGAAAAAACGTTTTGAAGAAGAATTTCTAGAAGTATAAAAATAAATAACATGTGCTAAGAAAGTGACGTGAATGTGAACCATTTCCCTTTCTCCCACAGAAGACTTGTTGAAAGTAGGCTAGGAGTGGAAATGTGGTTTTTCTGTCGATTTTTCTGTCTCTATTGCAAATCCTTTGGCTTTTGTTCGATTGTTGGAGTTTTGACAAGCTGTTCTTTGTTGTCACCTCTAAGACACCATGTGCACGGCAGGAAGAGCCACTTGCCTTCTGACAGGTGTAATTATTCTAATCACCTTCCCTTGTTATCTCCTTCACACAATTGAGGTTTCCACAAGACATATGACTGTCACAGAAACACCGCTAGCAGGCTACGAACGTGGACAATTTCTGCCCCACGATATGCAACCTTTTGTTATTCAGAATTCCTTTCAGAAAGAACAAAGATGCTGTACAAGTGTTTCTACTAAATAGTAATGTATTTTAAATCATGTAGCTGTAGATAGAGGCTAGAATCAGACAGGAAATTCAGTACCGCACTTAGGATTTGAACCAAGGATCCTTGACTTACCGTGCCGCTGCCTTAATCAGCTAAGTGTTAGGCGCGTTAGTTCCTGACGAATGCTCTTCAGCGAAAATCCGGTGAACTAGCCTACTAGGTCAGCAAATAGTTTGTATTAGGATACAAACAGCATTGCTTCCTTATGTTGTGTATAGAAGAAAACACAGAAGTTTGTGTGGCACGGCTTCATGTCCAGTTGATTGGCAGTGTTTTAACGACAGATAATCAGCACAGAAACATCGCAGCATGTCATTGTCATTTCTCCTTCTGTGTGCCAGCGTTCCCGTAAAGGTGAGTAAGTGACTCGCATCTAACCTCTCATTTAAAAATTTCATTCGTCAAGAACTAACGCGCGACGTATACCATGGCAACATGCCGATCAGGGTTGCCAACCCGTACGATAATTATGGGGGGATAAGTTAATTTGAATGTCTGTACTAATGACTACCAACCCGTACGATAATTTGAATATTATTTTCACTGGTTTGTCACACCAGCGAAATGAAATTAATTACAAATAGCGACACTACTTTTGCCTTCAGGACCTGTTTCCTACCCCCGAAGGCAACCATTTCATATCCTACAAAGCCTCCTGCTCTTTATTGCCAGTGTGCCCAGATCTGGTAATCTCAATGAAGAAGGCACTGTTCAGAAAATGGAGAACACGAGTGATATTCCGTGTGAAATAAAGAACATGCCTGAACCTGGCAGTTTCTGGAGTGCTGTTAAACACGCCACCTTGGTGGAAATACTGATTTCAAGGAATGAGTTAGCATTATCAGGAATTCGTTGCCTCACAGAAACACTTTTTGTGAAAGTTTTTTCTGAATTGCGTTTAATAAAAACTAAAACTAGGAAGAGATTTGCGCTTGGTACAGTAAATGGACACATTTGTGGTGGGTCCAAACATCTGCAAGTTACCGAAAAGATGTTAAAGTTTATTTCAACAACAAATTTGAATAATGCTGCGACAGTTGAGGAAGAAGATGAATAGTGCGAGAAACATAAATGCTAAAGTTGTAATACTTGTTGACGTCATCAATGTTATAAGTGGAGACCATAAACATCAATACTATTACATTTTCATTTTGAGATAATACGCCCCAATGGCTGCTTACCTGCAATCCTACAAGTTGGAGCAGTTTTCCTTCGTAAGCTCTCATAAGAAAATGTAAAATATTCAGACATTGCGAAAACGATAGTCTTACGTTATGGAAAAATAGCAACGCTTTGAGAAATAATACCTATTACAGAAATCTGCATGAGAAAAGTAAATTTTAATTTATCCAGTGCATCTATATTTCAAGAGCACTATAAATCATTGCATATTAGAATAAAGAATAAAGGAGTGAGGTTTAAGGGCCTGTCGACAACTAGGTCATTTGGGTCCTAGGATAAAGAAGATAAAAATGATCAATGGCATATAAAGTTTAAGTCTTGTAATAAGATAATAGCAGCTTTTTCCTCAGCAACGCCTGCAGATGAGTTTTCATGCAAATATCGACTGAGTTAGAACCGTGAACAACAAGCAGCAAAAAGGTTTACGCCACGAAACAACATACAACATGCATATCAAAGAAACTCCTGGCTCTGGTTGCATAAAAGTTAACCTGAGTTCAACCATCTAAAAATAATCTCCGTCTAGCTGAACTTAGAATTTTGGTTGTATAAGTCTTGATCTAAGTTCATGAATCTAAGATCAGAATTGCAGAAGGAATAAATAAATAATAAATCTGTAAATAAAACAATAATAATTTTTGCATTTATTTGGAAAATAGGAGCACTATCTCAAATTATATTATGTCCAAAAATAAAAATTTTACAGAGTAAGCAGTAACTTTACTGATTACATTATTGTTTACTCCTAACCTAGAAAATTTTTCACAAATGGTAAAATGTGAGGTTATTATGTTTGAGGGTTACTTGTAGAAACAAGAAGAATGAAATCAATTTGCAATTGTGTTTTTCAAATTTAAAGGAAATGTGTTAAATTTAAACACGCTTTGATCTAATAAATGGTAAAATATACAAATAAAAACTATTAATTAGGTAAATACACAATTAACCTCGAATTAAAATCCCCAGCGACTTCCTTCCAAACAGTTTCTTTCTGAGAAAGAATTAAAATATCCACCAATAATTTTTTTCTTCGCATGTGAAATTTGACAAAGCTGAAAAACAAGTGATTATTGCTGAACGTAAGCAGTGATTTTAAGCTTTCTTACAAGCTATGATTAACTGAGACTCGATTATCTTAGATTAGTTTTATACATTACGATTCTACTTTGACCTCAGTTTATATTCTGGTCCTAGATTAAATCTGATCTCCAGTCAGCAATATTTGTGCAGCCGGGCCTTATAGGTATATAAAATCTATTTCCATATGTATTAATTGTGTGGCGTGTATATATTCACGCCAACATGTGTTGGAGCAGGATGACGTGAATGAATAATTGAAAATAAATATGAAGGTTGTGAACAAATTCCGTTCCCACCGGACACGAGGAGTGACTTCATTCATTGACGAGCCATATATGCAGGCGGCTCCAGCGGGAGAGAAGTAGGTACATATGTTGAAGAAAAACCAGCGACCCGTCGACAGTGACATACGGCCTCTTCTCCGTACCTTGAATGCGAGAAATGTGAAACCGACAAGACACCCATAAGTCCTTGCGGTATTGTGTTGCAACGCGACATACAGCCACAGAATCCAAAACCCTCTACCTGGTACTTTACCTGGTTACAATTGAACATCCTCTCTACAGCCCAGATCTGGCACTATCTCGTAAGGTTATTGTTTACAGCGTGTGGAGAACCAAAATGTTATCATTTCATGGCGTATGTGCATTTGGCAGCAATAAAGTGGTCCATTCTCGGGATTGTAAGTAAGGTTTCCACACACTGGATTTCCCCCAACTCATATCACGTCTCTCTGTGCCTAGCTTAGGCTAAATCCTAAGAAACAAATGTGAGCCAGCTCGCGGCGTGTAGTAAGTTCTATTTAGATTCCTGTAAACAAGCAGAAGCCTTTACGGCGCCGTGGCCGAGCGGTTAGACCGTTCGCTTACCGCAAGGGTACCCTATGTGGTATTCATGGAGAAGGAACCGGCATCTCACACGTGCCTCATCTTGCTCGGTAGGTGCACTATGCACTTCTCCTGTAACAGTGGCAACCCACCATACTCTTCCGCCTTAAACAAATTCTTCTAGCATGGGGTCGCTTGTCAACAGAAATACGGGTGTTCGTGATGTGACTCAGGAATCAGGAAATGACAATATTTTATTTGACAGTTACATCGCACTTGCTGCCAGAGAAAGTCAACGAAAGTTGCGGTTTTGAGATCACCTAAAACACTGACATCTCCATATCACCGGTTTCTCTCAGATTTTTCTGGATCCTTTAAAGGCCGGGTGGCTAAGGTATGCGTGTTACGCCACTCTTTGTGTCACATGTTTAAACACAAGGATAACAATTTACAGTTATATTTAGCTTAAGGAAAGCCCAGTGTATAAATACATTAGTATAATTTATTCATCCAAAATATTGCAATTTTTAATAGAACGGAAAAGTCTGATTTGTTACTTCACATGTTTCTCCACTCAGTCTTCTAAAAATTATAAACTTATCCAGGTAATTCATCATAATTGAGATTCGAACTCGGGATCACTTGAATCTAAGGCGGACGCTACACCCTTATTAAGCACTTTTTTATTTAGTTTCGACTTCTGACACTATCTGCTTACTGGGAGCTCTGGTATTTCAGGGACCGGTGAATATACTCAATGTGCATAAATGAAGGTACTGTGACGCCGGTCGCGGTGTACAACAAAGACGGTCGGGGCTAAGATACTTCACAGCACATACCAGGAGCGGCGAGTACCAAAGGCGTTCACCGTCAAGCTTCCTCACACCACTCACCCGAGAAAAGACGTGACAACAATCAGAGCGGCAGAACCAAACGTTTTTTTCTAGATGATTCGAGAAGTGTCCGGCGGCCGGCTTCTTTGAAGAAGTTCGAGAAAGATCTGACTACGTCATCGCCGATATGAAAGCTTGCGGAGGGCGTTTTTGAGCCGGTCAATGTGTTAGTGAGTGCCAGACAGCTGTGTGTGGCACTTTCGTTGTGAAAGATACGTCATGTCGAAGTGAAGAAGCTGTAATAAGTGTTGTATGATTGTATCGGCTATTTGAAAGACAGAGAAAGTGAAGAGAGACAGAAAGGAATGTGTTAACGACGAGAAAAGAACAGTTGTGAGTTGTAATAGCACGAACGACTGTAAACTGTGTTAACGTCAGCAGAAGAGAACTCTTGTGATATGATTTTGGAGGAAAATAAAGTTAGACTGTAATTAGACTGGCATTTTTGTCGTTTTGTCACACTGGTGTCAGGAGTGGGACTCGTCGAATTGTCATTTTATTACAGTACATACCTACAACATAAGTGAAATCGCAATTGCCTCGGATAAAAGAATACTGACATGAGCGAAGTCACACATAGAAGTTGGTAATTTTATAATAATTTAATATATGAATTACTGTCTTGGATAACAACAGGCAAAACATCAGAACATAATCTACCAATACACCGACAATATTTGTGAACTATGGCGCTCTTAGCGTAACTACAATTATTTTTATTTAAATCTTGAGTGTTTTTTTCACAAGTTTTAAGCTTGAATACACTTGTGTACCTGTTTTTAAGGCTGTCTTCGCTAATTCGGAATCTGACATACGACCAGCATTGTTTTAGTCATGCGCAGTAGCGGAAAATAACCGAAAATTACTTGGTACATATTTTTTCTCTTTGCTTGTTTTTCTTTGCTCTGTGCTTCGCCTTACAAAGAATCATTGAAGGTAAACGAATGAAATTAATCTCCTTCTTATTTTCAAGCACTTGGAATGGTTTTGAACGTCGATCCTCTTCAGTTCCTTTCCTGGTGATGCGTCTCCTGAAGGAAAAGAGAGATGTTGAGCGTAACAAAAGGCGATCGTGCGTGGAAAGGATAATTCTTGTGGTTTTGTTACTTCCTTGCCTTACCCTAAGTTGACCTTTGTGACACTTGTTCTTCTTATTACTATTGTAATATACCTTAACTAGCGATGCAATTGAACAGGAAAATTAATAACAAAATTACATTGTTTTAGCTTAAAAAATGTCACGTTTTATACTCACATAACTTTCTCTACTCTTGTACTAAGCATTCTTAGAAACTGTTATTCCTATATCTTCTTCGTGTTAGTAAAGATAAAACATTTGTACGAATTATCATATTGCTCATTTGCTTGTAGGTGCAAGGAGAATGTTGGAATACAGTAGGCTTTGTGCGATTGTCAAATGCTTTAAAGCTTTGAGATTATGTTATCTTTGCACACTTAACATATAAAAAAATTAACAACGATGATCCAAGTTTTCCGAAACTCACACACTTAACAAGGAATATCTCTGAAATGGTTCACTCTACGAGAAAATTTATTGAGACATAAATTGTGTATTTTTGCAAGATCTACATTTTTTATATAGTATGATTTTGTCTATCTCTAACGGTTTACCAGATATTCAAAAGTCGTCCAGAGTAAATACGACTATAGGGGCTATAGCCAGAAAATTCAAGATATACATTTCATTTGTCATCAAAATATCTCAAACATATGGCATTTTAATAAAAATCGTTAGAGCCATTTTCAAGAAAATCAAAATTTTCGAAAAATCTTCCATGTAAAGGGTAGTTTAGGGTGGGACTATTTTGTTCAAAATCTTCGTGTCGTATCCTTGAAATACATTAAACTTAAATACCAACTTTGGTTTTTAACCGACTTTTCGTTTTTGAGTTATGCTGTCCACAGACTGACAGACACACAGACACACACACGGACCTTCTTCTAAAAATGCTTTTTTTTTATTCAGGGGACCTCAAAACATACATTTCCGGTGAAATCTCGGCATCGAATTTTTGGGTGGAATACAATACTTCCCCTACTTACTAGTAGAGAAAGTAAAAATGTCACGTTTTATACTCACATAAGTTATTCCTCTATCTACTTCATTAAACATTTGCAGAAATTATCTTATTGCTTATTTCCTTGTAGGTACAAGGGGAATATGGGAGTACAGTAGGATTTGAGCGATAGTTAAATTTTTTAAGAGCTAGTCGCTATGTGATAGCTCCGAAATGCTATAACCAAGGGATAAAAATATAATAACTTCCCGTTTGAGAAAAGTATAAGCATGGAATGTCTCGGAAATGGTTCACTCTAAAAACAAAACATTTGACATAAGTTGTGGATTTTAATATCGACATCTTTTGTGTTGTAAGATTTTGTCTATCTCTTATGGTTAATCAATTATGCAAAATATGCTGAACTTAGATACCAAGTTTGGTACTTAACTGACTGTTCATTTGTGAGTCATGCTGTTCGCAGACTAATGATTATTATCTTAACGGCAATCAGCTAGCAAGAATACGTTTTGGGATGACGTAAGTAATTTGTCAATCAAGTGACAAGATGACGCACCAGCGTGCCAGGATCAACTGGGCCACGTTTTTTGCTTTCTAGTGTAGAAGCAGGTCTGTCACTGCGTGAAGAGAACGCAGTTCGTTAAACGCCTAGCTGATCAAGATTGATGCATTTATTATAGCAGTATAATTGTTGTGTTCTCACCTGCACATAGCACCTGTTCCTATTATGTTTATCCCACACCTTCCCGGAGGCATTAATTGCTAACCGGAGGCACACAAGAAAAAAAAGGAAAAACGGAATAATACGTGTGATTTTCTCCTCGATGCAGGATTACAGAAATTACTGTAACACCACTTTTTCTGGCATTACTCCCCACAACAGCATAAATTTACGAAACGGTGTTACGCTTAAGGAGCCGTTAAATATGCGGTTTTACTGCACGTTACGTATCTAGCTTGGGATATTTCAATATGCGTAATAATGTATTTGAAGACCGATTTTTATTTTCTTTACTGCGTACAGCGGAAATAATGCACGCAAAAATTCAATATCAAAATTTCACCGGAAATCAGAATAAAAAAAGAAACATTTTTAGATAAAGAATTTTTTGAGAATATTCTCAGAAGTTCTCCTCATTCTGAATAATTTTTACAGAAAATCTTGCTACCCAAAGCTTTAGATCGCGTTTAAACACAGAATTTATGACAAATGCTTTTCTTATTCATTTTTTGTCGCACAATATTGAAGATATTTCTTGTTTTCTATCTGAATTTTCGAATATGGGAAGTTCTTATTAATGTTTTACCTCCTGCGCATGCAAGGAGAATGGAATTTCAAAAACGCAACTAAATTCTGTAGATACATGTCAAAGAGTTTAGAAAGGCCCTCCCTAATCTGCCCTTTCCTGGAAAATATTTCGCCATCTCATTATTTTTTTTTTATTTTAACCATAATATAATACAGTAAAATTATTTATTTTCCATTAAACTGTGATACAGAGTGTTGATATCGTCAAATATCTATCAAATATCAAAATATCTAAACGTGGTATAAAAGGGATTAGTTGTTAGCCACATTTTGGTTTTATTTTTAAAATTACTCAAATTAATAATTATTGTATTATCACGGAATTGATTGAAAACTTTAACAGCTACAATGAGATAGCTAGATTTAATTTTCTGCAAACGGTAAAATTAAATTAATTAAATTTCTAGTTTTGTGGACATGTGCATTAGCAGTGCATTGATAATTTTCAATGTTGTTCTTTACATAAAAAGCACATATTGCATATTTTTTGGAGTAGCCTGTGAATTCTGTTTTATTTAAATTAAATTTCTATAATTTTTATAACTGGAAAGACATAGATAAAAGCTTATTGAAGGATCTTCCCCAAACCTGCAATTTGTTTTTTTATGGCATTAACTATCACCGAGGTATTCGTTGCTATTGGTTTAAATTTTGCAATAATTTATATTTTTTAAAGTGTATTTTCTTTCCCGTAATGTCGTTAGGGTTATTGTTCCAGCCCTTTCTAATTCTTTGTACACGTACCTCCAGCGAAATTAATAATTAAAGTATTTCTGTAAACGAGTACCTCAATTAATATGAACTAGGAAGACAATGTTTTATAAACATGCTTTAGAAAGTCATGTGAATGGAACTCATCAGATGTTTTAATTAAATAGCTATAATTATATTAGTAATGTGAAATCTAGCTAATTGTAGGGATTTTAATAATTGGGGAAAGCTCCAAATTAACAAGGTTATAACTGTACGCATGGCCTGATATTTCAGCTGTGTCTGAAATAACACAGTAATATAGGTAATTATTTGTTTATTGTTGTGTAACGTCGCTTCAACTTCTAGGTTATGTCAGGTATTGAGATTCTCGTGATTCAGGGTGGTATCTGACAAATTATGTACCTTTGTTGTGAGTGGTCCTCGCGTGCCTCCTAAATCTCACTATTGTAATGGTGTGTTCGGTGTTCTGTGAGTACACCCACAGGTTGATGTCAGATGACCTTAGTTGCATAGTTGTCTTCCTATACCGCCTGTTTTATTTCCATGTATTTTGTTCCTGGGCGGCGGGGAGGGGGGTGACAAGAAGATCTTAATTAGCTGCTTGTGACAAATATAAATTATATATTTGGAGACACACTGAGATACGCTAACTTACCCCTGAGGCTGCGGACATAGGTTTGTCTGAATGGTTAAAGGTACTCTCATACTTGGCAACTTTTACGATTTGCCCGTAAAATGTACTTATATACTGTAGCAGAGGAGTTTTTACGACTGTACGGTAACGGAAGCGTTTTTACGGCTTTGTGGACAGATTCAAAGTGTTACATATTTCCACCAAGGGCTTGGGAAAGCATTAAATTCTACCTTAAGATTACAGACTGACTTCTAGAAAACCCTTCTTATGCAAACGTATTTTTCTTTCGTTGCAGCAACCGAATTCATAGAGATTTAAAAGGGCTTTGAAATGCCATACCAATCTATGTACTCTTTCCTTGATATTACGAGAAACAACTGATTAGCAACAGCACTTTGAAAAAAATAACCAAGTATTGAATTAAAAAAAATGATATCGCATGATAATATTGGTTTGGTAGTTAGCATACTAGTTTGCAAATACAGAGATCCTGATTTTGATTCCCGGTCGGAGAGTGGGAATTTTTCTCTAGCCAGAATTATTCCTCAATCCCCCTAGTCTGGAAGTATGAGTGAATATGTGTGTGAACATAAGACAGAATAAATTGGCAATAATAATAATAATAATAATAATAATAATAATAATAATAATAATAATAATAATAATAATAATAATAATAATAATAATAATAATAATAATAATAATAATAATAATAATAATAATAATAATAATAATAATAATAATAATAATAATTAATAATAATTTCCTTTTGACTTCTTTCTCGTCTAGTTAACAAGGTATTGCATTGAAATTTCTGAAAATTTGTTAATGTAAGTTCAAGTTATGTTCATATCTGTCGATTTTGATTGTATAAGGCTTAGTAGCTGCAGAAAATGTATAGTAATTAAAAAATTTTTGCTGTACGCATAATATGGAATTATTGTTTTTGGATGTTTAATCGTAGGTGTATATTTACTACGACAAAATATAAAAGTACTCGTGTAAAAAAAATATTTTAATTGCAATTTAGCTGGAATTTAAATTGGAAGGGGTTGTTGTCAGAAAAGAAAAGCAATTAAAATGCATTCTGTTTTTAAAGATATCTAAACTTTTTTATAGTACGTCTTTGGTCGTTTTTTTTTAATCACTCTTTATACAAAACTAGGAATTGAGAGTAAAAAGAACTTCGTATACTATCCCTGTATAGGTACCTACATTTTGTCACGAAAATACCTGAAATGTTTAGTATTTTAATTAAAATTGTAATAGCCATTTTAAGAAAATGAAAGCAGTTGGACTTCTTTAATCTAAAAAGAAATTTTTGGTAATGAGTGATTTTCTTGAACATTTTGGAATATATTAAATTTGAATACCGTTTTTGAATTACGGTGCTTAAAGACACACAGGGGGCAATTTTTCTAAAAATGCTTGTTTATTATTAAACCAGGAGGCCTCAAAACGGGTATTTCCAATAAAATATCGCTATGGATTTTTGGCAGAGAAAGTAAAAAAAGTAGGGTTTAACCTTTCTGAGAGGAAGGTAACATAAACACATTTACAAGCATTTTTATTATAAATTTTGTCTTCAGGATGGCGCCTTAATAAAAAATTAGCAGAAACGGTTTTTTATGTTACAGTTTTATTTTATATGTGGCATTATGATGTCACGGCAGAATTCATTAAGAAGGAAATATTTCTCGTGTATAGACTGAATGGGTTTAGCAGCGACGCTCCTTTTCCTGCCTACAAGAGGGGGAAAAATTGTGTTTGTGGAAAATTCTCTCGGTAATATTAGCATATGGAGTACAAAAGAGAAATCTGTTTAAGAAACACGATTTCAAGAGCCGAAGTTTAAAGTGAGTTGAGAATAAGAAGAAGCTGCTTATGAAAACCCGGGCTCTTACAACGGACTAATTGGCTCCCCCCCACCCCCCGGAGGTTCCTATTGAGAGCTCGAGTAGCGGTGTTTGTACTCCACCAAGAGTTGAAAACAGAAATTTCGATTGTTTGCGAAGCGAACATGCTGCGCTCTCGAGGGAGTTGCCTGCAGCTACATGGGCAAATAATATACCAGCCCACTCACTCACTTCATCTCTTGGTTCTTTTTAACGGCAGAAAAGAGAGAATTAAAGTCGTAGAACAAACAAGGGAATAGATTGCTGTGCAAAGATCGTGGAAAATGAGCGAGCAATCTCTCTCAAACAAAATAAAAATGACTGAGAATTCTTGTTGTTGAGATAAGCGTCTGTAGTTGGCAGCAATTCCGCTAGGTATCGCATATATTCATTCAGGAAATCGTTCGCTCTCTCCCTTGTTATTTATGACTCCTTTTCTGCATGATTATAAAAAGTAGATACACATTCAAAACTAATGCTATTTCCGGACAAATAACTATATCTACATTTGTTTTCTAACCTCCCTACCATATACATTATTAATAATATGTAACGCACTTTAACCTTTTTCGTTGCCATTAAATCTCATAAAGCTATTTGATTCCTCATTCGCTTTTCTCGCAACAAAGTTAGACATAAAATAAAATTATTAACATTTTAAGATATTTTGAAATGTTTTAGTAATATAAATAAAGGCCAGTGTCCAATATTGTGCTTTTCTTCCTATACTATTTGCTTATTATAAAGTAGTATTGTCTTTCATCCTAAAATTCGATATGGAGATTCCATCAGAAATACATGTTTTGAGGCACTTGAGTTCAAAGTAATTATAAAGAAAATGCTGTGCTGTTTGTAAACGCATGACTCAAAAGTCAGATAAAGCCAATCTTGATATTCCAGAGGGCTATTTTCAACCCCCTCCCCCACCCCACCCCCGCCCCCCGAACTGGCTTTTTACATAGAAAATGTTTCGTATATTTTATTTTCTAAGCACTTGAAGAGTAACATTTCTTTGAGTTATTTTTAGAAACAAGGAAAACGATAGTATCTTCATTTTTGTGCGGGTAGCCTGAAAAGATCTCTTAACTCCGAATGTATTTTACGTAATTCTATATATTTGGTAAACTATAAGAAGTAGATAAACATTTACTGAACAGCAAATGTAGATCTCGATAAACTTACTAAAACCTAGATCCGGTTAAGTTACTAAATTTATGTGAAACATTGTTTTGTAGCATTAACCATTTCCGAGACATTTCTGGTTATTTATTTGTTTCCAGCCTGTGTACCTGCTCTTTATTAACTCTACACAATTAACTCTCTACAAAATAAATTATTCTTAACTTTTAATAAATAATTCTTATTCACAGTATAGACGAATTTATTGAGAATTATTTAAAACCTCTAATGTTTAGATTTTTTATGTAACCCTATTGTAATTATTTTAGCTAATGGATAACAATAGAAGTAGTAATAGTCAATACACACATCACATGAAGTGTTTTATTTAAAATTAGCTTGACGTTCTTAAAGGTAACATTCCTGTGATGGCCAAGGTGCCAAAAGTGCTCTGACAAGTTTAAGAATTGCAATTAGTCTACAAAGTTGTTCCATTTCCTGGAGATTTCGTAAACGTTTTATTTATTTAATTTCAGATTTCATGCACTCTGTCTTTTTGTGTACCACTTATGTGTTCCACATATAAATAAGAGAGAAAAGAATTAGTTAATAAGGCTTGTGTGGGCATTTAATCTTGAGACGAGATCGCTCAATTATGTCGTGAAATTCTTTCCCAGCTTTTGTTAGTACAACCCAAAATGTGGAGCTTCAAGTTCCCAAGCAAATTGGACATTTTGTCGTATCAATTAAGTAGCAGAAACTAACTGGATTATTTGGAAAGAAAATTTCTGCCCTGAGTTGGATTCCTCGACCTGGAGCATGTGCCTACATCGACATGGTGAGAAACGCTCTTGTGTGTGTGTGTGTGTGTGTGGGGGGGGGGGGGCGTCTTTGTGACCTATAACCTCCTGTCGTTCCTTCACTTCCTCCTGGGCGTGATAGCTACAATAGATCTATGCATATGTCTTCACTTTTTCCAGTGTCATATTTTCTCAAGTCAGATTTTCATCTTTCGTGCACAAGTAGCGGAAGAATTTCTGTGAAAGATCACTTGATTACAGGTCCACTGCACTTAGTCTAATTACACTAGCAGTGTATTGATTTTCTTGCTTCGCTAAACTTCTGCTTGAATATTCCGGTCTCCTTCTATCATTTGCTTCATTGAGCGAAATTTCAGATAACTGACATACATTCATTAAAATGTCATTTGGTTCCATCGCGCGGCACATCTCCAGTGAAAGTCAAGTCGTTTCCAGCCATTATCTGTACATTAACTTGTCCAGGCCATTACGGAGCCTTAATGTGCCATTTGCCACAGTTATTATAGGAAATTGTATTTGCTATCTTCCTGTACCGACAACAGGCTTTTGGGGCTGTTTCACCGTTATTTGACCAAGTTTACGTCGCTCTGTTGTTCTAATGTTCTCACTCTGTTACTTTCTCCACAGTGGGGGAATTGTTGCATTCCACCCAAAAATTGAATACACAATACTAATAAAGAAAATACTTTTGTTACATAAAATGTCCCAAAATTAGACCGACAAACTTTTAAACCAGAGAAATGGCTGGTGTCTTTGCAAGAGTACGGCAGAATAGGGCACGCCGATGCACTCTTTGTGTTAATCGCAATGGGCGTGCGTTCCAACATCTACTTGGAAGCCAGGGTTCAAGCACTGCACACTTTTAAAGCTGTTATGGATATTATTAGGTGGTGCAGCAAAGTAACTTTATCCTGACAATCTAAATAGTCTCAAATTCTTATTTATGAACTCTAGCTGGGAAAAAAAGAAGGAAGACAAGAAAGAAAAAGGTCTTAAAACATTATCTGTTAATGATATAAATTAATTTTGTTATAGATTTGCCTTAAATATCTGTCTGTGACTCTCAGTTCATACATAACTTACTTTTTTAATTACTGTCTCCCTCATTTCGGTTACTTTCTGACCAACCAAAAGGCCCCTGATTCTGATCATTGCTTTCTAACATATATACCGTAATGTTTAATCGAATCACCCGTCAAGGGATTCGTTTATTTTATCTGTATCTTAACATTGTACCTTACTTTTTTACTTACCTTCATAAACGGACATTACTTTTTGAATTGCCCCGCACGTACATCTCTATCGCCCATGTTGTGACATGATGGCGTGATAACATTTTATTGAAGCGGGTGAATAGCTTGGGGCTCCATAATTTGTTACTTATCTAACGGCTCGCCTTGCGTGCGCATGCGCTAGGAACGCAGGTGCAGGTAGATGAATGTCGCATCTACTGTCGGGTTCGATATCCGGCCTCCTAAAATTTGTTGACTCCGCCGCAAGAGGCGCTGATTTCAATCTCACGTGCTTTGTAAACACAAGTAGATAATGGCCCACCAGGTGCAGTTTAAAATGGGTAAAGCCTAAATTTAGGTTTATTGTTTTTGAAATAATTATATTATAAAACTATGAGAGTCTAGTCAATTTGAAGTGACTGTAACATTTTGAGAATTATAGTATTAAACCAGTTACCAGTTTTTGTAGACATTAACAGTTGCACTTCTGTTTAAATTTTTATTTTCTTCTTTTTTGCACATATATTTAAACAAAGTTTTGGTTATGAAAGAATATTCTGCATCTCAAAAGGTTCCATATAATGCGTTACCTATAGGCTATAACCAGAAAATTCAAAACATACATTTCATTTGTCATAAAAATATTTTAAACGTGTTATTTTAATCAAAATCTTTAGAACTATTTTCAAGAAAATCAACATTTTTGACAAATTTTCCATGTAAAGGGTAGTTTAGAGTGGAGGAATTTTCTTCAAAATCTTCGTGTCGCATCCTTGAAAGATATTAAACTTGAATACAAACTTTGATGTTTAACCGACTTTTCGTTAGTTA
This sequence comes from Tenodera sinensis, assembly GCA_030765045.1. NCBI lineage: Eukaryota > Metazoa > Arthropoda > Insecta > Mantodea > Mantidae > Tenodera > Tenodera sinensis. The sequence continues at coordinate 161,206,546 of CM060966.1, read as the reverse complement.
TGCTTTCACACACACACACACACACACACACACACACACACACACACACACACACACACGTGTGCAGTAAAAATGTTCACACCTCTGCAGATACCAAAGAATATCAAAGTTTTAACACGGTTACCACGACGTCTAGAATACTCATTGGATTTCCTATGCAATTCTTATTTACATTACAAATGTAAGAATTAATGAGGGCATTTGATGGGAACTGCTTTGAGTCCTTGAAGTGCAATCAAAGAAATTATAAAACAGTATTTACAAGTATTGTGTTTCTCCCTAATTCGATACCATTGTTTCACCGAAATACATGTTTCGAGACTCTCTGAATCCTAAAAAAGCATTTTTAGAAAAAGATCTGTCTGTGAATACCATGACATCTGCCAAGGATGCACATAATTTTCAAAACAAAAGAAAGAAAAGATGGAGAGAGGGGGGGGGGGGGAAGAAAAATCTCTCTATCCTATGGACAATGTTTCGGACGTTTTTATTAACAAAAATTACTCCAGATAAAGCACACAACATATGTTAACAATTATTTGGGGGCGTTGCGAGTTAACCATTTCTGAGATATTCCTTGTTGTTGATTTAAATTTTCCAATATACGCTTCTCAAAAGAGAAGTCATTCGTTTTTTGTTTTTCCTAGCCAAGCAAAGAGAAAGGGATTTTCACTTAAGCCTACAAATGCTATTTCGATGAATAGAAGAATACTCGTTTGTGTGAATATTTTGTTCAAGAGTGAGCAGAAAAAGACATGTGAGTGCTACACATTGTTATAGAGCATTACTTACGAGAAAATGTTCACATTCCACATAACATTGTCATATGCGATTGTTCATTACACGAGTAAGTATATGTAGCTACCTAGAGCGATGGAATGTGAAACAATTGAATGTAGTAATGTTGCTATGGGGACACTCCCTTCAGCACAGTGCCGTGACGTCACCAGAACCTGCCCGAAGTATCCGTATCGTTCTTCTACACAAGAGCGAATCAAGTTCATTCATCATCTAGCTATAAGATTCATATCGGTGCAAATAACAGATAGCAAAGTTTAAAATTAATTAGTGCTATTTATGATTAATTAATTTAGTGCAATAAAGGATGTACATAATTAGTCATGTCTAGAAGTAGTAGTAGTGGTAATAATAATAATAATAATAATAATAATAATAATAATAATAATAATAATAATAATAATAATAATAATAATAATAATAATAATAATTATAATTATATACAAATAATAACAATGATAATAGAGAAAGAAAAACAGGAGTGAAGTGGCATAATATTTGCTTAAATGTAAAAGTTCATTTGGAATTAAAATCAAACGAAAGCAATCGTGTTTTTATTTGTATACTGACAAAATCTGGAATAAATAGTCCATTAGGACTTCATGCTTAAGCTTGGAAATTCCATGCTGCTTCCGTGACCACGAGGGGAAAAAAAAAAAAAAAAACCTAATAACAAAGAATATATTGGAAATGGCTTCACATAAATTATGCTTTGATCGGATCTACATTTCTTTTACGTAATATGTTTTTGTCTATCAGTTACCTATACAAAAATCTTCAGAGTCAATCGTTTCCCCCCTTAAAATTCAAGGTAACTTAACATTTCGTCTTCAAATATCTTATACACGTCAATATCATTATTGATTTTTTGAGAGAATAAATGATGAAAAAGTTTCCTGTAAAGGGAAGTTTAAGATGGGAGATTTTCTTGAAATATTTTTTCTTAATTTTATAAACAAAAGGTAATTGTAAGAGTAATTTTTTAAAAAGTTTAGCTACTAATTTTAAAAATGATAGTAATAAAAACAGCAAGAGTATGCTTTGGTATGTAATTTTGTGAAATTTCCCATATTATCTGTGTAGATAATTTTTAAGCGAGATTGGCTCACGAGAGTTCTCCCACAAAGGCTGGTAGACCAATCGCCTGGGGACGTCACCATTTAATGGCCTATGCGAGAGCGGATGTGAGTTCAAAGGTCTTTTTCATACTGACAGGAGTAAATCAAAGCAAAACAAGCAGCTCTTTATTCTCCATAGTTTTAACATCAACTGCGCAAGTAAATGAACGTGTTCTCTTTCATGAAATTCACAGAAGTCAAGCAAAATCGATTTCGTTCCAAACGTCATAAGCAGGAAAGAGAAAAGGAAGTCTTGCTGACCGTTGCTATAGAAACGCTTTAAAAATAAATGAACAACGTCCCAGCTTTTACAGTGAACATTGTTAGGAGCTTCTCGCACAGATTAACAACAGGGTTTTGTTTCTATCTAAGAGGTATTTAATATTAACTATAAACGTACCCAGAGCTGTAATTTATAAATTCTACAGTTTTAAACGTACCACGAATTACTTAGGCAAAATAAAGGTATACCTTCATTTTTCACAGTACAGTAAGTTTTTAATTTCTTGATTAATTTATTCAATAACACACAAAAACACCTGATGAAATAAGAATAGGGCCCAAATATTTTATTGGAAATGACTGTTAGATACAAGTAATGTTAGTAAATGTTTATGAAATGTTTATTAAGTTTTCAAAAACAGCTTTTCCAATATTTTTTAAATTGAACTAAAATATTACTAAGTAATGCATTGGTAAATATCGTCAAATATACTTTCTCAAACCGTATATGACTTCTCTTAGAAATCTGAAGGCAATTGGGTAAAGTAACCGCAGGGAACATTTTTGAAGTTCCGAACCATTCGAAAAAAAGTAAACAAGAAAGCCTAAAGCCCTTGAAATTTCATATCTCTATTTGGCCTAGCGCTAAATGTTTTTCTAAAAGACGAGAAACATACAATATTTTTAGAATAGTGAATACAAAACAGTATTTTTCATTTTTGACCTAACATGTTCACTGTGATAAAATTTCTCTCTCTTAAGCTGGCAAAGATTGCCAAAAATACATTTTTGTTTTTTATAAAGTCTGATTAACTGGAATTTCTTGTTTATTCGTTACATATTGCATGTAGCCAGTTTAAATGTATTTTTAAAAATAGTACTGCATCTGTCATTTTAAGTCATATTCGGCACCACTTCAGAGAAAAAATTATAACTTCTGTTAAGTTTTATATTTTTGTGCAGTAAACTTATCCCTTATATTGGTGTGCAAATTGACAAAGATAACTAAAATGTAATGTATTTTATGATTTTTTTATGCATTGACTCAAAAAAGTTTAGGGGAAAACAAGGAACATTTTAACACCGACAATTTCATAAAAATACAAATTTATTTCCATACAACTAATAATAGTTCAGTAAACCACTTAAATTTATTTTAATTTACTAAAGCATCAGAAAATGTCTCTGACGAATTTAATTGCAGAAGGCAGTTGTAGTAATTTTGCATTTTTTCTTCAATTAAAACTATGTGACTATATTATGTAATAAACTTTGAGTCAGACCTCTGAGGTTTCGCAGTTATTTGCTTATTTACTTATATTCAAATAAGCAGCTTTAAAATGAAAAAGGTTAGAAAACTGATTCCTCGGGATTCGAAGCCTGGCCCACAGTTCATCATGCTATTATATTGTCTAAGATTGCGTGTTTAATCATTAGTCAAAAGAAATGGTACCTACCTGAAGGGCAAACGTTTGTTTTTGTGCAAGAAACAAACGACACAATGTAATGCGTGACGTAGGTCAGGGCAGCCACAACACGAAACAAATAAAACACTATAATTACAGTTTTCCAGTAACACCCCGGCAAATTGCTTCTTTTGCTGCTCATTCTCGCGGCAGTAAATACAGCAGTTAGACTCGGAATAACGTTTTCATGTCATGTCAGACATAAAAGTCAAGGAAGTTATCTTGTTAAGGATGAAATAGGTATCTGGTTTCTTTATGTGGATGTTGTCTTTACTGTGGGCTATCCAGATAGCAAACAAAGTAACGCCTTTTCAATAGGACAACTGAACTGAAGGAAAACCTACGAATGATCTGCTGGGTTTGTTTTTCACTGGTGAAAAAATTCTTTCCATTAATGCATTAGATCTGGAATGTTAAACAGAAATCCTTCTTCATTGTTTTTAAGATTTACGAAAAAGTCGGATAGTTTCCACTACCTAACTTCAATTTTTTCTTTCCTTTATGGCGTTTACATTGTTGGTGCTGTTTTAGGCCAGACTATCCACCATGTGAAACACTAAAATCTTTTATACACCGAACACAAAATGCCCGATGTGTATCTGGGGCCGACTTAACCAACGCAAACTTCTGCCCATATTTTTAAATATAATATATTCTTTGGAGGAGTCTTTGAAAGATTATCTTCATTTTCACTCATTTTAACACAGTGTTGTCTTGATTACCATAAATATTTACCACCCCGCACTAGACATCCGCATGTCGAATTACATCTGTTTTGCAGTACTACCAACTCAATTTCAAATCTTCAAAATAACTAACTTGCCGCTAAACAGGCACTTTTCTCTACTCCACTTTTTCGCTTCAATATTGTTTTTGGAGGAAAGAGAAAAACGGGGAATCATGGGGCAAATATAAAACGGAGAAGTATATATATTTGCCTCCAAAAGCGGAGGAATCCGGGGAAAACGGAGCATGCCACCGCCTAGGGTCACGGGTTTAGGACCAAAATCTTAAGCGAAAATTGCAACAGCAACCAAAAATTGGATAACGCATTCCACCTAAGAATTGGCTGTCGAGATTTTACCAGAAATACATACTTTGTGATCCTCTGAATCTAAAAAATCTGATGTGTTGCACTCACATGACTTTCTCTACTCTTGTACTAACCATTCTTACAAACTCTTATTCCTATATCTTCTTCGTGTTAATTAAAATAAACATTTGTACAAATTATCTTATTGCTTATTTCCTTGTAGGTACAAGGGGAATATTAGAATACAGTAGGCTTTGTGTGATAGTTAAATCTTTTAAACCTTTGAGATTCCGTTCTGTTTGTACACGTAACATATAAAAAAAATGAACAACGATGACCCATTTCATGAAAGTTCCAAGTTTTCCGAAACTCACACACATAACAAGGAATATCTCCGAAATGGTTCACCCTACATGAAAATTTATTGAGACATAAATTGTGTATTTTAGCAAGATCTACATTTTTTGTATGGTATAATTTGGTCTATCTCTAACGGTTTATCAGTTATGCAAAAGTCGTCCAGAGTAAATACGACTACAGGGGCTATTGCCAGAAAATTCAAGATATACATTTCATTTGTCATAAAAATATCTCAAACATATGACATTTTAATCAAAATCGCTAGAGCCATTTTCAAGAAAATCAAAATTTTCGAAAAATTTTCCATGTAAAGGGTAGTTTAGGGTGGGGCTATTTTCTTCAAAATCTTCGTGTCACATCCTTGAACGACATTAAACTTAAATACCAACTTTGGTTTTTAACCGACTTTTCGTTTTTGAGTTATGCTGTCCACAGACTGACAGACACACAGACACACACACACACGGACCTTTTTCTAAAAATGCCTTTTTTGGATTCAGGGGGCCTCAAAACTGTATTTCCGGTGAAATCTCGACATCGAATTTTTGGGTGGAATACAATACTTCCCTTACTTACCAGTAGAGAAAGTAAAAAAGCATATTTAAACAAAGGATCGTGTGTGTGTGTGTGTGTGTGTGTGTGTGTGTGTGTGTGTGTGTGTGCGCCTGCAATCTTACTGCATAATGTAGATCTCATAAAACACACACAATGGACCTTGTGGTATTTTAATCGAAATCGTTACAGGTATTTATTTATTTATTTTGTTCAAACGGTAAGTCGCCGTTCGTTCTTTTCTCGTCGTTGTGTAAGAGTATGTAATTTGAAAGTCATTACTTAGGGACAAGTTATTTAAAAACTAACCGCAACAAAATGTTCATTATGAAATTAATGTTTATTTGCATTAACAAGAATTAGATTAATAAACTTTTGTAAGAAAAGGTTGCAGAAGAGTTGAGTAGAAGTCATATGAATGCAACAAGTTAGATCTGTTTTTGTCTTTTTCGTTCGTTCAGAAGTTTTACCGCCCCATGTGATAATTGCAAGTGCCGCCTCCCCTGCAGACATTCAGGTATTACCTAATTTTTATCCATAAAGATTTCGCATAGCGACATGCACTTTAAAAATCTGACCATCGCGTTGCGCAGTGTATCCCACACGTAGCAGTAGATAGAAGAATAAACTTTTACAAGAATACTTTGTAGAAAGTATTTGTTATTATTGTTACTATTATTAGTGTCATATTTTTACTTTCTCTACTGGTAAGTAGGGGAAGTATTGTATTCCACCCAAAAATTTTATGTCCAGATTTCACCGGAAATATATGTTTTGAGGCCCCCTGAATCCAAAAAAAGGATTTTTAGAAAAAGCTCCGTGTGTGTCTGTTCTGTGTGTCTGTGTGTCTGTCAGTCTGTGGACAGCATAACTCGAAAACGAAAAGTCGGTTAAAAACCAAAGTTGGTATTTAAGTTTAATGTCTTTCAAGTATGCGACACGAAGATTTTGAATAAAATAGCCTCACCCTAAACTACCCTTTACATGGAAGATTTTTCGAAAATTTTGATTTTCTTGAAAATGGCTCGAACGATTTTGATTAAAATGTCATATGTTTGAGATATTTTGATGACAAATGAAATGTATATCTTGAATTTTCTGTAGTCGTATTTACTGTGGATGACTTTTGCATAACTGGTAAACCGTTAGAGATAGACGTAATCATACTATACAAAAAATGTAGATCTTGCTAAAATACACAATTTATGTTTCAATAAATTTTCTTGTAGGGTGAACCATTTCGGAGATATTCCTTGTTATGTGTGTGAGTTTCGGAAAACTTAGAACTTTCGTGAAAAGGATCATCGTTGTTCATTTTTTTATATGTTAAGTGGGCAAAGGCAACAGAATCCCAAAGCTTTAAAACATTTGACTATCGCACAAAGCCTACTGTATTCTAATATTCCCCTTGTACCTACAAGGAAGTAAGCAATAAGATAAGTTATACAAATGTTTATCTTAACACGAAGAAGATATAGGGATAAGTGTTTGTAAGAATGGTTAGTACAAGAGTAGAGAAAGTCATGTGAGTGCAACACAGTAGATTTTTTATTTCACGTTAGCTGTTTTGAGATGTAATTGATTAATTTCTTTGCTGTTATTCTTTTTAAAAAATTAATTTTTTATTGCTCTGTTTCTGTTCAATGTATTCTGGATCAATACGGCAAAACAAAATTTGGTATAACTGATAGTGGTGGACGACTGTCACAGGGGTCAAGGACCCCGCCCTTCGTCATTTTGTCCCTGAATCCTCTGAAGAGTTTCTTGCAGTAGTGGAAACATGAGAAATTCTCAGTCGGATACCAAGATAGCGTGACGGTAGCACTTTGATGGCTTTAACACTAACCCTTGGGTCATTGGAGGAACGAGGGATGTAGGATTAAGGGGCGGGGTTACAGATTCATCACATCTGACACAGTTTCACCAACTGTCCAACGGATTACACACAATATTACATTTATTTGACCATTTATCCAAAACAGAGGCACGTGGAGTCTTTTCTAAAACTAATTCTTACTTTTTTCCTCTATTTTTTGGGAGAGGTGAGCCCATTTCAAAAGTTGTACCCCGTGTGAAATCTGGATACCGAAAATTTCGATTAAAAAATTAAAAATAAACCAGAACAAGATGACATCGACTTGTAATTACATTAACTATTAATTGTTATACATTTTATTTTGATACCAAGACTCCATAACACCAAAATACTTACTATATATTAATTTAAGGGACACTGGGAGTGAAATTTTGGTTAAAATTGTCTAAAAATTGAAAATTGCTTTTTTTTACCTTAAAATGTTCCTGGAACACCTGTGCATTTGGATCAGCTAACATTTTTCATATCCCCCACTCCATGTGGTCATTACAGCCCTTTGCTCTTCCCTTAACGTACACAGGATGTTCCTATATAAAAGCCTGTTTTTCTCAAAACAACATTTCTGCACATTCCAAAAGAAGCTCGCGCCTGAGTTTTGCTTCAAATTCAAAGAAAATTTCCAAAAGTATTCATAAATAGCAGCTAAACAAAACTATGCTTCAATATTGATGTTATTATTAACATGAATTCCAGAAACATGTTTTTTTGTATGAAAAAAATCAATAATTTTGAAGATTAAATTTTCTTTGTCATTAAAAATATATGTACACCGTAATCAAAAAACGTATTTTAAATATCTCTTCATACAATTGTTACCCATGTTTTAGAGTATCAGTTCTGCCAATATAAATGCATTTTGAAAAGTCAATAGACGCGAGCTCTATTTTGAAAATGTGCCTATTAAATTCATAAAATAATTTATATATCATAAACGAATTATGCAATTTTAATGAAATTTCGTGTACCTTCTATTCTTATATAAATACAAACACAGTAAAAATTTCAGAAAAATCTATCAAGAAATGTGGAACTTTAAAATTTCACTCCCAGTGTCCCTTAAATTTTGAAAGTGACAAATTAAAGTCTAGACATGAGACATATTCTACACAATTCTTGGGAAGGTATGTTTCAAGGACAGATGTAAGACATTAAAAGAAAAGAAAAAATACACTGAAACATATGGAAAGAAAAACAATAAGAAAGACAGTTGAAGAACTGGAAAGTACAGAAAACAAAGACATGTGACGGTAGATAGAGAGGGGGGTGGGGGGAGTAGAACTAGTTTCATGTCTAACAGATAATCCCGTCGTATGCACCGGAAGCAATACATTCGTTAGTTTGTCAATTGTTAGGCACTTCTAGTTAAAGAAGATTGGCCAAGGAGATACGTAAAACGCGGGCACATTTTTTTTCTGTTACGCGGTTGTCATTCCTTGCAGGCCTGCACAGGTGAAACGGACAACAACAGAGAACAAAGTATCGGTGACGAGTAAGCCCAGAGGCTACAAATGACGTGACCAGAGTATCAACGTGTCCTCTTGTCGAATTAATATTTGTTCTTAATGGTCGCTTTCACTTGTTACCGAAAAGAAGACAGGTGTCATACATACATACCTGGGAGGCCCAACTTTTATCATTCCGTGGAAAAAAATAATGCTTTGATGGGCACTAAAAGGGCTTAAGTAAGTGCTATTTTTTCAGTAGAAATGAAACAAAGGTCTAGGAAATACGCTTTTTTGTCCTTTAAATAAAATGAAACCATTTTTTTTAAAAGTCCGTGTATGTGCGTGTTTGTCAACGTGTATGTGTGTGTGATTTGAACAGCATAACTTAAATATCAATTAAATCTCTACCAGACTTGGTATTCATTCAGCATCTTCCAAGAATGGGACACAAAGAAGATTAAAAATATTCTACACGGAATGTTTTTATTTTTTGTAAGGTTTAACGTCAGTGACACAATGATAACTGGCGCAGGGGGACTTAGCACTTCGAAGGAAAAATAATCTTTTTTGCCTATGCCACTGATGGGGCACCCCCCGGGGGAATGGATGAGGCGAATGGATCCTAAGTGCGGTCGGAAAGTCGCCACGACAGAGCAAATAGCAGGGTCACTACATATCCCCAGTTGGAAGCACCCTGGTGGAGGCTGGATTATTTCGGTTCCTCACCCACCCCTTCGGGTTCTTACTCCCAAGGGGGGACTCGGAAACCGGCTGCCATCCCTCCTCGGTCCCATGGGGGGCCCAGAAACAGTTGGCTCACCTTCCAATTCGGGGGACGAGATTTCCAGAGCGCATTTGTTCTCCACGCCGTACTGCTGCCCCGACGCTCACCGACGCTTCCAGCCCTAAAGGAAACCTAACGGATTGAAGGGAGAAATGAAATGATTATTGTAAAGCAAGGATGGGGCAAGAAATTCGGAGGATATCCTCCCCAGCATTCGTCTGGCAAACCGGGTAAATCTTTTTTTTTTTAAAAAAAAAACCTATGGGTCAAAAGGTTCGGTCGTGGTCATCGAACCCACGGCCTCCCGAATACGGGCCACAGAGCCATCCCGCTCTGTTCTCAAGTCATATCGGACGATGAATGAAATAGGCGAAATGATGCTAAAATGAACCCCCTTAGAGGTTAAATGGGCCTATACTTCTTTTTTCTCAGTTTACCGTGTTTGTATAGAGATGATATGAAATGAGGGAGAAATAGATAACAGGAAATATGATGATGGAGCAGTTGGGTAAACGCACAGCTATGAGAAAACCCACCCAGAAGCCGCTTTGTCCACAACAAATCCCTGGGATCGATGAGTGGCCAGTGGTGGGGCTTATATAAATAAAATATTTCAAGGGAAAAAATGTCACCTAAAATTTTGATGTATGGGTTTCACCGGAAACAACACTTTGAGACTAGAAAAAAATTCTAAACTCCAGAAACTTAAGGATGCGACACGAAGATTTTAAAGAAAATCCCTTCTCCCACTCGCCTCAAACATACCACTGTAAAATATTTTGGATTTTTCTATTTTATATAAAATAGCTCCTTGACGAATTTATGACAGACATTTTCCCCCCTTTAATTCATTGCAAATGCTACACGATTAAGTTTTCGTCCAATCTACTTGAATTTTCCAGCAGAACTTCTTGAAAGTCAGCAAATAATTTTTTTTTTTCCTTCTGAATATCAGTACTGTGTGTTTGGCTTTATTCATAAACATATGTTTGACTTTTTATGTAAAAATACTTGAGGATTCATTCTTTTCAAAATATTTAATTTTTAAATATCTCCAAAGATTTAAAAATTAAACTTTAAAATTCTCATGTATATATCATATAAACAAACCTTACAATTTTAATTAAACTCATTGATCATTGTGAAATTTAAATCTTCAGTGGAAAATCTTTAAAAAAATACGCCTACCTGCACTCAACCAAGCCTACAGCATCTCACAGGAGGCATGACAAGTACACAAACTCTGCCATCTGTCGGCCGAAGTGGACGTTACATTTCTTCCTTTACTCTGTCCTGTAAATGCACATTATTCAAAGTCGTATCTGAAACAACCGCCTTAAAGTATGTAACACTTTTTATTTAGTAGTTTTAAACGTTGATTTGTTTCATTTTGGAGCATCGTCATCGTTGTTCTTTTATCTCTTTATGTCTCTCTGCATTACATTATTATTCAGGGCGGAAATACGTAGGCGCTTTGTTCCGTTTTCCTTTGCCGCTCGATAATATTCTCGGCTAATAAAAATAATACAAAACAAATAATAAAAACTAATGCTGGGTAATAAAGAGGTGTAGCATAACGTAACAACAGAGCTGGGGGCCGTACCTGCAACACGCGACACATAGTTCCCGGTCACGAAACCGTCCTAGTCCATTTACATGACTAACAATGAATGTCCAGCTACTCTGTGCTAATAATCACACCTGTCCGGTACGATGGGACTTCAGTGGCGGAATGGCTTCTGATTCCAGATAGGCCTCAGTGGCGGAATGGCTGCTTCTTGTAACAGTAGCAGAATATTTGGTTCTTAGCGTAGGTGACAGGGGCGCAATGGCTCTTTCTTAAGACAGGTGACAGTGGCGGAATGGCTGCTTCTTAAGATAGGTGAAAGGTTTAGAATGGCAGCCTCTTAAGACGGGTGGAATGACAATTTCTTAACATAAATGCTAGTGGCGGAATGGCTGCTCCTTAAGACAGGTGGCAGTGAAGGAATGGCTACTTCTTAAGATAGGTGGCAGTGGCGGAATGGCTGCTTCTTGTTACAGTGGCAGAATATTTGGTTCTTGGCGTAGGTGACAGGGGCGGAATAGCTCTTTCCTAAGACAGGTGACAGTGGCGGAATGGCTTCTTCTTGTTACAGTAGCAGAATATTTGATTCTTGGTGTAGGTGACAAGAGCGGAATGGCTCTTTCTTAAGACAGGTGACAGTGGTGGAATGGCTGCTTCTTGTCACAGTGGGAGAATACTTGGTTCCTAGGATAGGTAACAGAGGCGGAATGGCAGCTTCGTAAGATAGGTAACAGTGGCGGAGTGGCTGCTATTCTGATAAATGCAAATACCTAATGTTCCTACATCTAATAATCCTATATGTTATTATGGTAAACTAATTTGAGCTATTTTTGATAAAATAAAGAATAAAACGATGGACTTTCCAGTAAACGAAATTTTATTCAAAATTTTCGTTATGCTAGATGTGAATTTATATTAGATAATTTGATCTTTATGCTATATTTTGCACTATGCTCTTCACAGAAACACATTTTTACTTATCTAAAATTAATTTCTTTGTGTTCTAAGAATCATAAAACATGTATTTCCGATTATATGTAAACATCGGTTGGAATACACTACTTTCTCTACTAAGTACTAAGCATGTAGTAGATGAAGTAAAGATGTTATTTATTACGTTAATATGAATTTCCCTTCACACTGTCTTTAATTTTTGTATCTCTTCCAAAAACTATTCTCACCATTTCTTTTTTACTTTTTCTACTGGTAAGTAGAGGGAAGTATTGAATTCCACCCAAAAATTGGATGTCGAGATTTCACCGGAAATGTTTTGAGACCCCCTGAATCCAAAAAAAAGCATTTTCAGGAAAAGGTGCGTGTGTGTGTCTGTTTGTCTGTGGAAACATTACTCAAAAACGAAAAGTCGGTTAAAAATTAAAGTTGGTATTTCACTTTAAGGTCTTTCAAGGATGCGACACGAAGATTTTGAAGAAAATAGCCCCACCCTAAACTACCCTTTACATGGAACATTTTTCGAAAATTTTGATTTTCTTGAAAATGGCTCTAACGGTTTTGATTAAAATGTCATATGTTTAAGATATTTGTATGACAAATGAAATGTGTATCTTGAATTTTCTGGCTATAGCCCCTGTAGTCGTATTTACTCTGGACGACTTTTGCATAACTGGTAAACCGTTAGAGATAGATCAAATCATACTATACAAAAAATTTAGACCTTGCTAAAATACACAATTTATCTCCGAATAAATTTTCTTGTAGGGTGAACCATTTCGGAGATATTCCTTGTTCATTTGTTTTGCATGTTAAGCGTGCAAAGAGAACGGAATCTCAAAGGTTTAAAAGATTTGACTACCGCATAAAGCCTTCTGTATTCTATTATTTCCCTTGTACCTACAAGGAAATAAGCAATAAGATAATTTGCACAAATGTTTATTTTAACTAACACGAAGAAGATATAGGAATAAGAGTTAGTAAGAATGGTTAGTAAAGGAGTAGAGAAAGTCATGTGAGTGCAACACATCAGTGTATGGCCCAGTCAGTTCCTTTGTGGCTGACTACACTCAACACATTCAGCTATCAGATGACGAAGTCGAGTGTACTAAATAAGTAGTGAAACAAATTGCATTCTTCAGTCGATAAAGCAGCAGTGCCATTGAGAGTGGGCAGCGTTTGAATGGGTGGCCGGCCGACCGGTCGGTAGGTACTTCATCTCTGCCGACTGCTCTGGCCCTGAGGTCAGGCCTATCTACTCCAAAGGACAAAGAAGTGGCTGTCACCAGACTTTCAACTGTGCCTTGCTGAGCAACTTGAAGCCTGCAATTTGTCTTGCGACTGTTTCCTTTGGCGCTCAGGGGCAACAGGTTCAAACACTGATGACGTTTTCACCTTTCCCCCCCACTCCTACTCCTCTGACCGTAAGAGCACCATCAATCAGTTATGTCGAGACTTCTTATATCTTCTATGTGTTCTGGACCAGGAAACAGTTGCACAGCACAACACAACACAGGTCAAAGATGTTGATTTCTGTTAACGCCATCTGTTATTTGCGTACACTAACTCTGGTCGTCAGTACAGCCAGTGGCGTATTGCAAAGGCATGCAACGTGAAACAGAAATTATACTGTATATTGTACAAGAATAACCCCTGCCTGTTTGCCTGTTATGGCTAAGAAACATCTGTGGAGAGGGGCGGGGAGGGGGGGGGGTGAGAAAAGTTAGATAGAATGGTCCAGGTGGGATTTGAACCGCGGATCTACCGTTCTCGAACATCATGCTGACTAATATTCCTACTTGGGGTAATCACCAAATAATTTCCTCTTGTATCTTGGATAATCGTCCATGTCGGGTCCAAATGACCCCACACACTCACTCACTCGTCCATCTCGACCGTTTTGTCTATCACTTATGGTTTAAAATTTATACAAACTTGTGTAATATTCATTTAGAATGAAGAACTGTGATTTTTGCCATACAAATATCCTAAACGTGAAGTTTATACATTTTTGGAAATATCAACATTTACGACAATTGTTCCGCATAAAGAATAGGTTGTTTTGGGTGATAGATTTTCTTAATAGATGGGTATGTTTAATTTTGCAATACTTGTGGGTATACAATATTTTTTGTTTTTCCGTTGTTTGCGTAGATATAGACTATCTGGTTTGCCCACACGGGAACAAGCAACATACCATTGCTACTTCGTTTATAGTTGGAGCATTATATCTCCGGACATGTTCTCCAGCTTAATGACAATCTTATGGGTATCAAATCAATTGCTATTTTAAACAAAGGCACCAAATTGCGAAATGATGGATCTTCTTAGCGAAGAATGTATTCCATAACGTGTAGGTATGTATTCCATTTCCGCACCAAATGACGTCATTTGGAAGCAAGAGTTATATTTCCTAGTGTTCGACAGGAAGTGTTTCGATTCAGCCGGTTATATATCGTGTCAAAATTTGAACTAAATCAATTATATATAATTGTTTCTGTTTCTGTATTTTTTTCATCCAATTCAGTGTTATACTTAAATTTTTAAGTATCTAGTTTAAATATAAAACCAAGTTATTGTTACCAGATCTGAACTATGTATGAAGTTGAACATTCACGTTGGTGTGGTGGTTGCATACGCTGAAGGCCTTCTTTTCATGTAGGTACCTATACTAAAGACAACAATTATTGAGTTAATTCTCATCGTTTCTATAAGAGAAAAATTAAGTTAAATTTTTGTTCCTTAATATGATATTATTAGGCCACCGGCGTGCTGGAATTTCGTCCCATAGTGGTTCTTTTAGTGCTAGTAACTCTAAGAGCTAAAATAAATAAATAAATCTACCGACTGTCGCCTTTAAGCACACTTAAAAATCGTCTATCTGGGCTGGATTTGAACTCGCGATCTTGGGATCACCAGGCCAAAGCCTAACCAACTGAGCCTCGCTATCATATTATGGAAGTTTTTAATACATAATTGAATACATCAGATACAAACATTAGAGCATAAAATCCCTTACCAACACGCACTGTTATGATAGATGGATGAGTAAGCTGTTTTCTGACTTGCCTTTCAATTGTCTTACAACTCTACATGGCTGACTTTAGATTATAAAAAACTGGGTTGTATATTTACATAGGATCATTTCGTACTGCAATATTTTATATGCATTTCTATTTTGGGTGATTGCCCCAAGTTCCTGAATTGTGAGGCGGAAGGACTAGGAAGGTTCATAGCCGCCATTTCTCCGTCACGGTGCTCCAAACCGGAAAATCTGCTGTCTGAAACAAAAAACTCTGGTGATGTACTTGTTGGTTTTCACAGACAGCAACCAGCCTCGAGTAACCTGGCTTGTCTCCTGTGTTTATCCCCCAATGTTACTTCACAGCAGCTTTAAAATAATCAAATAGCCCTGGCTCTACTATATTTATTATGTTTTAGTAACTAGGCGAAATATTCTACTCATTTGGAATTTAAAGAAAGAAAAAATATTTTTAGAAAAACTCTATTTGTATACATATCTATGTGGACAGCGTGATTAAAAAACGAGAAGTTTATGTTGCATTCATCTAGTTAAATCTATGTAGTCATTGTTGTACAGATATTTTTACAAAAGTTTCTTCTCTCTTTTTATTAATACATACACATTTTTATTATACATTTACACATTTCATTTTAAATATAAAAAAAAAAAAAAAAAAAAAAAAACCCGTAAGGTAGACGTCATTTTGTGATGGTTTTGATCTGTGTGTGCTTTGCATGACCACAAGAAGAAATGAATACCGAATTACCTCTTAAAACAACTATAGATAAGTATTTCTAAATTCAAATGAATAACAAAGAATATCTCAAAAATGGTTAACACCTCAAAATGTTTTATTTGACATAAATTATGCACTCAGGTTATGGCTATCTGTTAAGGTTTACAAAAGTCTTTCGGAATAAAGAGTACTTTACAGACTATTTGCTGCAATTTCGAGATATATCCACATCTTATACCTATGACATGCAAATACGTTAGACATAGATACTGTAAAAAATTCAGTAAAGAGACAGATAAAATAATGAGGGATATTTTCAGGTAGGGGAATTCTTTTGCACATCTTGGAGTTGCATCCTTGGAAGATATTGAACTTAATTATTATTATTATTATTATTATTATTATTATTATTATTATTATTATTATTATTATTATTATTATTATTATTATTATTATTATTATTATTATTATTATTATTATTATTATTATTATTATTATTATTATTATTATTATTATTATTATTATTATTATTATTATTATTATTATTATTATTATTATTATTATTATTATTATTATTATTATTATTATTATTATTATTATTATTAATAATATAGTTATTATTTAGGACACTCTAAGCTCTGTTATGCACGCCAGAGTTACAGTTCGCCACTGACTGCGACACCGCCACTGTCCACCTCTATTGGGAGTTGTATCAGACCTACACACGTATTCACTAAACCAGGGCTTTAGAAACAATTCGTTTTCCTGCTTATTTTCCGTCAGAGTTTCCTAAAACACAGATAAATTGTAGCAAGGGCAAAATAGCAGCGGTGCAGTCGCACTGCTTTTGCACTACTTTTTTTTTTTGTAACAAAACCTTTTAAATGTTGCGTGTGATTAATTTGATGGTTTTCCTCCACTCCATTACGCGCCCGTAAAAACACTGTTGCTTCGTTCGTTCGTTCGGTTTGGGGCCCTCGGGCCTCATTAAGGGCCCACTCTCTCAACATACACACAAATCATACCAGGGGACGTCCACGCGCCTGGCTTCCGAAAGGCTAAGGGCTGCCCAGAATTTGTTTCCATGCTAAGGTGGAGATTCGCGTGAAAATAAACACATCACGTAACAAATGTATGCATAGCATTAAACTTAGTTGCGTTTGTTCCGATGTGTTCGAAGTTAACAACCTTAAAAAGAAGATAGAGAGGGAGGAATAAATATGTGTTACCTTCACATGACTTTCTCTACTCTTTATTATTTATTTTTATGAAATTTAAATATAATTTTAATTAGATGATGTTTATTTTTAGCTTTAAACGCATGAATCTTAATCATAAAGGTAGAGCGAGAAATGAAATTATTTACTATATGGCTTATTATAACCTGATTTTGCTCATAACTTTAATTTCATTAAATTTATTTGTACTATTTGTACAAGCGGATAGAAGAAATAAATTCAATAGCCAGGTATTTAAAATTGATCCAAAATATGCTGGCACATAAATTCCATATTTTTACCCTGACGTCACGAAAAACAAGTGAACAGTAAAGGGTATCTAAGAGTGGGGAGTATTTTTGAAAATATTCCAACAGTATCTTGAAGAGGCGCTGAACTTAAATACCATGTTTTGTGTTCACCAACATTTCGTTTTTGAGTTACGCTGTTAACACTGAAACGCATACCCGCGAATTTTCCTAAAATACTTTTATTTACCGTTGCTCAAAACACATATTTCAAGTGAAATCTGTATACAGTTTTTTCGCCAAACATTCTCTCAATTTTCAGTTTATGAGAGATGACGAGTTTTATGCTAATACAATATTTGAATAGATAATTTACTATAACTAATAAACTTTAAAATATATGTACCATTCTTTGAAATAGACACTATTTCCGAGATATTCGTTGGGATTTTACGAAACTAATAACTTTTTAAGCTGCTAAGTCACAGTCGCAGACTTAAAAGCGCATTAGATGACTTTAGGCGAAACGTAAACTTAGAAAATTATATTTCTAAAGCTACTAACTCTACGCAGAAAGGTATTTAACCCAAAGAGGGTGCTTTAATGAGCTATACATTTTTTCTATTGTAAGTTTCGCTTAAGATTTCCTTGTAATTATAGAAAATTTAATCAAATAAAGGAAAGTTTACAGGATATTTACAGAAAAATCAAGAAATGTATTTTATTTCTCGTGTGTTGTTGCAATAAAAGGGTTGCTAGTATTCGTTTTTTGAAAAAAATAACGATAATTTATAATTCCTTGGTAGAATACAATAGTTACCGCACGTACTATTGACAGATATTTAGGAATTAGGCCATAATAGACCCTTTGTGCTTCCAACTTGACGCCTGGGAGGAAGGAATCAAGGGAAGACGCGAAAGTGACCACGTTTCCCTAAAGATTCCAACATAGCATCAAACCTGACCCTGCTAGCACTAAACCACTCGCAATCTGAGGGATTCAAGAATAAGCAAGACAGTTGACAGCGAGGAAGGGACTTCCAGCAATCCCTTGCAAATTTCATCGTTCTGCCGCAACATACCAACCGCCGTCAACGGGTCCTTGAAACAGATGATGGGCACACAAAACTCGGGTAAAAGAAGAATTATCTGAACATTCATCATACCACCCGGGGAAATAATGAGAAAGCCCATCGCCAGAGTAGTCCACTCGGCGGAAATCGAACCCAGGATTACCCAAATGCGCGCCAAATAGTTATCACGAATTTATCTCGTTCGGTGTTGATAATTGATAAAATATTGCACATTGCGGTGCACATTCCCCCAAAATCCCACAGATATGGTGTTTAATTTCTTCCTAGGATTATTTTCACTTGGTCACCGAGTGGAGGACTTTACATTGCAAGACAGCGACTGTTATTTTCCAACATTTATATTAAGTGCCAGAGGCGGAAATGCAGAAAAGCGAACAAAACTGATTCTCTTATGCTAACATTATACCTAACATAAAAAAAATTCATTAAAACAGGTTTTTGCCCATCGGTGCGCTCAGAGCGATGCGCTGCTGTTTCCAATCACGTCACACCAACCTATCTATATCTCACGAGAGTTAACGAGAACTAATTAAAACGATAAAGCCTCGCGTAAATTGGCAATAAAAATACCAGCGCCCCCTTTGTTTTTCCTCTAGGGGCGACTCGACCGTGTCTAATAGCGTAACTTGTTAGTTGTGATTATGTTCGAAATGCAAGCCTGCAAGTGCTGCATAATTCCACTTGTTTTTCTGCTTATAGTCTGAGCTAATAATAATGATAATACTTCTAGCAAGACAGCTACATGATAAACAGACCCCACGGAAAAAGCAGTGCCTGGCCACGGGGATCGAACCCGCGACCACTTTCTCTACTGGTAAGTAGGGGAAGTAGTGTATTCTACCCAAAAATTCGATGTCGAGATTTCACCGGAAATATATGTTTTGAAGCCCCCTGAATCCAAAAAAAGCATTCTTAGAAAAAGGTCCGTCTGTGTGTCTGTGTGTCTGTCAGTCTGTCAGTCTGTGGACAGCATAATTCAAAAACGAATAGTCGGTTAAAAGTCAAACTTGGTATTTAAGTTTAATATCTTTCAAGGATGCGACACGAAGATTTTAAAGAAAATAGCCCCACCCTAAACTACACTTTACATGGAAAATTTTTCGAAAATTTTGATTTTCTTGAAAATGGCTCTAACGATTTTTATTAAAATGTCATATTTTTGAGATATTTTTATGACAAATGAAATGTATATCTTGAATTTTCTGGCTATAGCCCCTGTAGTCGTATTTACTCTGGACGACTTTTGCATAACTGCTAAACCATTAGAGATAGACAAAATTATACAATACAAAAAATGTAGATCTTGCTAAAATACACAATTTATGTCTCAATAAATTTTCTTGTAGGGTGAACCATTTCGGAGATATTCCTTGTGATGTGTGTGAGTTTCGGAAAACTTAAAACTTTCTTGAAATGGAACATCGGTATTCATTTTTTTTATACGTTAAGTGTGTAAAGAGAATGGGAGCTCAAAGCTTTAAAAGATTTGACTATCGCACAAAGCCTAAAGTGTTCTAATATTCCCCTTGTACCTATAAGGAAATGCGTAGTAAGGTAATCTGTACAAATGTTTATCTCAACTAACACGAAGAAGATATAGGAATAAGAGTTTGTAAGAATGGTTAGTACAAGAGTAGAGAAAGTCATGTGAGTGTAACACATCGGATTTTTTTAAAGTGAAGACGAATATTTTCTAGAATCACTGTGCAATGTAGAAAAGATTATTTCACACAGAAGAGGATTCAAAATAAGGTTGCCTTTGCTGTTTCTATGACGACTAAAGAGAGAAGAGCCGTACACCTTGACGATCCCGCGCTGGTTACCATGGTAACTGAATGGTTGGGAGCAAGGTGCATAATATCAGCGGTTTCCATGGTAACACGCTTGAGAAACTGAGCACTTTGCATACGGCACTCCTCTAATGTTAATTGCACCTGTTTACAAAACTATAGAAGAACAAAACGTTATGCTTGTTCCTCTGTGGTGGGGAATATTCTTCCAACGAGGGAAGATTACACTTTGTCTGGCGATTCACACCAGCTTCAGAACACGTGTTTTTACTTTCTCTGCCACTAACTTCTACTGGGTAGAGAAAGTTATGTATTTGCATATAGAGATATCAGCGGAAATATGCGTTTTGTTGCCTCTAAATTCAGAGAAAAATAAAGGCCAGATAAGTACCAAATTTGGCATTTAAGTGCAGTACTTTTCAGGAATTCGTTACGAAAATTCTCCTATGCTATTGGGGTTTGTCAAAAATGTTTCTATTTATTTTTATTACTAAAATATCAAATGTTTAATATATTTATATGACAAATAACACCTATATCTTAAATTTTTTGTAATTAGCTTTCGAACAGGTAGACAACAGCTTACAGCACGAAAATTGTGGGTCAGAAATGATCATAAATTTGTTTTCAACCAGGAGAGACTTAACGCATTCCTCTGATTTGTTCTTCAGTTTGCCTACCTTTAAGGAGCTTCCATTCTATTAGCACGATGTCGCCGAAAAACCCGATCATACCAACACATGAACTTGGAGGGAGAAAGAAGGATTTTATCCCCTCTGGGAGGCCTGGCACGGGGTGCACTCAGCCTCGTTAGGTCCCGGGGGGACCAGTTGAGGAGATACTTGATGGAGAAGTAGCGGCCCCAGGTCGAGAAGGCCATATAACTGGCCGGGAGGGCTAGGGGCGCTGACCGCGTCCTACCTTCTAATACTGCACCCCACCAATGACGCCTATATTGGGAAGAGGTGGGGGACGCAGCGGCTGGGCGGCAAGCCTTGGCACTTTGGGCTGTTGTGCCAGGGGTTTAGTTTAGATTCACGTGATTTTCTTTGCGCGTTCTTCAACATACTTGTAGGTGCAGTGTGAATTAGGAAAATAAATTACATAAGCTATAAACACATTTTTAAGTGTGATCGCTACGTAACAGCTTTAAAATTCCATTTTATTTGCATGACCAGAAATAACGAGTTTTCTATTTGAGAAAATATAAGTATCTGAACATTCAAACCAATAAAACCTCGAAAATGGTTAACTGAAAAAAACAAATTGTGGTTTTAACGAGTTACAAGTTCGTTTTTGAGGTAAGCCAGGTATAGGATGTGTTTCTAAAACTTCTTTTTGGAAGGGTTTCAGGGAATCTCACAACGTGTATTTGCGGTAATATCTTGGTATAGAATTTGGAACTCTTTTAGGGACGGCTCTATACTCGCCGCCATTGTTGAGGAACTTGCTGAAAGGCTAGGTCGCCTCCCGTGCATAGGCTGTTAGTTAACTGAACATTCAAGGCAAAGGAGACTGGATGGTATGTTAGTAAGAGTAACCAATGCAGTTACTGATGGGGTTCCGCGTTAGCACCCTGCTTAGTATGTATGTTAACAAGGGTGTATACGGTAACTATGCGAATCGACAGAAGAGTTCCATAAAGCTAAGACTTTGCCACTTTGGCAGTTTCTCTCCCCTCTTAATCCTTAATAAACGTTGATGATTAATTTGCCATTTGTCGAATGTGGCAAGTTGTGCATCCCTGTTGCAGCAATCTCCAACCAGAGATGGAGCGCTTTTCCCGGATGGTGCGTGTAAATCTTTCTTTGAGGGTGAGAGAGATGAGATTGAAAGGGTGGGATGCAGTTGCCTTTTTTTTTCATCCCTTTCACCCTCGTTGCGAGGGTGAGCTCTGGAGGGTGAAAAAATGAGGGACGGATTGGGGTAGGGTGTGCCGTATATGGGATATAATGCGAAGAAGAGAGAGGGTGTTAAGATGAATTGCACCCCCGGAAAAGTTCACACCCCGTCAATACTTAATACACCCCCTGAAGAAGCGATACGCCTGGGCGACTGGGAATTAACTGTGAGGTAAACATACGTGGCTTCTAACTACCCCACTCTGGCGGTGTTAACAGCCTGAAAAACCGATCGCCCATTATTTTTCTTTCAGATGGCACTCAACCTCTCATCAGGCTCTGTTTCCATGGCAACGGGCCAGGTCAGTGCGAACTTCAGCTGTTTCTATCCGCTTCACTTTTACTCGGTTCTTCAGATCTAGATTAAACCGCAGTATCTCGGACCTCTGTTCGCTTACGCAACTTCTTAGCAATTATAATCTTTGAGCCTAAACCGCAATAAAAGTTACATTAAGAATTTCATGAGAAATCGTAGCAGCAATCAGATTTATTACAGATTTCTATTTAGATAAAAACAAAAAGGCGTATTCGGAAATTCTTTTTTTGTTGAAAAAATAGTTATCCCCAATTTTAGATCCTCCGTTGGTACAACACAATCTCAACAATGAAACTGAACATCTATTTTCTTTCTCTATTATTTACCTATCCATATAGTAGGAAAAATTACTGCATTTCACCCAAAAAGTCAATATAAAGATTTTCATTTTCCCAAAATAAGTAATTCTTTTTATAAAATGTAATCTTTTCAAGGTATTTGTGACATATAAAGTGTTTATTTTGAATTTTCTGGGAGTATACTGCGAAGTCTTCTTCATTCTGAATGACTTTTCTGCAACTGGCAATGTCTGATGGTTTTTAAGTGCGCTTAAAAACGACAGTAGATATACTGGCATGTAAAAGAACTCCCGAGGGGCAAAATTCTGGCACAGCAGCAACGCTAATCTAAGTAAAAAATGTATACCTCATTAGTACACAATTTATACCAAACAAAAGGTTTTGTGTCATTAACCATTACCGAGATATTCTTTGTTATTGTTTGAATTTTCAAATGCTGATACTCATTTCAAGTATTAAGCCGCTATTCGGTTTTTGTCTGTGACATGTGGAACATGAAAAGTTAAATACGCCAGTGATTTACCTTTAAAATCTGAGTGAGTACGGAAAGCCATGTGTATACATAATATATTTTTGTTTTCCTTGTTTGTATGACTTAATGGGTTTAGGCCTACCGCATGGTCGCTGCATCCTCCGCCTTAGTTGGGCAGAATGAATGTGGCTATGATGCAGTTAGTTTGCCGCTCCCCACCCCTCCAACCGACGTCACTTAGGTTACCTATTTGCATTTATTTTACACATAAATTGGTGCACAAATTTCAGGTATTACGCTTTCTGAGTTGTCGTGATTTATTTCATCTTCAGCCGCAGTGAATGCATATAAGTTATACGTTTTGAAATAATATTGTGATTTCTCTCGCGAATAAGTTGATGGTGTGCAATGCTGCTGCCCCTTGACTGTCCGCAGACACGCAATATCCTTCAAATTGTTCTACCTTTGGACTTGGAATCGATGAGACATCAGCCATTGAATAATTCAATGAAAGATTGAGTCAGTACGTGTGTATACAATGAGTGAATGAATGATAAAATGTAATAGTCAATGCGTGTGAGAAAGTCATGAGTGAGTCACTGAAAGCATACCCTGTAGACAGAATCTGTAACTGAGTCTGAATTAGTGAACAAATGTTCATTTCTGCTTATAATGTGGGATCACCGAACTCTTACGGATTGGCTCAAGAAATACAAGATATTTGTAGGTTCCCTGCAAGATGGAGTGCTGGTGTGGCGCTCTCATCCGTGCATGCAGATTGCAGGCAATTTGTGGCACTGAAGACATCGGTCAATATTGACAAGACCTCCAAGCAAACACAAGCAAATCAGTCACCTGCGTCTTTAGGCAGTGACGTCATATCTGTGCAAATGTGTATTGGATCGAAGGGGCGTGATCAACCACTCCAAACTCTCGAAACGTATATATCGATAGTAATCGCAGGAGCGGCGAGCAAACAATCGAAAGGACAGCAAGTGGCGAGGATATTATGTTCAGAAGTGGGTTTCGCAGCAGCGGAAAGGGAAGGGCAGCGCTGATCCATCCGTCGGCAGCAACATCACCAGAATGAAAGGTGTTCTTGGAGAATTTAATTGGTTTGGTGGCTTGAATTACAGTCAACAGAATCAACTGATATTGCAACTATACTAAAACTTGGGAGTTTTGCTTCTGAAGAGAGTTTTAAATGTACGTCTTAAGCCTTTTTTAAAATCCCTTCCACTTCCCTACTGTAGGCAGAGGAAGTGTTGTGTTCCGTCCAAAAACTTGATTCAAAACTTCACTATAAAAACAAGTTTGAGATTTCTGGTCAGTGTACGTGTATGGGAGAGGCTAGACAAAGAGAGAAAACGGCTCAATAATCAAAGGAGGATAAACAACAAACTTGATATTTAACTTCCGTATATTCCACACGAAAAGTTTCAAGAAAATCCCTAACCAAAACCACACTTTGCATTGAAAATCGTTCGTTATGTTTTATTTTCTCAAAACTTGTTATAACGATTTTGATTAAAATATCATATGCTTAAGAAATTTGCATGACAAAGTTATACATTATACAATCAATGACATCGCTAGAAACAACTGAATGGTAACAGCACTTAAAAATGTTGAATCAATAACAACGAATATTTCGGAAACGGCTAATGCCACAAAAGATGTATTTGTTCGAAACAAACAGCGTTTCTTAGGCAGTAAGATTTTGTCTATCTCCAACGGTTTACGAATTATACAAAAGTCAATCAGAATGAGGAAAACTTCAAAGGCTATTCGCATAAACATTTTGTTGGGCCTGGAAATGTGTTAAATGTATAGTTTTTAGTCAAAGTCTTAGCTGTTTTCGAGAAAATTAATAACAACTGAAAATTCTGGACTGGGCATATTTTCTTGAAAGTCTTCGTGCGGCATTCTTGGAAGATACTCTGCTCACTACAAATAAGTAGTAGGCTTAAAAGTTGAAAATATGTAGTCTAGCATTCAACAGATAAAATTTGACAAATTGACCTGTTGGTTCCTTAAAGCAGAGCCTATAGGAACCGAAACGTGATTCAAAAGTCGTATACTTTTATCATCTGACATGTGTTTTTTGATTGTATCAACACTTTTATGAAGACCAAGGAGGCTTCAGGGTTGACAGGCGGCGAGTGTCATGATCGTCTCTATTTGTCTTCCTTGCAATCAACCGGTCTACTGTGTCATCTTATCTTGTCTGTGATTTCAGTATCTCAGCCCCTGATAGCGGTGTCTTTGACGGACCGACAGATTCACTCTCAAGTAACACATGTTCACGGTGATGTGTGAAAAACTGGCGGCAAACACTTCACTGATAAGCTGACAAATATTGTCCTACTGGTGCCTTGACTTACCTTCCTTCAAACTATCTGCTCTGATGACCTCGTAAGTCCTTCCTTCCTTTCAGTTAATATGGCGATCGACCGAGAGAGGTCAAAGTAACATCCAATACTGAAAATATCAATAGTGAGAAAACGCGAAATAAGATTTGAATGCATAACTCGCAATAAAATCCACGCACATTTAAAAATGCAATGGCGTTCAGAGACAAACTATGAATTTTTTGCACTCACTAATATCTCAATTATAGTATGTATTAAAATATAGAAACTTGTCTTTTTTATTAGTTTTTCATATAATTTCAATCATACACATCTTTAACTCAAGAACCAGTCACCAATTTGGCATAAGAATATCAGAAATGTCAACCTATTACACCTATATCCAAATTTTATCGTTTTCGTTTTATCAGTTTTATGTCAAGTTTAGTACTCGTGAAGTAATTACAAAGGCCTTCGAACACAGAATTTATGTAAATACAATATATCTATGGACTGCTTTCTCTCAACCACTAAGTAGGTAGAGGAAGTATTGCATTTCCATAATTAAAATTTGCTGTCGAAGTTTTACTGAAAATATGCACTCTTATGGAATTGTCTGTGAACACCAAAACTCTATAAACGAATGCTGGATAAACACCAAATTTGTTATATAAGTTTATCACCATATGCTTTACATGGAGCATTTTCCCTTATGTTTGCTTTTCTTAAAAATTGATCTAACGACTTTGATTAAAATTCGATATGTTTAAGATATTTTAATGGGACATGGAATGTACATCTTGAACTTTCTGGGAATGCGCTTAGAAAGCCTCTTTATTCTGGATGACTTTTGCATAACTGGTAAGCCGTAAGAGATATATAAAATCATACTTAAAATATAGATCTAATTAAAACAGACAATTTATGTCAAACACATTTTTTTATGGAGTGAACCATTTCCGAGATATTCCTTTTATTTGTTTGGATTTTCCAGTAGCTATACTTTTACCAAGTGGGGAAGTCCTAATTCGTGTTATATGTCCTGGACTTGGAAAGTGAATGGAAGGGCCATCGCCTATCGACCATCTCTTAAAATATTTGACTGTCGGCTAAGCCTATTTGCATTGTATCTACAAAGACATGTAACAAACCCATTTCAACAAAAGTTCATCGCGATTAACATGCAGTAGATAGAAGAATAGGCACTTTTAAGAATCTTGGTTTTTTTTTTGGGGGGGGGGGTAGATAATTATTTAGATAAACTTGAAAAGAAAAATGTTAACTAAGTATAAATTTTCATCCTAATTGTTGGAGCCGTTTCCGTTAATATTCTGACTTCTTTGCTGAAATTAACAGACATTATGGCCAAAACAAGATTTCGACTAATTGTGAGTGTTACGCGTAGACTAATATAGCCAACTTTCTTCCGGTTTTCTGAAAGCTCTTGACGAGACCTTTAATATCCTGGCTTGTTTGTTGAAATTGGGCCATTGACAGAGAAATTATGACCAAAATAAGGTTTAGAGTAGTTGTGACTGTTACGCGTAAAATCGCGTTTTTTTCAGGAATGACACCTACGAGTATAGATAAATTTAATAAGTAAAATACAAAATACAAAATTTGATCGAAATCGATAGAGTCGTTTCTAAGTTGCGCGGAATGTATTTATATATGTATATATAGGTATGTAAAAGAATTGCTCGTTTAAATGTATAAGGTTTTGCAGAGTGAGTAGAGAAAGCCATGTACATCCTGTAAGTTTTTATCCAGAGTACTTTAGTTGTTTATTTTTGGGGAGTAGGTATTTCAATTTATTGCAGCGTTAAGGTCCGTGATATAGGGAAAGTAGACATTTACCGCTAGATTGAAGGGATGGGGTAATTAATATAAAGGCAGTAGCCGTTGTTCAATAATGGATACGTTTTCCACCGCCGCCTCTATAATGTTTCGGAGTTGAGGCCTTCCTAATGAGCCCCACATGCAAAGCAGGTGTTGAATGCCTTAATGTCAGACATCCTGTGATGAGGAATAAATTAAGAGCACCCTAACATATGTTTTTCGCGTGTGAACCGTCATAGCAGTTGCACCATTTCTTCTTTTCAACGGAGTAATTTTAAAACATGCTATCCACAAGTCCCTAATTGCAAGAGGCATTTAGTCTGCACTACTTTCGTAAGAACTTCCAACTTGGTTGCTGTGTGTTTCGACCAGGGTTAATTTCTTTATTTACTCTAAGTGCTTATTGTGAGAAAGTGTTTCCGGACCACCGCGGTGTGCGGTGTCGTAATCTAGAAGGCTTGAGTTCGACTGTACAGAATTCTACCTTTTAAACCTTGACCAAGTGTGAACTCTGACTCCAACTAACCTTTCAGCCCATTTTGGACACAATTATACGAGGGAAATGTGTAAAGTAAGCTGCAAACACGCATGGACCCGGGTTTCAGGAAGTCCTGCGTGTAAAATTATGCTATTTGCATCGGTAGTGTTGCGGTGTGCTGTTCACGGTGTCGGTTCAGAATGTTTAAATCGCTGACTGTGAAATAAGGTCTGTGATTCTGTTTTTGACAGCAAGGAGTGTTTCAGTAGAGTATATTCATCGACAGAGCAGTGAAGTGCATGACCCCAATGCGATGAATGCGTATGTGGATGAGGTTGGACGGGACAATGTTCATAATGAACCGTGATCAGTGATCACAGAAGATTTGATCAATACCCTGGATGAAAGGATCCGCGATTAACAATTATAATTCAAATATCTTAGCAATGTAGCTATTTATTAATAATTATCAATACATTTTATCCTCTGAAATCAAATTGCCAATCACATATGTTATATAATGTTGCTTTATAATAATTTATTATCAATTACTTGATTAGCAAAACTACTGATGAACCAAAATTAAAATAAACCACAATATACATAATCGAGAGTGTGCTAGTAGGAAGTTAGAAGGCTTTTCATAACATAAACAAGTCGAGGTTATTAATTATTACTTTGGATTAACTTTTTGTTAAGTTTAATGGTACATTCTTGCACGCCGTCTTAATTATTATGTTGCTAATTAAAGAAAATAATTGGAGGCGACCTTCATTCTAACTCAGTAATTGGCGACTTCCCTCTCGCAACGGAACAGTTCAGCTTTCCATTTTTTAACCAGTGATAAATAAGAGAACATTACTAAAATCTGTTTCGGCTGTAAGCTCCGGCGGCTTGGGTTCTTAATTACAAACGTTTACTTTTTTGTTTTACAGTACCCACATCAAACACCTTGTCGGGTTGTTAAGGGAGCATTAAAATGTAACTAATTTTTACTTTCGCTACTACATATAGGTAAGTAAGTAGCGGATATATTGTATTCCACAAAAAAATTCGATGTTGAGATATATATGTTTTGAGGTCCCCTGAATCCAAAAAAAATTATTTTTAGAAAAAGATCCGTGTGTGTGTGTGTGTGTGTGTGTGTGTGTGTGTGTGTGTGTGTGTCTGTGTCTGTGTGTGTGTGTGTGTGTGTGTGTGTGTGTGTGTGTGTGTGTGTGTGTGTGTGTGTGTGTGTGTGTGTGTGTGTGTGTGTGTGTGTGATATATAATCCAATATTTGTTATGAGTGTATAAAACACTCTTGGGCAGTGTTTTAATTTAATTTTTGAGCCGTACGTTTGATTAAATCTAGGTAATTTAGCAGTGAATGGTTTGGTGTATGAGACGCGAGTCAAAACGGCAGGTGCAGGAAACATAACGACTTAATTAAGATAGGTACGTCGTGAATCAGCAGTGTGATGGACAGAAATGGCATGGCCAGCATACCGGTGGCAAGTTAACAGAAAATAGCTATACCTACGTGAAATACAAACGGCTGGCTCCTTGCATGTCTGGGGCACTCAGAGGTGTGACCCGTTAAGGGTGTCCAAACTAGGCAGCCAGGCACACGTGCAGATTCCTCCTGCTACTCACACAGCAATTCACCAAAAGCTCTCTGGTAACTTTTAGTGCTCTCTGGTAACTTTTAGTGACATATTTGTTCGGTTAATAACACCAGCAACTGCTCCTAAATACACGCATGGCCGTAATTGGAGGTATTAACTGGGCTGCACAGGTAGAGCGTCAACTGTTGAGAGAGAAAATCCACTACTTGGATAGCTGCTAAAATATCTACCTATAGGAAAAGACTATTTAAAATATGAGTATTAAAGGATAAAAAAATCTGATGTTTTGCACTCATATGACTTTCTCTATTCTTGTACTAACCATTCTTACAAACTCTTATTCCTATATCTTATTCGTGTTAGTTAAGATAAACATTTGTACAAATTACCTTATTGCTTATGTCCTTGTAGCTACAAGGGGGATATTAGAATACAGTAGGCTTTGAGCGACAGTCAAATCTTTCAAAGCTTTGAGATTCCGTTCTCTTTGCACACTTAACATACAAAAAATGAACAACGATATTCCATTTCACGAAAGTTTTAAGTTTTCCGAAACTGACATAAATACCAAGGAATATCTCCGAAATGGTTCACCCTACAAAAAAATTTATTGAGACATAAATTGTGTATTTTAGCAAGATCTACATATTTTGTATAGTATGATTTGGTCTATCTCTAACAGTTTACCAGTTATGCAAAAGTCGTCCAGAGTAAATACGACTACAGGGGCTATAGCCAGAAAATTCAAAATATACATTTCATTTGTCATAAAAGTACCTTAAATATATGTAATTTTAATCAAAATCGTTGGACATTTTCAAGAAAATCAAAATGTTCGAAAAATTTTCCATGTAAAGGGTAGTTTAGGGTGGGGCTATTTTCTTCAAAATCTTCGTGTCGCATCCTTGAAAGATATTAAACTTAAATACCAATTTTGGCTTTGAACCGATTTTTCGTTTATGAGTTATTCTGTCCACAGACTGACACATGCAAGACAGTTAATTGCAATTCAAAATGTTAGAACAAATCAACAGTAAATTTAGTTGTCACTCTACGAGCACCAAAAAGTAGACCAAACACTTCCCAATTTGAAATGTTGTATTTGTCTCTTAAATAGGGAATAACAGGTTCATAATGTAGCTTTTTCCTCCTATCAACCTCCTTAATTTTGTCTCTTATTTCAGATCGGATTGTAGGGTCAAGAATTAATCCATTATCATGTCTCTCAAAGGCAGCTGTGTCTAATGTGTGTTTATTTCAAAACGTTTATGTAATAATGAGCAGGTACACCAACAATAACATTTGTAAACCATATTTGGAACACTGAAGTTAAATCATTATTGACAATTTAATTTTTTACTAAAAGTTTGAGTTGGTAATTTTATATATATATTTCAAAATGCTTCTCGTGATGAGCAATTGCAGATTTAAGTCTCAAATTTAATTTCTGCAGGCAGCACTGTGGCCGAAATATTAGATCACTTGCCTCTCACCAAGGCAAGGTACGATCCCAGGGTACCGTATGTGAGGATTGTGCTAAACAAAGAGATGTCTTGGAGAGTTTTCTTCAGGTTCTCTGATTTACCCCATATTAATTCTACCAACTGCTCCATCATCTTTCATTTCACCCATTTTAATCTCATTTCATATCGTCTTCCTCCTCACCCATCTTGGCTGCTGTCTCTCATCTAGAATTTGCCTTGCATTTGACCTCTGACTTGTAGCCCCTGAGGGTTGTAACTCTTTCATACAAGGAATGTAAACAAAGAAAGAACAAGAATTTAATTTCCATCACACCGTAATAAAATATTCTACTTCAACTATTTTTATGAAATATTACCAGTTATGCAAAAGTCATGTCTTTCAAGGATGCGAAACGAAGATTTTTAACGAAAATAGCCCCACCCTAAACTACACTTTACATGGAAAATGTTTCGAACATTTTGATTTTCTTGAAAATGCCTGTAACAATTTTGATTAAAATGTCATATGTTTAAGATATTTTTATTACAAATGAAATGTATATTTTGAATTTTCTGGCTGTAGCGTATATAGTTTTGTTTATTCTCGATGACTTTCCGGCCCTAATGACCTAGTTGTTGATGGGCCCTTAAACCCAACTCACTCACTCACTCGATGACTTTTGAATAACTCGTAAACCTTAAGAAATAGACAAAATCTTAATGTACAGAAAATGCACATCTCATACAATTTTTCTGAATAATTATTATTATTATTATTTTTTTTTTTTTGTAGACTGAACCATTTCGGAGATATTCCTTGTTATTTGTGTCAGTTTCGGAAAACAAATCTTTCGTGAAAAGGAGCATCGTTGTTATTTTTTTTAAATTTTATTTTATTATTACCTATTATTATTATTTTTTTTTTTTTTTTTTTGTATGTTAAGCGTGCAAAGAGAACGGCATCTCAAAGCTTTAAAATATTTGACTATCGCTCAAAGCCTACTGTATTCGAATTTTCCCCTTGCACCTACAAGGAAATAAGCAATAAGATAATTTGTACAAATGTTTATCTTAACTAACATGAAGATATAGGAATAAGAGTTTGTAAGAATGGAGGAGTAGAGAAGGAGTAGAGAAAGTCATGTGAGTGCAACACATCAAATTTTTTTAAGAAGTTACGAATAGTTTCTGCAATCATATGTTGTTTTAATGCATCCTAACACAAAAGTTTTACATTATTACATTACATATAGTTTAAAAGGGTTTTGGTTTGCTTTCCTAACAATGAAAACATTGACGTCTTCTGTATGTAGATTTTGCATTTGCAAGTCTTTGTACAGCATCCTTTGAAGAGGCTGAACTAAATGCCTAGTTTGATATTCAACCGAATTTTCTTCCCAAGCTATTCCTTTTTCTAAAGATACCGGTCTCAACAGGTATTTGCCTTAAAATATGGATTTAGAAATTTTGGTGTTTTTGGAAACCATCAGCGCCTTTACTTTATGTAAGTTTGCTTTTGTATCAGGTTTAGCATTACGTTTGCTGACGGTTGGAATAGTGGACAAAAACCTGTTTTATTTAATAAAAAAGGACAGGCGAAGCATTGTTCCCGCGGAAACACTGTGCCACAATGCCGGATGTCATAAACTCCTCTATCACACGCGGCTATCTGTTCGGAATTAGGACAAAACCAGTTTTCAGAAACATGTTCTGCTGGTTATTACTCAAGTATTTATTACATCCGAGTGTAGGTACCTTGCAAACAATCGCTTCACCGTTTTAATTACCCACTGAAGCCCGGACTTTCCTTTATTCGCACAGTTGCCTTGGACAATATGTATTTGCTGTTTTTGAAACTGCACTGCATTTGTGATATTCCAAAAAATCTGCAGAATTCACAGCCTTTTAAGAACTATATGAAACCACTGTTAAGATATTAATTATTTTATTCATTACAATATTTACTGATATGGTTGTACTACTTATCCACTCATGATAAGAGAAACCTCGGAAAAATCTTTCATGCACAATTCGCCCTAAACAAGATTCGAATTCGCAACTTCTTGAATTGAGACAATAGCGACAATTTGACCGTCATCTAAGTATATATACTGTTTCCTCTTTAACAAAAAGTGAAGTAAAACCCTTTCTGAAAAGTTTAATTGAGAAAAATAGAGAGAAAAACGAGAACTTTAGTATCTAGAGGCACTTAAACAAGCTGGTCTGAAAATGAAGATTCCTTTAACCTAAAATTGTACCACCCCTCTGTTTATTTACATAATTTTATTCAGGATTTGTTGTGCCTCAAAACACCTGTTGTGACTTCAAACCTGCCTTGATGTGTCATCTATGTACTCTCCGGAACTCATACGGTTTTCGTTTCCAAGCTGTGGATTTTTCAACTCGATGTTTCGTTCTGTATTGAAGGGATCTTCGAAAAGATTATTAAGTAATGTGGATTGACCACGAAATGACAGTCGGTAACGTTGGAAACCAATCTGAGAACAAAATACAAACACAGTTAAAGGAAACAAGTGAAAGGCAGTGCTTCATTTGTTTCTCCCCTTCTTCAGGGTCACAAATCAATCTGCTACCCCAGCCAGGGAGCTGTGGTGCAGAGTGAATAAGAGGCTAGGGGGTGGAAATGGTGTCACAACTTATTTCCACAATGAAAGGAGGGATGAAATTTCCCTCCAACAACCACTTGTGCGCCTAGGCCTAGACTAGCCTTTTTTGTTGCGTTTCACTCCCGAACACTTGTCCTACTTGGGTTTCACATCGAACTGAAGGCCGAGGTCACCGTGTTGGGAAAACAATTGAATGACACAGGGGTGTTCATGTGCTTTTAGAGGCCCTCTTGGTAGACTGGGTTCAAGTCCTGAAGCGTTAGCTGCGTGGGAAGCAGCATTGGAGTAGATGGAAGTTTTGAGTGCACGTGGTTAAGAGAGGTTTCCGATCAAAAATATAGAACTTCTTACTAAGTCGATGTTAAATATTAATACATACTTTAAATGTTGCGAAGTTATTGCAGCGGGTTATTTTTTCTCTTCTCTCTGTTCTCTTTTTAATTTCAAAACCATCCCCCATTACGTTGTCTAATATTACATGATTTATATATTATTTAATATTTTGTAGTTAACATAACTAATATAAACGTTTACTTTATAATTGTTTTAAACGTTTAATTGTGGAGTTACAATTGATCAAAATTTATATTATTGACATCTCTTCTCTTGTACTGAATAAACTAATATATTTTAATTTAAGGACTTTATGGTTAACACTTTGATTAGCAACATTTACATGACTTCTTCTATCCACTGTCGTTTATTTTTTTAAATGTCTCTTAATTTAGTTTTTTATCTTGTTAATCCAGATAAACATTTTCTGTATATTTTGTTGAAGACACATGAGGTATACAGGAAGTAAAAGTGGTAGTTTAAGCCGATGTTTTAAGAGCGGGTAGCTATAAGTTGACTTTGGATTTCCTTGCCATTGGATAAACAAAAGTGGTGACCAAGCAATTAAAAAATAGTTTTGAAAATTTCAAATCAGGACCAATAGGTATCTGTAAATGGGTTAGATCAGGACTGGGCAACTGGTGCTCACTGAGTGCAGAGTGCTCAACGTTTTGCATTGATAACTGTATGTTTACAAAGTAATATATACATGAAAGTCGCTCAAGGTATTCCGCGAGTCTTCTGGGCCTGAGTTATATATTATTTGACATAAATTTGTGGTAAACAAGAACTATTCAAATGTTATCTAAAATTCAGTGTGAAGTACTGATAGCGATGTTCAACTCAAATATGAATTTTGGACAGAGTGATTTTTAAAATGCAGAACTTTATGCATTTGACATTTCATGCTCTTTGTGTAAGCACGAGAAAAGAAAAAGAGAAGAAAAAAAGAAAGAAAAAAAATGACTTACCTTCTAAGAAAAGCATAAGTACTTGAAAAGTCAAAGGAATAACAACGAATACCGCGGAAGTGGTTAACTCCACAAAAAAACGAAAAGAAAAAATATATAAGAAAGAGAAATTGTGGTCTGTAATGAGATCTGCATGATTTGTGGAGTAAGATTTTTTCTTTCTCTTACGGTTCACCAATTATACAAAACTCATTCAGTTTAAGAGGACATTAGAGTCTATTTGCAAAAAAATGTTAGATGCGTATTTCGTGGAGGTATCTTAAATATATAGTATATTCATCAAAATTGTCTTCTTCTTCCTTTTGTGGATTAGGTCTGTTCCGGCTTCACACTATTTTCCCAACTCTTCCTCGTTCTACCTACAACTCGAATTCCTATTGGTTGATATTTCATTATCATTATAGGAATTCTATTTTCTGACATTCGTTCCAAGCGATTTTAATAAACCAGGCAACGTCATTACATTATAAAATTTAATTTGTACTTCTCTCCTGGTTTGTTTTCTAGGTCTTCTATAAAATTCCACAAATATTTAAAAAATTACCAAGTTTAAAGTCAATATCTTTTCCTTTATAATATGGAACTCTCATACCTAAATAGTTAAAACATCGAAATCTGTTCTATTCTGTTATCTTGTATTTTTATACTGCAATGTAATGCAGTTATCTTTCTCGTCGAAAATTAACAGGATATTGTCAGCATATAAAATTATATTCAAATGCAAGCTTCGTCCAATTGTTACGGCCATTTTTGAGAAAATAAAAAATGACGGAATATTTTCGTGTAAGGGGTAGAACAAGATGGGGGTTTGTATAGATAATCCAGTGAAACCGCGATATCAGCTTTTAGGATAGAGGTTATGTTATGCTCATAAATAAATGAAATAAATAAGTAAACTAGTAGGGAAAGTAAAAAGAGCCCACTCTTTCCAAGTAAGAAGGGCAGTTTTAATACTATGATGGGAAATACTGATCCTTTCCAGTTCTGTGATCTCTCTGCCACCGCCACCACACCCCCTCTGCCGGAAGGAAAGGCAATTAAATGCAGCGTTAATGTTGTCATCTCTTATAGTTCATCTCCGTGACTTGTTTTATATCATGCGAAGCTTGTTAGCACGCCTTCCATCGGTTTGTCGAAGTTGTAGGCAATAAGCCACTTCCTAAACGAAATTAAATACTGCTGTTCATCTTAGGAGTTAAAAGTCTACAGAATTGAGAACAAGCTACCCTGGTTTGTAGTTATTATTCTCTTATGTATTATTGTTGTGTTTACAATTAAGCAAGTCTAGTGTTTTTAGGCTGTGACAAAATGACAAAATCTGTCCGGTTACTTTCCTATCACTTTATTCTCATCTAAACTTTTGCACAAATAAAGTTTTCTTTACTGTCGTTAACACAGTCTACAGTCTTTCGTGACATCGAAACTCAGAACTGTTTACTTCTCGTAACGTTGACTCAGTCCTTTCAGTGTCTTTCTTCAGCTTCTCTGTCTCTCATGCACTAACTGCGACGATACAAACAGGCCAACAGAAGAGTTACACAACATTTGAAACTATCTTTCCATAAAGTTTAGAGTTAAATATACGCACAGAGTTCTTAAGTTTGTTCGATGCATTTTAAGTTTTTAACATGGGAGTAGGTGTGTCTTTTAACTAATCAGAAAATGAACGTAGAATAACCCATGGTTTGAATATCTACTTCTTCTTTATCTGATTATGCTCTCCGTATGGAGCACTTGTACCTAGGTACTTGTGCTCACAAAGTAGGCTCATTCTCTACGCCTGTCTGTCCGGTCTAAGTTACGGGTGAAGGCATTATGCGTCAGCAGGTTTCTCGGCAGGTAGCGATTTCCGAGTGGAAGTGTGAAACATAATGCAATAAAGATATTCTCACAAGAGTTATGGCTCATAAATTAGCTGAACAATAGCTCTGTCTGGTTGTTTGGTTTGCGATTTGTCTCGGACATATGTCTATCCCCTTAGAGTCTATGACAGATAATGAAGTTGTTGGCTTATTTCATTGTTTTCAGGCAAAGAGTCTGTAAGCAAACAAGCTGTACACCTCGAATATTTATAGTATCCAAAGCATTTTTCCACAGAAAAATTCGATGTTAAGGTTTTACAATAAATATGTGTTTTGACGCTCCTTGAGGGAAACAAAGAAATATTTGCCAAACCTAGTACTTGGGTTCAGCATCATGCAAATGTGCAACACGATTTCTAAAAAAATTCTCCAACCCTAATATTTTCTATCTACGTGAAAACTTTTCGTTCTTATTTCTTTCTCAAAACGTAGACTAGATTTTTATTAAAATACCACAGACGTAAGCTGTTTACATGACAATTAAAACGTAGGTATATCTTAAATTTTCTGTGAAGTCCTCCTTTTTGGAAAGGAATTTTGTATAACTGCTAAACCACAAGAGATGCACAAAAACTAGAATCTTTAAGACACAATTTGTTTCAAATAACGTCATTTCATAGATATCCGTTCCTATTTAAATTTTCCATAACCTCGTCATTTTTAAATTACGTCGATATCGAGTTGTTTATCGCGATATCATGGGAAGAGAATGGAATTTCAAGACAAGCGTTTAGTTTCCTACTGAGTATTGATTGGATTTATTCTGTTTCCTTGTCATTTGTAATGAAAGCGTTTCTGCTAATGTTTATATCGATTAACATGAAATAGAGAGAAAAATAATCTGTAACAATGGTTTGTTGAGTCATAGATAAAGTCTTGATCAGATTTTTTTCTCTCGTGATATTATGCTACCTAAGATTGGCTGTCGGTTCATATTATGACACGTGTAATACAACAAATTTTGCAAACTTTTATCTTCATTAACTTTAACAGACAGAAAAGAAAGTTTTGTCGATTTTATTTGTAGAACAGATGTTAAAATAAAGAATAAATATAACATAAGCTGCAACTATTTTCTGATATACTTGCAGTAATTGCAAGTACCTCAGAATTTACAGCACGTACTGAAGTAAATCAGTCTTAATATTTTGACAATAAAAATATAAACTTCTTTTTCTTCTTCTTTATCTGATTACCCTTCCCTTATGTAGGGCTTATAAATCAGTGCCTAGGCTCAGAGGCCTGTCGGGGAGCACAGGAACCTATGGACCAGACAGAGTGAAGACCTGGAAGCGGGTGATCAGCAAGCGAAATCGATGCTTATGGAGCAATTGGTGGAATGAGTGGCGGGGGATTCCGGAGAACCCGGAAAATTTTCTATACATTTATAGTATCAACAGGCTTCTGAAATTCCACTTTTGACTATAAATAAAATCGCTGCGTCATTGTAACTTACACGTGCGCGGAAGGGAGATGCTGTTTTGATAAATGCTGACTTTTGTTTAACCTTCAGTTTATTAAACGTTACGTATAATGACAAACGAGAAGTCTGTGCGATAGTCAGTACGATTCCTGTTGAACCGGCCGCTCTGAACTTGCAGTTTTTCCATGACTCGTAGACTAATGCCACGATTCTACCTCTCGGTTTCATTCAGGATGTAATATCTGAAGAGGTTAGGGACCCCAGCTGTTCCGGACCTGTTCGCCCTCTATGTCCTTCACGTCACCCCTTCCTCCTGAAAGTTTTTAGGCAGTACAATAGGCAGTGATTGCTAAGGCAAACTATCGTACTTTGTGTTAGATATTATTGTTTTTAATATTACTACTTGCGTTGTAAGAGGCCCCCATTTCAGAAAGACCTTCCTCTGTCTATACGTGTGGTGTCTAGCAGCTTACCAATCGTTATCTTCCTCGGCTACAAATATATTGACTTGCCCGGTACTACAAATGGTTTCCCACGAAACTCACAATCTGTGCTCATGATCTAACACAAAGTAAACTAATAAAATAAAAAAGAGAACACTTGAGTTGAGAAGAGGAAGGAGCAACATGTTAAAGTTCACACGGCGATAGAGGTTCGCGTGATGGACCCGTTTATTAATTTGCTGCGTCTGCCGAAGTGGCACCTGCTGAGTCTGTGACGGATGCGATGAGGCTGTAATGGATGTACTGATCGCTTGCCCTCAGGCCTGCGCTACCTGGGCTGGCTTCTGATGCACCTGTGCGAATCAGACAGGCATACGTTATCTTTATACGCACTGGGAGCAATCTTTTATTTATAAGTCAAAAAGCATTTTCTTATCAACCAACTCTTTGTTTACAAGAAACACACACTTGCTTATTATTGTCCGACAAGAAATTGTAATCTTTAATTAAGCTAATATAAATAGAGTAGAATACAAACTAGTTTTGAAGTAATGTTCACTAATTTAAAGTCAGCTAAATACCAAACTTGGTGGCTCAGAATCTTTCGAGGATGTTACATAGAGAACAAAAAAGAAAGAAAAAAGATACTGCACTCCAGGTAGTTAACCATTTCCGAGATATTCCTCGTTATTGGTTAAATTTTCAGAGTTATTCTGTGAAATGGGAAGTCATTGCCTTTTTCTCGTCCTCGTACAAAGAAAACATAATGTCTCAGCCATCACAAAGCGACTAGTTCTTAAAAATGTGACTATCACTTAAATTTACTGTGTTTATATTGTGACGCCGGGCGCGGCGCAAAACAAAGCACTGTCGGGCTTGCCTCTCGCAACTGTATATAACTAACAACAATGGAAGCGGCTACACAAAAGGGGCTTTCTCCAGAACTTTGGAGAAAGGTCTAGCCACGTGATCGCCGGCGTGAGTGTAGAAGTCGAGAAAAGTCCATGTAACTCTTTCCCCCTTGTATAAGGGGACCAGGAAACAGCAGTGGGCGAGTTTACGGTTACACGCATGAAGTGGGTAGTGTGTTAGTGAGTACGAGATAGCTGTACGTGTGTATCGTCGCGAAAGATACGTCGGTCGTCGTGAAGAAGATTCTAACGGATGCAAATGAGCGCATTATTGTTGGATGTGCTTATGTTTATGGAACCAAACCACATAGGTATAATAGCACTTCTGTTTATACTGCAGAGCTGTATTTCATATACCAAACCGTTTTATATGTGCGCCGTCATAAATGAGGTGACTTCCTGGTTTTGAGTGATTCTCTTTGTGCGCTTCAGAGCCCTCGTGAGCTGTACAACGTATTCAGAGATGGCAGAATGTCTAAGCGCTTCTAAGAATAGTTTCTAGATGAATGGGTAGAAAAAGTAATGAGAATGTAATATATTCTTTAGGTATACCTACCAGAAAATGCCTACAGTGTTATTTCATTTATCCTTATACATTTGTTCTAATTATGATTCATTAAGAACTAACTAACGCAATTTGTTTTGTTTTCAGAGTAACCCGTACGCGCTGAAGGACGGCAGTTCATCGGCGGATATGTCGGCGTGGACGAGTGCGGGACTCCAACCCACCACCGGCTACTACCCATACGACCCCACCTTGGCCGCCTACGGGTGAGTGCCCACTTTTCTACTTTCCAAAGTCTTCTCTTATGCGCAATTGACGTCACCTAGTCGCTTTACCTCACCCCCTTCGTTTTGTGCATGGAGTCATTCAGGTAATCAAGCATTAGAGAGGTTGATTTTTGAGTCCCATGAATGCGTCATGGCTCGGCGAGCAGCAGGTGGAGGCAAATCCGTCCTCACCTCTCTCGCACAAGGTTGGGTAACTTAAAGCTCTATGGACTTCGGGCTCATTTGAGTATCTTTTCAAATTCCATCCATTCCTTCATCGTCCAATATAACATTACCTTGGAGGACATTAATAAAATAAAATAAAAAAATATACACACAAAACCTCACCCCAAATACATTAGATTTTTAAAGAGCGTGATGG
The DNA here is from genome assembly GCA_030765045.1 of Tenodera sinensis. Taxonomy (NCBI): domain Eukaryota; kingdom Metazoa; phylum Arthropoda; class Insecta; order Mantodea; family Mantidae; genus Tenodera; species Tenodera sinensis. Next base: position 161,165,816 of record CM060966.1, on the reverse strand, counting down.
TTATGTGATGGTTTTGAAATGTCATGCTCTTTGTATGATCATGGGGAAAAGTAATAGTGACTTATCAGTTGAGAAAAGACTTGAAAATTCAAAGCAATAAAAAACAATATCTTCGAAATGTTTAACTCCACAAAAGATTGTATTTGGCATAAATTGTATTGTTCAACGAGAGCTACATTTTTGTGTAGTAAGACTTTATCTATTTCTTACGGCTTAGTAATTATTCAAAAGTTAGGCCGCTTTTGAATTGGCGAATTCTCAAAGCATGTATTTACGATGTTATCTGGGTATCGAAGTTTTCAGTGGAATGCAGTAATGCTTAGTAAATAGTGGGGAAAGTTAAAAGGGCTAAGTAACCACTGCTGTGTGATGTATGGGTTTATTTAATCCCACCTTAGAAATAAATGTTTTCGTTTATTAAAACTGTAAGTGGTCGTGAGCCACCGGTGTGCTACGCCCCACTGTGTGCACACCGCTCGTACAAAACAAAGTGTTTAATAGGTCTCCAGTCTAAAATACATTGTGTTTATCTTTCATCAGCAACAACTTCAGCAACAGGGGATCTACTTGGAGAGGTCCCCATTTCGTGCAGGGTTTTCGGACCTCCGCCTCCTACTCCTGCACAGCGGGGTCGCATGAAGAGATACAACACTGGTACCAACCGTGGTTTCGCGTGACGGTGCCCCAGCCATGTTGGCACTTGGTTTACAACTCGAATCAATACAATGACATCTATAAAATGAAATGAAAACAACGTTTGCATTTGCTGTAATCTCTGGTAGAGATCTTGGTCGTGTTGTGTTCTGCCCGGTCAAATACCTACCTCTGTTATTGTATAATTAATACCTATGCATTATGTGAACGAAACGCGTGTCAAACATTTTAAAAAATATAGTTTTACTTTCTCCTCCAGCGAGTTGGTTCCGTGGCAACGTGCGAGACACTCCATGCTTAATTCTCGTCGGTCGCACCTGTCTCTTTCGTAGTTTTCCATGGTGGTTAGGCTATGTTGAGCTAGTTCTTCGTCTACCTTGATTTACTTTACATAACTTTCCTTTCATTCGTTTCCTTCTCATCTTTCAGGAGTTCTTCGTGGCGTATGGTAGTGCCGAATAGATGGCGCGGATGCTTGCTCAAAGGAAACAGTACTTCCCCGTGGACATCAGAGGGTTGCTTGGTCAATGGGTCGTTCATTAATGTCTCTAACCAGCTCTCAGCTGTGGAATAGGTCCTCGAATCTGGAATTGTTAGGCATTTCCGTGCGTTTCTGTGGCCCGTGTACCTGCGACCTGTAGCCTCCTGCGCCCGTCCGTGTCTGTGTTGTCTGTGTGTCAGTCTGTGGACAGGATAAATCAAAACCGATAAGTTTGTTAGAAACCAAATTTGGTATTTAAGTTTAATGTCTTTCAAGGATACGACACGAAGATTTTCAAGAAAAATTGTTCCATCCTAAACTACCCTTTACATGGAAATTTTTTCGACAATTTTGATTTTCTCGAAAATGACTAACGATTTTGATTAAAATGACATATGTTTGAGATATTTTTATCACAAATAAAATGTATATCTTGAATTTTTGGCAATAGCCCCTGTAGTATTTACTCTGGATGACTTTTGCATAGCTGGTAAACCGTAAGAGATAGACCAAATCTTACTATACGGAAAATGTAGATCTTCCTATAACACAATTTGTCCAAATAATTTTTTGTGAAGCATTTCGGAGATATTTCTTGTTATTTGTGTGAATTTTGGAAAACCTAATTCCGTGAAATGGAACATAGTTATTCATGTTGTTATATCTTAGCCGTGCAGAGAACGGAATCTCAAAGCTTTAAAATATTTGACTATATTCTAATATTCCCCTTGCAGCTACAAGGAAATAAACAATTAATTGTTTGCAAATGTTTATCCCAAGTAACACGAAGAAGATATAGGAATAAGAGTTTGTAAGAACGGTTAGTACAAGAGTAGAGAAGTCACGTGAGTGCAACACAGATTTTTTTTTTTTTCAATCTTTATTTCAATCACATACACGTAAGTTTTGGTAGTTATCTTCCATTTCTGTTTTCTTGTTTGTCACCTTATCTAAGACTGAGGGCGATAAGGGGGCGGGAATGCGCACTAAAAGATGCGCCGTGGGTGTTTGGCGCCATGGCGTCATATGCACAATATACAACAGCGTTCGCAATGTGCCAAGAAGATGTCGCTTTAGTCAAGCGTTATTTACAGAATCAGAATATTTATAGAATTACAATATATCTACCATTTATTTGTACGTATGGTGGCTAGAGGATATTTCAATAATGAATTCAAAAACAAAGTTACGAATAACTCAAAAGTAAGTGTAGGACGAATAGAAAATTTTATATTTTTCTGTAGCATAATTCAAGAAAATTCATCATGCCAGTTGCTCTTGAAACGAACAATATTCTCAAAATATTCTAGCGATTTTTATTAAAATTCCATATATTTAAGATGTGCACATCACTAATAAAGAATGTCCAAAATTTTTTGCAAATTTCTGTGAGCCTCTCTTGCTTTGAAATACGTTTTGTAGCATTTCTTTTTTCATAGTTCCGGGGGCGTGACTTGAGAAACTACTGATGGTGTATTTTTCGCTGAAATTTAGGATTTGTCAATATCCCTTTTACCAGTTTTTAACTATTAAACAGAGTTACATTCATACTTCCAGATTCTGTGGGGGATAGGGAATTATGCCCCGCTCCAACCAAAATAGCGTATAGACCTGTGTTACGTGCTTTCGCGTGCCGGCGTGCTAAGGTGAACAGATGCGGTCAAAGCTAACAACCCTGTGTGAGAGATTTGCAAATATTATAAGAGAAAACGTATAGTTTATTTTACACGTGCATTTTGTAAATTTGCGACTAGAAGAATAAGACGGTGGGGAACCAGAAGATATCTGTTTTTATAGAATTTCAGAATGAAGACAATTTAATAGCAGCGTTGTAAGCCAAGGTACACAACTGTATCGAGTTATGGGATAAGTAGGTAAAGAAAACAGCAAAAAACGCAACAACCACAGTGCGGTCAGCGCAATTATGATACAAGGACAAATTAAATGGGACAATACTCAGGCCGAGAGTCATTTCATAAAGATACCTTTAAATAAACCACTTGTAGATGTGTGAATTGTTATCGACTTCGGTGGATAACAGTGTTTCCAACGTCAGTGGTCACGTGCTTTTGCGTATGTGAACTTTATACACTTAATTTCTTACAGAATTTAACCTGCTGTGTGTGTGTGTGTGTGTGTGTGTGTGTGTGTGTGTGTGTTTGTGTGTGTGTGTCTGAATTTAAAGAAAATTCCTCCACCATAAACTACCCTTTTCAACATTTTTACTTTCACGAAAATAGCTCAAACGATTTTGATTAAAAACCATATGTTTAATATACTTTTATGACAAATGAAATGTAAATGTCGAATTTTCTGGCTATAGCTCATGTTGTTCTGTTTATTCTGGATTAAATTTGCATAACTGGTAAATCGTAAGAGATAGACCAAATCTTAGGTACAAAAATGTAGATATTGCTAAAACACAACTTGTGTCCAAATACTTTTTTCGTAGAGTGAACCATTTCGGAGATATTTCTTGTTATTTGTGTGAGTTTTGGAAGACTTAAACTTTCGTGAAATGGAACATCGTTGTTCATTTTTTATATTTAAACCGTGCAAAGAGAGCGAAACTTGAAAGCTTTAGAGATTTGACTATCGCTCAAAGCCTACTGTATTCCCATATTCTCCTTGTACCTACAAGGAAATAAGCAATAAGATGATTAATACAAATGTTTACCCCAACTAAGACAAGAGTAGAGAAGGTCATGTGAGTGCAACACAATATTTTTTCCCCTTGAGGCTTATCATACTGTTTTTACGTTTCTGTAACACCTATTTATAGCGGTTACAGAAGTACTATTGTTTTTCCAAAAAAATCGATGTGGTAATTTGTTTTATTCTCCCCTATATCCAAAGACAATTTTTAGGAAAAGGTGTGTGCATGCCCTATGTTTCAGAATAACGGAAGCATATGCATTTATCATGACAGAGTATTTATATCGCTTTGTTCGGCCCATCTTGCATTGCACACGGCTTGTTTGTCACTATTCTAAGTTGTATTAGCCAATCATGGAAAAGGGCAAGGGAACACACTGCACAAGAAGACAGGTCTGCTTCACAAGATTATGTCGGTCTGGGTGACTCAGTTGCTTAGACGCTGGTCTACTGATCCAAAGGTCGCGGGTTCAAATCCGGCCCCGACCGATAGTTTTTAAGTGTGCTTAAAAACGACAGCTCCATGTCAGTATATTTACTGGCATGTTAAACAACTCCTTCGGGACAAAATTCCGGCACACCGGCGACGCTGATGTGATCCTGGCAATTGACAGCGTCGTTAAAGAACAAAATAATTTGACAAGATTATAAGAAACAGGTGTTTTTGCTTTTTTTTTTTTTTTTTTTAAATTCTTGATAAGGAATGGAAATGACGTCACCCAGACTGGGTAACTGTTAACGGGATAACAAGTTACTGCTTTCGTTATTGTAACCGTTGATTGGCAACTAGTTACCTCGTATTCGTTACTTCAGTAACTGCTACATAAAAGTAACTGTTACGTCACTTTCTGCCCATGCTTACTCCTGTATCCTTCTTGATATTGGAATAAAACGTGTCACAGAAACTATCTGGGCATGAAATACATAAAAAAATAAATATGTGCTAGAATATTTTCTAGAAATTATATGAAAATGAGCGATAGTGTGTAGGGAACGTTATGTAAAAAAATTATTTTTTCCCGTGTGTCTTGTGCTGAATCGCGGGCTGCCGTGTTCACAGGGAAGAGCGAACGAACGGCGCGACGCTCCCGTTTTTAGAAAAGACAAAATGGCTCTGGCTTGGTGTTATTGATTGGCTGAGACGCAGCGGGGAGGCGTCACGACGCCTCCGGGAGACGCCGCCAGGTGGCCGAGAGCGGCATTTGTTTTCCGCTCGAATCGATGCGTAGGGCATTCCGCCAGTCCGTTTGATGCATTAATGAAATGGGGAACATGTTCTTTCATGACAGCATTGTGAATCTTGCATGCCGCTTGCTAACTTAAATACAATCGGAATTAGCTGCTCCTAACGAAAAATTAAAGGACTGTGGCGCCGGAGTGTGTTTACTTAGGCTGTGCACGTCATCGAAAACCCCTGTTTCAGTGTAATTTGCTACTTTAGGAGTCGTGGGTTCAAATCCCGTTTACGGCTATTCTCAGTTACCAGGTTATATTTATGTAACTGTAATGAACTGCAAAAGTTATCCATTCTTTATAAAGGACTTTTCAATTTTTCCCTATTTATTTGTATCTTTTCTTTTAACGAAAATAATTATTTACTTGTTTCTTTATTTATAATGTGATATTGTCTTGTACATCCTTTTATTACTCGTTTCTGCCGCTTGTATTTGAGTCTAATCTTTCTCTTTAAATCCTCGTCCACTGGATCGGGGGAGGTCTCCAGATCTCTGCCCCCCCCCCCCAAAGGGATCTGAAAGTCCTCAGGGGGGAAGGGAGCTAGTTGCACGAACCACCACCGCCGAGTTGCTAGGGACCCTGCGCTCTTCTGTCGCCTGTCCTTATTCCGGCCCCCTTAGTATCCTCTCATCTGAACCCACCCTCCTGGGGAGGGGGCGTCCCATCAGGGGCATAGGTACAAAATATTTCAGGCCGAGGTGCAACGCCCCCCTCTGAAACTTGTTACAGTCATTATCTAATTTAGTTTTTTAAATATAAATAAAAGAACAGACATCAGTACCTTTTAATTGTGTAACTTCCCCTTCTACCCGTGTGCACAAATCAGAAGTATAATAGAGTCAAAACTTAAGAGGGAAAAAAGTTGATAACAGAGAAATTACATACGCTATACTACACGAATTGCACTCTAATGAAAGTTCCTCTTACGCTTGCAAGAGCTATTATAATACCATCCTTAATTATGTAAAAGAAAACATGCAACCTTCAGGCAATAGATGAACCAAATGTGTATATTTTAAGTCCTCTTTTTTCCCACTAAGCTAAAAGAACTATTGTATTCCACCCAAAACTTTGATACCGAGGCTTCATGGGAAATAAGTTTTGTTACTCCCTAAACCACCGTTCCCCCCCCCCCCAAAAAAAAAAAACAACTGTATAATGATTATATCAAAAAGACGTACATCGAAAGATAAGCTTCAGAATGAATATTTTTTTCAAGAGTGAGTAGAGAAAGGCTTGTGAATGCAAGTGTGCTGATAAGCTATATCACATATCTGGTAAGCAAGTGTTTGGAATGCAGACTCATTTGTCTGGGATGGAGTCCCTATAGTGAGGGTTATCCGTTGCTCATGCTGGCGCCTGGGATTGAAGTCACGTGAATCTATGCCACTGTGCACAGTGGCTTCCTTCCATTATATAAGTCGTAGCTTATGTAACGTTACGAGAGTCGTGGCGGCGGCGGCTGCGGCTGGAAGTCGCTGCTTACAACCCCTGTCGGTGCAATTGTGGCTGTCTATGAGGGATGAGGGCCAAGCTTATCTTTTCTCTCTCTCTTCAACTCTCCTCTCACCTCCCATCCCGGCCTCTCGCCTGCTCTCCTTTTCTCTCCTCGCCTCTCCCCTTCCTTCCATTCTTCTCCTGTTTCTCTTTTTTACTTTTCTCTCCTTTATTCTCTCCTCCTTTATCCTCTCCCCTTCTCCGCTCCTCTCCTCTACTCTCCCCTCAATCCGTCTCTTCTCCTCTCTTTGATTTAAGGGCATAACATGAAATGTTTACGTTCTAATAGATCCTAGACGAAGTAAACAACGTAGCTCATTGTATTTTGATGGCGATTCAAGAACGCCGCATATTGCTTTGCGTTTTACAGGGATATTTTAAACGCAGGAAGGCCTAACTCCCTTTTAGTCTATTTATAAGCTCCCTTCCTTGAATAATATTTGCCTATCTGCCTCTTTAGAATTCTTTTAAAACTTAGACTCGAACCTTGCTTCCTTTAATTGCAGTTTGCACGCAAGACTACCATGCTCATATTTAATTTGATGCTTCGTCAAAACCCCTTCTTACATCGATCATAGCCCTGATGGAGGGTGGGGGAGGTTGGTACGCATGGCTTTGCTCAGCAGGACTGAAACAACCCTTTGGAAAATATTCCTCAAGTAGCTATATTGACCTCTGCTTATTTTCGAAGTTCTTACGAACACTTCAAGCACTAGCTTATTTTACTCTGTATCTACCTACTGTTAATTATTATCTATAAACGTTTCTCAAAATTGGTTTCAGCTCTAAATGTCATCGCTATATAGGATTATAAGGCATATTCTTTGCATACCTCACGAAAAACCAATCATCGATAACTTAGCAAGTAAAAGTGCATTATTTAAAATAATGCCACATTAAAGAAACAGCGAATATACTAGAAATGTTTAACAGCACAAAGATATTCATTTCAATTAAATTGTATACATTATCTGCACTTTTTCTTTTACATCTATACTTCGTTTAGGTAACTCTTATGGTTTCTCGCTCCAGAAAGTTCAAGACATACATATTTTTATTTGTTATTTTAAGTATTTTAAACGTAGTATTTTAATCAAAATCATTATGTCGATTTTTGATAAAATAAAACAAATGTTTGATTCACATGGCTTTCTCTATACAGTCTTCTACAACTATTATAACAAAATTTTCTTTACCTCCCTACTTCAAGTTCATATATGGTACCCATTTTAATCAAAATCACTCGTATTACCAGATTATCATAAATTATCACAATTATAAATCACTGTTTAGTAACATATATTTCTTTAGCTGTATTTAATATTGCTGTTTTCCATCTTGTTTCAATTATTAGCGGTTTTAAGCACCTGCATAGTACGAAAAGGTTTTGTTGCTAGCATACATACGTGCAAATGTCAAATTTTTTCAAGTAGTTGGGAATACAGTAGGCTTTAAGCGATATCAAATCTATTAAGAAGTGGTCGCTATGTAAGGGCTTTAAAATTCCGTTCTCTTTGCATAGCCGAGGGATAAAAAAAAAAAAAAAAAGGATTTCATGCCTTTAATTTTCATTCCTGCTAGAAAATTGTATTTTAAAATGCAAACCAATAAAAATGAATACCGCAAATATAAAATATGCTAAATATCATAAAAAATCTATTTCACATAAATTGTGTTTTTTAATGAGATCTACGTTTTTTGTGTGGTAAGATTTGGTCAATTTCTTTCGGTTTACCATAACTTATGCCAAAGAGGAGTTCTGAGTACACTCCGAGAAAATTCAAGATATACACTCCATACTTGATTAAAATGTCTTAAACAGTGGTGGATATTTTAATGAATATCGTTAAAAACCATTTTTAAGAGAATCAAAGTGTAACAGTTTTCCACCTAAAGGATAGCTTGGGAGGGGGAATTTCTTTGTAAAGACTTCGTGTGTCATCCTTTAGGGATGCTGGACCTAAATACTGAATTTGGTATCCAAGCGAATTTTGGTTTTTGAGTTATGCTGTTCATAGACTTACACACACACTCACCCTTTTCTAAAAACGTTTTTTAATTAGTCAGTCTCAAAAATGTACCTATTTCTGGTGAAATCTTGGAATTGAATTTTGCGAGTAAGCAGGTAAATAGTTGTAGTTTTGGTAACAATAATAAGAAGTTCAATTATTGCCCTGGTGAAGTACCTACGCCATAGAGGAGTAAAACAGTAGTGCCCTAGTTGTGGTTTCTTACCACGGAAGTTAACACATAAACAAACCGAAGTAAGGCGCATTTCGTTAACAAGATAATTAATGTATAACGCACTTTAAAGGAAATTTAAATAGCAAAAAGTGGACGATCGCAAGAGCGGAGTTTCATTCTGTAATTAAAATCCGCATCGTACCCAGAAAGGCTGGCTATACGGGAATATGGGCTTTTGTGTGGTTTGGAGAGTCACGCAACGTGGTATAGTGTTTAGAAACAAAGACATACCGCTCGCTCGCTCGGGCGACAGGTACGGCCGACCGCCCGGCTGCTGGAGACAAAACAATAACGTCTCTGTCATTTTGCTTTGAATAGCAGGAAAATTATCAGAATAAAAACAATTACAGCGAAGAGAAAGACGTATAGAAATAAACACGAAACAAACCACGCACAAAATACAGCTGTATCATTTTCATTTTCTCCGTTATTTCCTTTCTTTCATTCGTTTCATTCTGGTTTTTCTTGAAGAAGGAGGGAAGGTTATTCACGAGGACTGGAAATTTCTCTTTCGTGACAAAAACAATAGCGTGTCTGTCTCAAATTTGAAGGTGGGGGTTCGATCCTCGATCAGATTACATTGTCCAAGTTTCGGTAGTTTTCTGTTACCTTGAAAACGTAAATACTGGGTAATTTGAGGTGACCAAAGCTTTCGGCCTCATTTTGCGCCCTGATTTCAGGTATGCCTAAACAGTCTTTCGCCATCCGCGTGTGGTTTTTCATGTTGAAGCAATACACAGACTTCCATAAAAAAATTCAATTATCTTGCGCAATGCCACGAGTGATTGTAAATTGATCTACAGAACTTGCCTATTACGAGTTGAATTTATTAAGACTTTTCACGAACTAAGTTTTCATATAACCTGCGAAATTTTATTTAAATGCTGTATTGTAATTAATAGCCTTTAAAAAGAAAAATGAAGCAGGCGTTGGAGATGTTGGAGCACCTGCAGTTAATTTATACTTTCATTCAACACAAAATTTGCTAAACTGTTTTCAAACATATTTCCTATTTTATTCTGTGTTCTGAGATTTGCCTCTTCATCTATTTCTGGATTAGATGCTTCACCGAAGCGGGAGTCAGTCATTTTTTACATTTAAACCCAGTGACTTTATTACGTCAAATTAGCTATCTGTAGTTCAATGCAGCTAGGTCCTCTAACCCAGTGATATTCATCCTGGGGTACGCGAAGATTTCTTAGGAGATATTAAAAATTTAATTTAATCCTTCTTTGTGTAGTGTTAAATATGTTATAAAGATTATAATCTGTTTTAGACATGGTTATGTATAATTTGAATTAAGGATAGCTAGGCTTAAGGGTGCAGGCTCAAATGGAAAATTGTCTTTGGGGGTACGCGGAGAAATGCTACTCTAACCTAATCATAATCATAACAAAAGAAAAGCAGAGGAGGTGATATTAAAATTCAGAGGAGATGATAATAAAGTTTAATAAATTTTTGGAGTTGAAATTTGAAATTGTTATGCCGATGGTGGTTGGTTCCAACCAAGTCACATGTGCACTTATACCCTTAACAGGCTGTATTTCCGGAGAAATCTCTGTCGGATTCCTGGAAGAAGTACAATACTTGCCCTATCTGCTAAAGGCAGTTGGTAGACAAAGTAAAAGCGTCTGATGTTGAAAAGTCACGCGAGTCCGCACAACATTGTTTCAAAATGAAGTCGATAAATTAATATATAATGAAATTATGCGAAGCAAAAGAACGGCCTGTTAATATTTCAAGTGTGCTACTTGAATTGTAACAGTCAAACACGCACAGACAATGTTATCTACACATGATCGCTGACTTTCATTATTGTTGTAGAAAACTGTCATACAAAATGTTATTTATGTACTTTGTTTCTGTTAGTCGTGATAAATGCAGACTGTTGGGAGTATAAGTGCAGATTGGTACCTTCGTACGCATGCATTCAGGGTATTTGTTGATTTTTTCATAATCGGAACTCCGCCGCGAAATGAACAAGGTCTTACTGGTCTAGGTACTGTGAGGTCATTGGCTTGCAGACAGCACTGGAACACGGTTCCGGTACACCATTTGTTATTATGAGACCGGCCCAATCTTCGTTATGGCTTCTGCCACTCGTACTAATCAACCCGAAGAAGTAAGTCCGCAAATGTAGCAATTATTGATGGAAACTTGGAGAGAATAAACTTAAAAATGGCAAATACTTTTTGATACAGCGTTAAATTTATATTTAATCGTTAGTTCGAATAACTAAGGATAGTTGTATTTTGGGCTGGTCCCGTAGCACAATCGCTAGAGCATCTATCTGCCATGCGAGGGGTCCCGATTCGATTCCCGGCTATTGGGAATTTTTCTGTATCCTCCCCAAAGTCTGAAAATATGAATGTTTGTGTATCTATGTGTGTGATCTAATAGTTGAATAGGCGTGACGCAAAGTGGGCAGGACAAATGATGTAACGCGATAACTAATCCTGATCGCAACTGAGTTCGAAGGCTTTCTGCAAGGCCAATGACCTCACAGTATCTAGGCCAAGATTTACATGTTTCAAATGGCTTTAAACCACTTGAATAATAAGTTATCAGCTTTGATTTGATAAACACATCTCCGTAATTGGAACACTATTTCAATTTTGTTATTAAAAGTGACGTGCCACTATTTTGGTTTCAATTAATAAATCAGGACATTGAATACTCATTCACACATCACACTTGCGGAGAATAGGGAATAATTCTTGTTTAACATTTTGTTTTCCGATTAGCGAACACACCAAGAACAACTTTGTATTTCATTTTCATGGGAACCGTTAGAACCCCACAGACGTTATAGTATTTAGATATGTACCTAAGCATTTTTTAAACCTGATGTCAGATGTTTTTTGCCTGTTCGCAGTTTACAAGCCCGGCTCACAAAAAGCGGATGTTGGGGGGAGTGGTGGGGTCGTCACGTTTTCTTGTAAACATTGTGCACAATTTCGCTTTGCGGGATAATAACAGACATTAGTTTTAAAATAACGCCTTACTACAACTTCCTACAAGAGAGTTGCATTCTCTGTCCTTGTCTTTCTTGTGTACTTTGGTCATATTAACCAATTAGCGTTAACTTCGCAGCTTACACAGTAATCCTTTTTGTATCTTGTGATTTATGATTTCTCTTTGGGGACGAATTTAAAACTATTAACGGACCCAGACGAAATAATTTATTTTATCCGGCTACTTAGGGCAAATGCGTGTTTGGTAGGCGCGTTTAGCTATACGCCAGTGTCACAACCTTTACAGGCTTTACGATGTTAGCGTTTGTTATTGGTGAAATTATATCACGTCAATGTTGAGACCTCTGTTGGCAGATTTGCTTCGGTGTTTTTTTACTAAATTAAATTTAGGGCTACACTCTTGAAAGTTAAGCGCGGTCGTTAATAAATTTGAATCTTTGGGTTCCGTGTTATAGAAGAAACATTCTCTATGAATTCTAACAGAAAATAAACCAGATGAAATCGATGCCTCATCTAAAAATTCGTAAACAAATTAACTCAATTGTTATTTTAAATGCAAAGTCGTCCTTGGGGTATATATCTCTGATGTCAGATTACCTTTGTGATCTACCAAGAAGAATACGAATCGGTTGGATAATTCAATGTCAGTGCTAAGTTGCCACGGTAGCTCAGTGGTTAGAGCAGCCGTGGAGCGGGAAGTGGAGGGTCCATAGTTCAGATCCTAGCTATGGTATTGAAGTGTTCAGTTCCGGTTCTACCTCAAATTAACTCAACTTAACCGAGTGAGTTGATTCACTCTGGATCGGGAAAATCTCCGAGTCCCAGGCACCTCAGGGGACCTAGAGCCCGAAGGGGGGGGGGGCACAGTATGAACCGCGACCGGGGAATTCAAATCTGTAGCTGCCCTCTGCTATCGTCCTTCAGACCACCCTTCGTATCCTCTCATCTCATCCCTCGCTCCCGGGGGGCGTCCCGTCAGGAGTATAAGATCTTCTACAAGTCGAAGTCCTTATCCAACTATATCAAATTAACCTCAACATAGTTGGTATTCACCATAACCTGAAAATTGGAGTGTGGATTATGATAAACGCTAGAAGAACAAAAGGATCCATTTTGTTTAATGAAAGAATCAGAGATATAGTCTCTGTTTGTGGTAAAGATTTTAGTGCGCGTGTACCTGCAACATTTACCCGGCGACTTACGGTTGTCTAAAGCAATGGAGGGAACCACGAACAATTTACCCTGTATTTTAGGGACCCTATATTTGTATTACTTTATTTAATACATCTATCTAAAAGTGTAATTGCCTAAATTAATGACAAAGACTACTAACTTAAATTAAATTGTTGAATACACATACAAAAATGGTTAAACTACAGGGTAAAACAAGAATAGTTGAATATCGAGACTCATAACAATAAGAATGCAGGTGCTGTAGAAGTTATTCTTCAAAATTTATATTGGGCCTTTCATTGTCGTTAGGCCAGCTTCTTGTCTTTAAAATATTGTGGTAAGAGTACATTTTTTTTTCTTCTTCTCAAGGTCTACCGAGGCTGGTTCTTCCAAATCCAGTTCGAATCGTACAGTGAAATTCTACACAGAGAAAGAAAATAGGAAAATGCTGAGATCTAGGTTAAAACCAGTGTGAGATACGTAGGACCTTGTGTGGAACTAGTATAAATGCGTAGTAAATAAGTGGCAGAAAGTGCTGTTAATATCTAATCTGGATTATTGTGCTAGGCGATAAGAAAATCATGATAAACCTTACCAAAGAGAATTTCAAGCCTGGTCAGTGAAAGTCGTTTACTATTCAGCTGACTGCGACACGATTTTGAAGAAAATAGCCCCACCTTAAACTACACCTTACATGGAAAAATTTTTGAAAATTTTTATTTTCTTGAAAATGGCTCTAACGATTTTGATTAAAACATCATGTGTTTGAGATATTTTTATGACAAATGAAATGTATATCTTGAATTTTCTAGCTATCGTCCCTGTAGTCGTATTTACTCTGGACGGCTTTTGCATAACTGTAAACCGTTAGAGATAGACCAAATTATACTATACAAACAATGTAGATCTTGCTAAAATACACAATTTATGTCCAAATAAATTTTCTTGTAGGGTGAACTATTTCGGAGATATTCCTTGTTATTTGTGTCTGTTTCGGAAAACTTGAAACTTTCATGAAATGGAACATCGTTGTTCATTTTTTTATATGCTAAGTGTGCAAAGAGAACGGGATCAAAAAGCTTTAAAATATTTCACTATCGCACAAAGCCTGCTGTATTCCAATATTCCCCTTGTACCTACAAGGAAATAAGCAATAAGATAATTTGTACAAATGTTTATGTTAACTAAGACGAAGAAGATATAGGAATAAGAGTTTGTAAGAATGGTTAGTACAAGAATAGAGAAAGTCATGTGAGTGCAACACATCAGATTTTTCTATGTCCTGTAAAGCAACGGTGCTGGTCAGTCAAAAATAAATCCAAAAGAAAATAGGAATTAGATAGCTCCCTTAATTTGTAGCAGAGATAAAAAATAATAGTGGGTAGAAAAAGTCACGTGAATGGGATTTGTAATGTTAGGAATCCAAAGAACGATGCTGTGAGTAATATTATGACCCAGGGGGATGAAGCATAAGGCCACTATATTTTGATTTTACGCCCCTCTTCCGGAGTACATTTTGGTACTGTATCACATGCCCACAAGCTCAGTGGTAAATCTTTTACACCAGTGAATTTTACCACTGGCCTGGCGCCGCATAAAAACGGGGCAGCGTTTGTCCCTCCTCACCCTTCGAACACTAAAAGCAGTGTTCATTATTCATCAACCCCCACTCCGGTGCCTAATGTATGACATGGGGATAGCCTGTAAAGTGAATTTCACTGCTGCGCCTGCGTACTGCGGTCTGCTGTTGGCCAGAGCTTCCTGTTGGATGCCTCTAATTGCTCACCCCCCCCCCCCCTCCCCATAAGTGCGTGCAATTGCTGGGGCAATTCTAACAGTAGGCTAGTTTTCAAATATGGCATGTTCCTACTTTATATTATCTGTGTCGGTACAAGGGTAAACCTTAAAATATTCAGTTCACAAGTTGCAAAAAATTCTTCACAACTTCGTTGGTTCAATCTAGTTGTACAGTCAATGTTGTTATAGACTTACCCGCAGTTAATTGACATAATTATTATTATACATAAATACACAGAATAAAGTGAAAACTAGATAATTTTATATCTGCAGAAACTATTTAAAATTATATATTAAGGTTTCAGTGAAATATTCCTAAATTTTTGTGAGCTGTGGACCAGTGTTGTAAAAAATAACAAAATCTGTTAAAACTAACTGCGTGTGCTCCGAAGGTAGACTGTGAAACATATCCTTCATTCACGTGCGATATTCCAAGGCCTTGTAAGCATAAGCGATCGTCTGTTTCTTCGTAGTTCATTCTCCGCTACGATATTGCAAGGCATCATAAAACAAACGAGATAAAAACCTCACTCGTACCAACATACTGCAAGATCTCCTTAGTACTAGAATCGACTAAGCGATCGTTGGATGTTTTGCGTTTGCTGGCGCTACAAACTTCACAATTAGATAGTCCTTTACTGCAGTTTATGGAAGTGAATGGAGTTAAAGAACTAGAAAAGAGAGAGAGGGGGGAGGCCTCTAGTTGTTTCCATTCATCTCCATCTCTGGGCTAACAAAGACGGGACAAACTGCTCCAAGGGCGAGCAGCAAACAAATGCCAATCGAAAATAAAAAGAGAACGATATCTCGCGATAGAATCTCGATCACCTTCTCAAATCCGGTGCTAGTGGAGGTGGTAGAAACAAAGGAAGGGAAGAAGAGGGAGATCCAGGATTTTCTTATAGCAATTTTATTCGTCTTCTCCCCTCTCATACTAGTTTTTCTGTCTTTCCCGTTCCTCTCTTCGTTTTCATCTCTCTTGCACTCCTTCTCCACGCCTCCTGTCCTATTCTCGCTCGCTCCTTACATTTTTCTCTCTGTCTTTTTCTGTTTTATTGGTCTCCAATGGCCGCCTTTCCCATGTCTGTCTCGGAAAGAAAAGAAGTCAGTTTAATAGGGGATGAAACCACTCCACCCATCATCAAGGTGCTGGCCATCGTGCAAAAACGGCTCAACTCCTGCCACAACTTCGTTAACACATTTCTTTTCTTCTAAAAAGGAGGTTATCCCTAAAAAAATCTTGGGCGTGACATACACATGACTGTCTTTGCTCATTAGGACTTCATAACAATTCCACAGACTTTATAAAACAGAAGAATCAGCGGTTCCTAAGCTTATTCGTAGACCCTAGTCTTATGTTAAAAATAGCTTCTTTAACTTGAGTCAGAATTGAAAAATTCTCTGCCACGACCGGGAAAGGAACCGTGACGGGATTTCTGTAAAATCCCATCTAATTCAAAGATCCCGACAAACCTTCAGGACAATCTCAAATATTAGAAATGTCACACCGCGAGGTCGACTTGCAGAGAGGTACCGAAATGACATTTTGACCCGATAATGTTCCTCAACTTCTTTTGTGGGTAGATGTTTAAGACCTCTTCAATTACTAATACAAATATCTGCACTTATACGCATAACAGGCTGTATTTCCGGCGAAATCTCTGTCGTATTCGTTAATTGATGACAATACTAAATTATTTAATGTTAATTGTGATATTACTCAGGAGAGCATCACAAATTGTACTTTTAGTTCACTCTCACTTAATTTTAAAGTCTAAACTCACGTAACTTCTGACTTCTATAGGTATTTTTGCAATTCGAAATCCAAAGCAGTAAATCATCGTGGATAAGATAGGTTACTGAGTAGATTCGAACTCGGGCTACCAACTCTAACGTCTAATACAACGTGTTCCAGCCGAGTTGCTTGCCAGTGTGTAACGGCGTACTTGCCGCCTTGCGTGAGTAAACCTGCAACACGCCGCACAGCTCTGCTGTGGGGCAAGCTGACGTCACGGCGCGGTGCATACTTGCGGAGACATCTGACGGGGAATGAGCGAGGTAGCTATGACTTGTTGACTGTCATTTCCTCTACAGCCGTTCTCTGCGCAACTCTGCTGCGCACTCGCGTGTACTCATACGTCTTTTAAATACTTGTAACCTAAGTTTATGCTAGGCGGTATCTTTTGCCACTGTGAAGCTTTATCACAATTTTAAACTGTATTAAATGCTTTTATTGTTTATTTACCAGCTCTCTATCTTAGGCAAAAGTAGTAGTTATTGCTGTTTTTCCTTTGAAATATTCAATATCGAGATTTAATGAAAACACCTTTTAAGTCCCTTTGAATAAAAAGAAAGCACTCTTAGGCGCACCTTCTTTGTTTGTGTGTTTGTGTGTCTGCGTGCGCGCGCATGCGCTTACAGAACACGTGACTGAAATAAAAGACAGTAATGGACTGAGTTTGGAATGGGTTAAGCAGAACATGAGGCACCGAGGTGATAAATTATTGCGATAAAATTAAAATGTGATTTGTCCAAATTCAGAACGTTTCTCTCCTGGATTTGTCCTGGGTCGTATATCCTCCAGGAGTTTTAGTTGCACTTAAAGCCTGGTTGGATGTCTTTACGGTTGCAAAGTCGCATTTAATGATAACTGCAACCTTGTGTGTACTTGATATCGGCAGCCGCTGAAGGGCATTGTGTTAACCTTCAATGTGGTGCATGGTTTTGTTATCACTTCCTGGTGCAGTTTTCCTCAAGACTATGTTTTATGTTCCTCTTCCTCAAACAAATGTTGTACAAGCTGATATTCAAATTTAAAGCGGTAATGACGGAAGTTATAGAAGCATGTTTCTTTCATTAACTGATAATCTTGTATCTATACACGCTGTTAGAGGTATTCATGCAGATATTTGTACTCGTAATTGAGGACAGGGTAGTGAACAATATTACAGAATTTGTGGCTGAATAAATTTATGTATTAAAGTAATATGTTTTTAGATTGTTTAGTGTCTTCAAATAGCTGTGCCACAGAAAACATTACGCAGAGTGGGCGGAGCAAATAGCGTAATGAATATTGTGAGCCTTCTTAACGAAAAATGCCAAGTGTAATGGCAATTTATCACTAGAGCCAGATTTATATATTTTTTCTGGTGATGCTGGAGCAATAACATACGTGGTTGATAACATTTTGAGAGAAACTAAACCATTTTAAGGAGATCATTGTTGTACATTTTAGAAATGTTTATCTGATTCGGCATTTTTATAGGTTATAAGTAATTTTAAAAGTAATTTTTAAGAACAAATCCAGGTTGTGAGTGTCATTGCATTTTTCTTAGCAGTAGAATCAAGGTTCAGAAGCTTAAAATCTAAACTTGTTGAAATCTATTGGAATGCGATTTCCCTATTCATATTTGTTAAACATTTGGAGTCGTGATATGAACATGAGGTTATCGCGGAAGGATACAAGGTATGGATCTAAGGCTGGGTGGAGTAGACTTCCGTGCTAGTGACGTCAGCTGGACACGCCGACTAGCGCTTGCTCTGATTGAAATGACAGCTCGTTTTGGAATACTGAAATGATGATCTATATGAACTATTTGAAGCAGGTATTATTGTGATAACGATGACCACGGGTGCTTCAGCGAACTTGAAAATTGAATAGAATCAATTACAAGTAATCTAAATCCTGTGGAATGTGAAATGGGCAAACTTGTCTCTGCTAAAATAGGAAAATGTGTTGAAAAATAATAGTGGAAGTTCGCTGGTGTATTATCAGGTAAGGAATATTTCTTCGATGAAGATGAGCTGGAAACCTGCAGTATTTGTTTTTTAAGCATGTCCTAGTATCTTCTGTTGATATTGAAGAAGCTTTAGTAATAGTCGACAATAGTCATTCAAACCTGACAACTTACAAAAGGTGTTTGTAATGTATTGTAATTCAGTATTCAGTAAATTGTAGAAGATGAGGAAAGGAAGGTAATTTTTTAGTAATTTTTTACTCTTTTACACCATTTTTAATACGTTTTAAGGCCATAAAGGAATCATGATGTGGTCATGTTTACTTTTCGTACTATGTAAGCACAGGAAGTATTGTGTTTCATCCAAAAACTCGATGTCCACATTTCAGCGGGAATGTATGTTTTGAGGCCCCCTGAATAAACAAAAAACACATGTGTGTATGTGTGTGTGCACGTGCGTGCGTGCTTGCGTGTGTGTGTGTGTGTGTCTTTGGACAGCTTAACTCAAAAGCAAAAGTCGGTTGAAAACCAAAGTTGGTATTTAAGTTTACTATCAACGATACGACACGAAGATTTTGAAGCAAGTTCCTCCACACTGAACTACCCTTTACATGGAATATTTTTCGAAGATTTTGATTTTCTTGAAAATGGTTCTAACGATTTTGATTAAAGTGACATGTTTAGGATATTTTGATTACAAATGAATGTGTGTTTTGAATTTCCTGGCTATCGCCCATGTAGTAGTCCTCTTTACTCTGGTGACTTTTGAATAACTCGTAAATCGCAAGAAATATTTTGGAGATATTCCTTGTTATTTGTGTGCATTTTGGAAAACTTGAACGTTCGTCAAATGGAGCATCGGTGTTCATTTTTTTTATGTTAGCCGTGCAAAGAGAACCGAATTTCAAATATTTGACTATCGCTCAAAGCATACTGTATTCCCATATTCCCCTTGCAGCTACAAGGAAATAAACAATAATATCTATAATTTCTGCAAATGTTTATCTCAGCTAACACGAAGAAGATATAGGAATAAGAGTTTGTAAGAATGGTTATTACAAGAGTAGAGAAAGTCATGTGAGTGCAACACATCAGATGTTTGAATATTTTTTAGGTTATATAGGTTATATCAGTAGTAACAGAAGCAGATAGGAGAGTAAGTTTTTGCGACAGTAGTCTGTGGAACTTGTTGGACTAAGCTTGCTCAGATAGCAGGTGATTTTGATATTTTACGGCACAGTTTGCGGCAGAAAGCAGTGCTCGTGTTACAAATTAGAGGAAAGTTTCTGTGACTGGAGCTGCGGGTTGGGCAAAGTCGTCCACTTTTGTGGCTGGGGAAGGGAAATTCCAGACGCGGGCCCCAAAACAATCTCGAGCCAGCACTTCACGCCACATTGTCAGCTCTGACACACACCCGTTCGATCCCTTTAATGGCGATACGATCGATCCACGCCACTGGGGTGTGCAGCAGGAAAAAGGGGATGAAAACATAAGGGAGAGTCTATGTACATATAGTATATATATAAGAGAGAGAGCCGGTCCTTATGTAGAGAACCACTCGAGTAAAAAAGAAGTGAGACGAGAAGACGGGGGTGTGGAGTTAAAGTAGGTGACGAAAACTCGAAGGATACCTACTTCATTCAGACTTGCCTTATTTATATCTCTTCCTCATGGGTAAACTGATACGTTGTGATAGTCGGGGAGAATATTCCCAGGTCCTTGGTGTCGGTGTCTGCCTAGCGAAACAAACAACGACCAACGACTGATACCTCTATTGAAATAATAAACAACACTAAGAATATAATTAGGACTCGGATTTCTATGACTCTATATGTTTTGAGGCCCCCTGAATCCAAAAAAAGCATTTTTAGAAAAAGGTCCGGGTGTGTCCGTGTGTCTGTCAGTCTGTGGACAGCATAACTCAAAAACGAAAATTAGGTTAAAAACCTAACTTGGTATTTAAGTTTAATGTCTTTCAAGGATGTGACACAAAGATTTTGAAGAAAATATCCCCACCCTAAACTACTCTTTACATGGAAAATTTTTCGAAAATGTTGATTTTCTTGTAAATGACTACCGATTTTGATTAAAATGCCATATGTTTGATATATTTTGATGACAAATGAAATGTATATCTTGAATTTTCTGGCTATAGCACCTGTAGTCGTATTTACTCTGGACGACTTTTGCATAACTCGTAAACCGTTAGAGATAGACCAAATCATACTATACAAAAAATGTAGATCTTGCTAAAATACACAATTTATGTCTGAATAAATTTTCTTGTAGGGTGAACCATTTCGGAGATATTCCTTGTTGTGTGTGTGAGTTTCTGAAAACTTAGAACTTTAGCAAAATGCAACAACGTTGTTAATTTTTTTTATATGTTAATCGTGCAAAGAGAACGGAATCTCAAAAGTCAAAAAGATTTGACTGTTGCACAAATATTCTAACATTCCCCTTGCACCTACAAGGAAATAAGCAATAAGATAATTTGTACGAATGTTTATCTTAACTAACACGAAGAAGATATAGGAATAAGAGTTTGTTAGAATGGTTAGTATAAGAGTAGAGAAAGTCATGTGAGTGCAACACATCAATTTTTTCAGATTACACTGCGTGGAAAACATATTCTGAGTGCAATTAAACATTTATAACGGTCATTTATAAATATTTTTTACTTTCTGTACTACGTAAAGTAAATAAGGGAAGTATAGTATTTCACCCAAAATTTGGATGTCAAGATTTTACTAGAAATATATGTTTTGAGGTCCTCTGAATAAAAAAGACCATTTTTAGAAAAAGGTCCGTGTGTGTGTGTGTGTGTGTGTGTGTGTGTGTGTGTGTGTGTGTGTGTGTGTATGTGTTATGTGGACAGCATAACTCAAAAACGAAAATTCGATTAAAAACCAAAATTGGTATTTAAGTTTACTGTCTTTCAAGGATACCACACGAAAATTTTCAAGAAAATTCCTCCACCCTAAACTGCCCTTTACATGGAATATTTTTAGAAGATTTTAATTTTCTCAAAAATGGTTCAAATGATTTTGATTAAAATACTTTATATTTAAGACATTTTATGGCAAATTAAATGCATATTTTGAATTTTCTGGCCATAGGCCATGTAATCCTGTTTGCTCTTAATGACTTTTACATAACTGGTAAACCCTACGAGATTGATCAAATCTACTACACAAAAAATGTAAATCTGTTTAAAACACAAATACTATGGACCGTTCTCGAACGAGACGTCGTTATTAAACTTTTTATTCCTTCGTCATACAAAGACAACAAATTTCAAAGTCATCATATAGCGACCAAAGAAAATTAGCATTAAGATAATTTCTGCAAATGTTTATCTCGATCAACATGAAGTAGAGAAATCAATATTTATAAGAAAAGTGTGTGACACACTAGTTGTGCAAGAGTAGAGAAAATCGTGTGAGTGTAGTACAAAAGATACCTTTTTTACAAGCTATGAGTCATTGTTCTTACATTAGTGCAATCAACCTTCAAAAACACAAAATATAAAAATTTTAAAAAAATGTATCGGGAAGTGACTTTCCTATTCATATTTTGTTAAACATTTGGAGTGGTCCAGTTTAACTATTCATCTTCCTTATAAGAAAACACTTGTCCTCAAGCAACACTCGCTGGATCTATCTGCTACTTTTGAGGGTCGCACCATATTACGGTGCAGTCTTCATAGAGCAGAGGCTTGTCTTTGAGGTGATATTTGTATTTCGTGATGCCGAAAGTAAAAACAAACATTTACGCGAAATTGAAAATCAAATAGAATTGTTAAAAGTGTGGACAAAGTTCTCTTTACTAAAATGCAAAACGTGTTGAACAAGAACAGTACAAGATAGTCGATATACTTTAAAGTCCCTCGATGAAGACGAAGTCGCAATATTTCTTGTTTTAATCAAGTATTTTCGTTAATGTTTATGGTAACTAGGAAAACACAGCATACGCATATAAAATTTAATCCTCAGTTAACTTTTCTTCTTGTTTCTCTTATTTTCCCGTGTACGTGCTGTGAAGTCGATACTTAGTTAAACATATTTCAATTAAAATTCAACAGGTAATAAAAACTTTCATTTTCATACAAGGTTTCTTTTGTGTTGCTTTAGCCGCATTTTAAAATGTTAGCCGAACAAGCTGATGCTCTTTTGAAATTCAAGCATTATAGCAGATAAAATCTCCTCAGCTCATTTCCGACTTCTCTAAAGCAAATGTATAATGAATGAACCAATTACATTGATGTTGCAGGTATCCGCCGCTAGATGGTGATAGTGGTACCTACCTCAGACTCATGCATTACAGATAAGTCTGACGGCTATGGATCCGCAATTCATTATCCCAGCATCCTCCCAATTGGCCAATTATTGTCTGGTTATGTCCTTTTTCCTTAGCCGTCGCTTAATCCTTGCAAGTAAATGTTCACAATTACTATAATCGTGGAATTTGAGATCTGGTATAGGCTGACCAAAAATCTCTTTATACATACATGGAAAAATATCAATAGATTATTAGTATACAGGTGTCAAATCATAGATCATGTAATGTAGGTTATATATAGGTAACTCCTTTTTAATTTCGAGGCTATCATGGGGAACTTAAAGATATACCTAAATTTTTTGACGTGGAAATATGTGTAACATACGGTAGCTATTTCATTCAAAACAGTTAGCATTTTTAGAAAATAAAAAAATTTCGAAAAATGTTCCAGGTGAAGAAAACTTTGCAGCGCGAGGATTTTGTTGAAAATATTCGGATCGTATCTTAAATAGTAGTTTGGTGTTTATGCACCTTTTCGTTTTTTAGTTCAAACGATCCTTTTCCTAAAAAATATTTTTGGATTCAAGGATCCTTAAAACATATATTCCAACTGCTGGGCTTTAGAGAAAGTGTATTTGTTTGGAGCTGTCTTCTAATCCTAAACAAGGGAGAACTCAAAGAGAAACATGTTTCCAGAGCTTTCTATACCTGATAAAAGCCGTTGGAGTATTTTAAATTAACACAATTAATGCTAATGCTTAACCGATCAATTTCTAATTTTCGGTCTGAGCCATTTTTAAAAATTTATAATTATGTTAATTTTTATTAAATATTTCTAAAGCCGGATTTTCAGAAAATCTAAAAATTGCAAACTTCAAAGGCCTTATCGCTTGAGTTTTGAACAATTCGAATCTGGGGTTCTTTATGTTGGTCACTGACCCCGCGGCGCAACAGCCTGTATTCACTGCAAGCACCATGAATGGGGTGGGTGCAGTACGGGATGGTGGGACGTGGTCAACGCCGCCGTCTCTCTTGCCGGTTATGGGTTTTTGCAAATTATGGATTTTTAGATTTTTCTTGGTAACTGAGAAAATGGGCTATGACTTTAGCAGATTATATTTCTCTTTATCTCCCTAGATATAACCTATGTTTTATAAATCCTTGAAAATGCGTGGTTGGCAGTCTTGCATTCAGAATTGCAACTAAGTACCAAGATAATAGATACTGTGAACATATTTTGCAGGATATTCATGTCAACTGTCGTCACCCCTGTTAACACTCAGTTTGACAAAAGACGCTCGCTGTAATGCCAACATGGCCGATAAGAGGGCGCAACAAGAGCGACGGAGATATAGTACGGGGAAAAACAAAAGACCGCGAAATATTGTTCACGTGACAAACGAAAACCAACAGGTCGTTAATCTTTTTTTGTCCAAGGCGTTGTTGCCACCCGCTGTGATTGTCAATTAACGTGCAAGAGATAGTGGGGAGGTTGGTAACACTTGAACTGCAGGTGTTGTTTGTTGTTCAAGTCATGATGGTAGGCGGGACCAGAGCAATGGCCATCTTCTTGAGAGCAGCGAAGGCATTTGGAAACAGGAAAATTCGCGTCAACTGAATGGAGTTCATTGTATTAATTAAACAGCCATAGTTTTCATTTTTCTACCCATGTTACATCATTATTCACAATACAGGGCGTAGAAAATCTCTTAAATTAAACAATAAGTGTGTTAGTTAATATAAGCTTATGATTGAAATGTTGCAAAGATCGAGAAAAATACATATTTTTTTAATTTTAAGTCAATAAACTAATTGAGACATTCGTAATACGAAAAATGCATCATTTACACCTTTATGTTATTGTTAAATGCCTATATAGTATAAAAATAACAATAAATCCTGTTACAATATTCCAAAAATTTCACTAAACATCTTTGTTGCCAAATGGCAACACTATGTATTAGAGGTCCAAGGGAACCTCAAAATGTGCATTTCCGGTGAAATACCGGGATTGAATTTTTTGGCGAAATACAATAGTTTCTCTACTTATTATAGGCAAGTAGTAGTGAAAATAAAACAGCCTCTGGGGATATTTTGGTATGGAGTTTGTTAGGGGAAAGGATCTGTAAAAGCAAGTGGTAGAAATAAGCACTTAAATTGAAACAGAAAGATGGACAAACTGATTTGCTTGTTTGAGAAATTGGACATAAATAAATGAATTCTCATGTACAATTTTAACGCAATCGAAGCTACAGGTGTCGGCTTGAAATGGCCACGTTGCCATTGCAGCCCATGAAAAATGAAGGCGTTTAGTTTTGCGTGAATTTTAATGACAAGAATGGTAATTCTAACGCTACAGTTTTCCACTTGAGTGCGTTGTAAGCGGTGGTTTGAGAAAAGTTCACGTGTTTTCTGCGATGCGAAACAATTGCCTGCTCATTTTTAACACCAGATATTTCCGCCTGGGCGCGCCTTGTGTGCTGAAACAATTTGAGAAAAAGCTTACCATTTTTCTTGGTGGACTTAATAATTGCGACCGAAATAAATGAATAATTTCCTGCGTAACGACACGTACAGCAGTGATTAACACTGTTATCGCCCTGCGTGTACAACACACAGATTCCTTGTACCTAGCATTCCTGCTAAGTGGATTTGCATGCGCAGATAACGTTTTTGGACTTTTTGTTCCCTAAAGGGGCCCGCGCGTGATAGTGGCTCGCACAAAGGCGTTGTTAAGCATCAGAAAGGCGCGCGACACGAAAATTTTGTATCATGCAATATCAGGTTTATACTACAGGGGTAACCAAATGTAAATATTTGGATCTGGGTAGAGCGGCGATTTGGAGATGGTAATGATAATGGCACATTTTCGTTCATCTTTAGCGTTATAACATATTTATTTGCCGAAGCATGTATTAACGTAGATTATGCCAATCCAGGCATATATCTATTTCAGTAATTAATCTCACTTAATGAATGAGGGTTATAGATCTTTGAATTATCCCGCGTTGGATGTGTTCATTGGATTAACTACAGTGCGGGGTAGCTATACCAAGAGCCCCAAAGAAAATCTTAGGCGGATTTTGTATCGTTTTCTGGTGTCTTTTGAAGCGTGAGCTTGAACATAACCTGGGCGCTCATCAAGTTTTCCCATTCGATTTTAGCCTCTTCAAAGGGGTGTTCTGTACTAGCCAAAAAGGTGTGGCTCCCAGTCATGATAAGAGATATGAATGACAAACGGAATTCACTCACTCACTTTCACTTTTAGCCAATGCAGTCCAGACTGTAAGCATATAATTCGTTTCTATGCCAGAAGGAGTGTGCACCCTTGCACCGTGGCTTAAACCAACCAATGAAATGGCCACGGCTTCGTACAACGATAAATAATGAAACATAGACGGAAGTGCAGTGAGGTTTTCTTAGGTGCTCTTTGTATCTCTGCTCCGTGACGGCAGATGGCATCAGGGTGTCATTTAGTGCCTGTATCTGTGTATAGATGGCACAGCATTCACTATTACCATCTATTTTTCATTTATATCATTATTTTCGACTAAAAATGCAACATTGAGTCGTTGTATCACATATCCAATCCGATATTTACCTTGGCAAACCACGAAGAAACCCCAGTCAAATTGGTTGACCCACGGGATTTAAACCCGGGACCTCCCGAATGCGAGCCGCAGACTACCGTCTGAGCCATCCTCCTAGGTACCTAACAAATTGCTTTTCTTAAACGGTATCGGATTCTCGCTATTTGACACTGCTTGACTTGCTAGTTAGACAAGCTGACCTTTGCTAAGTGAGCAGAGGGGCATGGGTGCCCCAGGATGGGTAGACATTCTAATTGGCACTCATATCCCAGAGTCTATAGCAAGAGAGAGTAACCAATCATCACCATTGGCTGACACTGACATAAATAGCTTGTGCAAATTGACTACACCTTTCATACCTCACGGGTAAATCCATACTAAATGGATAGGTACCGTGGGCATACATCCCGCCCGGGTAAACCCGAGCGACCTGATTTGGCTCTTGGCTCTTAAACGGTATCAGAAGTTCTATTATATATTACAACTATAACATTGTAAATGTGAAACATATCTGTATATTCATAATCTTGGAAGTTAGCAATTTCACCTAAGTGTACCCTTAAGTTAGGCATTTGTTTGAAGCGCAAGTTTCAATATCCACCACTACATGACAACGCCCGTCCTAATTCAGCCGAATCTCTTCATTTCTTTTGCCAAGTTTTGGAGCAGTTGGTGCGAGGCGTAGAAGGTGATTATGTAAATAAGCATTTTAAAATGTGGTTACTGTGCGTGAGAAAGATATTTATTGAATAACCAACCAGAGATGTACACAAGCGATAAGATGGCACACGTCTATAAATACTGCACGAATTCGTGGTTGTTCCCTAAACGACCACTTGGTATGCGAGGCGCTACATCTTGGCACCATGACATCACAGCAAAGATCCGCGTTTAGAAATTGGGAGCGAACAAATGTTTTGGGCTTATCACGAAGCACGATGTTGGCAACTGGAACGCGATTGTTCACGACTCTCGATTTACATTGAATCGATTTTCAGGCGCCAACCTATGTTGGAATGTACAATATTCGGTCCTGTTGTGAAATAGACAATGTTTGGGTCACTTCCTCAAAGACACTGGGTAGTGTAGCATTACAAAACTTGTCATTTTCTATTTAACCGAGAAACGGCCAGTGATTCTTTGCTATATTGATAATTTAAAATGCTTAAGCCTTTAAAATAATTTAAATTGACTCTGAGTGTCTCTGAGGGTGCCACGCCCGTTTTCACTGAAACTTTTAATATCTCGAGTAACTTTTAAGATAAGTATCTACTGAAAACGCATTGTAAGCTTTATCTAAGGAGCCCCACATCAAAATAAGGGACAACACGGGATGCAGCTGATGATGATTGCTTCCCTAGAATTCACTAACATGAGTCACATCTACGATTCTCTAAAAAATTAATACGTGCGTGCGTGTGTGTGTGTGTGTGTGTGTGTGTGTGTGTGTGTGTGTGTGTGTGTGTGTGTGTGTGTGTGTGTGTGGTTTAAGGTTCCATCTGCAACTTCGTCATTAGGGCCCGAAAATTAACGACATTACTTCAAAAATTTAGATACAAATTTCGTTTCAGCTTCTTTACATACAAAAAGAAAAAAATATTTTTGGCAGCTTGAATTCTCCTAGTTCAGAGGTATGGGGGAAAATGCCTCATATGCAGTAAAACCTCCAACTCTCTATGAGCAGTACAATATGATGAGTGCACTATATGGAATGTTTTTGCTCCTGAGTGTAGATCATTAAATCGTCTCTGGAAGGAACACCTTAGCCGAATAGAACTTTTTGAGCGGTAGTCAGCTTGCGGCGTCGTAAACAAGGGTCTAAATTAAAGAAACAGCTGAATCCTGGAGGCAATAAAAGCCACAATGAAGCGATGTTAGATGAGAGAGGTTTTATTGGCCGCAGCAAAGGTGTGAGAGAGAGAGAGAGAAGCGGGTAAATTGCAGGGTTATTCGCTAAATTTTATAGCTCTTTGTTTTTCTGCTATAGCAACTTAACGTGGCAGCACGTACGGAACAGCAAGGCTCCGTGACACCGCGAAACCTGGGTTTGATACACCCCAGGGACCTTCCTCCTACTTAAAGTCTCTACTTTATTGCCCGACGATAGTCTATAATTCACGATCATTTCATGTTATCCCGTTATCTCTGGCCCAAACAGTACCTTCCATTCTGTATAATTAGCGTGCTACCATTAATAAAAAATATGTTTTGTCTACAAAACTATAATATCAACAAAAGATCTGTTTCGAACATTTTAACTCTACTTACAATATTTAGAGGAAATACTATATTCCATCCAAAAATTCGATACTGATATTTCACTAGAAATACACGTTTTGAAAGTTTCTGGAAAAAAAATTAGAAAAAGGTGTCTCTGTCTGTAAATATAATAACTCAAAAACGAAAAGTAGTTTAAGTGGAATACTTTCTTGAACAGCTTCGTAATGCATTTGATATTTAATCTAATTTTCGTTTATAAATTATGCTGTCACATAGTCATGCACACAAAAACATTTTTTTATCTAAACATGCTATTTTTTGCATCACAGAGCCGCTAAACTGGTATTTCCGGTAACATTTTGGTATAGAATTGTTTATTAAAATCCAATGGTTCCTATACTTACCTAAGCAGAGGAGAAAGTGCATCGTGATAAACAGGAAGCAAAATTAAAAAAGAATGTTTTTTATGACTAATTTTCAAAATATATGTAAAAATAAAGTTTAGTGGGTTATAGCTGTGTGACTTTAAAATCACTTAGGTTTTCATCTGAAGGTTGAAATTTTAAACCTTTTATAACAAATATCGATGCGTTGCACTCACATGACCTTCTCTACTCCTGCATAAACCATTCTTAGAACAGCTATTCATCTACCACTTCATGTTAATCGAGGAAGGCAAATAACAAGAAAGGTGTTCGAAATGGTTCACGTCATAAAAAATTGTGTATTTTAACGAGATCTACCTTTTTTGTATAGCAAGGTTTGTTTACCACTTATGCAAAAGTCATCAACACTAAACAGGGCTAGAAGGGCTAAGCTAGAAAATTGAAAATATATATTTAATTTTACATAAAAATTATCTTAAACATATGCCATTTTGATCAAAATCATTAGATCTATTTTTGAGAAAATAAAATGTTCAGAAAAAGTTCTATGTAAAGGGAGTTTTCTTCAAAATCTTCGTATCGCATCCTTGAAAGAAATTAAACTTGGGTACCAACTTTGGTTTTTAACCGATTTTTCGTTTTTGAGTTAATCTAATCACAGGCAGACAGAACATACGCACGCGCAAATGCTTTTTTGGGGTTCAAAGGGCCTCCAAACATAGTATATTTCCGGTGAAATTTCGATATCGAATTTTTGGGTCTAATGCTTTTACATATTAGAGAAAGTACAATTATAACATAAAGAATAATTTCCCTTATGTACGCACAGTGCACAGCCAAACCAATTTACATAATGTTTATTTATAGTTTTTTTGGAAAGTAACAGGTCTGCTGTTAGGTAAGACAAACACTCAAAGCCCCAAAATGCCAGTTTGTCTTAATTAACAATCGCAGTGACAGATTTTGGAAGAGGCTAAACGTGACACCTCCTTGTTTGTATGCTAAACAGGTAGAATACTCTAAATGTATTAAACGTGTGAATTTTCACGTAAGTATAGAAAGAGATCAAGATTTATTGCACTGATAATGTATGTAAAGATCGTAGTATTCTTGGCTATAAATCTCTTTTTCCAAATATTAATTTATTCCGTTGGCTGGTTTATCTGGGCTATAAAACTCCCACATCGTAATTTACAAAACTCCGCCTTTTAGACAACATGGGGCGGAGGAAGTCAGAGAACCACAGCCTCCTCGACCTCTCGGAATTAGTATCACTGTTGGTTAAGCAACAACCGAAGTGAGTGGAATAAAAGTCGTTATCACTGATTCATTGACTTATCAACACAACGCAGTAAGAATAAGAAAATACGCTGTCTTGGAAATATAGAATGACATGAACAATTCGATGCTATAGCTCGTGCTTGAACCATGGGTCTTTAGGCCTCCTTCTAGAGGCTCTTACCAACTGAGCTACCACGGCAACTTGCCGATAAGATATGAAATTCTCCAGCCGTCTCGTATTTTTTTTCACACAGCCCTGCAGGCGTCATAAGTGGGGTGCAGAACTGGGGGATGGGACGTGGTCAGCGCCCCGAGCTTTCCCAGCTGGCTATGCAGCCTGGTCATACTTATTTATCAAGTAGCTCCTCAATTGGCTCTTCAGGGACTTAACGAGGCTGAGTGCATCCCGTGCCAGACCTCCCAGCTGAGGGAAAAATCCCCTCGCCGGTACCGGGGATCGAACACAGGTCTTCCACGCCAGAGGCAGACTCGGTACCTACACGAAGTCGTGGTATAAAATTTTTGGGTGAAATGCAATATCTACTTCCTCTATTTTCAAGATGAGTAGCTGTCTTGGAAATAACGAGACCTCAAAACGTACATTTCTGATAGATTGTTAATATCGAATTTCTGTAAGTCCAGACTTTTGTGGATGTTCTGGGAAGTTAAGAAGATAAATGAAAAGTTATCTGGGGTCATCTTCCTATTATCAACGGATCACAGGAAAGTGCACATCTGCGTGAAACGAAACAGAGCTACAAATGCGTTTTTAAAAGGAAAAAGGATACTTTACACCTGACTCCCGATACACACAAATAAAATCTGTGGTCCAATTATCTACAACCGCTGTGGGTATTCTGCCGTGAATTCTCTTTTTATGTCTTTCTTCTATCCGACGCTTATCCACTGAA
The DNA here is from genome assembly GCA_030765045.1 of Tenodera sinensis. Classification (NCBI taxonomy): domain Eukaryota; kingdom Metazoa; phylum Arthropoda; class Insecta; order Mantodea; family Mantidae; genus Tenodera; species Tenodera sinensis. The sequence goes on along the minus strand of CM060966.1, from coordinate 161,134,698 downwards.
TCGTAACTTTCCGGCGGTAAAAATAAAACATATTGCTCGGATTTTCTTAGCGAAAATAAATAGCATCTTGCCTTAAGGGGAAATGTGGACGAATGCTGAGGCAGTATTTCCTTATATCACTAAAAGAAGTGTACAGTCAGGGACAAAAAGTTCCATGTCGTATACTCGCGTAGCTTTACATAAAGTGAATATTTTATCCCTGTTTGTTTACTTACAACGTTTCCTGGTAACAAGCTATTCCTATGGAGAGGGAGGGGTAGGGGAGGGGGGGGGGGGAGAAACAAACAGAACCGTAAACCTTCAAGCATATCCATTAAATGATGCATTCATATGGAAGCGCATAAAGTTGCAATATAGAATACTTAAAAACGGCTAATGCTACGAAAAATAAAAAAAATAAAAAAAATAAATAAATAAATAAAAAAAAAAGATGCATTGGACGCAAACTGTGTTTTTAATTTAGTTCTACTTGTTTCATACAGTGAGTTATATTTATTTCTTTGGGTTTGCTATTTATACAAAATTATACGAAATTAAGACCTGGCAGGCAGTTTATAGAATATTCAAGGAATATATGTAATTATTATCTCGTCCACAGTAAAACATTTTTAACCAAAATCATTAGAACCATATTTCAGAAAATAAAAGAGTAATAAAAATTCTTTATGCCAAGGATAGTTTGGAGTAAGGGATTTTCTTGAAAATCGTAGTGTCTCATTCTTCGATATAAATCTTTAAACATTATGTTTGCTATTTAGCTCACACACACACACACACACACACACACACACACACACACACACACACACACACACACACACACACACACACACACACACACACACACACACAATACACGCTTCTAAAATGCTTATCTTTTTATTATTTGGGATCTCAAAACATGTATTTCCAAATGTAAACGAAGGAAAATCGATGCGGGCGAAGTCCACAACATTTCTTGCTCGTGACTGTACTAGTCCCATATACTATTTTAGACGCCTGATAATGCTGCTAAGGCTGTTTAAATTAAGAGGGGAAAGTTTGAGGGGAAATTAAGAGGGGAGTGTTTGTAATATTGGGTTTAACAACTTTTGCAGTGTTTTGGGGCAGATTAAATGCTTTAAATTTGTATCCTTTGGGGTATTTTGGGTAACACTGTATTTTTATTTTTGAATATCATTTTATTGGAAACTTAGGTACGTGAAAATTAATGTAATAAATATTTTCAACAAATACCAGGTAAAAGTTACAAATCAATTGAATGAATTCGGTAGAATACAGCACTAAAGTGATTGATCACCATTGTTATCCGGCAGTAGCATGTTTACTGTCTAACCAGAAGCCTAGGTTCGAATCTCTTTTTTAATAATTTGCCTGCATCAGGTTTTGTTCCATTTAAACGAGAAAACGCAATGAAACGTGTCAAAAAAGGTCCATTTGATGAAGCTGTAGATAAATTGGACACAATGTAATTAATATATCGAGAAACAAACGTCAAAGCTCAATTTAGATACATGAGTAGTAAGTAATGACGTCCGGATTTAAATTAATGTATGGGATTCATTTACCATAACAACGTATTAACATAACGTGACAACATTTTATTTGTTGCTGATGGATGAGGTTTTTCATTTTGGTTTGCTTCGTAATTTACAAATCTGATGGTCACTATTTCTTCAACGGCTAAAACTTACACTCCCACGGCCAATACCTTGTCGAGAAGCAACAAAGTTTGAATCATCCGACAGCATGCCCAAGATGGATGATCAGCCCATTGTCTGGTAGAAGGTGAAGAATAAGGAAATCGGTCAAGATGAAGAAACCTTGATTTTTAGCTTCTTGTGTGGTATCATTTATTAAAATTTCTGGTTTAATTGTATGTAATATTTATATATAATTACATATAGGTGTATATAATCACAATCTTACCCCTCCAGTACCGTACCCCATCATGGCGCCTGTAGTAGACAGGGGTGAGCGACGCAGCGGCCACGCGGTAGAACTTGGCCCGAAAAGGCTGCGGCATTACATTAGTTAACATATAATCGTCTTGGACAATAGACATATTTTAAATATAATTTTAAACTAACAAAAAATAAACGTAAATATCTAAACATACTCTATTTTAATCAAAGATATGTTACCGATGTTTTTATGGAGTAGAGAAAGTCATGTGAGTGCAACACATCAGATTTTGTTTTCTAAAATTGTTGGTTTTTACTCAGTGAGTCTCAAAATTGTGTATTATCAGTGTTATCCCGATTTATAATTTTTGGTATAACTGCGGTCCTTTCTTTACATATTATATTGTGGCAAAAGTAAGACAAGTGCTGGAGGGATGAGTGAAGGAGGCCGAGGCGATAGAACTGCTGTTGCCATGACGACGTACAGCGGGAGAATGAACTCCAGTCGATGGACGCACGGCTACACTGTGTACCACTGTATTTTGTAAACCCACTTTTCCCCACGTTTTATGTATTTCACCCTGCCACTCAAGCCTTGCTCTCGAGGGGAGCAATCCACAAAATTGTATCATGAGGGGAGGTTTACGTTAAAGGGAAGTATTTATTTAGAGCCTCCAACACACAACCGGATGTAAAATTGAGACTACGCTATAAACTGTGAACCCACAGCTCTCTCCTTAAGGATAGTGCCTCCTTCATGGCCGCCTTTAAAACTAATCGATTTTGTGAGAGTGAGCCTTTGAAATAAAACTCCAGTGGCGGATCATACGACTACCGTGTGCACAGTATGTGGTCGTTTCACCTTGAGAGTAATAGTGATCTTTCCGCCGCAGGATTCCACATTTATTTATTTTATTTATTTTCTTGAAAATGACTAACAATTTTGATTAAAATGGCAATGTTTGAGATATTTGTATGACAAATTAAATGTATATCTTGAATTTTCTGGCTACAGCCCCTGAAGTCGTATTTACTCTGCACGACTTTTGCATAATTGGTAAACCGTTAGAGATAGACCAAATCATACTACACAAAAAATGTAGATCTTGCTAAAATACACAATTTATGTCTCAATAAATTTTCTTGTAGGGTGAACCATTTCGGAGATATTCCTTGCTATGTGTGTGAGTTTCGGAAAGCTTGAAAGCTTTGTGAAATGGAACATCGTTGTTCATTTTTTTATATGTTAAGCGTGCAAAGAGAACGGTATCTCAAAGCTTTAAAAGATTTGACTATCGCTCAAAGCCTACTGTATTCCCGTAATACTCTTACACCTACAAGGAAATAAGATAATGTGTAAAAATGTTTATCTCAACCAACTCAAAGAAGCTATAGTATGAATTAGATACAAGAATAAGCGTTTGCAATAGTAATTCGTTGAAGAATGGGTAGAGAAGGTCATATGAATGTATCACATCTGCTTCTAGGAAGCTTTTTTTTATCGCCAGTATCACTTCGATCACATTATTTGACGGGGGAGTGACAGAAACGCAGATTCTACCTGCAGTTAAATTAAACACAATTTGATCGACTCCAGACCATGTACTGTACGTTATTGCTTTTAAATATGAAAACAAGTGAAGTGGTGTACTACATGCTGTGTATCAGGAGCTTTCACAGAACATGGCGTTTTCATGGAAAGAGTGGCATGTATTATTCCGTTGTGTTAATGGAGTTGTAAAGTGACAAAGTGACAAACAGTTACATTTGTTTTGTCAGGCTCGAGTTTCCATTTCTGTTCCTGTGGTTCAAAATTAAAATTAAAAGCAAATGGACTGACTGCTAGAAGCACGTACCTATAGCTTGCTTTTAGCCTTAACAAACCTGCTGCATGTAAAATACGCACAGCGTGATTTCGGTAGTAGTGGAAGAATTGTATTCAACCCAAAAATTCAATATCACATTTCATTGGAGCCGTGTTTTGTGGTCAATTTAATTCTCCACCCCACAGAAAAATTAAAAAAAAAAAAAAAAAAAAAAAAAAAAAAAAAAAAAAAGATACAGTTTATGTAATGTTTCATAAATGCTACGCATTTAAGAGACAGACGAAAGCTGCTTTAAAAATCTGTAGTGTTATAGTCACACGGTTTTCTCAATAGTTGTTTTACTTTCTCTACTTAGATGAAAGTCCATGTGTGTCTGTCAGTCTGTGAGCAGCACAACTCAAAAACGAAAAGTCGCTTAAAAACCAAATTTGGTATATAAGTTAAATGGATTTTAAGGATGCGACACAAAAATTTTGAAGAAAATTCCTCCACCTTAAACTATCCTTTACATGGAAAATTATTCGAAGATTTTGATTTTCTCGAAAATGACTAACGATTTTGATTAAAATGCCAAATATTTGAAATATTTTTATGGCGATAGGAGTATATATTTTGAATTTTCTGGCTATAGCCTATGTAGCCCTGTTTATTCTGGATGATTTTTGCATAACTGGTAAACCGTAAGAGAGGGACCAAATCTCACAATACAAAAAATGTAAATCTTACTAAAATACACAATTTATGTCAAAGTTTTTTTGTGGAGTGAACCATTTTCGAGATAGGTATTTCTTGTTCTTTGTTTCAATTTTCCAATACTTATACTATGTAGGTATTCTTAAACAGGAAGTCATTCGTTTTCTATATCCTAGCAATGCAAAGGGTGAGTGAGTGAGATAGGTTTAAGGACTGGAAGCAAAGAGGATAGAATTTCAAAGCTCTCAGATAGCAACCAACTCCTAAAACAGTTGAGTGTTATCATTTAACCCAAATTTTTTTCTCCTATTCTCATTTCATCTATAGAGAAATATGCAGTAAAACATTTATATAATGTTTATCTTGATTAAAATGAACTAGAAGAATAACACAGGGAAAATTTGTTGAAATGTGAGGTTAAATACGTTTTGGGAACCTCTGGATAAGCCATAGTTAATGGTCAATGTTTTTGGGAGAGACAGCATTGGATATCCGTTATAAAATACTTTCCGGGATCACACAGGTCACTCCTTCCCATGTAGAAATGCTGTGATTACGGAAGCATAAGGCATAGATAGCGGAAAATTATTCTTCCTTACATCTGCGGTCATTGTAAAGTTCCATCGGCTTTAAAACAGGCACATGACGGATTTCTTCTGCCGGCTTTGTGTATCCCATCGATTACGGCATTACCTCTGTAAGAAACATCGATAGAGATGGATAATACAATCAACTGAAGTGGAGATTTCAGATCTTTCAACCAGCAAAGTGCCTACTTTTTTTAAATTAATAAATATAATAAAATAATTTTTTTGCTCCATTTATATGCCACCTTCAACTAGTGTTACTATTGCTGCTAATGTTTCAGTTGTCTTTATATTCACACAGATACACAGATTCACAACTTTTTCCTACTTCCAGGCTCCAGGGAGGTTAGGAATAATCCTGGCTAAACCCGGGACCTCTGGGTTTAGAAGCTAGCCTACTAACCATAAGACTACACGTAAATTAATATCGCTACAACTGGTCCTTAGCAAGCATTTTAAATTTGTATTTATTTTATAAAGGTGTAATAATAATAATAATAATAATAATAATAATAATAATAATAATAATAATAATAATAATAATAATAATAATAATAATAATAATAATAATAATAATAATAATAACAATTTGTTAGTTTCTATATTTACTATGTACTTAGAGTAAAGGAAGTATTGCATTGTGACAATTGACAACCAAGTTCAGTTACTTTTTCTGTCACTTTATTTTTCTTCTAAAACTGAAACATAAAACGCAGTTCCCTTTTGCCATAGTTAACACAATCTACAGCTCTTCTTGATCTTATAACTGACAGCTGTTCTGTCTTATCGTAATCCTAACACAGGATTTACTCTCGCAAATATCTGGATTTAATTATACAATCAGCAAACACTCACTAAAACTGCTTCATTTCAAGAGTAACTCCGACGCGTCGTATCAATGTCCCAAATAGTCTCTGTAGTCACACACAGTTCCCTCACGACTACTGTAACAGTAACAGCTGTCCCGTTCTACAGTACAATAATTAGCTCTTTGTCTCAAAACTAAAAAAAAAAAAAAAAAAAAAAAAAAAAAAAAAAAAAAAAAAAAAAAAAAAAAGAAAAAAGAAAGCTAACCGCTCTCTCACGACCCGCAAACTTTTATACCGGAATGACGTAACACGGATCGTACTCGAAATTCACAAGCAACCCAGCAATCGGAACCCTCACGAACATTCTCGAAACCTTTTTTTTTTCCACGCTGATTGGTGTCACTCAGTGATTGTGGTACTTCCACCTTGGCTCGCTTTGATGTGCGCTGCTGCTGGCCGGGGTGATGTCGAGATTTCATTGGAAATACATGTTTTGGGACCCCATTTTAGAAAAACGTCTAACTGTCTGAATGTGTGTGTGTGTGTGTGTGTGTGTGCGCGCGCGCGCGTGTGCGTGTGCGTGTGTGTGTTAATTTATCTCTCATACGGTTTGGGCCTTTTGACAACTTTACAGCAAAGGAAGCGTTTTTAAAGCTTTGTGGATAGATTGAAAGTATTGCAGATGTTTACCATGGACATGAAAATACATTAAATTCTATTGCATTATATTGTAACTTAAAACCACAGCCCGTATGTACCACACTAATTGGTATGATAGACCAGAGTTAACCTGTGTGTCTATCCTTCACGATCTTCGTCCCCAGGTGCAACAAAGTGCATAGCGAGTGGATTTAAATTTGATTGCACCACCTCTGGTAAGCAGCAAAAAATGGGCGCGAATATTCAGTAATGGACGCCGTGAACTCTTTCTTTTACACCATTTGTTGATCTTATTTGCGTTGAATGGCAACAGAATTTAAAGACAATATTTTCTTTACGAGGTCAAGTGTATCTATCCTCCCTCCCCCTTTCTTTATCCTCCTTACAGCGCCACACCTCTGTCTCGTATTGCAATTGTCAGCAGCAGGTCATTGGTCAGTAGTTATACCTCAGCCCTCGCTATGCCTTGTAAGACGGTAAGAAATTGAGAGATGCTTCCGAACAATGCTTTTAGATGGCGTTAGTTTGCCAACCGGTGTATGTGCTTTCATTATCTATGGATAGATGGCACATCAATCGATGTTAGCTTCTATTTTCTTTTTTAATATGGTTTATGAGTTAAGGTGGAAGTATGGGTCGTAGTATTAAGTATCCAATAGGCATTTAACTTGGGTACTGAGAAAAACCGCGGAAAAACCCAGTAAGATTGGTGGGCCCAAGGGATTTAAACCCGGGACCTCTCGAATGAGAGTCGGTCTGGGTGGCTCAGTTGGTTAGACGCTGGCTTACTGATCCCAAGGTCGCGGGTTCAAACCTGACCCAGGCCGATGGTTTCTAAGTGTGCTTAAAAATGACAGCTCCATGTCAGTAGATTTACTGGCATGTAAAAGAACTCCTGCGGGACGAAATTCCGGCACACCGGCGACGCTGATGTGATCCAGGCAATTGACAGCGTCGGTAAATAAAAAAAAATAAATAAAACTCTCGAATGAGGGCTATAAACGCGATCAAATATCGTTTTTTGTCATCGTAAAATTACTGCACCGTGCTAGACGACCTAAAAAGTTGCAGATTTCGATGTTAAGAAGTTGGCAAGAGTACATGTGAATTTCATTAATACTACTAACCATTCCACAGTTGGTAATTGCGTACTAGGTTGTGAGGTTGGCACTAATGCTTCCTAAGCTGGTAGAGATAGTTTCGCGTCGCATTATTTTGACATTGGTACTACGACTGCCTTGCAAAGCGCCATAAATATTAAAGGGGGGGTTTATCGCTATGGAGATCTTACCAAGGGTGGAATAACGTGACATGTTGTTCCCAGGAGTCACCTGGTTACCATGGAAACACATCACTCACCTGGGGCGGGCTCCAACCTGCTCCCTACTCAAGGAAATATTAAGATCATGTGATGATAAAGTATATAATTACTCACTAGAGAAAATGTTGTAATCATGTAATATGGGACAAAACTAAGCCTTGTATTTATGCTGCTTATCTTGATACAATTTTGAGTATCCTCATTAAGGAATATATCAATAAGATATCGCAACTTCCAAAAACATTCATGTAATCCTAAACATGGATATGATGGCGAACAATCGAGCATAATTGGCAGCTTCCTAGCACGTGTGCGTTAGCGGTTGCGTAGGTACAGTGATGTAATAAATGTTTGAAACGTATGCATTTAGAGTGTTTTCCATTCTAACCTCTTCTTGAAACTGCAATATTCTAAACCCTTCTGTAATGTTGCCCTTTTCATTTTTACTTTCTCTACTGGTAAATAGGGGAAGTATTGTATTCCACCCAAAAATTCGATGTCGAGATTTCACCGGAAATATGTTTTAGGCCCCCTGAATCCAAAAAAAAGCATTTTTAGAAAAAGGTCCGTGTGTGTTTGTGTATCAGTCTGTCAGTCTGTGGACAGCATAACTCAAAAATGAAAAGTCGGTTAAAAACCAAAGTTGGCATTTAAGTTTAATGTCTTTCAAGGATGAGACACGAAGATTTTGAAGAAAATAACCCCACCCTAAACTACCCTGTACATGGAAAATTTTTCGAAAATTTTGATTTTCTTGAAAATGGCTCGAACGGTTTTGATTAAAATGTCATATGTTTGAGATATTTTTATGACAAATGAAATGTATATCTTCAATTTTCTGGCTACAGCCTCTGTAATCGTATTTACTCTGGACGACTTTTGCATAACTGGTAAACCGTTAGAGATAGACCAAATCATACTACACAAAAAATGTAGATCTTGCTAAAATACACAATTTATGTCTCAATAAATTTTCTTGTAGGATGAACCATTTCGGAGATATTCCTTATTATGTGTGTGAGTTTCGGAAAACAGAACTAGCGAAATGCAACAACGTTGTTCATTTTTTTTATATTAATCGTGCAAAGAGAACAGAATCTCAAAGGTCAATAAGATTTGACTGTCGCACAAAGCCTTCTGTATTCTAATATTCCCCTTGTACCTACAAAGAAATAAGCAATAAGATAATTTTTGCAAATGTTTATCTCAACTAACACGAAGAAGATATAGGAATAAGAGTTTGTTAGAATGGTTAGTATAAGAGTAGAGAAAGTCATGTGAGTGCAACACATCAGATTTTTTTATTTGAGTTGGCAATGAAGGCGATAAAGACAATCGAAGTCTTTGTGAATCGATGCGACAACTATAAATTCAACACTCATCCCCGTATTTACTCGTAGTATAGGTTATACAAACTTTTCTCTTAAGCAAATCTTTATTTCCTCTCTTATAATTGCTAATCATTGTTTAGATTTCTGTGGATATAGTTGGGCTTCAAATTCCTTAAATAATTCTAAATGAATATCTTCCACTTTATTCGAATTATTTGTCCGTTCATTCAATTTATAAGTAAACAAACAAAACACGGTTGTCGCTGTAACATTGTAGACTTTTTGGACAGGCCACTGCATATATAACGCTAAAATTTAACATTCTGAACAGAATTTGACAATATACTTGGCACTTATTAAGATGTGGCATTAAACTGTTACATGTGCACGCTGAGAATATTCTAAAACGTGCAAATGTGATTGTTTTGATTGCAGTTATGGGGCGGGATACGATCTCGCGGCCCGGCGGAAGAATGCGACGCGAGAGTCGACGGCGACGTTGAAGGCGTGGCTGAACGAGCACAAGAAGAACCCTTACCCGACCAAGGGCGAGAAAATCATGTTGGCCATCATCACCAAGATGACTCTCACCCAGGTGTCTACGTGGTTCGCCAACGCGAGGCGTCGGCTCAAGAAGGAGAACAAGATGACCTGGGAGCCCAAGAACAAGACGGACGACGATGACGACGCCATCGTGTCCGACGGCGACGACAAGGACAAGGATGACTTGCTCATGGACGGCGACAAGCTCAAAGATTCCAGGGGACGCGACGATAAAGGTCAGTATGCACTATTTACCTTATAGGTTATGTTCTTATGCTTGAGTTATAGAGTTAGTATCAGTTAGAACTGTCAATATGGTTAGAGTTATATAGTTATGGCAACACAGTCCATCTTTTAGGGGACTCCCATACCAAGCAAAGGCCAGGATTGGTGCGCAATTGCCCAGATCGGAAACGGAAGCGAGAAACAGGACAGGGAAAAAGTTAAAACACTCTTTGCAAAGGTGAACAGGCAAAATGAACAGGAGACCTTCCAGCTTTGCCAACAAGATAGCTGCTTAAGTTTCATGTTCACCGTTCCCAATCATTGCATACCCATCGTCTACTTTGGCTGTGTGTCTAAATTGTAGGCCGATAGCTTTATTTAGTTTAAGAATCACGAATGTTAACATTGAGATAAAAATTAGTTATATGTGGTATTCGTGGGACGAAGCGGCGTCTGGGTGGGTTTTCTCTGGGTTCTCCGGTTTCCCCCGCCACTCATTCCACAAATTGCTCAATAATCAGCTTTCCATTCATCGATTTCGTCTGCATTTCATATCATCCTCTTCCTCGCTATCATACCTGGTGCTGGGCTGACCACCCGCTTCCAGGTCTTCACTCTGTGCGATCCATAGGTTCCTGTACTCCCCAGCAGGCGTCTGATCCTAGGCACTGGCTTGTAAGTCCTAGAGGATGTGGTGTTACATAAGGGGAGCGTAATCAGGTAAAGAAGAAGAAGAAGAAAACATCGTTAAACATTGTACGATCAGGATTCAATTGTGACTTTGATTTTTCTGGTCATTTAAATGCTTAAATAAATGGGTACAAGTGTATATAAATATGGCATGGAATTTTCAAAATGGATTTTACCGAAAAATGCGGCACTGTGGCTCAGCGGTTAGACTTCTCAATAGGTAGGCCGATTCAAGCACTGGTTATGTAAATTTATCATTGAGGAGATTGTCTTGTAAATGTATCACTTTTATTTTAATTATTGCACTCTTCACACAGCTTCCTTTTATAATCTATGTAGGCTTTGACTTCTAAAACAACTGATCGCGTTGTGCTTAGGTTTAATTTACTTTGGAGTTTTACTAATTTATAATATTAAAATGTCCTTCACGCTTCCACACTCTGTGAAGGATCGGGAATGATTTTGGTTAAATAAGTATTCTCCCCCTAACCGGGAATCGACGATCATAGAGGCAGATTTATAAACTTTTTGTGCGGCTCTGAGAGGAGTTTTAACCCTCCCTCCCCTCGTGTCCATCAGTATTATTACATTGCACCTTAATTGTTGGCAAAGTACAGTAATTATTCTATTGTAATGACAGTCACGAATTAATTTCGATAACGTACATGGAAGATACGAGTATAAACACCCACGTAGCACATTTTCCGAGTCGTGTTGTTTATACGCGCGCGTGAACATTTATCAGTTTCATATTGAGATAGAAGAGATAGCGCATGCGCGGGGCCTCGTTCCCGCGCGCGCGCAGCAAGTGTTAGCGATTGTGCTGCCACGACCATCCATCTTGATGCATCCGGATTGTAGAGTTATGACAAATGGGCCCACTACTTTTCTTGTTCAAGATAGTCAAGATTACGGACACAGTATTTCTGTGAATTAAAGCGCCAGGGATTTCTGTCCGCTTGTATTTGTCAGATTTCATATAGTGGAATACAAAGGAGAAGTTTTATGAGCTCTGTATGTGATAAACAAAAAAACGTGCTTAAGATGATAAAACTTGCAGGAAATGCGTCATATTTTATACGAGCAGTGCACCAGGAAACCAAACTTAACACACATTCTTGCACTTTAGTTCCTTTTTCTTACTTTCTATTTCGGTACTACTTACCTGTATCCGTAGTAAGTAGTGGAAATTGTGTTTTAGTAAAAAAATTTGATATAGAGGTTTCATCGGAAATGCACGTTTTAAGGTCCCTGACATTCTGCGTGTATAGTTTGCGAACAGGGGTATCATTGGTTAAAAATGAAGGGGAACACCTGCACACTATGAAGGGATGAAGAAAGAAATTACAGGAGGCTATGGTCGCAGGCAGGCAGACTACAGAGACGCGCGGCGGTCCCTACGTTCCTGAATCAAGGACCCCAAGGAATAGAATTAGATAGAAACACAAAACTTGGTGTTTGCAGACCATCTTATTATAATAGAAAAAACTGAAAATAATTTACAGAAGGCCGTATAATTTTTGAAAATGTTCATCTCAACTAATACGAGGAAGATAGAGGAATAACAGTTTGTAAGTATGGTTAGTACAAGAGTAGAGAAAGTCATGTGAGTGCAACACATCAGATTTTTGTTTTATACACGAGTCACATCGAGGCAGTATTTTATGATCACCTTGACAGTTGTAGAAACAGTGATTGACAGTAACTATTAACTGCGTGCCTTTGGTCAAAAAATTAAAAAGAAAAAAAATTACAGAAGGCGAGTATAAAGTCCCCCCCCCCCCCCCCATGGTAATACTAGGGTTAAATAAACTGTATAAACCAATCTAACTTTCGCCTATCTACCTGGGAAAGCTACAAAAAATACGCAAGTTCAGGATTTCGAACCAGGGACCTCAGATACTAACCACTCTATGAACAAGGAGTAAACTCAAGCTAACCTGCAATTTTATATTATAAGTGCATAAGATGGAGATCATCGAACGCTGGCAGTTCCTACGACCGGAGTAGAATATTGTGTACCTCGCAGCATGCGGTTCCCCTTAAATAGCGGCCTCACATCCAATCCATAACAACAGCAACGGGGGGAAATGGAAGTAGAAGACTAATGATGGCCGCGACGACAGACAGAAAATGATAGAAAAGAGGAAAGAACAGACTCCAGTTAGCCAGTCTGCTACATTGGCAGCGGAACATAAAACATGGCTATTTGAAACCTCGTCTCACCCCTTTCTCCCCCATGAGCTGTGCATGCGCTGTGGCCAGAACTTCCCCGATTGGTGGTTTTACTATCCGTAAATCGATTAATGTGGGCCCTACCCCTTCTTGGCTTTAACCAAACCCCACGGTAAAAGTTTTTCTCCCCCTCTTCTCTTTTTTAACTGTGCGAAACCGATGTAGGAACAAATTTCCCACCACACTCAACCGCAAAACTTGGGGCTTTCATAAATTACGTGAGAGCATCGCCAGGACCGTTTGCGGTTCATTGTAACGCAAAGAGAGGAAGGCGTACGTAGGTTCATCCTATTCTTCACGACAGCCTTTTAATGCAAATGCATATTTTTACTTCCTCTGCCACGTTCATAGTAGTCAGGAGAGGTATTATATTCCACCCAAAAATTCGATATCGAGATTTCACCGGAAATACACGTTTAGAGGTCCCCTGAATCTCCCAAGTAAAGAATTTTTAGAAAATTGTCCGTGAGCGCGCGCGCGCGTGTGTGTGACCCTGGGTGCGTCTGTGAACAGCAGAACTCACACACTAAAAATCACTTAAATATTAACCTTATTATGTTCAGCATTTTCCAAGGATGTTAAAAAAACATTTTAGTTGTTTAACGACGCTGTCAATTACCAGGATCACACCAGCATCGCCGGTGTGCCGGAATTTTGTCCAGCAGGAGTTCTTTTACATGCCAGTAAACCTACTGACATGGAGTTGTCGCTTTAAAACACACTTAAAAACCATCGGTCTGGGCCGAATTTGAACCCGCGACCTTGGGATCAGTAGGCCAGCGTCTAACCAACTGAGCCACCCAGACCAATTTCCAAGAACGTGACGGGAAGATTTTCAAAAAAATATTTCCTCCCTAAACTGTCCTTTACATGGACAAATGTTAGAAAATTTTGATTTTTTAAAAACTGGCACTAACGATTTTGATTAAAACTGTATATTTAAAACATTTTCACAATAAACAAAATGTATGTCTTAAATATTTTTGGGGATAGCCTCTGACGCTTTCTTCATTAAGGATGAGTTTTGCATAAGTGATAAATGCTACTACTAAAAAAATAGATATTTTTAAAACACACAATTTATGTCGAGTAAAGTTTTTGTGTAGGTAAGCATTTTCGAGGTACTTCTTATTATTGATTTGAATTTTCAATTACTTATACTTTTCCCAAATGGCAAGTTGTTATTCGTACAATAGGCTTAAACGATAGTCAAATCTTTCAAGAGTTTGTCTCCCTCATTGAAACTTTGTTCTCTTTACGTGACCAGGAGAAAATGAAGAAACAGAAGAAAGACTTCCCATTTGAAAAACAATAAGTATTGCAAAAATCAAAACAACAGCAAGGGACATCTCGGAATGATTAACCCCACGAAAAAGGGGAAAATGTGTTTGACATAAACTGTATGCTTTAGCAGACTACGTTTTTTGGTATATTGCCAGAAAGTTCAAGTAATTTTGTTTTTCAAGAAAATATTTTAAACATACGTATTTTAATAAAAGTTGTTTTTTGAGAAAATTAATGTGTTTTTAAACATTTTCTATGTAAAGGATAGTTTTGGAGTGGGTGGATTTTTAAAAATGTTTACGTAACATCATTGAAAGGTGCTGAAGTTTGGAATTTAACCGTCTTTTCATTTTCCTGTATACTGTTCACGCATATACAAGGATCTCACTCTAAAAATTGGGGTTTTTGGGGTTTAGGGTTCTTCGAAATACATATTTCCGGCGAAATCTCAACGTTTAAGTTTTGGATGAAATGCAATACTTCTCCTATTTACTATAGGTGGTGGAGAAACTAAGACATCTAAAATAATACATATCGCGAATGCATTATTGAAATACATATGAAATAATAGAGGTAGTTTTTATGAATAACACTGTACAAAACGATCTAAAAATATTATTTCTTGACAAGTTTTCCTTTAAGTATGTCATTGAGGTGGCTATTTTTCCATTTTTTATTTTTGGTTCATTTTTTCTAACAAGTAGTGACTTCATAGAAAAGGTTTATTCATAATGGCTTGGTTATCAATTTTCTTCACTTGATGCGAATATTCGCGCATTTGCAGCCAATAAATATCACTAGGTGAAGGTCATAACACAACTGCTTGCAGTTCCTGCCAGTGTCGTTGTTCATAACAATATGTCACTCTGTCAAGTCAAGGAGCCCCATTGACTATTTTGTGTAAAGAACAGCTTCCTTAACCGATAAGGACACTTCCCGCCGTGTCTTGTTAGTCCAAATGTGCTGAATTTGACGAGGAAATGGAATGTAATGTCATTATTCATTCAGTAGTGACGAAAGCTTACCCCATTGTCGAGCAGTATTGCAGGGTGTGCAAAATTCCCTTCATTTAAAATCTCGAACCGTGTTTAACATTTTCAATCACTCTATTTCTTTCTTTTTTTATCTCTCTCAAAGGTAGTTATTTGAATGAACAATTTTCTCCACCATTTACAGAACTAATGTAAGAAATAAAATTGCAGTTCTTTAATAATATCTAAAAATGTACCTCATTTACATTCTGGGAACAACTTAGTCGAAGTGTTGATTCTGGATGAACATTTTCAATCACTGCTGGTGATCTACATTCTTTCCTGATATTCATGTTTAACTATTTCTTAAAAAAGAGTTTATATGTCAAATATCCATAGCAAAAGTGATCAAGAAAAGAGAAATCTGTTCCCATAGCATCCAAACCTTTAGTGTGACACAAATAAAATTGTCCATGCAACCAAATAAGATATTTAAGAAATTCGTAGACGATCTTTATCCATTGCCTTTACTATATAATGGCTGAAAATTGTGAAATTATTTGTGAAAGACCCCATCTACGAACAATTACGAGCGTCTGATAGTGTTTTCCTCCTCGAATTCTTTTTTCATCAATCTTTTTTTATTATTAAAACATTGTTGATAATACTTCCTCAGAGTTTCTAATACTTATATTTGTTGTGTGTGTATTATAAAAGCAAGGCTACCAAAATAACAGTTTTGTATTTTCTGTCTGTCCCTTGCTGCCTCTCGCGGTTCACACAACAATGGCTGCAGCTCACTACACGTCCTGCCAACCTCCCAGCCTCTTCCTGCTCGGCGGCAACAAGTCAGGTAGACTCTGCATGCAATCTACTCTCTTAGTATAGTAGTTCTTGGTATCTCTTAGAGATACTATCCAATGGAAGTTAATTTTGTTGAAATTTTTGTCACATATATATTCACATTGTTGTAATAAGATTCACATTTTTGGTCCTCCCTATACCTAGATAACCTTCCAAGAAAGATAAAAGAAGGAAAGAATCAAAGCTTAAATTTATATGCTATTCAAAATTTTCCTTAAACATTTGTTTCTTTATTCACTATCATTTATTTTTTCTTCCACAAAAATTGTTACAAATAATTTTTACCTCTACTTCATGTGAGATAAGTATTTACAAAAATGCTTTCGTTGTACATTTCGTTATGGGAATTGGCTGGGACCCAAGCTTGGGGATAGAGTAAAAGTCATATAAGTGTAACTTATGTTTAAAACAAGAATATAGCAACAACGCGTTAAACATATTTAGTTCGATTGTCAAGCTTAAATTTCCTAATTTTTGTAAATCGGTACTCTTAAATAAAAATACTTTTTGGATTTATTTTAATACGTAGTCTAAAAATTATTATGCGAAAGTTTATTTGACTATTTCTACTCCCTGTTGCTCATCCTAAATATTTACAAGAAATAGTTCTAAATACTTAGTGCTACGGTTGTCGTTAAATTTTACTGAATCCAGTCCCTTTGTCATTATAAAGTATTTATTCTAAAAAGTTTATTGCAAAATTTTTAGCTCAAAACTGGTGTACTAACTTAAATATAAAATATAATTGCATGCTTTTGCACAAAGTAAAGAAAATAATAGTTTGGTAATTCGTAAAAATTAAGGGTGAACAAGTGCCCCCCCCCCCCCAACCCTCTCCAAGCTATGGATGTGGTTATTGTTTACCTCTTTAAAAAGTGAGTCGTCATAAACCGGCTTTGAAATTAAATTTCGTATTGCATCAGTTTACGAAAAACAAGGAATAGTTCCATATTGTTTAATAACCATTATTTTATTATAAAGTTTAAACAAATAGCAAAGTATACTCGGATATGCTTAATATCACAAAAATATTTGACAAAAATTTAACGAAATGCACATATCTCCGCGGAGTAACCCCCCCCCCCCCTCTCTCTCTCTCTCTCTCTCACGGTTTACTAGTTACGTAAAAGTATACAAAATCCACTGAGAATGAAGAGAATTTTACTTGGAAAAACTGCGATATAGAACAGGAAATTCATTTATTAAAAATCTTCAGAGTGCAACAGCATTATCCAAATGGGAAAATATGTTTATAAAGAAATATGAAGGAAAAACTTGTAAATTTCGACATCACATTTGACATAACCTGAACTTCAAGTTCACTGAAAGGGCTTCCTAACCAAAATTCAACAGTCGACATAAGCTGATGATATTAGGTACTGGCAATAAATGGGGATGAAGTATTAGTTTCGACACAAGGCACATATATTAATTTCATGCTTCACACAGTCCTGTATATTGAGAAAATGTATTCGTAAATATTAAAATGCGGCGTAGTATAAGTGAAATAGCTGAACCGATGTGTGCAGTTACTGATTCAATTAACAGTGCGATAGCATATAGACTCCCCAAGTTGTCTGACGATCATTTTCCGCTCGTCCTTCACTGTAATTAAAACATACTAGCGAATGATAAGAGTGATCCCTTTGATCTGTGAGTAAGGCTACCACTTGTAGAGGACGACGCCGCCGCACAACCCTTAATGAAATTATTTGCAGCGAGGGCTTCCCCCGCGTCAACAAATCTCACCCTCGCTGGCTGGGGTTGTCCCCTTCTGGCCCCAGATTGCCACTTACCCTCGTCAGCTGGACCACATAAACTGCCTATCATATTTTTAATACCTAATTCAGAGCTGCCGTTCCCTGCACGGCCTACTGCAATCATTTTCTGCTGTTATTGCTCCTAGTTTTGGGGTACGTTTTTGGTTTCTGTTTTTCTGCTGGGCTGAAACTCACATGCACCACGAACATAGGCAACATTTTCTTTTTGTTATAAAATACATAAAATTAGAGAAGTGAAATAACTAAAACACATTTTAAATCAATCAGGAGTTACATTTCCTCTGTAAAATGACACTATAGTGCTCAATTTCAGAGTTACCGATGTTCAACGTAACAACTCTGTTGTTGCAGAGATGGTGAGAATAAAATGAACGCATTTTCGCTTATGTTTTTTTTTTTTTTTCTATCCATTTTCTACTTTTATCATAATATTCTGAGCTGACTCACCAAAAGTAGTTCTCTGTCATTATATACAAAAGAAACACAAATGTCAGAACAAGGAAGATTGCTGAAATCTGAATATTAATGTTTTAAGTGGATATTTATAGTCATATGTCTAGTTTTGGAGTCTTGATAGCAGAAGTGACTAAAACATTGTATTTAAATGGAAGGAATTACTAGTACAGTGAAGGATTTGGGAGAAGCAACTACTCTTAAGTCAGTTGTTGGAGTCACACGAGAACACTCCTAAAAGTATTACGGTTGCGCGCATTTGCTATCAAGGCTCTATGCTCCATAACTGTTCTCCTTAACTTTGGCAGGAGTTGGGGTGTAGTTCAGAGTAGTTTTACAAGATTTGTAAACAGACTCGCACTTATAGCTTGTGAAACGCGGGTTCTGTGTTCGCAGACCCCATGCACCACCACGTGAAGACGGAGCACCACCTGGACAAGGACTGTATGGACGACGATGACGATATCGACGACGAGGAAGACAGGAAGCCTGGCGGGGACTTGCTGATGGGGCACCACATGCATCATCATCCACATCCCCACATGTTGGGCGGCGGGGGGCTCAAGGACGAGCTCAAGGGGGGCGGCGGTCCGAACTCCGACTGCGGCGTACCCATCCCCGCCACGAAGCCCAAGATCTGGTCCCTCGCCGACACGGCCGCCTGCAAGACGCCGCCCCCACCGCCTCCGCAACATCTACACCCACATCAGCAGCAACAGCAACAACAACAGCAGCAGCCCTGGCTCGGCAGTTGCGGCAGCATGAACATGGGAATGAACGTAGGCATGAACAGTTTCGCTTTACCGTCCGCAGCCATGAGCCCATCTGCCGCAGCGGCTGCACCCTATTCTCGCTACGGCGGTCTTTTATCCGGGCCGTACGGCGGCGGTGGAAGTGGGGGCGGAGGTCCAGGCCACGGCGGCGGCGCCGGTGCATGTTCCGCGGCATCTGTAGGAGCGTCGGGGTTCCCCGAAGTGCAGACGGACACTCCTCCTCAGACGCCGCCCAACATGAAGCTCCCTAGCGTGGCCGGGAACCTCCTGGGAGGCAACCCGGCGTCATGTTTTGGAGGCGGCGCGGGTGCCGGTGGACAGTCCTCCTCGTCAGGAACTGGAGTACCACCGCCTTCCTCAGGATACGGCTCAGCGGGCACGGCAGCCTCGACCGGGCACCACAACTTCCTCGGCAACTTCGGACGTCTCCAGCAGTCGCCGCAGAAGGACCGACCCAGCGGCAAAGAGGCGGCGTACCACCATCACAACATGATGGGGGCGACTGGTGGAGGCGGCAGCAATAACGGCAACGGAGTCAACCCCCAGGGTCCCAACGAGGGCACCGCCTTCAAACCCTTCTACAAGAGGTGAGTACTTGCTCTTCATTAAAACTTCATCCTACTGTGTTATAACGGTCACATGACGTATTTCCTTAGTTCTATAAATTAATCACACAGAAACAAATGTTTTTATCTATCTTTTAATTTGGTGCATATACAGACAGACCAGGTTTAGTAAAGCTTAGAAAGGTCAAAGGAAGGAAAAGAATAGAGCCAATTAGAGAGAAGGAAATGAGAGTGAAATGAATTAGGAGAAAATGAAAATTATAACAACAAAGGAAAAAGGAACAAATACAAATGGGATCAGGAAGAGGCAGAAGGAGTTAAAAGCAAAGTGAGCAAGAAAGCAATAAATAAAAAAGCAGGTACATTTGAAATATGGGGGGGGGGGGGGGGGGGGAGTTAGCAGAGGAGGAGAAGAGATGGAAAAGGGAAAATTTGGAAAAATGACTATGGGAGCAAACATTGAAGTGTCCCGAGTCCTCCTGGCCAGTTATGCGGCCTTCTCGACCTGGGGCCGCTACTTTTCTATCAAGCACCTCCTTAATTGGCCCTCCCCGGTGACCTAACGAGGCTGAGTGCGCCCCGTGCCAGACCTCCCATGGTGGTACCGGGCATCGAACCCGGCTTCTCCACGCCATAGACAAATATAATTATTCTATGAAATTTTTATAATTGGAAACCGTAGGAGATTTACAAAAATTTATTAGAGATTATAAATTTACGTTTATGCGGATTAAAACCCTACTATCATTGTATGAATACATTGTGGAAGTATGGATATAGAGTGATTTTTAAATGGTAAGTAGCCGATAATGCTCACTAGGACGTAAAGTGCCCAAAGCTTTGTCCTTTATATAAATTGGTATATAAGGGTTGAAAATATCAATAGAGAAATGGTAGGTGTCGTATTACTTTAAGCAAGACTCTAGGTTCGAGTGCGAAAATTATTGTACTGATTGACCAAGCACAATAGTTTTGCTTATAAGGAGCTGAAAATAAAGTTTAAGGGTAGTGTTAATTTGTTTTCAAGTGTTTAGGTGATTTTTGGGGTTATTACTTAACCTATAAATTTTTGTCAGATCCTGTAGTATGGTTTTACAATATTTACTTTTGACCAGATGAGTTAAGGAGTGCAAATTTCTACATAAGGGTGAAAAATAGTTTCTGAGAAGTGTAAAGTAGCTTGCAAGGGGAAGCCCCCTTTTTACTTTATTAGAGCAAGGAGTTTTAGGTTATATTTATCAACGCAAAGATCCGGGCATTCTGTAACCTTTTAGCAATGCTTTTTAGTTAGGCCCTATATAATTGCAACATTTTAATTCAGATATACCCAAAGAGTCGATTTATTTACGGGTTGAAAGATTAGGGGTTGAAAATAACTATTATTCCTTGACAGATTTCAAGATCGTGTTACAGGGAAACAAACTAAGATCGCTATGGTGGCCACAACCCCGTAGGGTGATTTAATTAATTCTAAAAGCCATTCACGTGGGGGCCGACAAGCTAAGCCAGTTACTTTATCGAAACATTCACTCTTTTATTCGAAATCTCTATGTTTGGCCTTGTGTTTCTTGCAGTTCGCAACCAATGGGTGGAGGATTCGTGTCTCCAGTCTAATGAGGGCAGAGTTCGGAGGCAGGCGGTCCCCTACGTACAACCAAAAGGTAATTAACTGTTTTCACGTTCATTATTAGATAGCATCCTCCACCCGCGGCCGGGTCTTGTAGGGGTGCCATTAACTCATTACTCTGATTGCTTCGCTCATCACCCTCCGTTTGGGTGATAATGACCACTTGTTAAGCAAATTGTACATACTTGTCAGTGATCAGTTTAGTTCCAACACTTGTCATAATGTGACAACGTTTCTCATTTCAGAAAAATCTTTTTACTTTC
The DNA here is from genome assembly GCA_030765045.1 of Tenodera sinensis. Classification (NCBI taxonomy): domain Eukaryota; kingdom Metazoa; phylum Arthropoda; class Insecta; order Mantodea; family Mantidae; genus Tenodera; species Tenodera sinensis. The sequence continues at coordinate 161,113,292 of CM060966.1, read as the reverse complement.
TCTACCACGTAATACTGGAGGTATTGTACTCAACCCAAAAATTCGATGTCTAGATTTCACCTGAAATATATGTTTTTATCCTCCTGAATTGAAAAAACTATTTTTAAAAGAAGCTCCCGTGTGTGTGTGTGCGTGCGTGTGTGTGTGTGTGTGTGTGTGTGTGTGTGCGTGCGTGCGTGTGTGTGTGCGTGTGCGTGCGTGCGTGTGTGTGTACATATTACTAGTCAGGCATTAGCTTCCATTAAATGTTGTGTCTGCCGTAATATTAACTACACTGTTGAAAAATGTTAGTTTCATTGAATCACCCTACAGAAGTGGTTGATAAAACTAAATACAATAATTACCAGCAGGTTAAGAAAACAAGGTGCGTTTACTGCAACAAGTTAAACTTCTATCTTTAACCTGTTTTTTATCGCCAAGATAGCAAGTCATGTTGCTCCGTGACTTTGTAACTAAAAACAAACATAGGGGACCAGGGAAAAAATCCACTGCGACGCATTCATGAGTTTATTTACTTGAATTTCTCCAGGGTATTTGTATAAAACCTTATTCGTCTGTGCACATCGAAAGAAACCTTAATTGCACATTTATACTTTCGTTTTAAATACCATAAGAAAAATACAATAAGCTAAAACGATCATCAGACTTTTAAACAGCGGATCGCTATGGATTTGAAACTCCATTCTCTTTCTATAAACTGTATGAAGAACGCAACTCAAAAGCGAAATTTTGGACAAATATCAAGTCAGATATTGTCTAAGAATTTTATGAAAAACTGAAATTCTAAACACAACTTTGCATGGAAAATCTTTCGTAATGATTGTAATTATAATTATTAAAAGTCTGAGACGTTGACTTGAGGAATAATATGCATATTATTATTATTATTATTATTATTATTATTATTATTATTATTATTATTATTATTATTATTATTATTATTATTATTATTATTATTATTATTATTATTTTTTTTTTTTTTTTTTTTTTTTTTTTTTTGACGTTAGCCATTGCCGAGATATTCTTTGCTTGAAATTTCAAAAACTAATACCTACCTTTCTCAAAAGGAAATCGGTATTCGTTTTTTTAACAAAGTATGCGATACATCGATTTCTGTTAATGCTTATATCGATTAATCTAAAGTTGACTAAATAATAGTTTCTTGAAAAATATGTTCTTGAAATTATTCTTATACCGAACATTTATTTCTAAAATTCCCAAGGAAAAAATATCTGAGAAAAACTGATTTCTCATGTTAAATACCTATTTCCAGTGATTTAATTTGTGTCTTTAAGGTATAGAGTATAAGAAATTATGTAAGGCAACCTTCATACAGCAACAATTCCACCAAACAGTTTGTGGTACGCCCATTGTTGCCAAATGATAGTGCGCAATGTGAAATTCCCGCACAGTACAATCAGGTCGTTAAGCCGAACTAGGGAAAAATACATCTAGTGGCTGGCTTAAATGGAATAAACGTTTTAATGGAGTCGATTAACGATTTTTTTTCTTTTTATATCCCTTTCCATTGTTCAGCTGGAAAGGTCTGTGGAGATAACATCTCAATTCCTCTCTCCACAAACAACAATCTGCATTATAATGCAATCACAAATAAATCTGAGTGGCTGGCACACGCTGATGTCTTTAACAATGTGGTCATTTTTACAAGCTACAGACTTGTTACATTTTCACAACCGTGGGAGATTACACGTGCAACTCTATTAATGTTGGTGTAAGATAAGTTGGTAGCTTGTTTGTTCCTCTGTTGCGATGTAAAAGGATAAGAAATTGCCTCTAGAGCAGCTGATGTGTCATTGTTCATAGTTTTGACACTAAAGCAGTGTTGCCAAGTGTGTCAAACATTTTTAAAATCAACTTTTTGCTGTCTGGAACGAAACAATATAAGCAGGTGCGTGTACTTCAAGGATTTCTTCCATTTAGTTGTTAGTAATACTCGTAAACTGATTTCTTTATTTTCATTAAGTCACCCTTGTGAAAAATTTAGCGTTACAATTTTCAAAGAACGCAGGAGGAAACAGTTTTTGCAAGTAGTTTTCTGGGGCTGCAAAAGATGGCACTGAGTGTTTGCTGAGGTTCCATATTTAGATACACCAGTTATGGTCAAAATCAGCTCAAAAGGGAAAGAAAACTTCTACATCAGCTTTTACAGAAAATAAAGTAGATGAAGCTGGTGCCAGTTTGGAGTGACCGCTTCGAGGATCATAAACAAACTAACTGAACACAGACAATATGGCGCTTCAGAAAAGCCTACGTGATATCTTTTCAAACAACGCTATTTACATTACACATACATAAATAAATAAATACAGTAGCAATGATGGTGCCAGTATTAATATATATTTGATGACTATTTTATGTTTTTAGTGCCTATTGTGCGATATCTTCTTATAACTTGTATGTGCATTGGGGAGAGCAGTAAAATCCAGTGTTTAAGGAATTGTTAAAATCGTTCACTGGTGTATCAGAACAGTAAAATACAATCGGGCTTGACTTGGAGATAATCCGTTAACAAACCGGAAGAGCTAGACACAAACGTATTGCAGGAAGAAAGTAGAGCTCATTAAAACACAAATGTCAAATACAAGTGTTTGTGACATTCATCGTTTCCGAATTATTCATTGTTGTCTGAGGTTTCCATATTTTAGGGCCGCACTTTGAAATGTTAAGTAGCTGTTCTTTTGCTTTTCTCATGAATTGAAATCGAATAGAATATCAAGACTAGGACATATGGACTGCTTTTTAAAGAGTTAGCTTCAGTTCCAGCCTTCTGTATTCTCCTTGTGTACCCTCAGTGGTATGTGATACCAACCTTCGTGGTGTGCAAGGAGCCTGTCTGACTCACATTCAACAGTTGGCTGGCTAGTAGGTGGTTTTTTGTTTAATCCAACAGGAGAAGAAGAATGTTGGAGAACTAGCTCTTAAGGTCTAGGGACCCTGGGTCCATTTAAGAAGTATTTCTACCATGTTATTCATTCAGGCCTACCAACTTAAAGAGAGTTAAAAAAAAGAAGAAAGAATAAGATATACTGTTACATTCACTTTTGGCCAATGTGGTGAGAGGGTAAAGTACAAAAATATTTTATAAAGTATAACGGGCTCAATACAAATAACCATAATGAATATGACGATGAGAAGAAGAAGAAGATGAACAAGAACAAGAAGAAAAGAGCATCAGATCAATTAAGGGACACTCGAACTAACATTTGAATTTTCTATATTTTTATACGACGAAATCATTAAACTCTAATTGCCCAACAAATACCATCAGGAAAAAAAAATAAAATAAAATAATTATGCACTTTTAAACTAATTAACTTCTTTGCTTTGATGGACATAAATATTTTTTAAAACTCTTTTTGTGTATTTAATTTTTTAGAGGAAGGTCGCGTCTATGTGTGTGTCTGTCTGTGAGCAGTATAGCTCAAAAACGAAAAGTTAGAAACCAATGTTGGTATTTAAGTTTAATATCTTTCAAGGATGCGACACGAAGATTTTGAAGAAAAGCCCTACGTCCTAGACTACAGTTTACATATAATATTTTTCGGAAATTTTAATTTTCTTAAAAATGGTTCTAATGATTTTGTTTAAAACGGTATATGTTTAAGATATTTTTATGACAAATGAAATGTATACTTTGAATTTTCTGTCTACACCCAGGTAGCCCTGTTTACTGTTGATGACTTTTGCATAACTGGTAAACCGTAATAGATAGGTAAAATTTTACTATACAATTATGTCCAAATGTATTTTTTGTGAGGAGAATAATTTCGGAAATATTCCTTGTTATTTCTCTGAGTTTTGACATTCTTAAATATTACTCAAATGGAAGGTCGTTATTCACTTTTTTATCTCTTGGCCGTGCAAAGAGAACGGAATTTCAAAGGTTTAAAAGCTTTGACTATCGCTCAAAGCCTACTGTTCCCATATTCCCCTTGCAACTATAAGGAAACAAGCAATAAGATAATTTCTACAAATGTTTATCTCGACTGTCATGAAGAAGATAGATGAATAAGAGTTTGTAAGTAATACAAGAGTAGGGAAACTCATGTGAGTGCAACACATCTGATTTTTACTTTCTCTACTGGCAAGTAGGGGAAGTATTGTATTCCACCCAAAAATTCGATGTCGAGATTTCACCGGAAATATATGTTTTGAGACCCCCTGAATCCAAAAAAGCATGTTTAGAAAAAGGTCCGTGTGTGTGCCTGTGTGTCAGTCTGTCAGTCTGTGGACAGCATAACTCAAAAACGAAAAGTCCGTTAAAAATCAAAGTTGGTATTTAAGTTTAATGTCTTTCAAGGATGCGACACGAACATTTTGAAGAAAATAGCCCCACCGTAAACTACCCTTTACATGGAAGATTTTTCGAAAATTTTTATTTTCTTGAAAATGGCTATAACGATTTTGATTAAAATGTCATATGTTTGAGATATTTTTATGACAAATGAAATGTATATCTTGAATTTTCTGGCTATAGCCCCTGTAGTCGTATTTACTCTGGACGACTTTTGCATAACTGGTAAACCGTTACAGATAGACCAAATTATACTATACAAAAAATGTAGAGCTTGCTAAAATACACAATTTATGTCTCAATAAATTTTCTTGTAGGGTGAACCATTTCGGAGATATTCCTTGTTATGTGTGTGAGTTTCGCAAAACTTAAGCTTTCGTGAAATGGAACATCGTTGTTCATTTTTTTATATGTTACGTGTGCAAAGAGAACGGAATCTCAAAGCTTTAAAAGATTTAACTATCGCACAAAGTCTACTGTATTCTAATATTTCCCTTGCACCTACAAGGAAATAAGCAATAAGATAATTTGTACAAATAACACGAAGAAGATATAGGAATAAGAGTTTGTAAGAATGGTTAGTACAAGAGTAGAGAAAGTCATGTGAGTGCAACACATCAGATTATTTAGTTATGCTGTTTACAGAATAGGGCATATCTCTCTACATTGTCAACAAAGGAAGGATGAAAATGTATGTATTAATATGGAAGTGACTTGTGTGTTGGAAGTGCGAAAGCAGGAAAGTGCTGCCAACTTATCAAGTCGTCCCATCCCGCCTTGCATCTCGCATGTTGTTTCAATTTGTTTTTTTCAACTACTGTGCACGAAATGTATCGAAGGTAACTAATGATGGCAAGGGAGAGAGTTGGCAGCCTGTTTACCTAAACATAACTGATAGCTGTGAATCCAAAAAAGGGTTGGTAGGTGTGAAGTGAAGCACGTTCATCATCAGGTGGGAACGACACTTATCGCCACCCTGACATAGACGAATATGGGAGATCCCAATCAGCGAGCAGCCTCTTCCACGTACCTAACTAAATCGGTTACTGTCAATCGATGCTGTTTTGTCTCGTAAACAAAAATAAAGGACTGAGATAAAAAGACAGTGTCACACCTTCTGTCTCTTTCCAAACCCTCACATCTGTTTCGAATCATTGACCTTACGCGCTCTGTACACACAAAGACAAAAAAATCTGATGTGTTGCACTCACATGACTTTCTCTACTCTTGTACTAACCATTCTTACAAACTCTTATCCCTATATCTTCTTCGTGTTAAGATAAACATTTGTATAACTTATCTTATTGCTTATTTCCTTGTAGGTACAAGGGGAATATTAATACAGTAGGCTTTATGCGATAGTCAAATGTTTGAGATTCTGTTGTCTTTGCACACTTAACATATAAAAAATGAACAACGATGATCCTTTTCACGAAAGTTCTAAGTTTTCCGAAAGTCACACACATAACAAGGAATATCTCCAAAATGGTTCACCCTACAAGAATATTTATTTGGACATAAATTGTGTATTTTAGTAAGATCTACATTTTTGGTACAGTATGATTTGGCCTATCTCTAACGGTTTACCAGTTATGCAAAAGTCGTCCAGAGTAAATACGACTACAGGGGCTATAGCCAGAAAATTCAAGATATACATTTCATTTGCCATCAAAATATCTCAAACATATGACATTTTAATCAAAATCGTTAGAGCCATTTTCAAGAAAATGAAAATTCTCGAAAAATTTTCCATGTAAAGGGTAGTTTAGGGTGGGGCTATTTTCTTCAAAATCTTCGTGTCACATCCTTGAAAGACATTAAACTTAAATACCAACTTTGGTTTTTAACCGAGTTTTCGTTTTTGAGTTATGTTGTCCACAGACTGACAGACACACACACGGACCTTTTTCTAAAAATGCTTTTTTTTTTTTTTGGATTCAGGGGGCCTCAAAACATATATTTCCGGTGAAATCTCGACATTGAATTTTTGGGTGGAATACAATACTTCCCCTACTTACCAGTAGAGAAAGTAAAAAATATTTTGTGTGTTACACTCACATCATCTTCTTTACTGATTCTTCAACAAAGTAGCATTACAATGGCTAATTCTTCTATTTTATCCTCCTGAGTCCTGAGATCGCAATATTAGAGTTAAAATTATTAGTTGTGCTTAATGCGTTTCTATGGGCCAAAGTTAAACATTTTTAAAAAAATCCAATTTTTTTTAGGGTTTATTTTTTTTCGGGGAGGGGGGGCTAAAATGACATTTAGACAACTCCAAATTTTATTATGTGGATCAATGTGTTATTAAGTATCAAAAAAAAAAAAAAAAAAAAAAAAAAAAGAAGAAGAAGAAGAAGAAGAAAAGAATATTCAAAACATAAAATGTTTTTGGGGAGATTTAATGTTCAGAGGGGTTTTAGGGCTAGTGTCATATATACCTCGGGACTATATTCAATTTTTATGATTTTTTTTAATCCTATACCATCGGCCGTCATGAATTGAACACATTCACAGAGGGAGAAAAAAAATTCCAAAACCCGAGTTATATAACAGCAAAGGATGCAGGAGGTTATGTTAATCGAGATAAACATTTCCAGAAATAGGTTTACTTGCATATTTCCTTGTAGATGATTAGGGGAATGCAACAGGTATACTAATATAAATAATGGGCTGTTACAGCAAATTTAAAAAGAAACATTTGACAAGAGAGAATTTCATGTTGGAAGAAGGAATAGGTACAAATAAAGCAAGCTCATCAGAGAGAGAGAGAGAGAGAGGGGGGGGGCGGAGAGAATCTTATTACACTACTGATACTATACAATTTATGTCAGATAAACTTTTTGTAGAAATAACCATACTTTTCTCAAATGGGAAGTCATCATTCCTTTTTTCTGTTCTCTCCGTGTAAAGAGATTCTACGATTAAAGCTATCACATAGCGATCATCTCTTAAAGTATTTTACTATCGGTTTAACCTACTGTATTGACCTACTCCTATTTTCCCTATAAGAAAATACGTAATAAAGTAATTTCTACAAAGTTTGTCTCGATTATCATGAAGTAGATATCTCCTATTTTGTAGGAGAGTGAGTAGAGAAAGTTGTGTGAGTGTACGCATCAGGCTTTTTAGTTATACTTTCATAGGCAGATACATACAGAACTTTTTTGAAGTGTACTTTTGGATTCTGTGGGTCTAAAAACTTGCATTTTCGTGTGAAATCTGAATGTCCAATTTTTGGTTTGCAATATCTTCTCCATCTATGGTGTTTATGGTGGAGAAAATAATGAAGTTTAGTGAGTAGAGAAAATCATGTGAATGTTTAATATAGACACTACGTATTCATAGGTGCCCAAAATATGTATATCTGGCAAAATGTTAAAATTTTTGTTAGAAGGCAATACTTCCTCTGGTGCTGCAGTAGGTAAAGATTTGACCACATTGTTGGAACGCCATTAGGTTTCTCTCTGGACGGACGGACGGACGGACGCACGGACATAGTTGAGGTCAGCACGCCCACCAAACAACGGTAAAGGGGACATCTAACCGGTTGTAAACTCTGGGGACGAATGTTGGACTGGGAGCGATTCATGCAAATGAACACCGATAATGTATGTGCCCAGAACTGAATTACTGATCTGCAGGGCGTTACACCAATACACTCCTGCCACCTAGCGTACCTTTCCTTTTTTCTCTCAGATAAAGTCGTTACAATTTCCACTTTATAACCAACTTTCCTGCATTGTGGAATGGGAAGTCCTCTGGAAGACTCCTTTACAAGAGTGCAAATGTTAGTATCAGATTCTTCATACATCGATACAACAGGGATCTGGATGGTTGCTTGTTGAGGCTTGCATCCGGAGATGCCGGGTTCGATTCCCGTCGGTTGCCCACCCGAACTTGGGTTTTTCGTAGTTGTACCTGGTACATAGGCCAATGCTGGGGTGATTTCGATATACCATGACTTCCTTGGTCGATGGGACATTAATCTTCTTCTCTGTGCCCTACATCCCTTTGTAACTCCTTGTCCCTGGGTGAGAGTATTAGCTACAATAGATCCAGATAGCATGGGTGCGCGTGCGAAGTTGGCTCATAAATTTAATGGAAGCTTACAGCAACTTTTGGGGATGTAGACTTTAACTGTCTCTGAATTTGAACACGAGACACTTCAACTACTGAAGTTTTGTAACTTCTAAAGTATAAATAACTTTACTTTTTAAAAATAACCACTTCCGTAACAACGGTGAAAATCTTAAGTTGCCGTAAGTCGCAGAAGAACTAACCGGAGAATCCCCTTGCAATGACCGCCAAGTGTTATAACGCGACTGCGGTCTTAGGCGTTATGAAATGCCAGTAATCAATCTCAGTGAAACTTTTCAGTACAAAAAAAAAAAAGATGCACACATTTTTTATCAACATAGTTTATGATTCCCCTCCAAAGCTGCCAAATCTTAAGCGTCTCATTCGCACCTGAAACGTCCGTCCGTCTGTCCGTCCATCCATTAGTCATTTATTTATCAAAGTATTAATCTTATAAATAATATGATAAAATGTTCTTTGTATATAACATAAAATGCTTTTTATTGTTGGAATTTTAGCAATTGAAGATACTTTCTGACAGCAGAGAAGTTCGCATTTACTTTAAAATCCTATCCTTAGTCATATTTCATCCTTCAAATATTTCTGAAAATAGAATGTGACTATTTGGTATAAGCTATTATTCCATGGTAACTAGACACGACATCTCACGATTTGCTTTCTTTTGTTTTTGCAGCTCACCGTGCGACGAGCCAGGACGGTAGTTTCCAGCAGGTGTACCAACCTTGGCGAGTGAATAAAGTGTTCTCATCGGACTCGGATCTCAGAGCCGACACGAACGATTCAAAACATCGACTTGAACAGGAGAGAAGTGTTACACAGCTTGGATTTGCGAAGTGAGCTTCTGTGGGTGTGTTTAATTTGTTGAGAAGAAATTCTTTCACGTACCTGAGGATCGCAGTGTGCTGGTATGGGTTACCAAAGCCTTGGACAAGGTCGCCGGAACTGCAACAAAAGAAAAGGACATTTTCTGGACCTAAGAGTCCAGCGGGGCAAAGTGCAAGAAATTTAAACAAAAGTTAAGTAAATTAGGTTATAGATATATCATCTATTTCATATTAAAATCATAATACTTACTATTATTATTCGGAAAAAATAAAAATTATAAACAATATATAAAGTTAGGTGCCGGGGAAGTTAACTTAGGTTAGTTTCAAGTGAGGCAAGGACACAAGGCAAAGTGCTGTTCGTTTTAAACTGTTTGCTATCGATACTAAGTATCGATTATTGTGAAAAGCAAGAACTTTTATCCATTGATGACTTCCCTATGGAAAGAGACAGTTGAGTGTTCAGGTGTGGTTTTGAAATGAACGGATTTAGCACCCAAAACTTCTGATTTTTGTCAAAATTTCCCGCTGGAAATATTATTCAGATTTTTTGTGTACAGTCACTCATAAAATGAGGACCCCCAGACCGATGATTTTTAACATCTTTCAGTGTTTTTCAATAATGGTAATCCAGAAACAAACATTTCAACTCATTGTTGTGCAAAACAATCACACAGTTGCAATATTTCTTGTGATAAACTTGTTTACTTCTCATATTATAGTGTTTGTGCATTGTTGATGTTTTAATTATTACTATTATTATGTTTTTTAAATAATAAGTATTTTATGTTCATTGACCCCACCTATCTGTAGGGTCTAAATTTTCTTCGTGACTGTACATTTCAACAGATATCTGTATATAGCAAGAAAATAACTCATTTGTCTTATTTCACTGTGACTTTGATCCCTCATTGTTGTAATGAATGTGTGGGGAGAGGAGGTGAAAGAAAGGAGAGCTGAGACAGGGAAGCCAACTGTATCAACTGAAGGTATACCATTACTTAACTCTTTTTCAAAGAGATAGATCTATATTTGTTGTTTATGTCTGTTAATGTGTTTGAAAGAAAATCACACAAGACCTTCACACCTTATTATTCTATCTATTACAATAAATAAAAAAAGAATAATGATTAAACACAGTGCACCATTCCTGGTGTAATATTAGCAGTAGCTGGAATAAGGTCCTCCCACCACTGTTCTTCATATGTAAGGATTAGAACTGGTATTCGAATAGGTGTTCTTCAGGAAGATGCCATGCAAGTTTCTGAATGTGCTCCTTCTGCCAGATATTGCGCTGTAAAATACTACACCCTCAGTGCCATCTTGTGATCAAACTTGTAAGTCGTTTCAGCAATGAATGTCGTTAGAGCGCTAGTTGTTTATTTACGACTTGTGTTTGTTTGTGGCCAACGGAGGAACTACGCGTGCTCTGCGTAACCTGTGTATAGGGTATGTATGTAAACACGACAACAGCGCCATGCGCATTGCTAAACGTCACGAGTATTGCATTTGTTTATTAGAAGTTAATTATGCAGGATGTAAACAACGGAAAATAAGCTTTTGATTTACGGTGGGTTTTGGTAGGGCTACGCGAAGACTTCTAAAGGGGTACGTAAAATTTAACTTAGGTAATCTAATTTAATCCTTCTTTGTGTATCATTAAATACATTGTAAAGATTATAATCTATTTTAGATATGGTTATGTATAATTTGAATTAACCAGGGTTAGGCCTAGGGATACTTGTGGATTGCAAAGAAGCCTCTGATTGGCAATAAACGCACATTTCTTCGGCGCAGAATGTCTTTCAGTCGAGTGTTGCATACACTGACACTTAACCTCAGCTGGAGCAATACTAATTGCTATTTCAAAAGTCCGGGTTTGATTCCCTGCTAGACTCAAAAACGTTTTCTTTCGTAAAGAGGACTTCTCAACATGTGCAGAGTCTACCTGGTAAATCTGTGTGCAATATGGCTACTCATTAATAATTAAACCTACATTAGGATCGTTGCTGGGCAGATATCAGACTACACGACCAACACTTATTCTGTAAATAAACTTATAAAAACAACGAAAACCTACAGTAACCTAACCTAAAAGTCCAACGAATAAAAATGTTTTAGCCAAAGCCCGCGATAAGGCCATGGCATTTAAAGAGGGATAGAAAACATTGAAGCAAGGAAATGAAGAAGAGATCACAAATAACCCCTTTTAATAAACTCTATTCTCATTTAGGTAAACAAGTTGAAATGACAAGCCAATAATACTAATACCTGAAAAGGAAATCGTGGTTCAACAATATCTCTAAATTTGACCTCCTCTGTTGGATCAGAATTTATACTTCTCAGGCAAACAATGTAAACAAGTTTAAGAGGCTGCTGGCAAAGATTTTTATATGTAATAGAAATTATAACTTAATATTTATTTATTCCTCATTATTTTTGTGTTCAAATGATAAACGTCCACAAGAAGTTGTGTAAAGAAACAAAAGGAGCTTGCTCTGGGTTTGCAATTTATGCAGAAATTATTTAAAGGTAGTTATGGTTCACAATCAAAGTTAGGGTTCATTTCCTTATGCCCTTAGGGCGAGTCGCCATTGGTTAATACACTTTTAAACTGCCAGAATGATACATCTCACTCTACAGAGTGCAGTTTCCCTTTCAACACCAAGTTCTTAGAACTATAATCTATCTCAAATTAGAATGATCCTGTAGTAAACACATGGAAAAGGCTCTTAGGCTGCTGATTGGTGGCGGAAATCATGGACGTTTGGGTGTCTTAAGTTCTATTTACCTGTATGTCATCTTTAGCCCCCTCTATGGCCTGCGTCACATTCAAGAGGTCCCGAGTTCGCATCTCAGATGAGTTACTCGGATAAGATTCTTTCCTCCATGCAGCCGGGAATCGAACCCGGGATCTGTGCATTTGAAAGTTAGCATACTAACCACCAGACCACAGAGGCAATCAGTGACGTACGTAATTTTCTAACCAATGTTCAGCTGGAATAATGGAATTCGGGGAGAGAAAATTCTATAAATGTTCAGATTCATTTTATACGCCGTCTAGATACACCACAGATACATATGTTCTAGGTTTCTAAATTCAAAAAGAAATATTTACAAGACAGAAAGAGATTAAACAAAATGCGGCGCGGTTATGCACTGCTAACCCATTGTTGTTAATTTGTGTCACTAATGAAATATTTGTATTCCTTTACGATATAGCTGTGTCAGAAAAAAATAGGTTTCGGAACTGAACAGCTTTCGTTTGAGCCATCTGCATTTTGTATCACGGTGCAACAATGCAATATAAAAATCACATAAAACATTTCAATCATATATGTGTAAGATTTGTTAATATTTTAGGAGTTAATATAATTGTATTAATAAAAATACCCAATTTTGTCAAATGGTTGTTTAATCCGAATAAAGATTTTATTTTACCTTTGATAGATCATTATAAAGAATTTCATATTGGAATGTTTTAAAGTTCAAATTTGCGTATATGAAGATATGGAAATATTTAATAAAAACAGGGCAGTTATAAAATTTCTAAAAATGGCTGTGAGTCTCTTAAATAATCATACTTAAGAAAGAAATTCTGAAGCGTAACCATTATGCGTCTACCGATAATATTAGTTCTGTATAATACATTAATCTCATTAGTTACTGTTAACGACACTAGTTAGCGCTGGTGTCGTGAGGAGTAAGACATGAACAATTCTTGCGCAGAGGGGAAGCTGCCCTCCTTCCCTCCCTCACTGCAACGGCTGAGAGAGGGGGAATAGATGCGCCAGTTTGCCGCAAAACACTACAACAGCGCGTAGCTGAAACAATTGCACTTCACATGAAAGTTATTGTTGGCACATGGCCATAGTTATAGCGAAATCTCTTTGTTTGTTATAAAGCTAATTCTTATACATATAATCTCATTAGTAATATGCACCAAAACTATGCTACCGAACTTCAGTTATTCGTAAACAGAAATATTATGAATTCTGCGCATACATAATTGCGCAACTTCCCCCACCATCAGTCATTCACGTGAAGAGTTGTCATGCGCATCTAGGGGAATTATTCTTGTCTTGCATCACGACCTATAGCATCAAACACGTGGGGGATAGAGTCCACTCCTCGTTGTTTACAATAGGATCGTTTTCGTCTGGGATGGAGTGTAGTTGATTAAACCGATGGAAAGTTAGCACTAAAGAGTGATGTAATCAGTTCGAGTTAGTCGCACTAATTTATAGATCTTCCAGGTGCAAGCTTGCCTAACCACCACTAGATGGCACTGAAGTGGCCCCAAAAACAGCGCAATAGCGGGTGTTCGAAGGCGTCTGTATTTATCTCACCTGATAGAAATTCAAACGTTTACAAACCTGTAACTCACATGTAATAGAAAAAATAATGATACAATCTCTCCAAAGGAGGACTCGTATAAATTGTTTTACAAATCTGCATTTATTTGTCTGTGATAAAACTTCACCCCAAGAAAATATGTTAACACAAAAACAAATCTGCCTGAGTTTGAATTTGGGGACAGAAATATTTCCGCCATCTTGGCACGTTCTTTCATGTGAGGAATAAAATGAGTCATGTTGGAGGAAGACAGTGAACTGTAGACATTAAATTAGCTGAATTTGGAGAATTTTTTGGAAACAAAACAAAATAAAATAATTTGTTGACTGTGTGAATGAATGCATTATTGTTGTACATAGATTAGTTTATTATTATTATTAATTTTATTATTTTCCTACTGTTCTCTTATTATAATAAAAACTCAAATTTATATCCTTTTGGAATGCAAATTAAATCATAAATTTACTCTTCCATCCAAAAAATAAAAAATTGTAAAATTACTAAAACATACATGGCTATTCCTCTGACTTAAATTTATAATTTTATTCCCAGAATTTTGTAAATGTGTATTAATTCAAAACAAGGAAAATCTATAATTGTTTGTACATAACAATTTTAACGTTATTTTTTAAATAGTGAATTATTGAATTAATTGAGGTTAACGTGAGCATCAGAGGAGGAGTCAAGTTATGAAAAAAACGTTTTGCAAATCTCCGTACTGCCAAAAAGTCCCTGTAATAAAAGCTGTTGTATATTTATTTTGAAATTTATTTTTTTGAAACTTAAATTGTGCATTGCACTATTGTTTTTGCAGCTTGCATTATTGATGTTAGTTTTGTGGTATTACATTTTTAAACTATTACTGTATAATGATTATTATTTTATGTTGTAAAATTATTATGAACCCTCCAAAAGCACTTTTAGGGTTAATATTAACATAATATACAGTTTTTTAAAACAAATTCCTTTGTAAGAAATAACAATGATTGAGACAGTTTATTATTGATTCCATGTACATTTTGTTTGTACATAGCTTTGTGTGAATAGGATCATTATTGTCTATTTGATCTATTAAACCAAGTCTATACACGTGTGTTTCTATATGCTGTGTTTTGTTTATTCTATACAAATTCCCTTCTGCTATGCATAGAGTGGAAAGAATGCAGTGCCACAAACAAAACTGGTAGGACAGGTGTGACGTCAGCTCACGCAGCTGAAGACGAGTTCAGTGTGTGACGTCACCGCGTCCCGTAGTGCTGTCGCGGGGGAAGAATGCTGCACCACTGCGTATAAGCTTGCACAATTGTTACGAGACACAGCCAAATACAAATGCTGAAGAGGTGTGACCCAAGTCCCATTTTACTAAAGTAACTTCGAAACTGCTGACATACTTGCAGTCATCTTTCGCTATTCCTGTGGCAGAGGCACTGACAATACTCGCTTCAAAGTACTGACGTCATAAGCAGACGATTTACTGGTGATAAAAGCTGAACTAATCTGAAGACCCGGTATAATTATTCACTGGTGTGTGGGGGGGGGGGGGCATACTCCTTATTGCAATCCAAAATTGGAAATACACTGGAATTCTTTGCCAACAATATCGGTGGGGTGCCTTCTCTTCTTACCCTCGTCGTAAGGCGGTATGAGACGAAGGAAGGAGTTGTGATGAAATTAAGGTGAAATAATTGAAAGGAAAGGTAATGATACAGCAGTTGCTAGAATTAATTAGAGAAGGATAGCAGAGAACCTTGAGAAAATCACTCGGCCACAGCGCTACCACACTCGCTTTTGACCTCTTAAAAGTTAGAGCAAATTAAAGAAAGAATTTGTGTTGTATTCACATGACTTTCGCTAACCTCTCTTCTATAAATTATTCTTATTAAAGCTTATTCTTCTATCTGCTTCTTGTTAAGATTGACTTACTTTGCACATTTAATTATAGGTAAACGTAAAAGAAGAATAAAATAGAGATACTCCAATTTTAAAAAAGAGATTGCTATGTAAAGTCTAAAAATTTAAAATTCATTGTTCTTTGCTTGACCACGAAAAGCAAAACTTACATATTGTGGTGGGGGGGGGGGTGAACATTTACTCCAATAATAAAGAATATCTAGGAAAACTTTAACGCTGCAAAAATTGACATAACTTCGAAGGTAATTCACGGGCATTTCCCACAATATTCAATATATAACTTCATTTGTCACGCAGAGGTCTTAAACATATGATATTTTTACGAAATTCTTCGTCAACATTTTTGGAAAAGAAAAATATGTCCTTTTTATGCCTTAATTAACATGAAGTAAATAGAGGGATAAGCTTTTATGAAAATAGATTGTGGAAGTCACACAAAGACAATGTAGTGCGGTGTTGTCTTTGGTAGAACCAATGGCATTACGCTCCAAGCGGGGCAAACAACTGAAGTGCGACAAGCGTATGCATGACGTTGTTTTAGTTCCGTTTCCATTTAGTAGTCGTTTGTCGATGGATGTCGTGGTGCGGGCAGGAAGTAAGATATAAACAGAAATTGACTTTTAACCAGTTTATGAGTGTTATGAGTGTGTTATACATGTGGAGATATTCTCGATAAAGAAGAAGAGGAAATGGTTTCTCGGAAGTTACGAAGAATTCGCTGCTAGACAGAGGTTTGTAAACACGTGAACTGGTGAGTCATGCATCTGTGTGGGAAATGCTGAGGAAAACAGAAGAATGGCTTCAAGCGAGCTGTCAGCTAGGGTAAGTTCAGTTATGTTATATAGTACTTAACGTAATTTTAAACAAGGAACAATATTTTTTACAGTGAATGCAAAAAGTGTTCGTACATAGGCATAGGAAATTACGGTAATTGTTTACAAAATCGGCCACTCTAGAAAAGGAATGAAACATACTGCAATAGATACAGTTTTTATTTCTGATCACGATTTTGAAAGTTTTATTTGGCGGTCAAGCTTCGTTTTGCCTGTGTTAGGTTAGGTTTAGTCTATGTATATGAGTGGGGTAACAGGGTCCTATGTTATCGAAATTTTGCCCGTGTTAAATTGTCAGCTTTTGAAACCAAAGTTGATGTTACATAAACGGTGCACTTGCTGGAACAATTATAGGAACATAGCACAAAATTTAGTGCGCATGGAGCAGATAGTGCATTAAAAATGTAAAGTCCAGAAAAACCAATTTTTCTACACATATGCGTCAGATTAGCTGTTTGTCTTACCTTTCGTCATTTGCCCAGTATTTGTCTCCTCAGATTCATAGCTTTCCGCTAAATGTGGTTGTTTTTGAGTTCCTTTTGGCCCATATTTTATTCAAATACTGTCGAAAATTTAAACAGAAAAGAGGCGTTAGACGTTTAAAAATGGTGGAATCTAAAAAGTTTCACTGTCAACCGATAACTGAAGCTTTGGGAAGCATTTACATGCATAAACCTAAAAATCGTCATTTTCATAATTTTTCAGCCATTTTTTAGTCCCTTAAATGTATTTATTTATTGGCATATTATGTACTAAACTTTCTGTTATATACAATCTATTAAAATATAAAATAAGCTAAACAGATCTTACTCATCTCTATAAAAAACCGCAGATTTTCTACGCAGTGTTTAAAATTACCTACACGTGTTTTAAAACACAAATTTAAAGTATTTTACCAAAAGTGCATCTTACGACACAATTTTCATAACTTTTGAACAACATTTCAGATGTATTTTCCTTATTGAACTATAAAATAAATTTTCTAATAATCATATTCGTAAATTGCCCTTAAAGGGTTCACAAATAATTTATTAACGATTTCTGTTAATAGCCTCCCAAACTAAACTAAACTTGGTTGAGCTTTGCAGTTTAGGGCCCTGATATGTTTTCGTTTAGACAGACGCTTTTACGTATAAATATGACAACCATACATGTGCCCGCTACGTCAAAAGCGTTGGGGTGAGGTCGTTTTGAAACAAAGTGAAATAATTTTTGTTAAGTTGTGTCTTTTAGCTTTTGCAAAAATATACACATATTAAATTTCGATAACTTGGTGGCGTGACATTTCCTTGTTTTGATTAGTACGTATATCCCAATTTTTAATCTGATAATTTAAATTTTGCATTTTAAGGAATATTTTATATGCTGAAAGATGCCTAAGATATTACAACATAGAAAAATTTACGAAAAGTTACGATCGGTACGTTATTTACAAGCGAGCGCTTAGGTGAACGGCTGGCAGTGCTTGGGGAGGGGAAGGTAGCAGTGCGCACGTAACCAAAGTGCAAAGAAGCATTTGACGACGGTATGGTGACTACATGGACACTGTCACGGCGGCAAGAAGACTGTCTGGAAATTGTCCGACGATTACATAAAGAATGTGTTGAGTTTTCCGATCTCATGTATTTTTAAGGGCGCGGACCCCTGTAATTTACTTAATTTTCATTGGTGGCTTTTCTAGGTGATCTTACGTGCCTTAACATTTCGTACTTATCTCGCGTTTCATTGGAGATTCTTCATCCCCCTTTAAAGGATCAGGGAATTCCACAGGTTATACCCATTGAGATGTTCCGTCTCACTCTTTTCGTTACGGTACGTTATCGGACAATGCGACAAGATATGACAATAGATACGCGAATGGAGAGGCAACCTAACTTGTTTTCCTAAAATGTGCAAGTTTTTAGCTTTTTCACTTCAGGTCCCGGATACTTACAGCAAGGCAGAGACCTAAATAATTCCCACCCTTCTTTCTCAGAACATTTTACGGTCGTGGGATTCTACAATGCAAGTAATTTCACATTTTGTAGCTCGTGTGCAACCTCACTACGTGAAAACTTCAAAAGTGCAAAATAATTGGATTTTGGTTTCAAATGCTTTTAGGTCTTCAATTGCTTCAAAAGTTTGTTGTATTTTTCCAGGAGAATAACATTTATTATGAAAACTTATGAAATGGCATAATTCTGCAGCTACCAGTCTTACAAATCAAGCACTTAATTTTATCGTCTTTATCTCGGGAACAAAAATATTCGTCCTCCCATTGAATTGCATATAGTACTAGCAGGTCTGGTTCTGCTTGCCTTGCTCAGTAGTCTTATCCAGATAACTCGAGACCTCCTCCAGAGTGTGAGGCAGAAACACAATCGCCACACCATAGAGGTGGACAGTTAAGATTTTTGCCAATATTTAAATGAGAACATTTAACTTACTATACATAAATTTGATAACATTTGAATGAAGAACCAAAATTCCTTATTAACTTGATTTTTTAAATTGAATTTTCATGTGGAAAGCTGAAATATGGATTAAAAATCTGTTTTACCTCGCAATTTTCATATTTTGTGTTTCAAATTAGCAAGCAATAATTCAGGTTTAACTTCTGTTCGTGTAGAATATCTTGCCTACGAAACTTGAAGGAGGCGGAAACGCTCGACAACCGATTATTAACAGCACTTATTTCCTTATCCCAGAGGACTTGATAACACAGACGCACCACCCTGGACTCGAACCCTGCGTGTGACCCGGTGAAACAGGTGTTTGTAGGGCGTGGCGCGTGTTCTTGATAAACATCAGCCGAACATAAATTTTCACTGTACGTCAGGGACATTACAGTAATGTGTTGTGGTGTTTTGATTTGTGTGTATGTGGACAAAACACGCCATCTTCTCTTCTTTTACCTTAACTAACTTCCTTAACACGGCATAAATATGGCGTTCATTTGTCCAGCGATGTTTTATTGTTTTAGTAATACTATGAAACGTACTGCAGAATATTCATATTTCTTGTATAATATTTATTTGTTGTATAATCTGACAGGAGTAAATGTGAAAAGTAACTACACACGTGTTACATACAACCTTTTATGCAATTTTACCTTTAATATACGTTAAAATAATTAATAAATCGGCTAAATTAAAAGTTACAATGTTCAGAGATAAGATATGTATGACGTAATGTGGTTGCCAAGCAGATGTTTTCATTTGTTTCCACACTTACAGCAAAATGGAAGGTTATGATAAAACTATTGAAAACATAGGTTATATTCCATTTGACGTTTTGAACGAAATGCTGGGAGTTTATTAATTCCAGAAAAGTCGAAAGATTTCTCGAAGTTTTATGGATAGAGAATAAAGTTATTCTTGTGTTTGAATATTGTTGCACTCAGAGAATGACGATTTCAGGCAAATTGTAGAAAATTATGTTGTGGTGACGTCGTTGACATGGTAATTACGTCACTTGGCACTGGAAGAGAGTAACTTTGCACGATTTATGGCGTTATAAATAGCCATTTTTAGGGTTGCATAAAATATTTTTAGAAAACTAATTTTTAGACAGTGGAAATAACAGAAGCGGTTTTGACGGAGATGACTTTAATAAAAAGGAGAAGATTATGTCACTATATGCTATAACGTTGTATCACTCCAGAATTACCAACTTCGATTTGTTGGCAAATGTTATATTACTATCCAAGTAACTTGCTTGTATTTTGAAGTACTAGAGAACTCGACTATGATGCCTATGAAATGTTAAGATGTTGGCAATATGAGTTGTTGGAGTATCTGCTGTTAATTTATAATTTCGTACAGTACGACATTTGTTAAACAGTTTCGAAACATATTTCCTGCTGTATTCTGTGTTGTGAAGTTTTCCTCTTCGAATAATTTCATCTATTTTATGCTTCATAGGCTGTTCGCACAAAATTTAGGATATACATTTAATTATGTCATTTTAATAGAAATCGTTAGAGCCATTTTCAAGAAAATAAACATTTTCAAAAAATTTTCCATGTAAGGGGTAGTTTACGGTAGAGGAATTTTCTTCAAAATCTTCGTCGCATCTTTGAAAGACATTAAACTAAAATACCAACTTTGGTTTTTAACCGACTTTTCGTTTTTGAGTTATGCTGTCCACAGACTGACAGACACACACACACGCGCGCGCGGGCCTTTTTCTAAAAATGCTTTTTGGTTTTAGGGGGCCTCAAAACATATTTGCGGTGAAATCTGGACATCGAATGTTTGGGTGGAATACAATACTTCCTCTACTTTACTTTACGTAGTAGGGAAAATAATAAATAGACCAC
Organism: Tenodera sinensis; assembly: GCA_030765045.1. Taxonomy (NCBI): domain Eukaryota; kingdom Metazoa; phylum Arthropoda; class Insecta; order Mantodea; family Mantidae; genus Tenodera; species Tenodera sinensis. The sequence goes on along the minus strand of CM060966.1, from coordinate 161,092,652 downwards.
CATTTTGGATAGTCCACCATATTGGATTTAGAATGACGTCACATAGCTAACCATACTTTGTCAGCTACTAAACGTGTATGCAAAATTTCAACTCAATTGACACGAACAAACATACAAACTTTGCAAGTTAGAAGCAAGAAGGAGAGAAATTTAAAATTAATTGATTTAAAACTATTACACATATCCTTAAGTGAGTTTTAAGAACCTCAAAATGCGTATTTCGTGTGCAATTTTGATATACACTTGGTTGGAAAACATCTACAGGTGATAAAGAAAGCTAGTAGCTTGTTGAAGAAGAGAATCGAACAAAGTCCCTCACACACGGAGTCAGACAGACGAGGATGCGCAATCCGTCACCGCGGCGCCTGCCTCTGTGTCCTATTGTACGTAAATTAGATCGACAAATATGGTGATGGGACGGACTGTCTTAACTCTTCCCAATTGCAAACACGGCGGATGAATGAATCCAAGGAGTAGATAGCGATAATTACCAGGAACTCCTCTCTCTGAGTCATAGCTTGGACCATTCACAGTCAGCTGTTCCCTCACGCGCTTCTTTTGTCCAAATATTAATGACTTCAACTCATTCAGATTTTAACAGCGTCTGGAAAATGCTTACGTAAGGGCGTATTGGTCTCGTTTTCTCACTCTTACCTATAGTAAGTAGAAAAGACACACCCCAAAAGTATTCAGTGCCAAGATGTCGCCAAAATACACGTTTTGAGGTGCCCTGAATAGAAAAAAGAGCTTTTTAAATCTATACCACACACGTACGCACACACAGTGGACAGAGAAGCTATTGCACTGAACCCAATAATGCCATAGCGCAGTTGGAAATACATGTTTTGAGGTCCCCTGAATAAAAAAAGTTAGAAAAAGCGTCTTATGTGAACTACCTATCTCAAAAACAAAAACTAGATTTAACTTGCTATTTAAGCTCATCTTTTCCCAAACATACAATACGAAGATTTTAAAGAAAATCCTCCCACGCCTAGCTATCCCTTTCATAGAAAGATTTTCAAAACAATACTCCCACCCCAAACTAACCTTTACAAGGGAACCTTTTCAAAAGTTTTGATAAATTTTAATTTTCTCAAAGATGGCTGCAATGATTTTGATTAAAATATGTTTTTATTCATGTATATCTTCAGTTTTCTGGGAATTTTCTCTAAATCCCTCTTCATTCTGAATTGATTTTGCGTAGCTAGTAAACTGTAAGAAAATGTAGAGCTTGTTAAACACACAATTTTCTGTAGTGGTAGCCATTTCTGAGATATGGCTTGTTATTATTTTGAATTTTCAAGTGGTTGATGTTCGTAGAAATTATCAATTTCAGTACCGGGAGATATGCTATTTAATTTCCAAGGTCTGCTGGAACTCTCCGTATTCAAACTTCATTTCTGTGTGAAGTAAAAGACGGTAGATAGAGAAGCAGCTGAAGTAGCCGTGGCCCACCTGAATGTGAACACTGTCTACATTATAAACAATGTTCATTGTGTTGACGTTTAGTCACAGACGGCAGGGACTAGTGCCACGTGCTGCACGTAAACCGTGCGTACACACTTCCTATACCCTTAAGGGGAACGCATCGCCTCACATTCACGGAACCCCCCCCCCCCCTTTGTTATCAAAACAAAAGACGTAGTGAAATAAGTATAAGACTATGCTATCACACTGTCTCTGTAGTCCGGTGATCACCATGCTAACCTTAAAAGCCAGAGGTCCTGGGTTCGATTCCCGGCTGGGGTATTCCTTATCCTCCCTGGAGTCTGGGTGTGCGTGAGTAACGCATTCGGGAAGTTGTAGATTCGACACGGAGGGTCCATTGTCGACCGGAGGGTCAGAATTTACCTTTAACCACGTTTTCCCTACAAAACTAAACTAAATCCCGACGCAACAGCCCTTACCGGGCCAAGGCCTACCGTCCGGCCGCTGCGGTCCCCACCTCTGCCCACCACTGACGTCATGAGTTGGTCTTCGCGACACCGTGGCCGAGTGGTTAGACCATTAGCATTTCACCAAGGCAGCCCGGGTTCGATCCCAGGTGACCGCATGTGTATTGGTGGTGGACAAAGCGGTGCAGGGGCCGTTTCCTCGCAATCTCATTTTACCGGTACTCCATCTTCATCTCATGTAGTAAAAGCGGGCGTTAAACACTACCAAAATTGGCCGCTCAGGGACTTAACTAGGCTGAGTGCACCCCGGATAAAGACTTCCAATGGGAGAAAATCCCCACGCCGGTACCACGAGTCGAACCCAGGTCTCCAGCACGCTAAGCAGACGACCTTTTCCCTCTACTCTCGCCAAACTCTAGAAGTCTGAGTTACTTACATTCATATGACTTTCTCTACTCTCTTCTTCAAACTGTTTTCATAATTGTTTATTCTTTTATTAATGTGAAAAATCTTTGGCTGTAATTATAAGATGATTGCAGATAAATCTTTTTAAAACCGCTCGCTATTCTCGTCTTCTATTTATAAACTTTATTTATCACTGAAATATTTTGAATATATGACATTTTAATGAATCCCATTAAAAATGGACAGATTTTCTGTGTAAAGGATAGCTTTTAATAGGCATTTTCTTGAAAATCTAATGAAACGAAAATACCAAACGTTGTATTTAGGTTTAGTATCTTTCAAGGATGCAACACACAGACTTAAAAAAAAAAAAATCCCCCAGATTTACTTTGAATAGAACACTTTTTAAAAATTATTTTATCAAAAATGGCTCTTATGTTTTTGTTTCATATCTTTAAGGTATTTTAATGACAAATGAAAATACATACCTTGACTTTCTTTAGACAAAATCTTACTTCATAAAAACCGTAGATTCCATTAAAACAATATTTATGTCTAATTTTGTAATATTTATACTTTTCTCCAATGGAAAGTCGCTACCCAGTTGTTTCTCTCTTGGTCATTCAAAGAGAACGGAATTTCAAAGTCATCACATAGCGACTACCTTTAAAAGATTTGACTATCGCTCAAAGCCTACTGTATTCTCATATTCCCCTTGCACCTACAAGAAAACAAGCAATAATATTAATTTCTAAAAGTGTTTATCTCAACTAACACGACGAAGATATAGAAAGTCATGTGAGTGTAACACATCAGATTTTTTAATTTAGATATTCAATGGGCATTAAAACGTGTAGTGAAATCTTGATATTGTATTTTTGGCTGGAATTTAAAATGGTTAATATATTCAATTTCATAAGGAAATCTTTGTTGTCTATAAATACGACAGGAAGGGGTTGGGGGGGGGGGGGTGTAAGCTTAGTTCAAGCGTTCACCTTAAGCACAGTAAACTTAGGCAAATGACCCAATGGGAGGGGATTTAGACAAAAGGTAAACTCGAGAGATTAAGATAAGGCGATACTACAGGGAACAAACGAACATCGAAGCTGCTTAGTTTTAAATTCTGATCTTTGTAATAATCATTTCGTCTGTATTCATAAGGGGCCCATTGGTCGACTACCTACGACTGGCTTTTTTTTTTATTCCTTTGTTATCATTTGCCTTTTTGTTTTGTTTCAATAAACGCGGCGGTTGGTCGCGCCGATGCCATCTGTCGGGAGTTCCGGAAAACAATTGCCACACGCGACAGTGTAACAACGCTCCCTGTTTGGAATAATCATTTTCTGTAAGAAAAACAGGCAGGTGTTTTCATCCTCTTATTATTATGCAGATTATATTCTTTTACTTACAACGGTCAGTCGCGTTCAGAATCGCTTGGAATACACTTGCTTTCGATGTCGTGTTGACGCACGAAATATGAGATAAAAAATATCTGATGTGTGGCATTTGCATGTGTTTCTCTATTCTTGTACAAAATATTCTTACAAACGTTTATTCCCGTGTCTACTTCATGTTAAGTCGAGATAAATGGGCTAATGAATACGCTTAGCGATTTTGTTCTGATGGACTACATTTTTACTATTATTTAGAAACAAAAACCAATCAGTTTATTAAAACTGTATAGCTAATGCACGTGTTGTGCGGAGTAATACAAAAGTGTATTTCTTAAAGCGGATCTAGCATAGAGAAATAGTTAAACGAGTGAACATCATTGTCGATATGCAATTGTTCCAAAAGAAAAGCGTTCTATATATGACATAGGGTTAAAGGTGACAAATGAATCAGAAAGAAATCGCATATAACAATGAAAAACTATGAGACGAATATCGATTTACAAAACAGAGCAACATAAAAGATACTTCAATATCAAACAGCGAGAGTATAAAAGAGTGACAATGCCAATTGTGTACGAGTTGGGGGGGGGGGGGGGGGAATCTGATGTGTTGCGCTCACATGACTTTCTCTACTTTTGTACTAACCATTCTTACAAACTCTTATTCCTATATCTTCGTCGTGTTAGTTAAAATAAACATTCGTACAAATTATTTTATTGCTTATGTCCTTGTAGGTGCAAGGGGAATATTAGAATACAGAAGGCTTTGTGCGACAGTCAAATCTTTCTGACCTTTTGAGATTCCGTTCTCTTTGCACGATTAACATATAAAAAAATGAACAACGTTGTTGCATTTCGGTAAAGTTCTTAGTTTTCCGAAACTCACACACATAACAAGGGTATATCTCCGAAATGGTTCACCCTACAAGAAAATTTATTCAGACATAAATTGTGTATTTTAGCAAGGTCTACATTTTTTGTAATGCAAGATTTTGTCTATCTCTAACGGTTTACCAGTTATGGAAAATTCGTCCAGAGTAATTACGACTACAGGGGCTATAGCCAGAAAATTCAAGATATACATTTCATTTGTCATAAAAATATCTCAAACATATGACATTTTAATCAAAATCATTGGAGCCATTTTCAACAAAATCAAAATTTTCGAAAAATGAGCTATGCTGTCCACAAACTGAGTAAAAATGAATTCTTAAACGATAATAAAGATCGCTCAAGGCAAACAAGCTGTGCAGTAATAGAGTATTTATTTCAATATGCAATAGTGACGCAGCGCATGGTAAAAATAGACCTGGTTTTGTTTTCCAGGAAATTTGTGTAGGGATCATTAAAATCCGATAGACCGGCCCTAGCTACAGTATCGGAAATTCAGGAGGCAATAGCAGCCGGCACGAAGTGATTGTTAGAAGGGGGCCCTTGCATACACTGTATGCATAGTGATGGATGGGGAACAAGCTGCCCATTGTCCACATGAACGTGACTGTCCACACATACGCATCCGGTGTCGTGGTTTACTGCAAACATTACCTACATTTCTGCTTTTTTGTAACATGCATTTAACTGCAACAATTTAATTCATTGTTGCAGATATTTTTTTTTTAAATATTACGTTGACATAACTGTCTCTACTGGTAAGTAGGGGAAGTATTATATTCCACCCAAAAATTAGATGTCGAGATTTCACCGAAATGTTTTGAGGCCCCTGAATCCAAAAAAAAGCATTTTTAGAAAAAGGTCCGTGTGTGTGTGTCTGTGTGTCAGTCTGTGGACAGCATAACTCAAAAACGAAAAGTCGGTTAAAAGCCGAAGTTGTATTTAAGTTTAATGTCTTTCAAGGATGCGACACGAAGATTTTGAAGAAATAGCACCACCCTAAACTACCCTTTACATGGAACATTTTTTGAAATGTTTATTTTCTTGAAAATGGCTCTAACGATTTTGATTAAAATGTCATATGTTTGAGATGTTTTTATGACAAATGAAATGTATATCTTGAATTTTCTGGCTATAGCCCCTGTAGTCGTATTTACTCTGGACGACTTTTGTATAACTGGTAAACCGTTAGAGATAGACCAAATTATACTATACAAAAAATGTAGATCTTGCTAAAATACACAATTTATGTCTCAATAAATTTTCTTGTAGGGTGAACTATTTCGGAGATATTCCTTGTTATGTGTGTGAGTTTCGGAAACTTAAAACTTTCGTGAAATGGATCATCGTTGTTCATTTTTTTATATGTTAAGAGTGCAAAGACAACAGAACAATAAAACTTCGTAAAGACTTTCACTCCAACCAAACAACAAATTAAATATCGTTACAATTTACTGCAGAATGGCGACAATTCTTTCAGTAGTATTGTCCACCTGAAGAAGACTGGCAGCGATCGAACCACTATGTATGTAGATACGGTCATATTCGTGTTTTTGTGTTATCTGAGGCATTTTCCAAAAAATGGCTGGTAGACACGGCACTGATATCAGAGCGGCATTCACGATTATTATGCCAGAACGTAATGTAAACAGAAGCGGCCGCCCGTACATTATGGTTATGTCTCATGCAATCTGATTTTATAAACGTTGCTTCGATCAAAACAGACGGGAAGTTACGGCGACCTCGTCGATCTTTACAACCTACTTTCCGAAGCCACATTGTATGTTAAGTTGGCACTAATTTGCATTAATTCATTATTAATTCTCCTTGCAGAACCTTATTAATAAGACTTGTTGTTCTCCTTGCATCTACAACAAGCAATAAGATAAGTTGTGCATCTACTAACATGAAGAATATATAGGAATAAGAGTTTGCAGCAATGGTTAGTACAGAGTAGAGAATGTCATGTGAGTGCAACACACCAGATTTTTAATAGGGCTGAAACGATAGTCAAATATTTTAAGAGGCGGTCACTTTGAAATTTTCTTTATCCGAGATTATTCCGTCTTCCTCAAGGTCTGGAACTAAGAATGAGTGTGTGTGTGTGTGTGTGTGTGTGTGTGTGTGCGTGTGCGTGTGTGTTGTTTAATGTAAAAAGACCCAAAATTCATTGTATATGGGCTATGTTTCAAAGAAAAGGCCAGGGACATGACCATTGAAGTTAAAGGTGGAGCATAATTGGAAAAATAATATATTTATCACAATTTCCAATTGAGTATGTAGTTTTAAGTCAGTTTGCATCGTAAGTAATTGTAAGTGCAATTGATACAATGTGGTATAATGCGATCTATCAGATGGCCATGTTTTGAAATAAACTAATATTAAAAGTAGGTATGTAGGCAGTTCTTTGGGGCCCAACATTTTTTCTTATGAGCTAATGACGTCATCTTGTCACTCTACACATCTCTTTCGTTTTGTTAATGAAGCATTTGTCCTTCACTGATTCAGGTAACAAACCATTAGAGAGGTTTGTTTTCGAGTCCTATGAATGCGTCATAGCTTGGCGAAAAGTAAGTGAGGTAAATTTGCCTTCCCCTCTTTCGCATATGGTTGAGCATCACTGAGGTAAATCTTCAGAACGTATATTGGTATATTTAGAGCAGGCATAGCAATTTGTGACCACGGTATCATTCTAAAAGTTTCCCCAAGTATTTTTATTTGCAATTTTTGCTTTAAACATCGCATTGTTTACTTTCTCTACTATGTATTGTAAGAAGGGGAGGTATTGTAATTCGGTCCATATATAGGGTGTCCCAAAAACACACTCAACGCTTAGTATGTTGTGTGGGATGGTAAACTGATGGGTTTCCCTGCCCGGAAATGCACGGTTTGGACGCTAAGTGTGAGATGACTGTACCTTCAGATTCGAGCTGTCTACATTACAAACGGGCTTCAAACTGTGAACCTCGTAGGTCATTGCAGAGCCTATATCGCCGGTGGTGAGCCTCATGCACACAATACGTGGGATTGTCTTTGAAGATTTCCAATCACTCCTTGGACTTGAGCCATAGGATCCTCCGCTGACGTTACAGGAGTGCCATACTCTTCATACAACTCTACAGAAAATAGTCGCGAGGTGTCAGATCTGGCGACCACAGAACTGGTCCACCTCTACCAATCCACGCACCTCTACCACGCGCTTGCAACTGTGCGTGTGTGGACAGCGTGACTCAAAATGTTTTAGCCGTGCAAAGAGAACTAAATTTCAATGCTTTAAAATTTTGTATTCCTATGTTCTTCTTGCACTCAAGAAAATAGCAATAAGTTAATATTGAGCTCTTAGAAATATTGAGGGAAGGGGAACCACTATATATAATATGCAGGGAATTGTTATCAAATTGTGATGCATTGAAGGGGCGTGTTTATCACATCAGCAGTGAGTGTTATTCACCAAACTTATGAAACGTAACACTATGTCGCTGGTCGAGTAATTACACGTGGCTTGTGTACATTTGGGACGGGAACTGACGTTACACGTGACGGAAGACTATCAGATACTTTATAAAGAGACGGTTCATCCTGGAAACGAAATCCAACAACTGATGCACGGTCTAGATACTGAATTTATTGGTGCACTTTAGTATAGTTGTGGAAACGGAAGGCGGCTGGTAGAGGGGGGGGGGGGGTAGTGTTTCGTGTTAAAAGGACATAAACAGAAGGTGGGGTCCAAGCCTGTTGTGAACACTCATCCCAACTGCTTGCCTGCAAAAGTGAGCTCTGTTTGCGTTTACAAGACTTATGGACAGGAATCTCCGAATTGGTTCACTCTACAAAAAATTTATTTCGACATATCAATTGTGTGTTTTAGTGAGATCTGCAGTTTTTGTGTAGTAAGATTTGGTCTATCGCTTAGGGTTTTCCATTTATGCAAAAGTCATCCAGAGTTATCAGGGCTACATGGGCTATAGCCAGAAAATTCAAAATATACATTTCATTTTTCATAAAAATATCTTAAGCATACGACGTTTTAATCAAAACCGTTAGAACTATTGTGGAGAAAATAAAAATTTTCGAAAAGTTTTCCATGTAGAAGGTAGTTTAAAGTGAAGAAATTTTCTTCAAAATCTTTGTGTCGCATCCTTGAAAGACATTAATTTTAAATACCAGCTTTGGTTTTTAACTGACTTTTCGTTTTTGGGTTATGCTTTCCACAGACTGACAGACACACAGACACACACACGGACCTTTTTCTAAAAATGTCCTCAAACATATATTTCCGGCGAAATCTTGACATGGAGTTTTTGGGTGGAATACCATACATCCTTTACATACATACGAGAGAAGGTAAAAACGATTTTGTTTAAAATATATGTTTAAGATGCTGTCGCGTTGGTAAAGCACAGTTATGCAACGCCAAGCGTCGTGCGACAGACTTGACCGGAAGTTGAGCATTCATTAGGCGATTATTCTATGGTTGACGTCACGTTGCCAAGGATTTCGGTAACTTCTTGTTAGTTTGTGTGAAAAAAGAGTTGATTGTATGATATGCATGCTAATTGGTCTGATGGTGGCCAGTTTGAATGTTACTAGAGGAAGTAAGTAAATAAAGGAGTGTTAAAAGGTAACTAGATTGAGTACAATTTACTATAGTACTTCTATAACAAATGGAACTATATCTTGAATTTTCTGAAGTCCTTTTACATTCTGAATGAGCTAAGTAAGAGTGCATACTTGTGGTAGTTTTAAGGGCCCTGGCACTTTTAGGTTTTAAGTGCAAATGTTTTGATAATTGGTATCTTAATATGTATCCACTCCGGTGTTGCTTTTCCTCTTCATCTAACAGTTTTCCTACGAACCAATCACATTGTTTACTACCTGATTTTGTTCTGCATGGTTGTAATTGCGCCACAAAATGGATAACGCCTGTCCGTTTTGCTTAATACCTCGTGCGTGACTTACTTGCCTAGGTAGCGCGGGGTCATTGATCTTACAAAAAGCGTTGGAACTTGGGTTCCGATACACCATTTGTTATCATGAGAACAGCCCACACTGTGTCGTGGATTCGGAACTATGCTTATTTAAAAAATATACAACTATTAACATATTATTGGAATACCCCAGAAACTATGACATTTGCCCATTAGCTTTCGGAAGTGATGTCTTATTACAGAACAAGATTTTTGGAAGGTTTGAAAGCATGTCACTTTAACGTTGTGATATTTGAGGTTAGAAATAATGCTTTTATTATGTAGGTTGGTAGTACCGCTGTTTGCTGAAATGTCGATTGCAGTTTAGTGTAATGTCGGCCATATTGAATTCTTGGGAACTGTTTACCTTACTGCCTGCCTCTCCGCCGCTAAGGAGGCTTGCTGGAAACCCGCGTGAGCTGAACACAATGATACGATTTGGGACTTAGGTAGTGAACACTTAGAGATTCTTCGAAACAACCAAGCTTTGTTCTATCATACCAAGACCGGTATGGAATTGTATTCTATTTACATTTTGGTAAATTATTTGGTTTCACATTAAGTACAGACAGAGCATTCTCTCATTACAATACTATGAGTTTGGTAAACTATTCTGTTTACTTTATCACGTATACTAAAGTAGATTTTTATTTTTGGAACCACTGTTTGATAACTATGATGTTAATTCGTCTTAAATAATTTTTATCTCTGGTTTTGTATTACTTTTGATTATTACATTAAATTCACATACACATTCACACTGTCATTCATACTTTTAGATTCTAGAGAGCAAGGGGAACAATCGTGGTTAAAGAAATATTTCCACTGTCCAGCTAGGAATCGAACCCGGTACCTCTAGATTTGAATGTTAGTAAGCTAATCACTAGATTACGGAGGAAGTTAAGGAAAGGCGACCATCAGCGCAGAGTACCAAAAGAGTAAACTTATTGAATTCTTAATAAATAGTTGTCAAAAATTCGAAGTGTGGAATCTTATAACATTATGCCGTAATCCTTCACCATACAGAGATATAATTAGAGAAACAATACAACTAATTTTTTTCGGGCTTTTATGTTTGAATTCTGCTGCGGTTGGTGAACGAAAAGGCATTGATATCTAATACGTGCTGCCATCTACCATATATATATATATATACTGCTGGCAAATTTAAAGTCAGGTACAAGATGGTAAATTTTTATTTTTACATAAAAGTTGGTTTTTGTCACAACATTTTTAATATTCAAAATGCTCCACCTGTTGCAATTTAATTCAGATCTTGAAACTTCATACATGTGCTTACATCTATATCGGGTAAAAATCGGAACATCCTTTAAAAAAATTTGTCTAGGTCTAAATTATTAAGATAATTAAAACAATTTAAACTATAAATTCGGTACACATATACATTCTCAACTACTGTAATAAGCTCTGAAAATATGGTGCAAATTGGATAAAAAATAAAGAATTTAAAAAACTCAGTAAACATAATAGCCCATACGGGTTCAGGTATACCGCCCGACCGCTTCGGTCGCCCCCCCCCCGCTGCCCACCGCAGACGTCATTAGTGGGGTGCACTGCTGGAGGTGGGACGTGAACAGCACCCCTGCCCCACCCGGCCTATTATCCCGCTTTCTTGACTAGGGGTCACTATTTCTCAATCAAGTATCTCCTCAATTTGCCCCTCAGGGACCTAACGAGGCTGAGTGCATCCCGGAGGTGAGGTAGAAAATCCCCACGCCAGTACCGGAAATCGAACCCGAGTCCCCTGCTTAACAATCAGTAGCTCTACCACTTATTTAAAACATGGTTCAGAGATTTCTCAAGGATTTAGTTCTTCCAGTAGCACAGACAGTGTTCATCTTGATGTTTATATTTCTGTATAGTGCAAAACGAGGAAGTGGCCACACCCACTCCGCACATTAATATTTTACTTGTCTTTATGAATAAATAATTTGGAGATAAATTTACAAATTCATTAAGCAGATAATATCTGTTGGGTTCGAGTCCCGGTGGACTGATGTGTAACATGAGAACCTTAATTACACCCTTCAGAGGCAGTCAGCTGTCATCACCCTTCTGTCCCGCGGCGCACATTCGTCATTTGTTTTGGTAAAGGACGCTGGTGGAATCTCCCTGCAAACGCTTAGAATTTTTTTTTTAAGTAGAAACAATTTTTAGTGTTATTAGCTGGGTATCATTGTGCCTCATCTGCAGCAAGTACAGAATTGGCATTATAGTCAAGTTTTTTACGAAAGTGTATGCTCGAGCATGTTTAAAATATTTATAAAACGTTTTTAAAATTCTACGATGTATATTATTGTCCAATATTTTGATAATGTATTTGTTATTTGAGCGTACGTTCGAGAATCGATAGTTGCGCTTTCAACTTTTATTATGTTGGTTATGACACTGTTATATAACAATATTATCACTCATTATTAAATAAAAGTAGCTTTATTTCATACAGGGGAATGATTGTCAATAAGTTAAAATAAAAATGAAGGTAAGTACAACTGGAAATATAACAGAAATGAGGACAGAATCGACTTGATATCGCAAACAGTTCGTACAGAAACATTTACTGACCCAGAGGAAATATTTATGATTGGGAGCGTAAAGAAATATAAATTGAGTGTCCCCAAACTGTGTACAGGGGTAAGCTATTTTACTGCCAATAAGGTAACCCCCAAGCAATTAGAAATGTACTGAAAAGGAAGGGATTCCATGGACGTGTGGCCAGGAAGAAGCCTTATGTAAGTGAAAAAGACACAAGAAAATAGCTAAAATATGCAAAGGAGCTCATTTATAAAGAAGAAAACTAGTGGGAGAATTTTGGGAGAGTAAATGATCTGTACGAAATCTAACACGAAAAAAAAAAAAATTATCTTCGAGCTACTGTAAAACTTGATGGTGGGAGTCTGACGTTCTGGGGTTTCATGGCGGCATCTGGAGTTGGAGAATTGATTTTCATCGAGGGAAAATGGATAAAATGAAATAATTCAACCTTCTGAAGGAGGAGTGCTGGGGTGCAGGAGTGCTGTAACAATTGGCACATTGTGTTACAAGCCAGTGCCTAGGTCAGACATCTGTCGGGGAGCACAGGAACCTATAGACCAGACAGAGTGAAGACCAGGAAGCGGGTGATGAGGAAGAGAATGAGATGAAATGCAAGCGATGATGACGGAGAAACCCCGCCCTCACGCTTCTTCGTCCATCATGAACACTACATGCGGGTCCCTGGGATCGAACCCGGGCCGTCTAGGTGGCAGGCAACATGCCCAATAGTTTGTGAGAAGTCATAAAACATCAGGCAAATGCTGGGAAGGATAGTTACATTTCTCGACTTTCCTTTCCTTCCATTTCATTTCACATTTATTTCAGTCAGGAATCGTTGGCGATGGCTGAGTTTGGCGCTGCTGTGTAGGACTTTACGAGCTGTAACTGCTGTTCTCATTTAATCGCGTGTAAGAGATTAGGTTTATATTGATTCAAGTAGGGTTTCTCCATAGAAATCTTCTAGATCGTGCAATAAGTTTATAAAGTACAGGGGCGGGAAAGTAAACTAAGATGTCATTCCAATTTCAAAAGCTGGCCGAGAAGCTCGTGTAGTCTAGCTAGTTTTTACACTGTGTAACTCAAATAAACCCAAATTTGGATAAGAGACACATACATGTGCCAGTATTGCTGTGTAGCTTGTAAACGCGTGCGTTGCAATATGTTTTAGTTGTAGCGTAGCCTTATCACGCAGTCACGGTCGTGAAGATGGTAGTCCCTGATAACAACCCCTACCCGGCCGAGCTGAGTGATTAAAAACACAGCCACATTATTCTACTTCACCCCAACATACTTTCATTTACTTAATCTGGATCCTGTTTCCTCTAATTCAACTATGTACCTTACATATGTTTAATGTCAAATCATCTGCTCAGCAATAATAATAACAATAATAATAATAATAATAATAATAATAATAATAATAATAATAATAATAATAATAATAATAATAATAATAATAATAATAATAATAATAATAATAATAATATCTAATAATAATAACAATAATTAAGAACTATAACAATAATATATAATAAAATGTAATATATATATATGTATAATGTATAACATAATATAATAATCATAATGATAATGAGAACGAGAACGGTAACGGTAAAGAGAACGGCAACTGTAACGAGGTCGGCAATGGTGACAATAACGGTAGTGGTGATGATGACGGTGACGGGAACGGTGCGGTAACCGTGACGAGAACTGTGACGGTGACGAGAACGATGACGGTGACGAGGACGAGAACGGAAACTGTTACGAGTACGGAAACGGTGACGGTGACGAGAACGGTGACGGTGACGGAAACGAGACCGGTAACGAGACCGGTAACGATGACGAGAACGGTAACGGAAACGGTTACATTGGCGATAACGAGAACGGCAACGAGTACGGTGACGAGAATGGTGCCAGGAACGGTGACGAGAACTGTGACGGTGATGAGAACTGTGACGGTGACGAGAACGGTGACGGTGACGAGAAGGGTGACGGTGACCAGGACGAGAACAGAAACGGTAACGAGAACGATAACGGAAACGAGAACGGTAGCGAGAACGATAACGAGAACGGCAACGGTGATGACTCTGGTAGCGGTGATGGTAGCGGTGACGGTGACGAGAACGGTGACAGTGGCGACAACAGTGACGGTGACGAGAACGAGACCGGTAACGATGACGAGAACGGTAACGAGAACGGTAACGAGAACGGTAACGAGTACGGTGGCGAGAACGGTGACGGTGACGAGAAGTGTGACGGTGACCAGGACGAGAACAGAAACGGTAACGCAATGGTAACGGAAACGAGAACGGTAACGAGAACGATAACGATAACGGCAGCGGTGATGACACTAGTAACGGTAATGGTAGCGGTGACGGTGACGAGAACGGTGCCTTTGACGAGAACGGTGACGGTGACAACGGTGACGGTGACGAGAACGGTGACGAGAACGGTGACGAGAACGTGACCGGTAACGATGACGAGGGCGATGACAAGAACCGTAGCGGTAACGAGAACTTAACGGAAACGGTAATAAGAGCGGTAACGAGAATGGTAACGACAACGGTAACGAGTACGGTGACGAGAACGGTAACGAGTACGGTGACGAGAACGGTAACGAGTACGGTGACGAGAACGGTAACGAGTACGGTGACGAGAACGGTGACGGTGACGAGAAGGGTGACTGTGACGAGGACGAGAACAGAAACGGTAACGAGAACGGTAACGGAAAGAAGAGAACGGTAACGAGAACGATAACGAGAACGGCAACGGCGATAGTAGCGCTGACGGTGACGAGAACGGTGCCTGTGACGACTACGGTGACGGTGACGACTACGGTGACGGTGACGAGAACGGTGACGGTGACGAGAACGGTGACGAGAACGAGACCGGTAACGATGACGAGGCCGATGACAAGAACGGTAACGGTAACGAGAACGCTAACGGAAACGGTAACAAGAGCGGTAACGAGAACGGTAACGAGTGCCGTGACGAGAATGGTGCCAGGAACGGTGACGAGAACTGTGACGGTGATGAGATTGTGACGGTGATGAGATTGTGACGGTGATGAGATTGTGACGGTGACGAGAACGGTGACGTGAAGGGGGCCGGTGACGAGAAGGGTGACGGTGACGAGAACGGTGACGATGACGAAAGATGACGATCATCGTAACGGTAACAAGGACGGTAACTGGAACGGTAAGGGCGACGGTAGCAGTGGTGACGGTGACGGTGACGAAAACGTTTATGCTGACTAGATCGAGAACGGTGACGGTGACGAGGACGAGAACAGAAACGATAAGGAGAACGGTAACGGGAACGAGAACGGTAACGAGAACGATAACGAGAACGACAACGGTGATGATACTGGTAACGGCGACGGTAGTGGTTACGGTGACGAGAAGGGTGACTGTGACGAGAACTGTGACGGTGACGATGACGAGAACGAGACCGGTAGCGATGAAGAGGGTCATGACAAGAACGGTAACGGTAACGAGAGCGGTAACGAGAACGGTAACGAGTACGGTGACGAGAATGGTGCCCGGTACGTTTACGGTGACGGTGACGAGTACGGTGACAATGACGAGTATGATGACGAGGCTGGTACCAGTAACGAGAACGGTAACGGAAACGAGAGCGGCAACTGTGACCATAACGGTAAGGGCGACGGTAGCAGTGGTGACGGCGACGCGAACGGTGTCGAGAACGGTGACGTTGACGAGAACGGTGACGGTAACGAGTACAGTGACGTCTTCGAGAACGGTGATGGTGACGGTGACGAGAACGTTGGCGGTGACGGTAACGAGAACGTTGACGAGAAAGGTGATGCTGACGAGAACGGTGACGGTGACGAGAACGGGAACGGTGACAATGACGAGGATGGTCAAGGTAACGATAACGAGATCGGTAACAGTAACGAGTGCTGTAATGATGACTAGAACGGTGACGGTAACGAGTACGGTAACGGTGACGGTAACAACCACTGTGACGGCGACGAGAATGAGAACGGTGACGATGAGGAGGACGATGACGAGAACGGAAACGGTAATTTGAACGGTAACGGTAACCGCAAAGGTAACGAGGATGGTAACGGGATCGAGAACGGCAACGGTGACGATAATGGTAACGGCCACGGTAGCGGAGACTGTGACGAGAACGGTGACTATATCGGGTACGGTGACGAGAACGGGAACGCTGACGAGAACGTTGACGGTGACGGTAACGAGAACGGTAACGAGAATGGTAGCGGTGACGGTAACGGTGATGAGAACGGTAACGGTGACGATGGCAGAAAGTGAACGACAACGGCTGCGACAGCCACAGCGTCCGGGACAGGGACAGCAACCGGGACCGGGACAAGGAGAGGGACAGCGACAGAGATCGGGACAAGGACAGCGACAGCGAGTGGGACCGGGACAAGGACGGCGACAGCGACTGCGACCAGGACAGGGACAGGGAGAGCGACAGCGACCGGGACAGGGACAAGGACAGCGACAGCGACCGGGACAGGGACAGGGACAGCGACATGGACCGGGACCGGGACCGGGACAGGGACGGGGACAGTGACAGCGACCGGGACAGGGACAAGGACAGTGACAGCGACCGGGACAGGGACAGGGACAGGGACAACGACATGGACCGGGACAGGGACAAGGACAGCGACCGGGACCGGGCCAAGGACAGGGACAGCGACATGGACCGGGACCGGGACAGGGACAGTGACAAGGACCGGGACAGGGACAGCGACAGCGACCGGGACCGGGCCAAGGACAGGGACAGCGACATGGACCGGGACAGGGACAGGGACAGCGACAGCGACCGGGACCGGGCCAAGGACAGGGACAGCGACATGGACCGGGACCGGGACAGGGACAGTGACAAGGACCGGGACAGGGCAGCGACAGCGACCGAGACAAGGACAGGGACAGGGACAGGGACCGGGACAAGGACAGGGACAGGGACAGCGACAAGGACCGGGACAGGGACCGGGACAAGGACAAGGACAGGGCCAGGGACAGGGACCGGGACAACGACAGGGACAGCGACCGGGACAAGGACAGGGACAGAGACCGGGACGACAGGGACCGGGACAGGAACGCGACCGGGACAGGGATAAGGACAGGGACAGCGACATGGACCGGGACCGGGACAGGGACAGTGACAAGGACCGGGACAGGGACAGCGACAGCGACCGGGACCGGGCCAAGGACAGGGACAGCGACATGGACCGGGACAGGGCCAAGGACAGGGACAGTGACAAGGACCGGGACAGGGCAGCGACAGCGACCGAGACAAGGACAGGGACAGGGACAGGGACAGGGACAGGGACCGGGACAAGGACAGGGACAGGGACAGCGACAAGGACCGGGACAGGGACCGGGACAAGGACAAGGACAGGGCCAGGGACAGGGACCGGGACAACGACAGGGACAGCGACCGGGACAAGGACAGGGACAGGGACCGGGACAAGGACAGGGACCGGGACAGGAACGCGACCGGGACCGGGATAAGGACAGCGACAGCCACAGCGACAGCCACAGCGACAGCCACAGCGACAGCGACAGGGAGATCGAGAGCGACGATGTATTGCTACTTGCTGGTGACTAGATTTTAATTGCAAACTTGAAAGACAATTTGCAACGTGCTGTATATGCTTTGTAAGGTATCTCAAGGAAACAACCTCAAAATTTCCTGGGAAAACATTAATAATTGCCTGTATAAGAATAAATTGCCTGTAAGAGCAAAAATGTGTATAAAATTAAAATTTTGTGACAGCAAAACGAATTTAAATATTTTGGATATGTCTACCAAAGAATTGCAAAATAAAATAAAATTCAAATAACATGCGGTTTAATAAAAATGAATTTTAAAAAGTTGTAATAAAGGAAGAATGTTGAAACTTTGAAAATGATGACTATTCCAGCATTGACCTATGGATGTGAGAGAAAAGCAGAAAAAATGGGGGTTGTCTTAATGAGATTTTTTAAATATGTTACACTCTTGGATAATATAGAATCAAGGACTAGGTTGTATATTCATAACCAACGGAGGGAAATGCATTTTTTTCAAGCACATTTTTTGGATATGTATTTCATTATTTGTTTTACTACATGTTTACGTATATATTTTTCAATTTGACATTCCGTGAAGATCCCAGCTTTAATAAAACGTGTTCAAAAGTGTTCATTTTTACATGGATCGTGCTGTATTTCTCTCCATCTTTGGGACAGATACCATAATATTCCACTGGAGTGGTATTACATGTCGCATTGTGACATGGGAGCCCTCCAGCGGAAATTAGAGCAAACCACAATAACAAAAGACTACATAGCGACTTCCCTTTATCTTTCGCGCACTTTAAACAATAATAAATAAAAAGCCCTACTACAAACAAGAGCCATAAATAGAGGTAGTATAAACACATCACCACGCGCTTGGAATGCGCCGTATATTCCAACCCCACGGTTTTTATTAATGTTGAATGTGATTCCGAATGAATTTATGAAATCGGGCGACCACCTGTAGTGGGGGAATAAAGCATTAAGAATAATTTTTCACTGCCCATTTTTATTACATAAATTTTATTCAGAGTGTGGAAGGGTTGACTGTTTATGGCTCGCATACCTTTTACATGAGTTTCGTTTCTTCTTCAGAAGCAATGGGCTTATCGGAGGGGGACTTTGGAATTCGAAAAGTAGCTTCCCGTGTAAATGACCAACGTAATTCAACACAATTAACAGACAAAATATTCGATGTGTTGCATTGCATGAATTTCTCTACTCACTTTTGTGAAACTATTCAAAAAATCTGATGTGTTGCACTCATATGACTTTCTCTACTCTTGTACCAACCATTCTTACAAACTCTTATTCCTATATCTTCTTCGTGTTAGTTGAGATTAACATTTGTACAAATTATCTTATTGCTTATTTCCTTTGAGCGATAGCCAAATCTTTTAAAGCTTTGAGATCCCGTTCTCTTTGCACGCTTAACATACAAAAAAAATGAACAACAATGTTCCATTTCATGAAAGTATTATTTCCCGGAACTGACACAAATAACAAGGAATATTTCCGAAATGGCTCACTCTACAAAAAAAAAAAAAAAAAAAAAAAAAAAAAAATTGACAGAAATTGTGTTTTAGCAAGATCTACATTTTTTATAGAGTAAGCTTTGCTCTATCTCTTACGGTTTACCAGTACCAGTACAAATTCCAGATATACATTTCTTTTGTCATAAAAATATCTCAAACAAATAGCATTTTAATCAAAATCGGAGTTATTTTCAAGAAAATCAAAATTTTCGAAATATTTTCCATGTCAAGCGCAGTTTAGGGTGGAGTAATTTTGCTCAAAATCCTGGTATCACATTCCCGAAAGATATTAAACTTAAATAGCAACTTTGGTTTTTAATCAACTTTTCGTTTTTAACCGAATTTTTGTTTTTGGGCTATGCTGCTCACAAACACCCCCCCCCCCCCAACGAATTTTTGGGTCAAATACAATAGTTCCCTTACTATAGATAGCGGAGAAAGTAGGAATGCATCACTATCGAATAATTGAAAGGGGCCATATAGAAACGATGGATAATTACCACATTTCCAGATTAATTATGGCCTATAAACGTACAGGAAACAGAAATATTGGTAGGCCGAGAGGAAGATGGACAGAATAGTTTTGATATATGAGATTGGAACAAACCTTATATGACTTAACCCTGTTGTTGTTCATGATGGTGGTATTGATTTTTATATTCTTTATACCCCGCCTCCTTCGCCTTCTGGTTAATCCGGGTTTCGTTTAAGTGGGGTTTATTGTACTTTCACTGAAGGGAAAAAAACTGTTTGAAGAGAAATTGTTGACAATAGGACAAACACTCCTAGTTAATGTTTAATGTTCTAAACTTGTTCAAGTCCGGAACAGGCAGGCTGTGGAAAGCTGTGACAGAGTGACTAATAAAAACGATCAGTTTACAAATAAAAACATATAGGTGCCTTATTTATCATTCCTCTACATGAATATTTTCGAGAGATAGGGGAAGGGGGAGACTCAGGCCTCCCACCCCCTCCCTTTTGCCCACCCAGCATACATTCGTGTTTTCTTTTCTTCACTATATTTATCTCTTTCCCTCGTGGTATTTCTGCTTTAGGGTCTACTTCTGAAAGAAGTCTCAATCTGCCTCTGGTGGTTGTAGAGGGAATTATAATAACAAAACAATGCGGCATTTTCATAACAAAAACACTGGAAATGTTTTAAATTCATCGGTGGAAATGTGCTGTCGATGGGCAATAAACCTGGTAGCTGGAAAATGATTAATAGCGGCGACTATACAACCCGCGGTCACGAGCTCGATGTCCCCCCCCCCCACCCCCAGGGAATGGAATGCCATATATAATAACTCCTGGACACCTGTGGATAGCCCAGCGTTCGTTCTTCTGCTGTTTAATGAAAATATTTGAACGTCGGACACGCCTGACAGCTACTGCTTCCAATGAAATACAGCATTTAGGCACTTTGTTACCAGAGGACGGGGTTTGAGTACTGAGAGCGATTATTGTAGGCGTGTTTCACACCCGTGATGTGGCTGTGTCTTGATATAGGGGTCATTGTTTCAATCCTACACACGATTCAATAACAGTTATATAAATTTCAAGGTTTACGGCATACTATATTGCGGTATATGTATTTCTGTGTATAACAGAATCGACGAGAAGTTTGAAAATGGGAAAGGAAGTCGAGATTTTATTATATACTTAACATTTGTATATTACATACTCTTTCTGGGCGAGCGATGGTATTTACAGCTCCTACCAAAAGTTCTAGAACACCTGCGTATTTAATCGAAATACACTCAGTCCCTAGACTACAGGGTGATTCATTTGGGTAAGGATAAAATTAAATCTTATTATAAAAGCCAATATGATTGTTGGTCGAATTTATTGTTGTTTATATTGTATAAAAAGAAGTAAGCTTTAATATCACATACTCAACAATGCATAACCCCAAACATAAATAAAAATCCTCCCCAAAATTTGATGTCGAGATTTCACCGGAAATATGTGTTTTTAGTGTGTGTGTGTGTCTGTGTGTCTGTCTGTGTCTGTCAGTCTGTAGACAGCATAACTCAAAAACGAAAAGTCGGCTAAAAACCAAAATTGGTATTTAAGTATAATGTACTTCAAGGGTGCGATACGAAGATTTTGTAGAAAATAGCCCCACCCTAAACTACTCTTTAGATGGAAAATCTTTCGAAAGTTTTGATTTTCTTGAAAATGGATCTAACGATTTTGATTAAAATAACATTTAAGATATTTTTATAAAAAATAAAATGTATATTTTCTGTTTTTTGGCTATAGCGTAGTCCGGTTTACATTTTAAAAAATAGTTATGTAGATGTCATTGTTTTAAGGAGTTATGATTATATTATGGGTTATTAAACCTGTGTTTCAATTTACAAAAAAGTCAGAAACTTAGTGGAACATGGTTTGGAAAAATTAAAGAGCTGTTAATGATAAATGTATTAGGTCAATCCTGGGCCCTAGGATACATATTAATGAAGGGGGGTTGAAAAATAACAAGGCATAGGCTAGAAGATACGGATATCCAAACATAGTACTCCCAAATCAAGGACAAAAGGTTACTTAGCTTCTATGAGTGGAAATCTGAATTAGGGTGAGAGTTACACCTTAAGAATGAGAGAGAAGAGATTGCTTGTTTTTGTTCGGGAATTCGAAATTGAGAAACGAAAGAAAGAATGTGTTGAAGGAAAGATGTCTAATATTTAATGGGAGAAAAGATGAGATACACTTATTATTAGTACAGGCCATTGAAGAAAGCAAATGGTTAAATAGGAATCAAGAACTGACAGTGGAAAGATTTTAAAAGACCAGTTAGGACTGAAAAATGTGAGAAAACTCTTATGGAGTTTAAGAAATAAATGAAAGCAGCCGATGAACAGAACAGTGGAGGGATGTGAATTTTATAGTTTTAAAAAGTTGATTTTTTAGTTGTTATGGGTTTGTATACTATGGAGTGAACGGCGCCAATATTAGACAAAGACGTATGTAATATTAGTCGACCGCTTGTAAATTAATAAATAAATAATACATACCTTTTACTAAAACTTCGTTTTTTTTGATCAAGGAGTTTCAAGACGTGTATTTCCTGTGAAGTTCTGGCATTTCCGGTGAATACGTGGCATGGAAAGTAAATTTATTTAAAGGCTGTGGTTAGTTCTGCTGGTTAGCGTGAAAGCTTCCAAGTCCAGAGTTTGCAAATTGCGGTTCGATTCCCGGCTGGAAACTTGGAGTTTTTTCTTAGTCAGATTATTCCCCATCCTTCCTAGAGTCTGGAAGTGTGAACGTGTGTGTGAAATTAAATGTTTATAAAAAATTCAATGTAAACATACACAACGTTACACAAATAGTAAACGAATGGAAATAATCGCCGATGAGCAATTGTTCTAAAAGAAAAGCCGCCGATATGACCTTAATGTTAAAGGTGGCATATAAATGAAGCAAAAAAGGATTGAGTAGAATACAATACTTCCTCTATAACAGTAAGGGAAAGAACAAGATATTTATGTAACTAGTGTAGGTATGATCTGATTGACTGTATGTTTTTACAACTGCCACAATAAAATGATTATACACAAAGTTTTATGCAATTCTGACATTGACATACATAAAAATAACTAATAAATTTCCTAAATGTAAAAGTATAATCTATGAGGGATTAGAGACGTATGACGTAATATGGTTGCTAAGCAGATGTTTCATTTGTTTCAACAGAAGAGTAAAACGGAAGGCAATGATAAAACTAGTGAAAATATTCCGCTTGACATTTTCAACGAAGCCAAGAGTTCTGAGTTTATTGATTAATTAAAAAAAAAATCAAAAGATGTTTACGAAAAATAATATGAAAGGTTTTGTCAATTAAGAAACGAAAAGTTTTAGTCTGTGAGAGTAACGGTTTCAGGTTTTCTTAAACACACTGAAAAAATTGTGTTGTGGTGATGATGTCATTGCTGTTTTGTTGCCATGATAATTATTACGTCATTCATTTTCTGACACTGGGGAACCTTAGCACGATTTCTGCCGTTATAATAAGCCGTTTCAATGCCAGCATTGCTCAAAGAAATGAAAGGAAAGAAAACGCAGCATTGTGGAAAGAGGCTAGGAAAGTAGGCTTGTGAAGACAGTATCAACTTGGAAGAAGGCTTCTTACAGAAAACGCCGAGTTCTCAGTAAAGTTACATAATCATAAGCAAGTTGTACAAACTCCATTTCTTGGACCAGGAAAAATATGTAGATGCATATAAAAGGGTCTGTGGTCCCATGTCAAAGTTTAAACAAATAGACTAGACAGGAGTTGGGCTGTAGGGGGGGATGGGGTCAGAGTCGTGAGGAGAGACTGACTACGGGAGACCTGCTGGCGGGCGACACCCCTCGCTGAGTCAGGAATGTGCAGCATCCACCTCATGATGGACGGTTCGAGTCCCGGTGGCGCCACCGTTCCTTTGTTTTCGTGAAGGACGCGACGGACACGAGGTGGATTCGACTCCCGGCTAACTTGGTTTGCATCTTCAAGCTGCATCTCTTGAGGAAGGAACAGTGAAGTAGGTATGTTGACCTTCGTGGCTTTCTTTTTTGGAGGGGGTAGAAGTTTGCCAAGTTTCATAGCGAGAATGGGACACATTTCGAACAATCATCTCAAAAAAATATATACAGTCTTTTGCATTCATCTTCTGATCTTTTAAAATATTTTTCTTTTTCGTGAAATTGTTTTTCATCTCCTTCCCCTTCTTTCTTTTCTTTTTCGTTTTCTACTTTAAATTAAATTTATTTTATGGAGAGGTGACTGTCAAATTTGAAACTTTCAGGGGTTTCCTTTTAGAATTTTCAAATTTTTATGTTTATCTGCACCTTACAAGTAAATATACCAAAGTTTAGCATTCTTGTCACAATTTGTTAAAATGTTATTAATTATTATTTTTATTATAAGCAACTTGAATAATTCTCATTCTTAAAAAATGTCAACTCCTTTTCAAAACTATAACTACTACTGTGTTCCTCTAGATGCCCATAATAAAATGAAATATGGGTTTTAAGTTAATTTATCTACCCGGGAAAAGAATGTATTTTGACTAATGATATTTCAAGCGCTTTTGTAAACTTTACATTTTTTACTGGTAACTGCACCTTTAAGTATACTAAAAAAGCATATTCGTTTTCTAACATGTATTTTGCTGTATGTGTGTCCAAAATTTCAAGTCAGTTAAATGGTAACTTTAATCAGAATAAACTTTTTCAGTTACCAAAGCACTGAAAAACATATTGTTGAGAAAAATATCATTAAAAGCTACCGTGCATATAAAATTAATTTGCTACCTCAGAACTCCCATATGTTTAGAAAACAAATAGAACCATTTATATACATGTAAATATGTTTCTAGGTACACTATTCACTTTTGTAAAAAAATAATACACTTGGACCATGTGCACTAATCTAAGCAATAACGTATACATATCACAGATTTGATTATTTAAAGCGAAAAGAATAACTCTAGTGCACCTTAAGTATTCTATTTTCTATGCAAAATTGCTGTATTACACGCAGTGAGACTGAAAACTGTGAACTTCCAACACAAAACTCAAGCTTGTATCAAACATTACTTTGTTTACCTACGAAAGCGGGATTTCGAAAGTTGACTATGTAGCCAATGTAGAAATAGTTCTTGCGGAAGTAGGTTTTCCACCCACATTATGTTTAAAATGATCCGCGAGAATATTTCAAAAGCCTGAGCTAAAAGTTAGCTTTCAGAGCTCAGCGTCAGTAGGGGCTAGATAATGGTCGTAAGAAAGAAACGAAAGTAGTTTTGGAAAGCTGAAACATGTAAATAATTTTAGACATAAAAATCCAAAAATGCCACCTTAAGGAGGCGAACCACGGAAATTTAGCATAAAACTTGCAAAAGTAGACACGACTTTAAAAATATTTAAGGGCAATAAATTCAAAGCAGTTTTGATTCTGTTACAGGTATTATAAATGCGGGAAAGACGCGTTAGAGTAAGCGTTTCTTAAATTTTGTTCATTGTGCCACGGTGATAAAAGATATTTACATGAAACTAATGCAGCATATCGATTGACATCTAATGAACAGTTAGCAAAATTAAAATTAATATAGGTATATAAACAGTACCTGAATAATTTACAAATGCAAATTCCTGCAATTGCGTACTCTTGGTCAAATTACGTACAAGAGTACGCCTTCTAAAATGTTTTCGTGCATAAAGAAATCTCCCTGTCCAAATTACAAACACTCTTTTTCAGAGGAAACAAGTGATAGTGGGAATACTTAAGAAGTAAATTGCTATTCTGAGTGTTAATTTGGTGTAATTATCTAAAATCTGGAAACATTGGTGACAACGATTGCTGGGTTTTATACCGCAACGTATATTCTACAACTGTAAGTAAAGGTAAAAGTGGGGCTTACCAATAAATTCATTTTATGCATTTGTAAAATAAGTCTGATTTTAGAATAACCTAAATAATGGAAACAAAAGTTTAATGCTTGCATGGCCAGCTCTACTTAGAGACAGGCAAAATATTACCAACTTAAGGAAATAAAATACAGCTAACATGACTTGTTTAAATCAAAATGTAACTAATACCATTGTAAATATGTTACTAATACTAATAGTAACTCCGACAACGGAAAAATGACATCAAAGAATGCTGAGTAGGATACTTCTAATTTCTAAACAGAAACACATACGAAATAAAGAACTTGTGCCACCTATAAAACCAAAGTACTCTGATATAACAATGTCAAATGCTACAATAGAACAGGTAATATATATATATATATATTGAATCCCATGAGGAGATTAACAGCATGAAACGGACATAGCTTTCCTGGCACATAAAACAGATGAAACAATGTATAATTCAGGCATAATCAAGCAACCCAGAACTCCTGGAATTAGTTAAATGTTTTCCTGATATCAGTTTGTTGAAAAAACTTCCAATTTTAAAGCTATTGAATCCTGCAATATACTTGTTTTTCTGGTTGGCACAATGAAAGATTTGTGAGATTAGCCCAGTCCATTTCAACCATTTGTATGCCCTTATTAAGGGGACAGGGTAGTCTGAACAAACAGAAATTACTCCTTAGAGAGTTAAATTACCAATGGTCTTAAACTGCTCAATGTGTTTTGCTGAAATTTTTATGAATTATTTTATAAATCATTTCAGTGGTTGTTTGCTTTGATAGCTTTTGTGATTGGGTCTATAAAATTATTTCATCCAGCAGAAAAATAATACAATTTATTGTTAAAACATGCGAATTCATGTAACTTTTCCCCTGTAACTTGCAATTACTCCCAGGTTTTCAGGACCTATGTCAATTATGAGGCTGTTTTGTTACGAAAGGAAGCTATTGGGTGGAAAATAAATACAAACCATTTAGGAAGAACTTATTATTACTAATTTTAAATTATATTCAATGTTTCCGATCATCGCTTACAAAGGTTATACAACAAGACAATGAGGTACATCAGCACAAAATCTGAAAAACTTGTAGATACAAAAATCCACTCATCTATTATGAATATTTACGTACCCAAAATGAAACTTTGCATGATAACCTAAAATAGGCTGTTCTTCTAAATTGTGAACCTCACAAAAACAGCTCAAATTGAACATAAAATTTCTGCAGGGATAACTTACGGGGGATTCAATTACTATATTTTCAGCTGGATAACATATTACCTCATATATGTATGAAAATAGTAAACAATAGCAGCAGTTGAGACAAAATCGCATATTTAGATTGTGTGGTGTCAAATTTGGTATTTTTACTTAACTAAATCGCTTTGAATACAAATCTCTGAAACATTCCAAACACAAAGGTAGTGCTCGACATCTGGCACACGTTCTTGATGCTTTCCTGTCCTTATATGGCTACATCTTGTGTGATCCAGTAGTTTGGAGCATCTGTAATCTCTTCCCCACTCATTTTTCTACACTCTGGTAAAACAAAACCAAAATAATGAGTGATAAAAATTCTCCGATGGTACACCAGGGCCCTTTGGACCCAATCGCTTTTATAGAAGCAAAACTATCATAGACACACCTGCAACAATGCTGTGGGCTGATAGTCAACAGAAAGCTAGGAGAATACCAGAAGGGGCACGCCAGTGCTCCCACACATATTGTTGCACTGATAAAAACAAATTTCCATCGGGTTCCTAGGTCTCAGGTGTACCAGTGGGTTAATATCACTAATTTATGTTATAAAATTATTCTTGTGGTTCAGAAAATTAAACTATGTGTTGATACATGCATTAAAATTTCAACTCTGCCTCTCTTAATGTCTGAGCCAAAGGAACATGAACAATGCAAATAACCACTTGAAATAATTGTCATGATTTATGGAATCGTTCGTAAAAATTTCAGAAAAGCAATTGCAAACTTTATGATCAGAGATAATTTAACTTAAGTTAACAAGAAGTAATTTCTATATGTTCAGAATACCTTGTCTCTTTAAACGTATGCTCAACAATATTTATTTCTGGAGAGTCGTATGCAAGCTTACATCTTTGAGTGTTAATTTATACAATGATTGTTACGGTTTAACACAATATTTGGATAATTTCTGTTCCATTTCCATAGAAAACACTGGTTTGTATCTGTCTAGTGAAGCAGGAGTAGTGCTAGCTTTCAACTTTTTCCTGAGCATAGCCTGATTTACCCAATAGGGAAGGGCAATTGATATTTTACTTTTATCCTGGAAAGTAAACTATTGTTAATTTCTGTCATATTATCTGTGAATACCAATAATTTTCAATCAGACGTCGTTTTGGACCTTCCCATATTGAAGAGTGTACCCAAACACAGAAAACTTAGAATCAAAATCCAAGTTAAACAATTAATGCTAAGTAAATATGAATGCTATACACATTAGTAAACTGTTTCACAGCTTAATAAATTTGCGAACCAGAATTCATATGATGCGCGACAGAGGTAAATGTGTCCAAGAGTGTACAGGGGAACCCTTTGGTGCGTACTCGTAAGTTAAAGTTTAACGGTTCGCAGCACTCCCAAGAATACATGCTTTTGAAGGTTATGTGGGTAGTGCTTTTCAGAAGAAATTCCTCTTTCTGCCATGTGCAAAGGAGATAAGAGTCACTCATATTCTCTGCCTCTTTGTAAACATAAATAAAATTGAAAGAAAAGGTCAAACAACACAAAAATGCGTCTCTTACCTACAATAATCGGAGCAGAACGTTAGTAATGCGTTTTCTTCTTCTAGCTGCCTCAATGTATGGAGATTGGCAGTTCCGCCAACAGTGAAATATTTTAACCGCTAATAAATATTGGTGGCCTTAAACATCGCGTACTCTAAGACAACTTTCCCCCAACTATATTTATGTAATGTAGGTTAAAAGTTCAGAATAAAATGTTTTTCATTTTGAAATTTAAGGGTTCTGAAAATTATTCTCAGCACATTCAGGTTTTCAAAATGTTCCACACAGTGCAGTTTCCAGCCAGTTCTTTTGAAATTTGTCTTATAGATTCTGAAACCAACACCAAAACCGCTACACAATTTTTCTTTTTAACCGTTGAACACACACACAGACATACACACAAAGTAGACATTTCAAACGAAAGAATTTAAATAAATTATTTTCTTTTGAACTAACGCTAGTGAAACAAATTATATGAAAACTGTGCGTTATTATCAGGTATATAATTTTTGTTGTTGCCTTTAAAAGTTGTTTCATGTGGATGGCATAGGATAATAAATTTGAGCGTTAAAATTTGATAACGCCGAAAATAAAAGGTATCTCACGCTGATATTTAAAATTTATATAAGGCAACATCAAAAATAAATTTTCGGCTAAATTGGCTGAAAACGTTAGGAAATCACATTTTCAGTGGTGCATTTCCATAACTCGCATCTATACATGCCTTTGTGTGAAAGACAATGAAAGAATAATTTTGATACAAATCCCGAAGCCAAAAATTTATTTCCAAATGTATGTAGTTTTACAACATGCCAATTGTATTACACTTGCTATGTAACATACCAATAAATTTGAAGGGTTACAATCACATTCCTTTTTTGTCTATTGTTGAACAAACTATTTTACAAAAACCTTAATCTTCTCTAAAGTAAATATTAATCGAGATAAAAATTTGTAGAAATGCTTTTACTACATATTTGCTTGTAGGTGTAAAGAGAATGTGGGAATACAGTAGGCTCATGCGATTTTAAACAGCTCGTCGCTATGGGATGTCTTTGAAATTCTTTCTTTTTGTTTGGCCAAGGGATGTAAAAACGAAAAACGACGTCACATTTTAGCACAATACGAATACTGGAAAATTCAAATCAATAACAAGAGCATCTTGGAAACAGCTAACTGCACACAACCATAGATTGTGATCTACTTTTCTGTATAGTAAGATTCTGTCTATCTCTTACGGTTTTCCTGTTTTGCTGAAGTTATTCAGAATAAGGACTTCAGAGACTATTCCCAGAAAATTCAAGCCTTCTGTTTGTTTCATTCGCGTTTCAAGCAAAATCATTAGAGCCATTTTTGAGAAAATCAAACGTTTCGAGAAAAGTTTAAGGGGATTGATCCGAGGATTTTACAAAGTTCAAAGTATTCTGTTAAGTGTTTAATTTACCGGATTTTATGTCTGTATAAGGAAATGTCTTTGCAAAGCTTGGTGGATATATCTTAACTGTTCTTGGGTTGTGTGTTTTGAAACATAAATATGAATTATTTTAAAAAATGCTGCCTATGATGCAATTTTATAATTTTTAAACATCAGTTCGGATTTATGTTTCTTATGAGCTATAAAATAAATTTGCTCAGAAGTAGTTACATTTTTTGAAGTGAAGCTTCTTATTGGAGGGCTTTGAAATTCTGAGCTAATGATTTGTACAATTTTTTAGAATACAAAACAAAAAAGGGATATTTCCGCTGAAATTAACTTCCCGGTCACCTCCGGTAGGCTAGCTAACAGGCGATACTCTCCACATTTTCCTTAGTGCTAGACAACTGAAATCTGATTAGACTTGGGTTATCAGTCGGGTAATAAGAGTACTCGAGCTTTCGACCATATTAAACTCCATGACCATCATTAATATGGCTGAAAACTCGAGTAACTTCTTAAATATTATAGGTAATGATATATAATATTTAATAACTTATAATGGGTATAACCTATAATGATAACTCGAGAAGCTCTAATCAATAAAGCTTGAATCTTATAACTGAAATCTACTTCCTCACGTATCTGGTGGATGGTAGATTCGACGTGTGTGCTCAGAAACCTTAGCGTTAGGCAATAGTACCTCTGCTTCTATATGTGACAGACAGCTTTCCAAAGAGATGGTACTACTGGGCAACTGTATCTCTGCGTGCCCGACAGATGGCATTAGGGTGCTGTCCAGTCTATCTGTAAATAGACGACAAAGCATTTGCTATTATCATCAATTTCCATTCTTACTATTGTTTTAACTTTAGATGTAACTTTGTATCATGCTATTGGATATTCAGTTCGTTATTTATCTTGCGACTGAGGAAAACCATGAAGTAATCCCAGTCATATTGGTGGGTCCACAGGTTTAAAACCCGGTATCTCCCGATTGCGGGCCCTAGACCTTACCGCGTGAGCCACCCCGCCCATTAGTTCCTATTATGAAACATTAAACGGATAAGTGCGTAGCTTAAAAACAAAATTGAAGTATGATCGAACGCGCCAACTTCATCTCTGTTTCCTACAGCAACGTCTTGTGTTAAAAGACAGAACATAAAGTTCAGCTTGATGAAGAGATAGTTATTGGAATCCTGTGACGAAGGAGAAGAATAAGCAATAAAGAAAACATAAGGCAGTTGAAAGGCCGGTAGGCCTCGAGCTAGCAAGTGAACGGCGCATAAAAAATTATGGGTGCCATTAACTGTCATGTTTATTTAAAAATAGGCAAGTGGGGGAAGGAAGGAAGTCAAAAATACTGAATGAAACTGGTGGGAGAAGAAATACAGGGAAGAGGAGAAAGAAGCCAACAAAACAAACAGATGTAATATTTATCTGTACAAGATTTCCGAAATATACTACCTGTCATAAAATATCCGGACCTTTCACAGCGCGCCAGGACCTCCCGTGGAGCATGCGCAAAACACATGGAGAGAGACTGTCCGTAACATTACATTCCGGTTTGTGCTGGCATCTGCTGCTTTACACCCCTGGGCACACCAGCCTAGTGAATTCGCCTATCTCATCATACTGAGGACGGATTTCAATACATGCTTACTTTTTCTCTACCACCAGAAAGTGTGCTCCATTGAAATACTAATTTTCCAACAATTTAAACAGTATGTTGCACAGATTTCGTGTGATGGTAGATTTAGATATGGCATATAAAAAATCCAGCAACAAATTCACTTGTCGAGAAAGTTAAAAGAAATAACTCGACATTATTGAATACATTATCTGCACAGTCTGGCAACAGAGTCTGGCAAAGAAGCGAGTGTTTGGTGTACTAATAGGGCTACTGCTTTCATGCATGCGTTCACACTTATGGATACCCATCTGTGAAATTTTGAAAATCTACAGTTTTGATTGGAGTGATTTGAAATTTTAACACAACAATCACTGTATAGTGAGAAGTAACTGTGCTAAATTTCATACATTTAGTCAGATAGTTGCTAACATATTAATATTTTATTAAATTTTTTGTATTTGTATAAATGGTTCCCCCATGATGCAATTTTGATTTGAAAACGTAATAATTTTTAGTTATGTTCTGTAATAGAATGTTAACAAATTGATCAGATAATGTCTTAATCTTGTTATTAGTTTGGATAAAAATAAATTTTAAAGTTTAAAATCATTATTTTTTTCATTTAAATTTCGAAATGTAAACTTTAATATTTAATTACTCGGCAGTTATTCATGTTATGAAGAAATTATCTCATCATTTCTTTTTAATATTAGTTCTAAGCAGGTACACCAAATTTCATGCATAAGTACTGCAAATTCCATCATGTGGAGCATTTTAAAGAGCAAACAGTGCTAAAAATAAAAGCATGGAAAAAATAATCAAAGATAATGGAAGTGTATTGATTTAAATGGACATGACCACTTACAGGCAATCAGTCGGCCACGTGACATAGTTAAAATGGTCGTAAGGCTATAAAAAACATATCAAAATAAAGCAGAAGATTTATACTATTTGATAAAACAAAAATCCATTTTTGGCAATTTTTGAAATTTTAAGCCTTTTTTTCAGAGATGCGTATCCTTATGAGGTTTGAAAATTCAAAGTGGACAAGCCCTAGAATCTGATTTCGTCATGTGTCTGTGTGTTTGTTATCAGCTACTGCAGGTAAGGAAGGGAAAGGTGGTATTCTTTCTTAGCAGTATTCATGAGACCTGAACACTGTCAACATTCCTGATCTTCCGCGCTTGCTAAACCTATGTCGACAAATGTATTGGAATAGACTTGCTGGATTCCAATTATTTGATATCATTTGTGGCTATCATTTTAGCAGCAAATGGGATAAACACCAGTAACCCCTTTATTTGAAGTTCTAACTCTGTGCTAATTGCAGAAGTAAGCGGTAACTTTTAATAATGCAACTATCCACTATGGAGAAAAATCTGATATGACAAAAATGAAGGATTAGGTAGTATAAAAAAGAGCTACACACCTTTTTATAAACATTTCTTTCTTATTTAGATTCCGGGGGTCTCAAAACGTTTATTTGCGGTGAAATCTCTACACTGAATTTTTGTGTGGAATACAGACACAATTACTCTATGACAATTTGGTAAACATATTCATTATGGATACAATTATTTTCCTCTATTTTCCTGAAATTTCGTGAAAGCTGTTTAATTCCCTTATATTTGAACAAAAAATTACCTCAATTTGCAAAACTCTCGTGTGTATTGTACTAGTTTGTACACGTTGTCAATAGGCTGTCTAAGGAAGCAACTAGATGGGTGTGTTTGTAGGGAGGGAAGGAGAGAGGGGGAAAGAGAACAGCAGGGCGCCATCTAGGAATGTGAGAACAGGATGCCTAAAACTTGTGTCTGGTGTTTTCATATCTTGATATCTTCAGATAAAACCCTCGGCGTTCTTCATAGTTTACTTCGTATTTTAGAAAATAATTATAGGCACAAAATACCATTAATTTGGTCCTAAATGCTTTTCAAACAATGTTATTTATTTTATCTTGTAAACGGAGATATTAATGATGGAAATGGAAGTGGTAGTGTTTAAGGAGAAGCGTTAGCAAGGGAAACTTTTAGGTGTGTACCTGGACAATTATTCTAAACCGAGGTCAATGACTTAGAACCTTTTAGCTGAAATACATAATTCAGTTTAAATATATTCCTACGTCATTGACTGCAACTATTTTGCTAATTTGTCAGTAGCAAGAAAAATTGTGTATACTTTCTCTACACTTTCCCATGGTATAGACATATGGAAATTGGTTTTACAGTAGAAGGGGACACCTCGAGCACAGCAATTGAGAGAGTATTATGGTTACCATTCCCCAGGAGGAACCGATAAGTGAAAGGACCAGAGGAGACCATAGGCAGATAGGTCACAGAGACACGTGGACAACACACACACACACACACACACACACACGTGGACAACACACTCACACGCACGCATGCACGCACACACACACACACAGGACCCATTAGTAAAATACTGTCTTTTAGGGTTTTGGGGGCTCTAAACAATATTTCTGATAAAATCCCGAATTTCGGAATTTGTGGAATGCAAAACAATACTTGTTTCTCCTACTCAGTAGGTAAGTGGTGGAGAAAGCACCCCCCCCCCAAAAAAAAAAAGAAAAAAAAAAAGAAAAAAAAAGGTTCAAACAATAGGAACACCAAAGTGACCTAGAATTTAAATGAATAAACAAAATACGGAAAAATACACAGCAACCGAATTCATTTAATTTTGAAAATTGTACCTTTAAAAACTGGAAATTTAATTGTATACCTTTAATGAATAGCCTACTAATGCAAATTCGTTCATTTATATTCATCATATGTCTAATCCGTAGATTAAACGCTAAAATTGTTATTGTTTTCACAACCTTCTGGATTAATTGCAGTGACAACTGTGAAACTTATCTTAAAATTTATGAATGTTATTGTAAGTTGTTTACTTTTAAATCACTATTAATATTAAATATAATTAAAGAAATTATTTCGCAGAATATTCTAAACAAATTCCACTCAAAGCTTTCATATCCAGAGAATTTGACTATCACGAATTGTATTCATTAAGACTATTTCAGAAATTAAAGAACGATGTAGCCTAGGAAATATATTTAAACGCTATATTATAATTACCAACCTCTTAAAAGAAGCAGATACACATTGGCACGGCTTACAAAATTATCATATTGATACTCCTATTTTTTAAGATGTTGGCAATCTCAAAAGTTGGACTATTTATAATTTAGTTCAATACAAAGTTTGTCAAACTGATTCCAAGTATATTTCCTGCTGTATTCATTTAATGAGGTTTCTCTCTTCAAATTATATCATCTATTTCAGCATTAAATACCGAAGGGATTCAGCCATATTTGACAGTTGAATAGCGGCTCCGTAGCGTCA
Organism: Tenodera sinensis; assembly: GCA_030765045.1. Lineage (NCBI taxonomy): Eukaryota > Metazoa > Arthropoda > Insecta > Mantodea > Mantidae > Tenodera > Tenodera sinensis. The sequence continues at coordinate 161,057,884 of CM060966.1, read as the reverse complement.
AATTACGTCAGCTGTTGCGCATCTAAGCACACCGCGGCTAGATCCTCTAGCCTGATCATAACAAAAGAAAAATAGAGGAGGTGGTAATGAAATCTGCCATTGGTTGACCTATAAAGAAATGATGCAGATGACTGGTTGATTTTAACTAAGTCACGTATAAGTTGAATATCTTTCATATGAAACCTTCTCGTAGTATTACTACAAATAATTTGTATAGCCAGTAAAAACAATAATGAACTCGTTTTATTCTACCATTTGTCATGCCGGGGATGTAATGTATAGTTTGAAGAAAGTTTGTGGTTTGTAGACGAGTTAGCATCTGGCATGAAATTCACGTAGAAAGAATCACGAGCTGCCAGGACGACAGCACAGTTTAAATACACATTATGAAAGGAATGCTGACAAATGATGTGACAGAGATAGCAGAATGTAACATTTGTTTCGACAATCGATTTAAAAGAAGGGAAGGGTGTGGGGTTGTCTGAAAGTGAGAAACGAAAGTAGGTATCATTGTTCGCGAATTAGACAACCAGATTTTGCAGAGACATCTGCAAACTGCACGTTGACTTGTGTCAAACAATTTGACAAATGTCGGATATCGCGGATATAAAAATTTGTAGCATTAAGGGACGGAACGGGGGTAGGAAGGGAAGGGTGTTTGAAGTATCGTGAATAATTATCGGTCGAATCAATTTATCATTCTTCCTAAGTCGACACATGCGAGCGAGGGTGCAATAGGAAGATCATCAAATATAGTGACGTCACATTCATACGTTACGTTACATCAATCACCTGGTGAAGAGGGCAGTGCTTCGTTAATCATGGATTCGACGCGACTAGACGCGACTCGACGCGTCCTGGAAAGTGCATGGCAGCAGTCGACAGTGCACCAACTGCTAATGATACCTCTGCCTTGTGCTTATTTTACAATTAATATCACCCAACTACTTTCATAGCCTCTGCTGTAACAGCGACCTAGCGCACCACTCGGGATTTTGCCTTGAACCTTCTATCACAGTCTGCAATTACCTTGTGTTATGTTTGGATATCGGACAACAAACGTGTTTGAAGTTCGCACGAATCTATACCATCAGAACCTTTAATACACAGAGTCGAAGGGTACTCATCACATTCCTTCTACTATGTGCTTCATAGAAGCATTAAAAACAAAAAAATCTGATGTATTGCACTCACAGGACTTTCTCTACTCTTGTACTAACCATTCTTACAAACTCTTATTCCAATATCTTCTTTCTTGTTAGTTGAGATAAACATTTGTACAAATTATCTTATTGCTTATTTCCTTGTAGGTGCAAAGGGAATGTTAGAATATAGTAGGCTTTGTGCGATAGTCAAATGTTTGAGATTCTGTTGTCTTTGCACACTTAACATATAAAAAATGAACAACGATGATCCATTTCACGAAAGTTCTAAGTTTTCCGAAATTCACACAAATAACAAGGAATATCTCCGAAATGGTTCACCCTACAAGAAAATTTATTGAGGCATCAATTATGTATTTTACCAAGATCTACATTTTTTGTATAGTATGATTTGGTCTATCTCTAACGGTTTACGAGTTATGCAAAAGTCATTCAGAGTAAATATGACTACAGGGGCTATAGTCAGAAAATTCAAGATATAGATTTCATTTTTCATAAAAGCATCTCAAACATATGGCATTTTAATCAAGATCGTTGGAGCCATTTTCAAGAAAATAAAAATTTTCGAAAAATCTTCCATGTAAAGGGTAGTTTAGGGTGGGGCTGTTTTCTTCAAAATCTTCGTGTCACATCCTTGAATGACATTAAACTTAAATACCAACTTTGGTTTTTAACCGACTTTTCGTTTTTGAGTTATGCTGTCCACAGACTGACAGGCAGACACACAGACACACAGACACACACGGACCTTTTTCTAAAAATGCTTTTTTCTTGGATTCAGGGGGCCTCAAAACATATTTCCGGTAAAATCTCGACATCGAATTTTTGGTTGGAATACAATACTCCCCCTACTTACCAGTAGAGAAAGTAAAAATCGAATGACATTTTGTTCTTTAATCAGCCGATTTCGGAAACATAAATAGTGTTTGATTCAAATTGGATGCATAATTCCACAAGAATGTACGAAAATAAGTTTGTTACTTGTAAGGCGCATTGCGTAACTTACGTCTGACGTAGCTTCGGTAGTAATGATGGGTCATCACATAAGATTTCTGAATAATTAATCACTTAAGACCTGAAGGAATACTCCGAGCAGCTCTTTCAGATCTGAGGTAAGTCGACAACGTTGTATTGAGGTTGGTCAGGGAATTGACCTGAAACAGGTCGGGCGCTTTCGCTTTCGTGTAATGTTTTGGGAGATAAAGCTTGTGATTGGCCTACACTCGCACAGTAAACATGGAAGGACAAGGCACGGTATGATTTTGTTTTCAAGATGCACCATGACGCTGTTTGTTTATGTACTGAGCTAGGGAAGGTGACACCCACATAATCTGCAGTGTTGCCAGGTTGTTTTTGACAAAACTAGAATATCTTCGTAGTAAATGGTAGTAGACAAAACGAAGATACAAAATGTATTCCAAATACCGAGATCTACCGCTGGTTTAAATTAATGCAATGACTTCTCTTCCACTCTGTATACATTGATTATTACACTCACGTGATTTGGTTGAAATCAACCATTACTTTTTAAAGTTTCAACCAATGACAGCCTTCATTCGCAAAAAAATTATCATATTTCATATCACCACCTCTGCCTGTCTTATGTTGTGATCAAGTTAGAGAATGTAGCTGAACTATGCTACAGATGCGCAACAGCTGATGTAATTTGACGCTACTCAAATGTTAAGGGTACCTCAAAGTTAAAAATGCGATTTTTTAAAGCATTGAACTTAGAGGCTTTTTTTTTTTGCACAGGCATTTCCAGCAACTAAAGAAATGGGTGAACCAAATTTCACTCCAACATCTAATCACATTCTTGATATATTAATTAACTTATATCAATTTTATTGGATATAATCGAAATCTATATCTTATAACAGGTGTTGAACTAAGGTTGATTTTTTAAAATTATATCTCAAACGACGGAAATTTTCATACAATGAAAAGTTTTTCTTAAAAAGTTTTCAATACCGAAAAGTGTAAACCTGTCATAAAAACAGTGCATTTTTATATTAATTACTTTTTAAAAAAATTATAACCTGTATCAAAATTCCAAACAGACATTTTGACACCCATATTCTGAACTATATAGGAAAAAAATTAAATCTCTGGCTAGACTTTGTGAGAGAAGATTTTAAATATGAGAAAGTAGACATGGGGAAATCCCCGAAGAAAAATGTGAGACTCCCTCAATACAAAAGAGAGGAAAAAAATTACCAATAGAGAAAGTAAAAAAAAAAAAAAGCAATTTTAGAAAAGAAGTCTGTGTGTGTGTGTGTGTGTGTGTGTGTGTGTGTGTGTGTGTGTGTGTGTGTGTGTGTGTGTGTGTGTGTGTGTGTGTGTGTGCGCGCGCGCGCGCGCCTATTGAGGTATCTGAATGTAAATATATCTTACATTATAAGATCTTAAATATAAAAGACATAAATATATTCTATTATGCACTTATATGTATTTCGACCCAAGTTTTTACTTAACCTAACATATTTCAAGCTTAAATATTTATTCAATCCAATTAACTACAATGGAATAAAAATATATTTAAACAACAAAAAATTGCACATTTAAAAGGACAACTCAAAAACGAAAACTCGTTAAATATCAAACTTGATGTTCGATTTTAGCATGTTTTAAGGATGCAACAAGAAGATTTAAAAAATGGAATAAAGAGAGAAAATTCCCCCATCTCAAACTTCCCTTAGCATGGGAAATGTTCGTAAATTTTGATTTTCTCAAAAATGTTTAGTTTATATTTGTTCACATATTATTCAGTTTTTGAAATTTCATGCTAATAAGCTAGACCCTGTGGGGAAAAGGACTATTTTGAAGAGTAAAAAACGCTGAAAGCAATATTGTTACACTCATATAACTTCACCTACTCAATCTTGTACAAACTATTCTTAGAATTGCATTTTCTTCTATCTACTGTGTGTTAGTCGACACACACACACATTAATAAAATTGCTTTTTTCCTTGTAGGTACAATGGGAATATGAGAACACAGTAGGCTTGAGCGATAGTGAAATCTTTTTAAGAGCTGATTGTTTTGAAATTATGTTCTCCGTGTATGACTAGGAGAGAGGAAAGAAAAGAAAGGCGAATAAACATTTCCCATTTAAGAAGAGTATAATATTGGAAAATTCAAACTAATAACAGTTAATATCCCTGAAATGATTCACTTCACATAAATACGAGTGCAGTAAGATTTTGTCTGTTTCTTAGGATTACTAGTGATGTGAAAGTCATTAAGAATGAAAAGGATATAAGAAGCTATTCCCAGAAAATTCAAAATATACATTTCGTTTGTTATAAAAGCATCTTAAACTTATGATGTTTTAATCAGAACGACAAAGAGCCGTCGTTGAGAAAATATATATTTTCGAAAAATGTTCCATGTAAAGGATAGTTTAGGGGGAGTAATTTATTTGAAATTCTGTGTGTCGCATTCTTAGAAGATGCTTAGGAGATGTTTTTGGGTTAAGATTTTCAAAAATCTGTATTAAAATGTATTTTTTTATTGAGTGGGCCTCAAAACGTGTATTTCCACTAAAATATCGGTATTAATTTTGTTATTATAGTGCAGTGAAATACCTGTGCATGGTAGAGAAAGTAAAACGGATTTACACACTGGTCAAGGAAATTGGCGGAACCTTGTAATACCAAAAAACAACACATGGGTACGAACACATGTACTTTTCACTTCTGGGTGGCGAGCGTCACAAAGTTTCCAAGAATGAACATAGGAAGTCATTTGTTCTGTGAAGGAATGTAAACTCAGCAGGCCATGTATTTGTTACGCTTTTCAGAAAAAGGGGAAACTGACCTCCCAATTTGGGTGTTTGACAAGGGTCTTTTCGCAGCATTGGGGCTGAACGCTGGAGACAGAGGGGCTGAAAAGAAAAGTAGTGTAATGTTGGAAGAAGAGGAAGAAAAATAAAGATATTGAGGTTGGTGCCGACCTACCGCGTGTTTCATTTGTTTGGTGGTGACACTGACGAATGGCTGTACTGCAGTTTATTGCCCCGTTTTGTATTTTGCGCCTGTTTAGAGTTCTGACAAGGAAGAATTGCTCAGGCCTGTGGTTCGTTCTACGAGACCTGAGGGCCTACAGCAGGCCTAGGGCATCAAGCATATAATTGTAATTATAACTAAGGCAAATGGATTGGCTTATCCTGGGAATTTAAAGTCATTCATTAACTGCGTGTATTTAAATGATGTAATACAGAAATTCGAACGCCTCTCTTTCAGCCATGTATAACCTAAAGGCAAATACAATCTAAAACACCAGTATTCAAAATGCCAAACATACTTATTTAGGTATTGTGAGGTTAAGGGCCGTACTGGAATTGTTGGAAACGAGAGACCTGATCAGTTCGCAAAGGTTTCTGCAAAATGTAATCAGAAATTCAGTTACCTGTTATACCTAAATCCATATTTTAGAAAAGTTTCTAAATAAAAAATAATATAAAACGCGGTAACCTCTGGTTAAGCAGCTTGAATATGCGTGACTGAAATGTCATAGTAATTAAGGAAAAAAAAACAGTTTTTTTTTTTTTGTTTAACTTTATAAAATAGAGACATTCGTAAGTGCGAAAAATGTATAAATTGCCTCCTTGCACCATTTAAGATGTTCTACTGCTTGTTAACTATTAGCTAAGTTTGTGTCTTCCGGGTTTGTGGTCTGAAGATGCCACGCGCACTAAATGACGAAACGTTGGTATATCCGATGCCTTCTAGACCACGGCCTACCAACCCGAAAGAGACAAACGTAGCTAATAATAAGGACGCCGGCCGCGCTGAAGTGCTTTCTTTCGTACTCTTAACATTTCAATTACTTCACTACAATTTTCCCAAATAATAGCACCTAACACATTATACTGTGAAATAATCAAATTAAACTAATTTTAAGTATACTTTAGGCAGTTGTACAGAATTTCTCCAAAGCAAATTACTCTAGACAGCCTGCTGCTAATATTAACAATATGCTACTTTATCATCCAGTCTCGTGATAACGAATGGTGCACCAGAACCAAGTTCCATTCCACAAGACCAATGACCTCACATTAGCTAGACTAGTACGCCGCATTCAGGTGTGAAGAAAAACACATCATGCATCTCACAGGCGTTAATCATTTCGCAGTTACGACGATACAAAAAATCAGGTAGTAAAATTTGTGATTGGTTTGTGAAAAGACTGTTAGACGAAGAGAAAAAAAACACACCTAAGTGGATAGATAAAGGTATAAAATATCAAATTTTCTACACCATAAATGCATCAAAATGTTCAGTGCTTTGTTATATAAATCAGTTATTTTCTTATCAGCCTTAGCTTTAAGGAGGTTATTTTCCCATCGACTCAAATGCAGATGTCTCATTTGAAAGTAAACCACAAGCCCGGCGTTTCTACCACCCACGACACTTACAGCTAAGACCGACCGACTGACAGCGGGTGATTTGGTCGTGCACACAAAGAAAGGTAAATTGCGACTTTCAAAACTTCCTGAATGAGCTGTTTGTTTTTTTCCGTACCGATCTTTGTTCATTACACAACATGACTGAACAGCACGAACAATGGTGTCATTGACAACACAAGTGCGGTTCAGTGCGCCCTTGTTTTACATAACATTTGTACTCATAATGTCGCATAAGCTAATACAACAGTGAAAATAACTAACTTTCAGAAAATGTCTCCTGGCTAGCTTGGGTTTGTAGTGATATCCTATAAACATTATTTCGTTATCCTTTATTACTTTCTCTACCGCATACAGTAAGTAGGGCAAGTATTGCATACCACCCAAAAATTCAATATTGACATTTCATCGAAAATGCATGTTTTGGGACCCCCTGAATCTAAACAAGTATTTTTACTTTTTCGACTACGTATAGTAAGCAGGGGAAATATTGTATTTCACACAGAATTTCGATGTCGAGATTTCAACGGAAATGTATATTTTGAGGCCATCTGAAAAAAAAAAAAAATCTGATGTATTACACTCACATGAATTTCTCTTCTTTTGTACTAACTAAAATGCAGTAGTTGGATAGCTGCTAATAGATTTGTAGAACAACACAACTTTAAATATGAATGATAAAGGATGTATAATGTAAAACCATTTAATAGATAAAATGTAATAATCTACAATGTTGTTATAACATTTGGAAATAGGTCAGCTAACCATTTTATCATTATTTATTTAATTTAGTGTAGTATGCAGATAATTGTGTAAAATATACAACAAATCGCGGATAGTTTGTAAACCAATATCTTATAAAAATTTAATTGCAATTAACAGTAAATTTAGTAATCATTACACGAGCACTAAAAAGTAGACCAATCAATTCCCAAATTGAAATTTGTATTTGTATCTTAAATAAGAACTGCAAGACTTATTCTCCTTATCAATCTCATTGGTCTATATTTTTTCAAATCGAATTCTAGGCTCAAGAATTAATTCCTTATTTTGTTGCCTGTCAGTGAATACTAATATTTCCACAAGCTAGTATGTATCTTTTAAACTTAAGCAAACAAGAAATAGTATATATACCACCAAATAATCAGTATAATTACTAATTCCTTATAGCAGTATCGTGAAAATAAAAGAATTGTAATAGCCTACAGTAGACTTTGAGCGATAATTAATTAAAACTTTTAAAGCTGGTCGCCATATGAAGGCTTTGAAATCCTTTTCTCTTTGCACAGCTAAGATATAAACAATTGAATATCGACTTTTCATTTGAGAAAAGTATTGCAAAATTTACACAAATATCAAGGAAAATCTCCGAAATGGTTAATTAAAAAAAAAAAAAATAAATAAATAAAAAAAAATAATAAAAAAAAAATTAATTTAGGCACAAATTGCGTGTTTTAAGGAGATCTACATTTCTTGTGTTCTTGTTGTCCATGTGAAGGTTAGTTTAGGGTGAAGGAATTTTCTTCAAAATCTTCCTATTTCCTATTTGTTATACAAAATAGCGAGTCTGCTATGTAATATGAAAATTTCTATTATAGAAACAAAGGTGGTGGTATTCATCAGGAAAGAACCCATTAGATCAATGATAGTTGTAAATAACCCTTGTGTAGAACAGGTGAGCCATTTTAATTACTTGGGAACTGATGTTAATTATGACAAGGAATAAGATTTGGACAAGAAAGTATCCAAATTTCAAAGACCGTGTGCAATAATCGACATTTAGAAACAAAGTGTAAATAACCAAAGTTAAAGTCTTACAAAGTTATGGTTGCACCTATACTAGCGTACGGAAGTGAGACTTGGACAGTAACTAAGAAGCAACAAAGTAAAATACAGGCTTCAGAAATGAAATTCTTATGAAGAGTGAAGGGATGTACTAAGAGAGATAACAAATGAAAGTATAAGAGGAATTTTTAATATAAATGACAAGTTAAAACATTTCAAACAAAAGTGGAAGGAATATATTTAAAGAATGCCAGAGATCGACTTCGTAAACAAGCAATTCAATTTCATCCTAAAGGTAGGAGATCGGTGGGCAGACCCAAGAAAGCTGGAGGACTTTGAAAGCCGAACAGACACTTGATTGTCTATGCTATGAAGTGAAGAAGAAGAAGAAGAAGAAGAAGAAGAAGAAGAAGAAGAATCTTTTAATTTGAAAATGTCCCGCACAACATACTAAGCTTTTTCGGTGCTTTTCTGGACATCCTTGATGTACCAGGTGGTTCATCTCATCTGGCATTGGGGTATGTAGAAGCCGTCGTGCGTTAAACAGTTGCAGAACACACCGGGGCAAATTCAGTCATAGTGGCGGTAGTGGCGTGAGCGTAAGCATGCTTCCTTCTGCCTCTTAGAGAAGACGAGAGATGAGAGGTACGAGGTTGAACTATTGTGTGTAGTCCGTGATAATGGAATAGAAATAACCGAAAAGGTTCTTATAATGCTTACTTACAGGGACTTTACTTTCAGGGAGTAAACTCACTCCGTAACATAATGGATTTCAGATGTGTGTGTGTGTCTGTGTGTGTGCGTGCGTGTGTGTGTGTATAGTGTCCTGAGGGTTTTAATTAACTTTTGAAGTATTTTCTGCGTTTTTAAAATATCTCCAAAGAAACAAGGTTATTGGGCAAGTGCAACCTAAAGTTAAATTTAGTAAGATCAAATGTCAAACCGCAAGCAACGCCAGGTTTTTCACCTAGTATGTGTTATTCAGTTGCTGATATTTTGGTAAGAGAGTTTGTAGTTTGGTTGCAGTGACTAGTCACAAGTAATTACATATGCAGATGAATGTGTTCCCACGGTACTGCCATCTCTATCGCTGCGATATATCGACACTGCCTCACAGCCTTCAATCAAACTGTCACGTGGGCGAAACAAATTGCCGAAAGGACCAGATTATCATCTCTTGGATCAAGAATGCTGTAAACATGCGGCGCATTGCGGGATCCCTCGACCAATGACAGCTCACTTTGTACCAATAAATAGCGTTTTCCACAAACAATAACCACTGCTATAACACATGTAGGTATTAGATCGCATCGGATTTGGGTGCGTTCGTGGCCCAACCTATAGCGATTAGGTTGAGTAAGTTTTAAAGGCATGTCTTAAGGAGAAGATCCTTAAAAATGAAAATTTATTTTATTTTCAACCAATTTTCAACGTTTCTGTATGTAAACATTAGTTTATTATACATTTCAGTATGTGTATATAATTTAGTTTCCAGGTTACTAAACTTTATCCTGTGTCAAATGCTCCGCACGATACAAATTTAAAACGAATAGTTTTTTTTTTTTAATTCTGTACTATTAACATGATTATAATGCACCAATCTCTTATATAATTTCGATTTACTGGGCTTAGTACTTAATAAAATACTGTGACGTCGGCCTCAGCGTACAACAATGGACGGATGGGGCAAGGTGTTCAAGGTTAGCCTGCCTCGCACAATTGTTTGTCTACGTGAGTGTAATAATGGAAGCGGCAGAAACATAAGGAACTTTTCTAGCGCCTTCTGAAGACTTTTAGCTGAGTCATTTCCGGTGCGTGCATGTAAGTGGAATTGAGAAAGGTCGGTGTGACATCATCGCCAGCATATAAGGAAGCCAGAGAGGTGAGGTTTTAGCGTTACAGTTACAGACAGGTCTCGGTCAGTGTGTCAGCGAATGCAAGACAGCTGTGCGTCGTAAGAGGATCAATGAGCGTCGAGTAGTTGCGTTGTGGTACTATATGAGAAATAATATTGAAGAAAGACATTGAAAGGGCTGAACAGGTTATGAGAACAGCTGTGAGTTGTTATATCACGAAAGACTGTAGACTGTGCATATTTGGCGAAATTGTAGAAGGCAAAGTGATAGAAAGAGTGAGTGAGTGATTAGGGTTTAAGGGCCCGTCGACTGATAGAAAGGTAACCGAACTGCATTTTCTCACTAAATTGTATCGTTTGAAATTTCTAGTTTTTTTGAAGGTTTATAGCTTTGAAGCTTTAAAACTTAATACTTCAAAATTGCTTATGTTGTGAATATACAGGACCAATTTCAGAAAAATTGGATAAAAACTACATCATGTAGAACATTTTAAAAAGGCGAACGTGCTGAAAAAATTTCTAAGGACCTCAAATTTCGTGATAAGAAGACCTTTATTCTCAATTTTTAACCTACATTATATAAATATACGTATTTATAATGTAAAAGGTTGGAAGATATTTTGAATTTATAGCCCCTAAGTGTTTTTAAAGTCATGGAATATAAATGTCAATTATTGCGAAATTTATTCTAAATTTCAGTTGTGCATTCCCTTAATATTTGAGACGATTATCAAAGGATAGCTTGGATATATAGCTTTAGCATCATCAACAAGAAGCGTCCTTATCTTGTCGGTCACGTAGGTATTCCTGTATGTCAGCCGGCGGTTTATTGTGCGTCAGACCCCGGGAGGAAGGAAATATCCTTCTCGGGAAAAACGCTCGAAAAATCCCAAGGTCAGGAAGGTCCGCCGTAGGAATCGAAACCGCGACCTCCCGAATGCGGGCCACAGACCTCGCCGCCTGAGACGTCCCGTTCGGTAACAAGGAACCTTAAGCCTTACATTTTTGCTCCTCCCGACACTTTGCATTATTATGAGAAACACTTGTTTTTAAGCCGTAAAGTATTGATCAGACAGAAGTAAAGGTCGGTGAGAACAAAACTGGCATTTGATAGCTACGGGATTCACTCATCTGCAAACGAGGCTAGCCTAGTTTATATGTGTTTTTGGTTACGTGGTTAGAAAAATCACCTTTAAGTGAATACTGTAATATACAACGCAGTATTTATATGAATTGTTATGGGCAGAGAAACCCAAATGACCGAACTTTCGACGGGCCCTTAAAGTCCATTCACTCACTCACTCATCCACTCTCAATCCGCCCACCCAGTCAGTCTCTCAGCCACTCTGTCAGTCAGTCACTCGGTCACTGTCAGTCACTTAGTCACTCACTCACTCACTCACTCACTCACTCACTCACTCACTCACTCACTCACTCACTCACTCACTCACTCACTCACTCACTCACTCACTCACTCACTCACTCACATAAACATTTTTGGCAGCGCGGTATAATACACTTGATGTGACATCCTGTATACAAAAAGCAATGTTTCAAATGCTGTATTTCCGGTGTTCCTTCAGTTGCATGGAAACATTAATGGCTATTTTATTACGTAGGCAAGATGTTTACGCCCGTCATCGTCTTTTACATCCGAGTTTACGGTGCTTTCTACTGCGGCTTAACCCTCTCTCTTCTTTAGCCCATTTGACCACCTCCTGCCAGAATCTTTCAAATTTATTATTATATCCTTTGGAACCCGGTTTTCTGTTATTTTATAGATATTCATAAACCACTAAAATTGTCTTAAATTACTATATTCGTCAGGAATATGGTATTTCTCCTATTTAGGTCACTGCAGTTCTTTATCATAAAATATTTAATCCATTTTTATTAAAATTAACATATCTAGTATTTAGCTATAGTATGTAGGGGAAGTGTTGTATTGTATCCAAGTCTTCGACACCACAATTTCACTGGAAATGCACATTTTGAGGTCCCTATCCACTCTCTCTCAGACACACAGTTCCAAATTATTTTTATGGGTTCCGAACTGCTGTAAACGTGTATATCTGTTGAAATCTCTAACACAATGCTTCCTTTACCTAATAATAATAGTTAGGCCGTATAGAAGCTAGATACATATTATTTGAAAATCCACAAGTGCAACAGTATGTCGGAAATGGATAATGCCAAAAATAAGTTATTGGCTATAAATTATGTGAATGGTTGCACACATTTCTTCCCATTATGGCACAGTCCGGTTATACTTGGTGATATTCCATCTATTAAGTTCCATTAGTACTGCCAACTGTTCGTAAAATATAACCACGGTAAAGCAATGGCTATAGATGCTGTTATTGCATCCGTTATGTTGCCACAGGAGCCCTTGTTTTTGAACCCGTTGCAGAGAAGCTAACCGATGAACTTCAAAACAAAACTGTTTAGACACCATATTAATTAATTAAATCTGTGGATGCCATCGTATTGCTCGTGTTTGCTTGATTTTGTCTTGAATTCTTTTATAGCAGTATATGCAGTTATAGTTGCTGTTGTTATTTTTGTGTTCGCAATACAATAGTATATTAAATATAAATTACGATATTTAGCGTTCGGAAGTGATTTTATCCAAGTGTTATTGAAGAACAAGATTTGCTGAAGGTGTGATTTTTGTTAACATTATTGTTTGAAAGCATGTTACTTTAACTCTGTAATATTTGAGGTTAGAAATGCTTTGATGTATGTTGGCAGTACTGCTTTTTTGGGTACTGTCATCTACAGTTTAGTGTAATGTCGGCCATATTGAACTTTTGGGTACTTCCGATAACCCGTGTCCCCCATATCGGTGACGAAGCGGAAATATGTCTTGCCCGTGTGTTTTCTGAGTTATTTGCTGTTTGACCAGACAGCGAGGCAGACGGAATCGGCTTGGGTGGGGCAAAATGACAGCGCACTTTTGCCTCGCAATGAATTCAAACATTTTAAAACATTTATAGACCAAAATCATATCTAAATAATGCTTTTACATCATATTTATTGAAGTTATTCCGTCTTTATTTTTACGTGTTGAAAATTATATGGTTGAACCTCAGAATCAAGTTGCTTTGGAGAATTCTCAGGAGGCAACCCTAAATAATAAAAAGGTCAGACTTAAGCTCCTACACCATCGACAAGCTTCAAACAGCCAAGTGCTCCTCCAGCAGCTTCTCTGGACATTAAAAGTAAAGAAGGAATCAAAAAGAAAAAGATTTTATAACAAGCCTATAATTTATAAATAATCTAGGAAAACCGTACGCGCTGAAAAGGAAAAGGCAGCAGTAGCGAAAACTTCGAAAGTTAGAAGAAGCTTGCTTATGAGAAATAGAACGTCTGCAAGGAATATCAAGTGTTACAAGGAAGGGAAGAGCTGAATGCAGTGCCTTAATTCTGCAAACTGGTGCAATGTTAAGTGTGTAGAGGCCTTAAGTGATCTATATTTGGTGGGCATAACTGTGTAAGTGATGAATCCACTGGGGAAAACTGACATTGTAACATGCTTCAACGAATTTTTTGTTTTATTTCAGAAGAATCAGTTTTGAGTATGTTTAAATGAATGTTCAGTGCTTCTATTAAAAACAATTTGTGGTTCCGCAATAATTATGATTTTCTTAATTTTGAAAAATGTCATTAGCCTGTTCGTTTGCCCCGCCTTTACCCTATTCGTCCATCGAGCAGGAAAAGCAAAACATGTTATTCACACTAACTTGCTTTGTAATAAATACGCTTAGTTTCCTAATTAGTTGTTTGTCTGAAATGGAAAGGTTAGTAAGCGTACTTAAACCATAAGTCGAAACAATGGCTTTTGTCCCGTGATGTCCTCCTCTAATGATACTTCCGCTGCCGTTTATCAGATGGCAGTACTTAAGAAGAAATATTGGTAGAACAATAAAGAATAGAAAGTGGTTATTTCTTGACGTTCCGTGTTTAATGTCGTGCTAAACTCCAGCTTGTGAAGATAGCGGGCATTATCCTTGTTGGGCTGGGTTGTAAAGTTATCTTCCTTGTGGCTAAATATGTTCATAACACCACTACAGGATCGGCTTACAACCATATAATAGAATGTATTTCCTCTTAAAGGCGTTATTGCTCCCAGTATTTAAACAGGGATGTCCATAACATTCTTAGCGGGCCAGCACTACCAGGGCGACACTGAGTTACTTTAGAGTACCATGTTTCTAAAAGACAATGCAAAAGCTTTTGTTTGTACCATTTATATGGCAGTTTTAACATCTACAGTTCGTATGGGCGGCATTTCGTTTGGAACAATTGCTCATCACTCTTTTACTATTTGTGTATAATGTTTACGTTAGGTTTTCTTTGTAAACATTACATTTACATTACATTTACACACAAACACACACATTTACACTCTCGCTTATACTTCCAGACTCTAGGGAGCATGGGAGTGTAGTTTGGTTTACTATAATAGTTCGTTAGTTTCTCTGGAAGAAAATATGAATTGAAGAAAGGAATGGAAACAGCATGATGAAAGAATGTTACCAAAGAAGATCCCAAGAAAAGCATTTTACTACAGTCATAAAGGAAGAAGACATCCGGGAAGACCAAGGAAACGATGGTCAGATACATTTTAAAGCCATAACAAACATCCTTGAAGTGCAGAAGAAGTTTGTTAATTATCACCATTAATACTTTTGTTTTACCTAGAAATTAACCACACTATAGAAATGTTTGGCGCAGCAATTTTCTACGATTTAAATGAGCATTAATGCCCAAAGAATTTGAAGAAGCTTGCGTTGTAACAAAGAAGATGGAAGGTAAGATACAAGGATCTGAAAGGAAATTCTTGAGAACTAAAGGATGTACAAATCTAGACCACATAAATAATGATGTAATAAGAACAGAACTGAAAGTGAACTCTATAAATGAATTAGTACAACACTAGAAATAATTGGCTGTTACATGTTGAGAGGATGGACTATGATAGACTTCCGAAAATAGCTCTAAACTATAAACTGTCAGGTAGAAGATACGTGGGCAGACCAAAGAAGAGATGGGGAGACTTATTGTGAAAAACTTGTTGTGTCAAATCTATGGAGTGAAGATGACATAGTGAAGACGGACTTAGAAATGCATTTGGCGAAGAAGACTAACTTAAGGCAACAAACTAGAATTGATAGAGAGAATTAGAGATCTGTGAATGCGATGAAGCCGCCCAATTTGTGGTTTTGATAAAAAAAATTGCCGCTGTTCGAGCAATGCTTGAAGAAAATCGACAAACGTTTTATGTATTTATTTGGGTGTCATTAGATATTGGAACTATGTGCTATGCTAGTTTAATAATAAAATTAATATGTCAGTATAATTTAATACGTAAATATGATTAGTAATTTCTGAAAAATTGGAAAACAATGAAAATATTTCTAGGCGGCACCGTGGCCGAGCGGTTAGACCGTTCACCTACCACCTAGGTGGCCCAGGTTCGTTCCCAGGGACGCGCATGGTGGACCAAGAGGCGTCTGGGCTGGTATTCTCCAGGTTCTCCCCGGCCACTCATTTCACCAATTGCTCCATCATTACATTTCCGTTCATCAGTTTCGCCTGCATTTATTATCATCCTCTTCCTCATTGTCATACCTGGTGCTTGGCTGACCACCCGCTTCCAGGTCTTCACTCTGTCCGGTCCATTAGTTCCTCTGGTCCCCGACAGGCGTCTGACCTAAGTCCTAGGCGGTGTAAGTCCTACATAAGGGGACGGTAATCAGGTAAAGAAGAAGAAAATATTTCCATGTGAAGTGTGCTTTTATGTGGAGCGTTCCTCAAAATCTTAACCGGACCTTCTTAAATCGTGACTCAAATATGAATCAATTATTTATTCGACATGTTTTGAATTGTGCTGTTGACACATACACACATAAACACACATAAAAATCGGAGAACTTAGCTATTTATTTTAGATTTAGAGAATTCCAAAATATGCATTTCTGAAGAAATCTCGATTTGAAAGTTTTTGGTGAAATACCATACTTCGTGTACCTTTGATAGACTGGTAGAAAAAGTAAAAGTAATGGATTAGTTGACAGTATCAAAACTGAATTATGCAACGAAGCAGAACGCCTTGAAATAGGCTAACAGCGCAGCATGGTGCAAAAAGGTTTGCCTATTTATAGGCGGAATGCAATTCGCATTTGGCACACTCTTCATTTTGCTAATTAAACATAAATCAGTTATATTACAGGGTTCTAGTAAGCATTAATTCCAGTTTTAGATATCCATCTTATTGAAATTAAAAATTGAAATAAAACTGTTTTTTAAAAACATCAGCTTACAATTTTCGTTCCCTTTATAATGTGTAAATTGTTTGCAATAGGTCAACAGAAGGTCATTCACATGACCTTCCTACCTATTTAGCAAATAATTATTGTTGTAAAAGTTTATTTTTCTATTTACTTCCTGTTAATTACACATTGGGTTTTAGATACCTGAGAGATATAGGGTAATGATTTAAAACGGGATGGCTCTGTGGTAACTGAAATTCCATTACGACACCGCGAAAAGCATACAGAAAACGAATTAGAATTTTAACGTTATGATTTACACAAATAATAATGAATATCTTGGAAGTGGCGTTTGCTCAAACAAAGTTGTTTGAAATAAATTGCGTTTTAAAGGCATCTGCAATTTTTATAAAGTAAGGTTTCATCTATCTCTAATTGTTTACTAAATATACACAAATATACAAAATTCGTTCAGATTAAAGAAGACTTAACAGACTATTTAGAAATTTATATATATTATTTGTCATTGTCATTCAAATATGTGATATTGTAATAAAAACCATTATAACCATTTTGAAATAATTACAAATTTATAGTTTGATTTGGTAGGGCAGTTTTCTTGGAATTTGTGTGTCATATTCTTGGAAGATATTGAACTTAAGAACCATGCATTTTTTGGAAACTAGTACATGTAAGCCAATTATATACCTAATGGCAAATAATGTGCTTCTGGGACATGTATAATATACTATTTTCTAATGATTTCCTGACATTGTATATCTAAACCTCGATGCATTTTCTGAATCTTATACACCCAATAACACTTGTATTTGTAGAAGTATACTTTCTCCCTCATTATTTCCTCTTGAAATAAAACTTAATAATTCACCTCTTGAAATTGTAGGGAATAATATAGTAAGTTTAATAAGCAATATTATGCTACAATTGACTTGTTTCCAAAACTGTTAAACAATAATTGTTATAATTATTATAGCTTTTCATCTTACCAAATCTCCGCAACCAGCGGTAGAAAACTTTTGGCACAAGTTCTAGAAACTGTATGTGGCTTTATTATTGTAAAAAGGAAGTGATATTTACAATTTACATGATTTATCTATCGTCTAATGTTTCTAGTGAGCGCGATGGCTCCTCAAGAACCTTGGTTTTCTGGAGGTCCGCCCTTCAAATCCCATCAGAACCGTCCCCGCCTACGAATTACATTTTCCCCTAAATTTTCCTTTAATAGTTGTCAAGTGGCGGGGTGGTATCTTACACTTAAGCCTCAACGCTTTTCTCAAATATCGTTCCATTGCATGTATCATCAGTGTTCACCGCCGGTGGTGCCGTGTGCAATAAGAAATGACGTTAAATTCTAATACGAAAATCCATTGCTCATTTCCACTTTCTCTACTACATATAGTAAGTAGAAGAAGTATTGTATGCCATCCAAAAATTCAATGTCGAGATTTCACCGAAAATATACGTTTTGAGGCCCCCTGAATAAAAAAGTCATTTTTTAGAAAAAGGTCCGTGTGTGTGTCTGTGTGTTTGTATGTGTTGTATATAAAAGTCGATTAAAAACCAGAGCTAGTATTTAAATTTAATATATTTTAAGGATGCGATTTTGAAGAAATTTTCTCTACCCTAAACTACGCTTTACGTGAAAAAAAAAGTTCGACATTTTTTATTTTCTCAAAAATGGCTTTAACGATTTTGATTAAAATGCCATATGTTAGACATATTTATGGCAAATGAAATCTATATCTAGATCTTGCCAAAACATACAATTTATGCCCAAATAAATATTTTTGTTGAGTGAACCATTTCGGAGACATCCTTGTTATTTGTGTGAGTTTTGAAATGGAAGATTTTCTCTATCTCTTACGGTTTACCTGTTATGCAAAAGTATTCCAGAGTAAACACGACTACTTCGGTTATAGCCAGAAAATTCAATATACATTTCATTTGTCTTAAAATATCTTAAACATATTTTAATCAGTGGTTAGGGCCATTTTGGGGAATATCAACATTTTCAAAAAATCTTCCATATAAAGGGTAGTTTGGCATGGAGGAGTTTTCTTCAAAATCTTCGTGTCAAATTCTTAAAAGACGTTAAACTTAAACACGAACTTTGGTTTTAGCAGACTTTTCACATGAACCTTTTTCTAATTTTTATTTGATTCAGGGCGCCTCAAAACATATATTTCCGCGAAAGCTTGACATCGAATTTTTGGGTGTAATACAATACTTCCTCTACACATCATATGCAACATATCAGAGATTCTTTTACTGAATGGTAACAATTTTTAACCACTTGTAAGTGTGAATTGCTGCCATGGAAATCTGCATATTGACAAAGTTCAGCTTATATTTATATTAGGGTCTTTCTATATTATGGCAAAACTGTATAGCCTTTGTGTTATTAAATAACCACAGGATCAAAGAGAAGGCTCACAGGTTTAACATTTAATCTTGTTTGCTTGAAACTATTCCGCCATTCCGTTAATTATTTCTCCGCGGAGGATCTTTACTCCAAATTATTTTTCAGACCATTCTAGGGAGGTTTTGGAATTCACAAATACAGAATTGGCTAATGTTTTATATCCCTCTTTGTATATATCGCAGATTTTTGGCCGTTTGAGTTGTCATGGACTCATGAATGAATGTGTGAATTATTTATTTTTAAACTTTATATATGTACAATTTACTCCCTCTTGGACTTGCTTATTTTCTGTCTATATTTAACATTCTATTCTATGTATAATGGAGATATGTAATATATCGACTTTTTGCTTTTTTATACCTCATTACTCGTTTTCTGTACTTTCTCATTTTTTCTAAACGTTTTCCTGCCTTCATCAGATGTTCTTTTGATCTTGGGTTAAAAATCTTCGTAACTTTTGGCTCCGTTGGAGAATATTCCCATTCTCTTTTATTAAATTCACCTTTCCTTTTTCTGTATCATCACATATATATGAATATAATGCCAATTATAATACAATCTACTACATTTAGTCCATCTCTACCCCTTCTTCTCCTGTTGAAGCGTAACCCCGTGGTACAACAGCTTCACCTTCCTTTCTTCTAACCTTTCTTTCACAGAGGTGGTTAAGACAAGGCTGCCATCTAGCGGGGCCGGATGGAACTTTCCAACGAGCAACCCTCTGCGCCGATAGCGACCGACACTGCACAGTCCCTAAACCTACCTGAAGGATGAAAGGTAAAGCAAAGCGATGGAAGGAAATTCTGGTAGAAGAGCAATCACTTCAACATTCACCTTGCCAACCAGGGAAATCCACGAAAAACCCAAATGGAGCATACTCGTATATAGCTATGTCTTCAATTTTCTCTGAATATCCTCTGAAGTCTCTTCAACGTAAATGACTTTCCTTTAACTGCTAAACTGTAAGAGATAGACAAAATGTGGATCTTGCTAATGCACACAATTTATACTTTTTTTTTAGTAGAAATGCCCATTATCGATCTAATCCTTCCTACTGCTGTGACTTTTCGATTAATTTGCTTTCTTCAAACAGGAAGGCGTCATTTTTTAATTTCTTGGCCATGCAAAGAGAACAGAATTTCAAAACTGTCACATAGCAACCAGTTCTTAAAAGATTTGACTCTCATTTAAACCTAGTATATTCGCTTATCTATAACAAAACTTCAATAAGACAGTTTCTGCCCACCTCTGTGGTGTGGTGGTAGCGTGTCTACCTCACTAGAGGCCCGGAGCTCGAAACTAGGTTAGGTTGAATTACCTGGATAAAGGTTTTTAACGCGGTTTAGCCTTATCCTGCAAGATGGTTATCGGGATAATTGTGCATCATTAAAGCCATTTCATACGTGGTCCGATATGATTTAACTGGTTAAAGGAAGCTAAACTTTTAAAAAAGTTTGTCTTATATGGATTAAAATGAAATAATTAGATAGAAGAATAAATGTGTATAAGAATGGTTTGTACAAGAGAAGAGAAAGTAATGCGAGTGCAATACATCAGTTTATCCGCTGTTAAAGTGCATGCTATTTGACGGAAGTGCACTCTAATTAGAGTAGTAGTGGAAACAGAGTGAGTTAGAAGTTTTCAATGTGGCTGCTACAGAAACAGCGACTGTGTACTTTATAGGTAAACTTCTAATAGATAGGAATGAACTGACATGGCAATAATTTAGGGAAATGTATGATGCAAAAGTAAGTCGGTCGGTCGGTCTGTTTTCGAGTGTTCTCACGCATAAGAGGCCCTTTTTGCTCGGTTTTGGGCTCCCCTGTCAGAACATAAAACAGGCGAGATAGGTCATCAACTCGGCGAGTGTCGCCGCCTTGTTTTATGGACGAAGCAAACAGCTTTGCAGCTTTTTATGATGAAGCAGGCAGTCGGCACCGGAACGGATAAACGCGGTTATAATTTAATAATGTCGCGGAGGACCAAACAAGCCTAGCCCACTTAAAAACCTAGTAGGCCATGACAGCCCAATCAATTTGTTTAAACATAAACACTGGGATTTGCTTTTTTAAACTTTGGTAAAATCGGCCAGCGTTTCTTTTTAATCCTACGGCGAAAAGAAGAAAAAAGATGTTTCATATTGCGTGCACGAAAACAGTTGAAGTGTGGTATTATTTACTATTGTGAAGGGTTTTAAAGAAAAAAAGATGCACGAGTTTGTAAACGCGTGGTTTTCTTTACGAGTTCAAAGAAATACAAAAAGTGATAATTATAAAGCTTGTAAATAATGGTTTGATTTTGAACTGTCAGATCCGGGTTTATGACCAGTTTTTATAAAATTTTGTTGCATCAGTTTATTATATTAATGAAAAATCTGACGTGTCTTTCCTGGAAACTGTAGGGATTATCTACCTAAAAAGTAATGCTTGTCAAATTTTTAGAATTAAATCATAACACCACATTTGTCCGCCATTTATCTCTGGGAAATAATTATATCCCATACAAAAATATGGTAGATTTTATTGAAAATTCACGTTTTGAAGTTCTAAATAAAAATGCTCGGTATTTGTAACGAAAAATTGTTAAATAGCAAACTTTGTATTTAAATTCAGCATCTTAAATTACAGGAAGGTCGCAAAGGGTTGAGTAAGACTGCAGGAGAAATGTAGATATTGTTAAAATATACGATTATTAACATATTTCTTTACCTCCCCACATTTTTACCACGAATACACATTTAAATACTGTTTTTGCAAGTAGTTGATAAACACATTTTGCTCAATTTTAAGGCAATTACTAAAATGTGAAAATGATATTTTTATGTTTTCGTAGACTACTAATATTCATTGTTAGCCTAAACAAGATATATTACACTTATTCTACGTTATTGTGTAATTTAGTTTAAAATAGCTTGAAAATTGTGATTTTAAGGAAAAACATTTAAATATAAAAAAAAAAGAAAACATGGGGTTTAACGTTGAATAACGTTTTTAAAATATAAAAGGTGACAATATTGAGGATTTATTTGTTAAGAGAAATTTTTCTCCTCTTCTTTATTGACATTTGTTAGTTTAAATTAGAATGATTAGGACTTTAATAGAAGATGGAATGTATTATAAGTTTGGTGAGCTATATTACAGGGATGGTTGACTTTGTAATATATTTTTGTGGAAACTAATTTTTTTCTCTGCAAATGCTTCATTTTATCTGGAACTATTTAACTTAAAACGATGAAATTTGGAATATAAGTTGCTTATGCAAGTGTTACTTTTAACATATGGTTAAAAATTAATTAGAGACCTTTTCACCAAAAATTTGAATTGCTTGTGCTAAAATATTAACAAAATTAAAACATTACAATTTGTTGTGTATTTCGTTACTGAGGATTAATATGTATGAGATAAAAATTTCAACATGTAGTGACCAATAGATATTGAGATTTAGCAATAGACATTGAAATTCTAATTTTATCATTGGTAAGATATGGGGTTGCCGGTCCCCTTAAATCATTCATTAGCAGAAGTATATCATGATTAACGCAATATGGATTGAAGAATCATTTTTGTATGATTACTATGTGAATTTGTCCTTGGTGGAGAAAGACATTTGAGTATGTTACATCAAATCCTTTTACTGACAAATCCTCACAGCTGTATTAAAGAAAGATTACAGGATATATGTCAAAATTGCTAACTCAGAAAATATTTAAGATATAAGAACTAAAACTGTTGCGGATCTACTGGAGTACCTTCAGTATACGCTGTTCCATTTTTGTAAAATAAGTTTTCTGACAATATTTTAATTAAAATATAGTATATTTATGACAGTAATATGATCACTTTTAGGTCTCTTGAGTACCGAGATCAAATCTGGACTGTTGTATTTATACTTTTGTGGTTAATGAATTTTTATGCGTTGAAATACTCAAATCAGAAAGCTGGGAAGAAAGGCTTGAAAAAAAATTGGGGTTTGGGACTTTCTGGGAGGTATAAAATTATATTTAAACATCTATAAATTTTATTGGTCGTCTGGTTAGAGCGGTAGTAGCGCTGCTGCTTACCAAGCGGGGGACCCGGGTTCTATTTCCGGTACCAGCGTGGAGATTTTCTCCCGCTGGAAGATCTGGTCCAGGGTGTACTTAGCACCATTAGGTCTCTGGGCCAATGAGGGGCTACTTGATTGAAAAATAGTTCATAAGTTGGTAAGTAAAGCCTTTAAAAGTAGTTTTAAAAATGTTGTATTGTTCCATTCGTTTCTATGACAGCAGTAGCCTTCGACCACCGCCGAGGACACGTACAGGCAAAACACAGCGCAGCAGGTTCAGAGTCTTTGAGATCACCCGTTATTTAACCGAATTTTTTTTCTGAGTTAAGCTGTTCACAGGCAGATGGACAGACAGATATGCACCCAGAATTCTTTTGAAAATGCTGTTTTTTCTTTGTGATTTACGCAGTCTCAAAACTTAATATTTCTGGTCAAATTTCGATATCGAATGCAAAAATTCCCTTATTATAATTAGTAGAGAAAGTACAGATATGGAAAACATGATTTGGACAGGATATCCCATGTCATGTTGCAGCGTGGTTTTCACAAGTAGATATTTCCAACATGCAGCTGAGTTTATTTATAGTCTCTGTTTAGTATGTTACCATCTGTCGGACACATAAGTAGGCTGTCTTGAATCACTACTCGTATTTGTGTATATACTCGGAAATATCGACTTGTGTAAAGCGCGCTGCAACACGACATAGGAATATTCTGCTCTCCCAATGCGCTCAGCAATTTCTTCAATGACTGTACAAGTAAAGAGCGAGTTTTGCAAGGTAGGCCCCACGAGCTCTTCTTTACAGCGACCAGATTCCAGAAAGATGAGTTCCAATAGCACCGAAACTTTTCCTCGTTAGTATTCTGCATGCGGGGTTTTCGTTAATGAAGGAAACCTGAATGAGGGAGAGAATTGTCAATGAACGAACGGTGTTGGAAAAATCGGGGGAAGGAGAACACACTAAGGTTAGGGGAAGGGGTCATTCGTTAGTCGGACCGCGGGAGGCGCCCTCTCGGACAATACCTTGTTGGCTGTCAACTGAGCCCCGTCATTTGTTTTCCCGGCCTCGCGGTGTCGTCATTTATCTGGAGAAAGATCGGGTAGTGCGATACGCCGGATCGGGACATTTTAATGGGCAAACCATGTTGGAATTAAGCGAAACAAAGACAACACATCAATTAGGGGAGGTTTTTACCTTCTTTTTATTTCTCCCACCCCGGTCATCATCCACCCTTTCTTTACATGCCACATATACTGGGTCTTAAACCTTTTTTTTCTTTCTACAGTTGGCTAACCTTTTGCAGTCCGATCGGCGCCGTGTTTAGATAAAAAAGGTTTAAAAAATTTTAAGTTCCTTTCTGGCTTCTTTAGTGTTTATTGCCCCGTATAACAGAAATTACTCAAGATTTCCAAGATACTTAATTCTGGACGGTGGTTCTAAGGAAGAAAAAGCAATTTGGGGTCACGTTATTGGCCGGAACTCGTTTGTAGGCTTTCAACTTTTTCTATAGGCACTACTGACCAAAATCTTATCCTCTAACGAAGTCGTTTGTGATTAAATGTTAAATATTTGCTGATTAAAACTCTACGGACGGCATTTCCTGCTGTAAGATTTGCAATCTAGCTTTTATGTGCCTATCTCTGTTACGTGGTGGCAGCATTTCTGCTTCACATTCAAGAGGTACTGAGTTCAGATCTCGGTTATGGTTTTTTCTGGAGTTTTCCCATCCCAAGAAGAGAATATTGGGAAAAGGAGTACCAACATAATTTAAAAAAGTAATAAAAATATAAAATAGCAAAAGCAATGTTGGTCGTGAAAGATCGCTTAATTCTGCTTCTTTATCAACTTTGAGGTTCTTTAACGTGTCGTAAATGTACGACTTCTTCTACTTCTCTTCCGAAAAATCCGTCGTCCTCTGTTGGGTCTGAACCCGCGATCTCGAGAACTAGAGGCTAACGTATTACCTCTAGACCACGGAGAACATGATACCTCCAAGGTGGGGGGTACCTCGTGCACATATACCTATTTAGAACCACTGTGGCTATCACCTCGCCAAGTGAAGAAATCACAGGATACTCCAGGCCACAGACATACATACCACAGAGGCCCGGGGAAGTCCTTAACGCTCTAGGCTAGAAGCTGGAACTACCTGGAGAGGGTGATGAACGACCCGTCGACCAAGCAGACCTACTCTGTGCTCTGTCCTTTGAAAAAAACATTCGTCCGGCATCACTATGTATTACGAAACTTAGAGGCACAATTAAATTAATTATTTTCTTGTTTAACGACGCTGTCAATTGCCAGGATCACATCAGCGTCGCCGGTGTGCCGGAATTTTGTCCCGCAGGAGTTCTTTTACATGCCAGTAAATCTACTGACATGGAGCTGTCGTTTTTAAGCACACTTAAAAACCATCGGCCTGGGCCGGGTTTGAACCCGCGACCTTGGGATCCGTAGGCCAGCGTCTAACCAACTGAGCCACCCAGACCGACTTCACAGCTGAAATAGTAGAAAGAAATAGAATGAAAGGAAAACTATGGGAACAAAACCATAATTGGCGTACCGACCAGGAAAAATCACGAGAACCCCTAGTTCAGAATGGGCATTTGCCGGGAATCGAATCCTTAATTAAAGATATAACTATAACTTTTATTTTATGCGTCCAAAATGGCGGTTTGTCTTGGCACCCCTTAAGCTATCTTCACAAAATATAACAGTACAAAAGATAAAATAAAAGGTAAACAAAACCGTCAGAAATATCAGCCATTTATACGTAACACCCAGTCATGTAGGTAGGTCTGCAAAACGCAATGTGAACCCGATGTATATGTACAGAGAGATTACATCTATTATGTTGGTATTGTTTAAATAACAAAAGAGCAAGTGAAAATATGAAAATAAATAATGTTGGTAAAACTTCAAGATAAAGATAAAAATAAAAAACAATTTCGCGTCTGCGCACATATAACTGTGCCGCCTGTTTTACTGCGTAAGGCCAATGTGTTTATAGACTCAGGGAAGCGCAGAATATTGAAATAATCTATAATAGTATATTATGCAATAAGAGCATAATGACAACAGTTAAGATGCAAGTATTAGAATATTTATACTCATTTTAATTACCATTATACTTGCTCGACCCTGCATGTTATTGTTACTGGTGCCCGACATTTTAATCGTACATACGAGAATTGAAGTTGCATCTTCAACTTATTATATTGACCTTGACACAAGGATACCGAGAGTATATGTGCTATAAGTTTAAAAAACAGACTTCCAAAAACGTAAAGGCAAAGTGAACTAATTAGAACATTATTTTTAAAATTAACACTAATTATTAAATAAACAGCATATTTATAATTGACGTACGGGAATCAATAGTTTCGGTTTCAGCTGCGTGGGAATCTGCGCAGACGGCGAAGTATAGATTGCTGCATGCGGGTCTTTTGATTGGTGGTTAGCAGTGTCGTTACGAAGAAGTGGATATAATGAGGTCCTTTACAGTGGCGTATAAGCACTGTATTATGGCATGGCTGAGCATAAAATATATTTAAATGTTAACACACATGCTCGGGCGTTAATGGTGGTACGAAACTTGACTGTAATTGCAGTTAAGATGGTCGTATGGAAATTATGAAACTTGCATCTTAATTATAGTGCCGCTGCATAATATATTCTCACATCAGCTTTCTTACTAACTTTGGCAATCACTTGGTAATTGCTCTAGTATTCGCACGTGTCTAATTATACGACTTGGTTTATTTATAATTCAGTATGTCTTTGTACGTGATTAGTTTCTAATGGTTACATTATCTGTTCACAATTCAAACCGTGATACTTCAATTTATCACAATGCCTTGTCCAGTTAACCTATTAACAATGACTTGACAACCTTGTACTTTCTATGATCTGAATTGTTACTCCTTTATCTACAACCTTAACAGATAAAACTGCAGCAAATACGAATATGGATGTAATTGAATTCCAAGAGCCGAACAGAATTCTGAAAGCTGCTGAAAGGGTAATAACTGCTAGCAAATCAACAACAGATTAAAGTATATTTGAGAGGTACCAGGTTCAATTCCCAGTTTGAGGGTGGGAGTATTTCTCCAGTCAAAATTATTCCCTATGCTCCCAGAGAATATGAATGTATGTGTGGGATCTAAAAAAATCCAGTGATATACTGGAGTTAACACTATTGCCAATTTAGCAACATGTTCCAAAGTTGAAACGCCGTCGATATCTAAACGAAAAAATACGATACAATATACACTTTTGCTCTATGTGTCATTTTCTATTCTTTATTTTGATTTTAATTTTTTATCTTTATTTTTTAGGCACCGTTTAACTGATATGGTTCTCCGCGTTCCATTTTATATTGGGCGTAAAGGAGGTCTTTAATTTTGCGTACCGTAAATCTACGACACGGGACCTTCGGCTTTATTTTCCGTGTGAAAGAAGTCGTGCTAAAAATGTTTACGCCCGAAAAAATGCATCGCCCAATTCCGGGTTTGAACCCGCTATCTCGGATGCATCTGTTGGTTTCATTCTGTGCCATTTCTCTTGGATATAGGTCTGGAATCAATATAGTAGTTTTTTTATTTTTATTTCACATTTTCAGCACTGTGTAAAACTGTTTGCGACATACCTATGCTAAGTGATTTTATTTTGCTAGTAAGATTGCTGCACTCATTTAGGACTGCTTTTACAAGAATTTCCACTCGTAAAATAAAAACCTAGTTTTAAAAAACCTTTTTAAGGGCTAGTCGCTATGTGATGGCTTCGACATTTAGTTCTGTTTACGCTACCAAGGAAAGCAAAGAAAGAAAAAAGAGAAAAGAAATTATTTCTTATTTGAGAAAACTGTTTTTAAAACTTGAAACAAATAAGGAATATCTCGGTATTGTTGCCTACACAAAAATATTGTATTTGACAAATTATTTATTTCGAGATCTTACGGTTTACTAACTGTGCAAAATTCAGAATGAGAATTTCAGAGGATATTTCTAGAAATTTCTAAGGTATTTGTCATATAGGTATACCTATGATATTTTAATCAGAATCTTTAGACTATTTATGGAAAAAAAAAAAAAAAAAAAAAAAAGGTTTCCTGGTGAAGGGTAGCTTGGAATGGGGATTTTTCTTGAAAGTCTTTGTTACATGTTAGTAGGACGCTGAATTTAAACACTAACTTTTGGTTTTGAGTTACGCTGTTAACAAAGACACATCAGCAACACACAGCACACTTTTTTTTAAAAATAAAAATGCTTTTTAAGGGTGCACGTTGACTCGAACCATGTTATTTCCATTGAAATCTTGACATGAAATTTTTTGAGTGAAATTTAATGATTCACCTACATTAATTTGTGTGTATTAATCATGTTAAATAACTGTATTTTTGCAAATTTCACAGTTAATTATTGCAGACATAAGTTCAGTCTAAACCATATTGTTTATATATGCAACACCTGTTGTAAATATATGTCGCATACAGTTAATGGTTTGTATTTTCCAAATTTCGAGATGCATTACGTTGAACAGGAATTTAATCTTATTGCCCATTAGTTTTGATAAATTTTGAGGAGATTACATACCTTATAAGTTCATTCACAAAAACACAATGGCAGGAACCAGTTTTGTAAGGAGATCTGACCAACAGGTGCGGTAAATAACGAAGTAGAGATGATGCTAGCGATAATGAGTGCACGGAACAATGGACCATTTAACTGGTGCTAAGAATGTTTTTCCTCAGTCACAACAAGAGCTTCCTCTCCATTATCACCACCTTAATTATTGTCGTGTACAAGATGCATCGTCTGGGCTCGGAATTAGAACATCATGCGTTCTGTACTTATCTGCGCGACTGATTTATTCGTTTCCTGGGCAACGGACGCGACACTTGCCGGCCGACGATCTGGTCCCCTCCCGCTGACTGCGACACCATCTCCAAACTTTATATCCTGAAATTGTCCTTTAATCCCTTGCGTTCACCACAGCACAAACAGCTATTACTGCCGGTCTGTCCGCACGCACAAAACGTGTAGAGGAAGAAAATTACCTGACGCACTTCAAAATTACTTGAAAAGATGAAATAAAAAAATCCCATCTGTTGCATTCACATAACTTTTTCTGTTCATATTTTTACTAAAACGCATTATTTTATGTGTGTTTTATTTAATTCAGACAAACCTCCATTGGTCATTAAGCTAAAGTGGTAGCCAAATCTTTTTAAACCTGATCAATATGTAATGAATATGAAATTCCTTTCTGTTTTCTTGAACACGAAATAGAAAAGAAGAAAACCTGATGTGTTACAGTCACATAACTTTCTCTGCGCATACAAACTCGTGTTGCAACAATTTATTCTTCTGTGTACTTCATGTTAATCGAAATAAGCCTTTCTAGAAATGGTTTTATTTCATACTTCCTTAAGGAAATACAGCAAGCTTTAAGTGATAGAAAATCTTTTAAGATTTGTTTACTGTGTGATGGCTGTGAAAACCAAATGCTATTTGTATAAGTAGAAGGGGAGAAAAAAATAATGGAAAATTCAAACCAATAATAACTAATATCTCGGAAATGGTTAAATATACAAACAATAAATGTATTTTATATAAATTGTGTACTTTAGCAAGGTCTACATTTTTTGTGTCGTATGGATTTTTTCTATCCCTCTTTTGTAAGACTCGTTCAAAATAAGAGAGTTTTAGAAGTTGGTAGAAAATTAAAAATATACATTTCATTTGTCGTGAAGATGTCTCAAACATGCGACATTTTAATCAAAATCATTACAGCAATTTTTGAGAATAAAGTTATTTAACTTTAATAATTTAAATGATTTTATGTCTGTTCACAAAGTATGTTTACTCTTGAGTTTCGGAATGGTCATAATTTTATTTAAAATGAATATATACTATCCATAAGTTGTAGTAGCCATTTCGTATTGGATTCTAAATCTTTTACAAGATTCTGTATATGGTTTCTATACTTTTCAGGAGTTTCTGGACTAGCATATATTTTGACTCTTGACTCAACAAATCGGAATAGGCATTGTTGTCCTCCAGGGAGTTTGGGTAACATTTGAGGACGCGGGTTCAAACCGGGAAGGGCGATGAATTTTTAGGGCATAAAAATCTCTATCATGGCTTCCATTGGAAGGGAAGTAAAGGCGGTTGCCCCGTCTCGTAAAAGAACCTCAATCATGATAAGGAGCCCTGTGACCAAAAGTAAGGGGTCTTTTCTGCCAAAATACGTAGAATGGGACGCAGAGATCAGTTAAAGAGCATACATAAATAAAAACACAATTTCACAATTTGAGATAGGCACTTGTAGAAATGATATTATATATTTCCTTATGGGTACAATGGGAGTATGGGAATACAGCAGGTTTAAGGGATAGACAAATCATTTAAGATTTTGTCGCAATGTTGTGACTTCCATCGAAAAAAGTATAACACCTTTCCATTTGAGAGAAGCATCAGTATTTGGAACTTCAAACCAATGACATCTGCGCAACTAATGTATTTATGTGCTTTTAGGAGACCTACATTTTTTCTGTACTATGATTTTATTTATCTCAAACTGTTTACCAGCTATACAAAAGTCAGGGACTATTGCTAGAAGGTTAAATATATACCTATCTACATTTAATTTGTTGAGAAAATATCTTAAAACATAAAGTAATTTAATTAAAATCTTAGAGATATTTTAAGGAAGTACAAATTTGCCAATTTTCTTGAAACATTCGTGTCACATCTTTGGAATACGCTCATCTTAAATTTCAAGATTGGTATTTTAACCGACCGACCGTTCGTTTTTGAGTTTAATTGTTCACAATTTGCTGAACACAGACGCACAGTTATTTTTTCTAAACTTTTTTTTTTGGACTCAGGGAGTCGAAAAACAGGTATTTCGGATAATTTTGGTATTGTGTTTTTTTGATGGACTGCAATACTTCCTCTACTTTACGTAGTAGAGAAAGTCATGTGAATCTAATCCTTAATACTTTACCAACAGGTTACAAGAGTGGGGTCCGGTTCTTGAACTTACATATATACGGTCCAGTCAGTGTGAAGTGTGGCTCCCGAAATAACCAAGTTAACCAACCGTGCATGTCTACCCCGAGGAGAAATATCCACGGCATGTAAAACAATTTGAACCATGAAATCGCGAGATGAAAAAGAGAGGTCTGCACTCGCACTTGTTCAACAGTAACGAGCTTATGGAGACTGGAGTAGGTATTGGCGATCCGCGCGCGGTACTTGAAAAAACACAAAACACGGGGCGCGTGGCAGGGGCTGGCTTGCCCGCGGGTAGCCACAATAACGGGCACGGGGCTGCGTGCAAAAGGGCCCTCAGAGAACATGCTGCGAATACGCCAAAACTGGGACTGCTTGTCAAGGCATACAGTGTTCTTGTCTAATCTGCAGGAACAAGGTTAGCATCTAGTTTTCTTCATCACTTATATTGCGATTCTATGAATCTAAGAAACAATTCAAAGGTCTGTGAAAAAAAATTGGATAAACTCACAATTTCACACGTTAAAATGGGGAAATTTGGTAGCTGTGTTCTTTCTTTACTACGTATAGAAAGTATTGCATTCCACCCAAAAATTCGATGTCGAGATTTCATTGGAAATATGTTTTGAAGACCACTAAATCCAAAAAATCATTTTTAGAAAAAGGTCCGTGTGTGTGATTGTGTCTGTGGACAGTATAACTTAAAACGAAAAGTCGGTTAAAAATCAAAGTCGCTATTTAAGTTTAATATCTTTTAAGGGCTCCACACAAAGGTTTTGAAGACAATTTCTTCACCCTAAACTGCTCTTTATGTAGAACATTTAAAAAAAAATTATTTCTCGAAAATGGGTCTGACAATTTTGATTAAAATGTCATACGTTTAAACTATGTTTATGACAAAATCTATATTTCGAATTATCTGGGTATAGTCTATGTGGTCCTGTATACTTTTGTATAACCGTAAGAGATAGACCAAAACTTACTGTTTAAAAATATAGATCTTGCTAAAAAACACAATTTATGTCCGAATAAAGTTTTTGTAGAGTGAACCATTTCGGAGATATTCCTTGTTATTTGTGTGAGTTTTGGAATACCTAAACTTTCGTCAAATGGAAGATTGTTATTCATTTTTACTTTCTCTACTGGTAAGTAGGGGAAGTATTGTATTCCACCCAAAAATTCGATGTCGAGATTTCACAGGAAATATATTTTGAGACCCCCTGAATAAAAAAAAAAAAAAAAAGCATTTTTAGAAAAAGGTCCGTGTGTGTCTGTGTGTCAGTCTGTGAACAGCATAACTCAAAATCGAAAAATCGGTTGAATCTTTCATACATGCGACATTAACATTTTCAAGAAAATCTCCGATCCCAAATAACTGTATAAATGGAACATCTTTGGAAATATTCGATTTATTCAAAGTGACTCTAATGAATTGAATTAAAATATATATAATACCTATTAATATGATTATTAATATTAAATATATTTTTGTGATATATAAAATGTAATATTTTGAATTTTCTGGGAACAGACCATGAAATTCAAGTTATTCGAAACGGTAAAGGTTAATTAATTTATTTCAATTTTAACATTAAATTGTGACTAAATTCATTCGGGTGAAGGTAGAGATGCATTACAGCATTGCTCACACAATGTTTGTGAAACAGTTAGGGATATAATAACCTATTCTTATCCATTCGTCAGGAGGCTAGATGGCTCCAAATATTTGACATATTTTTTTTTCAGCAAAACGATTCTTTATTGACAATAATTGTGTTCGACATATTTGTTATACTCATCATGGTTAACGTATGGTCGAAGCAGTACTTCCACCCTGTATATTATTCTCTTATTCCTGATTTATGCATTAATTAAACAAAAGATACGTGCGCTAGACCACGTACAGTATATGGAGCTGGGATGCATTGACAACTCTAGTGGCCATTTCTCGTAAGTTGTATTTTTTAAGAATAAACTCTATCATTTATCAGCTTCTACCTGCAACAATTTCTCCGAAATTGGGGGTAGATGAACTTATTGTGATGCTGTGCATATTTTAATACTTAATATTTCTTATTCTGTGAATTTCTAAGAAATTAGGGCCTTACATTCGTAGAAAAATGTACTGACATGGGGTAGTCATTTTTAAGCACGCTGCCTGGGTCGGGATTGAACCTGTGACGTTGGGATCAGTAGAGCAGCACTTAACCAACACAGCCCCCCAGACCGACAGGAAGACAGATACATAAAAGCTGACAGCAGGAAAAATTCAGATTCGTTTGAAATTTGTAATAATTTAAGCAATATGTCCATGCAGAAATGGTTTCTTTACACATTTTTTGGTAAAAAAGAGATCAGAAGGCTGAAGCCATAAAAACCTGATTGCCATATGATTTCTCAGAAATTCCATTTTATTTACATGATCATGACAGAGAGGGATAGAGACAGAGACAGAGACACAGACGGACAGACAAGCAACTCAGCAGTTGATAAAACTGTAACTGCTTGACAGTTCAAACCAATAATAAAGAATATCTGGGAAATGGTGAATGTCATAAAAATTTTATGTGACATAAACTGCAGATTTCAACAAGTACAACGCTCTAATAAGGTAAGTTTTCCCCTATCTTTTACGGTTTAGCGGTTATGCAAAATTCATTCCGAATGAAGGGGATTTAAAGAGGACATTTAAAGAGAGAAAACGTGTTTGTGTATGTAGGGTAATCATAAAAACCACTCAATTGTTTTCGATATTATAAATTACTGAAATATTAAAACGGGTCTACAAAGCTCTTGTATTAAATACGTGGTGTTATAAAAGAACATGCAATTTGAGAATGTCATGAAGGGAGAAAATAGTTGCTCTATAGAATATAAATAGCAGTTGTTAATATAAAGGCCAATTATTTTTTATTGAAGGAACATACAAAACATACTTCAAGAAACAGGACAGCTTAAAAAGGTGACACTAGATCATCTATTGTGTTTGTTTCTTTATTTACCAAAATACTGAAGATTGCGTGTTTAATAAAACACTGAACTGAAGTTTTTATAATAACCCTCATATAAGAAATGTTTGCTTCTATTTCCATTATACTTATGTTCATTTAGATGATGTGTCTTTTCCAAAGTGGTTAACTTGGTAGACGGGAATCCGGAATCTTTTTTGGTGAGAATTATCAATCTTTGCGACCAACAAAAAGGTGCAGAGGATTAATTATCTGTAGTTATTTAAAAAAATCTTATATGTTCCACTCACATGACTTTCTCTACTCTTGTAAACGCTATTCTTACAAACGCTTATTTCACTATTTTACTTTAATCGAGATTTTCTTGTAGATACAAGATGAGTATGGGAATTCAGCATGCTTTAAGCGATAATCGCTTCTTCTAAAGCTCTTCTCTGTGTGATGGCTTTGAAATTCTGTTTTCTTTGAAAGGTGACTTTCCCATTTGAGACAGGTATAACTATTGGAAAATTCATACAGATAAAATGTGTGTGTGTGCATGTGTGTGAACAGCGTAACTCAAAAACAAAAAGTCAGTTAAAAACAAAGTTGGTATTTAATTGTAATACCTGTCAAGGATACATGAGGATTTTGAAGAAAATTCCTGCACCCTTAACTACCCTACATATGGAACATTTTTCGAAAATTTTGATTTTCTCAAAAATGACTAGAGATTTTGATTAAAATGACATGTGTAATACATTTTTATGCAAATGAAATGCATATTTTGAATTTTCTAGCTATAGTCTATATAGTCTGTTTACTCTTGATGACATTTGCATAACTGGTAAACCGTAAGAGATAGACAAAATCTTACAGTACAAAAGATGAGATCGTATTAAAATGCACAGGTTATGCCCAAATGCATCTTTTTTGTGGAATGAACCATTTTGGAGATATTCCTTGTTATTTATGTGAGTGTTGCAGTTCGTGAACTTTTGTCAAGTGGAAGGTCGTTATTCACTTTTTATGTCTTGGCTGTGCCAAGATTCCCATGTTCACATATTCCCCTTGTATCTACAAGAGAATTATCAATGACATAATTTCTGCAACTGTTTATTTTTCCTGAAATGAAGAAGATAGGGGAATAAGCGTTTATAAAAATAGTTACTACAAGGGTAGAGAAAGTCATGTGAGTGCAACACATCAGATTCCCATGCAAAGGGTAGTTTCCGGTGGAGGAATTTTCTTCAGAATATTCGTGTCGCATCCTTAAAAGATGTTAAACACCAATTTTGGTTTTTAACAGACTTTTCATTTTTGAGCTATGCTGTCCATAGATACAATCACACGCATGGACCTTTTTCTAAAAATGCTATTTTTTTTTTTTTATTCAGGGGCCACAAAACATATTTCCGGTGAAACCTTGACACCTAATTTTTGAGTGGAATACAATACTTACTATACACAGTAATAAAGTGGGAGATGAAGGGAAAATTAAGAAAAAAGAAAAAATAAGGATAAAAAGGTTAAAAAGCGAAGATGCGGTTTAAAAATGTAATACATTTTTACTTTCTCTACTGGTAAGTAGGGGAAGTATTGTATTCCATCCAAAAATTCGATGTTGAGATTTCACCGAAAATGTATGTTTTGAGACCCCTGAATGCAAGAAAAAGCATTTTTAGAAAAAGGTCCGTGTGTGTGTCTGTGTGTCAGTCGTGTGTCTGTGTGTCAGTCTGTGGACAGCATAGCTCAAAACCGAAAAGTCGGTTAAAAACCAAAGTTGGCATTTAAGTTTAATGTCTTTCAAAGATGTGACACGAACATTTTGAAGAAAATAGCCCCACCCTAAACTACGCTTTACAGGGAACATTTTTCGAAAATTTTATTTTCTTGAAAATGGCTCTAACGATTTGGATTAAAATGTCATATGTTTGAGATATTTTGATAACAAATGAAATGTAAGTATATCTTGAATTTTCTGGCTATAGCCCCTGTAGTCGTATTTACTCTGGACGACTTGTGCATAAATGGTAAACCGTTAGAGATAGACCAAATTGTACCGTACAAAAAATTTAGATCTTGCTAAAATACACAATTTATGTCTAAATAAATTTTTTTGTAGGGTGAACCATTCGGAGATATTCCTTGTTATGTGTGTGAGTTTCGAAAAACAGAACTTTCGTGAAATGGATCATCGTTGTTTATTTTTTTATGTGTTAAGTGTGCAAAGACTACAGAATCTCAAAGCTTTAAAACATTTGACTACCGCACAAAGTCTACTGTATTCTAATATTCCCCTTGCACCTACCAGGAAATAAGCAATAAGATATTTTGTACAAATGTTTATCTTAACTAACACGAAGAAGATAGGAATAAGAGTTTGTAAGAATGGTTAGTACAAAAGTAGAGAAAGTCATGTGAGTGCAACACATCATATTTTTACTCTATGAATTATACTGACGGAAATTACCATAGTTATTATCATATTATTACTATATTATAATTTATACAGCAAAATTGCCACCAGAAAATGAGTTGAAATTTATCTCTCTACATTAAAGGGTATAGGAGTTATGGTTATTATTCTTTTTTGCGTGAAATGTTCAGTTGTTGTAGAAATTACAAACGAAGTGCATTCCAATTTATAAAGCCGCATTAAATATATTAAACTATTTTTGGAACTTCTACAATTTAACCGCAAACTGCACTTTCGTAAACTCGTGAATACGATGCGGGTCAGATAGTCTTAGTTGTTGAGTCACTTTCCTGTACATCAACCTTATTTTTATTTATTTTATTTTGTTCTGTGACTGGAAATTAGTCTCGTGGCGTTTACCTGCTGATTGAATCAAACG
Source organism: Tenodera sinensis (assembly GCA_030765045.1). Classification (NCBI taxonomy): domain Eukaryota; kingdom Metazoa; phylum Arthropoda; class Insecta; order Mantodea; family Mantidae; genus Tenodera; species Tenodera sinensis. Next base: position 161,021,085 of record CM060966.1, on the reverse strand, counting down.
GCAATAGTCAAATAGGCTTGTATAGAGGATTTGAAATGACCATGCTACGGCAAGTTGCAGAAGAAAATTCGGATGCACTTTTTCATTTTGAACTTGCGCCACTCTTGCTGTGCACAGTCTTCGCAGTGCTGGAACAAAAGCAAGCACCAACAGCAGGCTGGTTTTCAAATGGCTGCCCTATTGTTAACGATACGGTATTGTTCATACCTATCAAAAACATGTACCCTAATCATTGTTATCATAATGCTTCCGATGTAGTTATTATTATTAATATTATCCTCTCGAACGTTTGCTGTTGAAAATTTCTGTCTTTCAATTACTGCAGATTGTGAGATTTACTGAATGAAGTAATTAATGGCTTAAGCGAAATGAAGTAATGAAGGATAAAACATAACATTTTTAGCTTTTTTGTGAGCTCTTTATTAATTGCAATTTCCACCTTATTTTAAGATAGACGTTATCATTTTAGACACAATATAGAGTTTTATATACATTTTTGAAATGTTACTGTATAATAATGTTGTATTCACATGACTTTCTTTCTCTTTTCTTCAACACATTATTTTCATAAACCTTTATTGTCTATCTACTTCATCTTATATATTTAAACAAGCGATTCTTGTATACATATATACACAACTTGGAAACGGCTCTAACGATTTCGATCAAATTTTGTATTCAGATAGAGTTTTACTTTTTAAGTTCATCTATATAGGTGTAATTCCCGAAAAAACGCGATTTTACATAAAAAATAACTTTTTTTTATTCCCACTTCTACAGTGCAATTCTTGTATGTATATTCCCGGTATTTCAGAAACGGCTCTAAAGATTTGGTTAAATTTTTGTATACATGCATATTACATTCACAGTGTTTTCTCTACTCACTTTTAGGTAACACATTTACATCTTTCTCTACTCAGTCTTCTATAAACAATTTTCCATAAAAAACGTGATTTTGCACCAAAAAACACCTTTATCCCCACTTTTAAAGTAAGTCAAACCATGTTCTGTATGGTTGAAACAGAAGTGCTATTACATTCAGACTGTTTTCTCCTCTCACTATTAGGTGATACATTCACATCTCTTTCTCTACTCACTCTTCTACAAATAAGTCATGCAATTTTCTGTATGTTTGAAATAGAGATGTTGCATATTACATTCACAGCGGTTTCTCTACTCACTTTTAGGTAACACATTCACATCTCTTCCTCTACTCAGTCTTCTATAAACAATTTTCCATAAAAAACGTGATTTTGCACCAAAAACACTTTTATTTCCACTTTTAAAATAAGTCATACCATGTTCTGTATGTTTGAAATAGAAGCGCTCTTACATTCACACCGTTTTCTACTCTCACTTTTAGGTAACACATTCACATGTCGTTCCCTACTCACTCTTCTGTAAACAATTTTCCATAAAAAGTATGATAACAGAGGCGAAAAACGCAGAGCGAAGCTTGGTCGCCCAGGTACTCTTAATTAAAATGACACTATATAAATCGTTTTATTACATATTTCGTTGTAGGTACAATGGGAATATGGGACTACAGTAGACTTAAACGATAGTGGAATCTTTATAGACCTGGTTGGTATGTGATGGCTTCGACATTCTATTGTCTTTGATGACCAGAATATAAAAGAACGAACAACGACTTCCTATAAAGCATAAATATTTGACAAATCAATCTAATAACAAGAAATATCTTGGAAACGGTTATCTCTACAAAAATACATTTTACTCAAATTGAGTGCTTTAATGAGATCTATATTCTTTGTGTGGTTCCTCTAGCACCCCTTCGGGTTAGTACAAGGAGAGCGTGAGACCAGGAAAACCTCCCGGGCTTGCACCATCCCATGAGGGACAACAAACCACTGGGCTCGTCTTCCAGTCCGGGGACGAGATTTCCCGAGTGCATTTGTGCTGCTGCCGCAACGCTCACCGACGCTTCCAACCCTGAAACAAACCTAACGGGATGAGGGGTAAAATGAAATGATTAATGTAACGAAATGAAGGGACAGGAAATTCGCAGGATATTGAAATCCTTCCCATAATTCGCCTGGCGACCCGGGGAAACCACCATTGGTGAGGAAGGTCAGCCACGGGGATCGAACCCAGACCTCCCGAATGCGGGCCACAGACGTTACACCGGGAGAATCCAGTTTCAGTCGATATTACGGAAACGCTTTTATCTAACTCAGGAGCCAGAGCACACAAGTTCCATTTGACTAGTTTTGTCAACAGCGGCACATACGACAGTGAACTTAGGACACTGTTGCACACAAGTGGAGTGACTTGAATAGAAAAGCATGTCCTTTGATCCGCTTTTTAAAGAGCTCATTCTGATATGAAAGCGTGTTGTATACCGCTGCCTGTAATCTCCATTCTGACGTTGTAGGAGCCATTCACAGATAGATACTGCCACAACCTCTCTTACATTGTGCTTGTTTACAAACACAACAATGCTCTTCATCTTTGTTCTTACACATCTTAACTCAAGCGGGTGGATAATATGAAACATGTGCACCTTGGTGTGTTGCATTTACTTGATTCATTCTTATACCAACTTTACTATTCTTAAAAGGTTTATTGACCACCTCTGTGGACTGGTCTCAAGTTCGATTCCTGACTCTCTAGAGTCTGGAAGTATGAATGAAAGTGTGAAAGAGAGTATGAATGTGTATGTTTATAAACGTAAACGAACCAAAAGTTACACAAATAATGAAACGAGTGAACATTATTGCCGATGAGCAATTGTTTCAAAGGAAACACCGGCGCCATCATTTTGGATGGTAATTATTGTTTATTTATGCCAATAAACTTACTTTTGGTGTTTTTAAAGACACAGGCCGTGTGTGGGCAATGTTTGAGAGGTAGAACTGGAACTTAAAAATTCAATGCAATAGCTGGGATTTGAACCACAGACCTTCCGCTTACCGGGCGGCTGCTCTAACAATTGAGCTACTGTGTGTTTAAAAACACCAACAGTAAGTTTGTTGGCATAAATAAATAATAATTACCATCTGAAGGTTATTTAATCCTGGGACATAAAGTACCTACTTACAATAGTAAGTCACCATTGGGGTAATTTATCTCTGATGTGAGACTGCCTTTGTGGTTTACCAGGAAAAAATACGAACTGGTTTGAGAATTCACTGCCATTCTGGCAGTTTGTCACAGTAGCTCAATGGTTAGAGCAGCCGCCTGGTAAGACAGTAGTTCAATGGTTAGAGCAGCCGCCTGGTAAGCGGAAGGTCTGTGGTTCAAATCCCAGCTGTGGCATTGAATTTTTAAGTTCCAGTTCTACCTCTCAGAGAAGGTATTTTATTCCTCCCAAAACTTTCGCAGGAAATACACGTTTTGAGATCCATACCTGTGTCCGTCTGAAGGTAACTAGATGAACATAAACATCAAGTTTATTTATCCGACATGTCGTTTTTCTAAATATGCTGAATATACATATAGTTTTCTAAAAATTAATTTTTATCCAGGGGGCCACAAAGTATGTACTTCCCATGAAATCATGATATCGAATTTATTTATAATATGTGAAGACAAAGTGTTGCGGTTAAGACAACTTAGTGTTTAGAATTCATTGCTTTAAGTATAAATTTAGCGGAGCTATTGCATGTTTGCAATCTCTACGATGTTTTTTACAATGATACGGTAGTGCCAACACTGTAACTATATGACCCCATCATTAGGAAACTGTTTGTTTAGCCCTACACACTCCAGAAGTAGAAAGTACAAAGTGGCCTGTTAGCGTGTTGCAGTGATACCAAACTCTGCTATGCACTTCCTACATATGTGCATAACAAACACTGTTTATTGCCCTGCAGCACACGAAGGGCAATATCGTGATGCAATGAAACCGAAGTTTTATAACACTGTAGTAAATGAGAATTATATTTATTAAGATCTACAGGAGTTTATGGACGATTCAAATATACCCAAAGAATACAATCACAAACAAAGTAATCTGGAGACTTTGAGGGCTATTGCTGAAGCAAAACTCTTCGTATCTAGTGCATTGGCTCTCTGTTCATTTATTTGCCGCCGTTGTCTATACATATATGAATGGATGTTACTATATATGCATGAATTTGATAAACTCCAACACTAGTTGACCAACCATAATATAAATTGGCACATCTAAAGTTCTTTTTCATGGAGAATGTTTACATTCACATTCTTTCACGTAATACATTCACACGTCCTTCTCTACTCGCTCTGCAACACATAATTCACATGATTTTCCATCATTGAAATAGAAATTTAACATATTACGTTCATAAGGCTTTCTCTGCTGACTTTTCATTTACAAAACCAATCGCATTTCTTTCTCTGCTCCCTCTTCTACAAACCATTCGTACAATTTTCTATATGTTTAGAATAGAAATGCAGTATATTACATTTGCATGGTTTTTTCTACTCGGTTTTATTCCTATGGTATTTGCGGCTGTTTGTGCATTCTTTGTTCTTCAAGTATCCTAAGAGTTTTAATAAACTCTTTATTTCACTGTATTAAGTACTGCTGTTTCACCAAAGAAACAAAAGCTATTGGGCAAGTCTAAAAGTTGTATCGTCAAACCACGGACAAACTCGGGTACTTTATACAATATCCATTCCCCAACTTCGCTCTTATTTGTTGCCAAATCACATTTTTCATAAAATTTGGTGTGATACAATTACAAATTCTGCAAATCTTCTCTCGATTAACATGAAGCAGTCAGGATAATAACCTTCAGAGTTACATTTCAGGAATACCACTTTATAAAATTTATTGCATGAGATTCACATAAAGTAATATTGTAAAACGGAAAATTTGGATAACTCGTTCATTACTTTATTATATTTTAGAGATTGCAACAATGTTTCTAAAATATATACACGAATAATTTAAATTTGATCAATACCAAAGCTCAACAATTTTATTTACCATAATGTTAAGGATCTAATTTGCAAAAAGTCAAACAGATTGATGGTAAATGGAACCTCAAGGAGCATTTTGAACATTTAGATGCGTTGAAAAAATACATTATGAGAAAAATAACTTTATATGATTGAATGTGTATAAGGGTTTTTAAATGTCACGTGACCGCTTTTAGAGCGCGACTGGCTGAAAATGACTAATGCATACTATAAGAACCATATTTGACATGTTGGCCCCTTTAGGGAGAAGCACATGGTTTTGTACAAAATATATAATTGGGGCCAGAGGAATTTATACCGAGGCCTACAAGGGAAGTCTATTTCAACCCGTGGTATATATAGATGCTACTTTTTCCACGACCGGAGTAAATGATGCCTATTGAAAAATGGATTGCGCTCAGTAAATTCGCATGGGAATACATTAAGCTTTGTGCGATAGTTAAATCTTTTAAAGCTTTGAGATTCCGTTATCTTTGCATGGCTAAGATATAAAAACTGAATAGCAATCTTCCATTTGACGAAAGTTTAAGTATTCCAAAACCCACAACAATAACAATGAATAAATCCGAAATGGCTCACTCCACAAAAAATTGTGTGTTTTGACAAGATCTACATTTTTTGTACAGTAAGATTTGGTCTATCTCTTACGGTTTGCCAGTTATGCAAAAGTCATCCAGAGTAAACAGGACTATATAGGCTATAGCCAGAAAACTCAGAATATACATTTCATTCGTCATAAAAATATCTTAAACATATGACATTTTATTAATAAAAGCTTCTCGGGTTACCAACTGTGCAATGATCTTGAAGAAGGCCATAAAGTGACTGTAAAACGAGAAGTTCTTATTAATAATCATCCAGCGAAAGCTTCAAATCTTACATGATTTCAACCATGTTCATTTTATATGTTAACCGTGCAAACAGAAGAGGATCTCAAAGGTTTAAAAAATTTGACAATCGCACAAAGCCTAATATATTCCCATATTCCCATTGTACCTACAAGGAAATAAGCAATAAGATAATTTGTACAAATGTTTATCTCAACTAACACGAAGAAGATATAGGAATAACAGTAGAGAAGGTCATGTGAGTGCAACACTTCAGATTTTTTAATGTTGTTTTCCATTCACTGCTGGTGAGCTACTCAGCTTGTCGAATTCATTTATTTACTGAGGTATACCTAGGTATAGAGGAAATATTTTATTCCACCCAAAAATTCGATGTCCAGATTTCACCGGAAATATATATTTTGAGGTCCCGTGAATCCAAAAAAAAAAAAAAAAAAAAAAAAAAAAGCATTTCTAGAAAAATCTGTGTGTGTGTGTGTGCGCGCGCGCGCGCGCATGTCAGTCTGTGGACAGCATAACTCAAAAACGAAAATTCTGTTACAAACCAAAGTTGGTATTTAAGTTTGTTTTTCAAGGATGCAACACGAAGATTTTGAAGGAAATTGCTCCACCCTAAACTACCCTTTACATTTTATTTTCTTAAAAATGGCTCTAACGATTTTGATTAAAATGACATGTTTGAGATATTTTTATGACAAATGAAATTTGTATTTGAAAATTTCTGGTTATAGCCCACGTAGTACTGTTTACTGTGGAAGACTTGAATAACTCGTAAAGCTTAAAAGACAGAAATCTTGTAGATCTTGCTCAAACATACATTAGTTTGTTTTGTAGAGTGAACCATTTCGGAGATATTCCTAGTATTTTTGGGAGTTTTTGGAAAACTTAAAACTTTTGTGAAATGGAACATCGTTATTCAGCTTTTGTACCTATGTCAGCCGTGCAAAGAGAACGGAATCTCTACTTCTACTCTAGAGGTGTGAGTGATAATGCAAATGTGTGTGTGTGTGCCTGACTTCAATTCTTATACATATAAATGGAGTTTTTATGTATGGACATATATATTGGGTGTGAAAGAAGGCTACTTTTGCTCAGAGGCCTCTTTATCATGCTTGAGGCCGTAAATCTAGGGCGTGAGACCGCCGACTTTAGTTCCCTTCCGAAGGAAGTTATACTAAGGAGTTTTACACTCAGAAAAGTCCATCGCCCTTTGCTGGGCTTGAACCTGCGATCTCAGTAACTCGAGAATAGCGTGTTACCCCTAAACTACTGAGGATAATTAATCATCATCGATGAGCAACTGTTTCTATGGTAAAGGTGGTAAATAAATGGAACCCACTATACAAAAAGACTTCAAAAAACTCAAATGTGATTTTTTGCAACTTTTATCATTTATTTTCAAGCTTAAACGTATTTGATATAGCGTTTGGTTATAAGGCGTTAACTTGAGTGCCCCCTGCAGTACTGAACCATGGAAACGGCCGAGAGGAAGCTGCAGGCTTGTGAAGATTTTTCGACGACTCGGCTGTGCAACAAGCTGTGCGTGTGTTGTTTTGCCCTCGGCCAATTGGGTCACGTGACCACAGCAGGTCCAGTAAATCAAGCCCCTGAACGACATCGTTAATACTCCTCCACACGCCCTCTAGCTCCACCTTCTTGAAACAATTGGAACTTAACTAAAAATGCCTCGTTATAACTGCTGCTACGCCCTTTACAACATCACGTGGTGTTTACAAACCACTCCCTCTTATTTTATTTGTGATTGTCTTTTTATCTGTTCTGGCATGTGGCTTATGTTATTATTTGGTGAACTCAATCGCGGACTGGCGTCGTCAGTGATTAATGTAAGATATTATGTTAGCCCCAAAAATGGTATAACTTGAAACTCCACATTCCTTGTAAATCTTCCTGGAGCCAGCAGTCTGAATTAACATAGGCAAGTAAAATTATATTCATGTTCTTATCGATATCCTGAATCTCGATGTTTAACGTCTGCTCCATATAAGTTTCCCCAGTATCTCTTGTCACAAGAACCCGGATTTTAAGGCAATTTTAGAAAGAGGTCCGTGTGAGTGCGTCTTTGAACAGCATTACTCAAAAACGAAAAGTCACTTCAATTCGAAAAGTTCACGATCTTTCAAGCATGGAACACGAACATTTTCAAAACATCCCTTCACTTTCTCAAAAGTGGCTAACGTTTTTGATTAAAATGCCACATGTTTAAGATATACGACAAATGAAATGTACATCTTGAATTTTTGGAAATGTCCTTAGAGGCCCTCTGCAGAACTGGTGAACCGCAAGAGATAGACAGTCCTACTACAAAAAATGTAGATCTTTTTAAACACACAATTTCTAATGGAGTGAACCATTTGGAATATATTCCTTGTCATTCCAGGCCCTAGTGAAACCTAGAGGGCCTTCTAGTTTTGAGATTCAACCTGAAATTAGGCTAGGATGTGTATGAACTAGATTCAAACGATTAACAGGAAGTATTTTGATGCCAGTGACACTAAAATATAGATTCACACTTATTTTTAATCATTTTGTGTCCTCCTACCTTCCTCCATACGGCCTCCAGTTCCGAGGTCCCTGGTTCAAACCCGGCGGAGGGCGATGTACCTTTTCCTGCGTGAAAGACCTTAACATGGCTTCCTTCGGAAGGGTTCGTAAAAGAACCTGAAGCATGACCAAGAGGCCTTTGGGAAAAATTACACGCCCAACATGGAATAATACACCAAGTACTGTGACAGTTAAAGATCTCCATAAAGAATAACTAAATTACAATTTTTATCATTTTGTAAATTTGTTCACCTTTTCCCAAATATCCATGCTGATGCGGACTGGTTTGGGATTTACGTGGAATTGGAAGTATGCGTATTCTTCTCAACACCACTGAAAACTAGGATTCGACACTAATATCCGTCCCTTTTTATTATTATGCGTAAAATCCACAAAGGTGTATATTATGAAAGCATAAAACTCTTAAGTTCTCCCTAACGATCTTAAGGAAAACATTCAAATGCTTTTAAAATTGCTGTTAAAGAATATCTATGCTCAAAATCATTGTATTTTGTACGATATTATCAGAATGATAAATTATCCTGATACAGTGTAAGTAGCTAACTGGTTTAGTGACAAATCATTGTCAATTACATTCAAGACGTGCTCGAAAACCATTTGAATGAAGAGCTGATAATACATGCTATACATTGCAAATAAAATACACAAATACAACATACAGGCTGTAAAATCGTATTATAAATATAAGCTGTTAGAGGATTTGTCCAGATATCTGATTTTAAATTTAAGGATAGTGTAATGATCAATATGACACCAATATTTGCCTCATTTGTGGACTGATTACTTATTAAGAGTAGTATATTTTCAGGTTTGACTCAGGGGTCTCCGTCTAAGGGATATGTGAATAGCGACCACAAGGTACCCAAGCTGAGCAGAACATTACTTCCACTTACTGGTGTTTTGCTCCTCACTGTAACTTTTCTATCTGACCTTACCTTGGCCATCTCTTGTTCTCTTCCGGCCCCGATGCTATTAGGGTTCCCGAGGGCTAGAGAGTCTTTATTTTTCCAACCTCTCCATTTCTCTATAAAATCTTAACCCCTAACATAGCATGTAATACGTTCTCTGATTGGTGATCAGAGGATATGGTTGGTGAATTTATTTTGATAATTCTCCCAGTCAGGTCGGTGAGACCCGTAAACCAACGACAGGTGTGGTCCTCCAGACATTCTGGGGGTTGTGAGAGAGCGATGTGACCGCCAAAACATAAAAATATGGTGCTCTCTAAAAAGCGGTTACTATTACTGCGATTGCTCTCTTCAATATCATCAGTGAAAAATATTGGACAGCAAGAGGATTAATGACTTCATTGTCAGAAATCCAGCATTAGCTAACATATTTTCAGGTTAATTAGTACCTTCAAGTAGGGATGTCACACACAAGCTATAGTGCTTATTTTTCCCCAAAAGCATTAAAGAAAAGCGTGACGCAGAATGGGTAGGCCTTGCGGTAACGAACGTTCTGTCGGAACTGAGTTCTAATACTTTCTGCAAGGCCAATGACCCCACACTACCTAAGCCAGCAGGTAACGCCTTAGGTGTGAACACGTGGAAGAAAAACGAGTAGTCTATACTGGCAGATGTTACTCTCTTCCCGGCGCACGTATGTTCATGCAGAAATATCAGCTGGTAAACTATGTGATTGGTTTGTGAGAAAACTGTTGGTCCACTACCGCAGCCAAGCGTCAGCTAATATAATATAAAACCCCTAATGACGTAATGAATAGGACTACATTTTTGTCATTCAAACTTGGTGGAAGTATGCTCAGTAAATCTAATAGGGCTTATTTGTGTCTCAAAAACACATCTAAACTCAATGCTAGGCGTACATTTTCAATGTTGTTTTTGTTACTTAGAAAGTATGGTCATAAATTAGAATTAAAATCACTTTCCCATAGGTACACTAAATTATAAAAGTGCGAACACTTTGATTTATATGAAACAATGATACAATTAAATGAGCCCGTTGTAACCCTTAGAGTTCTTCCAGCGATGTGGTAACGCATTAATATCAACAAAGACAACATTCTTTTGTTCGTGAAGTGAGAGCCAATTATACCGCGTCTCGTTTATCTCTCTATTTGATTCAAAGCGATGCCCACGTAGCGCATTTTTCAGGAGCCAAACCTGATGAATACGGAGGATGCAGTAATAGTTGGTATTGTCTTGGAGTAGACACGTGCTTCAGGCTTAGCTTCAGAAGGTCATGATAACCTTAATAACTGAAGTAAGGGAATGGTGGAAGAAGGGCGTATGCCACATCCCGATCATATATCTTCTGGAACGTTTCTAACATCGGTATATTATCAGTAAAGTAAATGTTGCATTCTACCCAAAAATTCGATACCGGGATTTCACAAGAAATATTACTATACCATATAAAATGTATGCAACCAATGCAACCCATTCTGTTGCTTTGGTCTTCGGTTTGCCTACCGTTCAAGGAGCTTGAATTCTCTTAGACCGTGTCGCCGTAAAGTCGGACCACCCGCAACACACGGCGCTGGAGGGCGAAGGCAGGAGAATAACACTGTGGTGACAAATTGGCATCTCTGTTCTTTGAAGTGTTATAATGCACCCAAAAATTCGATACATATATTTCACTGAAAATAATGTTTTAAGATCTCCTAAATGCAGAACAAGAATTAGAGAATTCCAAGGCTGCGAAAGTAATATCTTCAGGAAAATTTCCCACCCCCAACTGCTGGTAACATGAATAAATCTGTTACTTTCGATTTTGTCAAATATGGATATAATAATTTGGGTTAAAATACCATATGTTTAAGCTATTTGGATATTTACACGGCAAATAAACGGATGTCTTGTATTTTCTGGGATATCCCGTGAAACCCCAGGAATTTTGTGTTACTGCTAAACCAGAATAAATAGAGAAAAGCTTATGCACACAAAATTTAGAGCACTTTAAAACCAATATATTTTATTCTCGGTACTTTTTTGGTGGAATTCGCCGTTTTGGAGATATTCTGTTATTGATTTGAGATACTTTGTCTATCTTTCTAAAGTGCTAGTTGTTTTCCCGATGTACCCTGTGGTACCTTCTGCAGTAACCCGCTTCTTAAAGAACTCACTCCAGACTTCAGCTTCCTACTGACAGTGAGATGCAACTTACTCCGCCTAAGTAAGATACAACTTGCACAAAACACACAAATTAACTTCAAAGCATCAACTTTCAAGACTATTGCATTAAGCACAGTCCCACAAATTAATTCCATTAACAGGCTAAACATACATGATGAAATATTAAAGACGACAAATTATAGGGTGATTCAAAAGTTCCTCGACATTTTGGGAAAACAACGTTTTATATCAAACTTTTTATTACAAATGGAAAATAATGACTACTGGATGATCAACTTAGTACATTTCAATGTGGTGCTCCTCTAAGTCAGGGCACAGACTCCATCTTTTACCTTATGTATTATCTGGATGTGATAAGGGCGTTTGTGCAATTTCAACCGCAAGGTACACCATACACTGCTTTGGGACATACCCAGCTCGCTGCTGAGTCCGGGACTCCGTATGATGGCATCCCGTATGGTTTGCACGTCTTCTGGTGTTGTAGCCGGCCTCCCACTACAGGCTTCATCAGCTACAGATCCCGTCAGTTTCAGTTTCACTAGCATATCAGTAATAACTTGCCTGCTAGGACCTGGTTTCCTGAACTTTTAGTCAATTCTTCTTGGACCGTTTGTAAGTCACTCCTCAGATACCAGCAAAAACGACAGCTAATCTTTCCTCTATTGTCAGCATAGTTTCCAATTACCTGCAACACAAATTCATAAATTAACAATATGAGGAGAACGCCAAGAAACTTTTGAATCACTATATTAATTAATGTTAGCAATTAGTTGCCTAAAATTTATTAAAAGGATTTGCAACAGACATATGACTTTCCAGAAGTCCTTTGTTTACACTCCGAAATGGGGTAGGTAAACAAACCGTAGATTTCACGACGAGCAGTAGAACTTCCATTTATTCGTTGAGTTGTTTTATCAATGATATTGCTTCAGATGTTATGTAATACATACCATATCCACAGCCAAGAGCAGTGCTTACGGAATTATTTAGTTTAGTATTCATTCGTATGAATATTGTCAAGTGGAAATGAACAATGCAAGACATGCCTATCAACAACATTATCCCAACAGACGTCACCCAGCCCACAACATGTTTACACAGTTAGAGAGACGAAGCAAAAGTATAATAAAACTATTTATGAAAATACTTATCTTGATTGGCATAAAGAAGATAAAAGGATATGCCTTTTTAAGAATAGTTTGATAAATGAGTGGAGCAAGTTATGAGTGTGTAACACATCAGATATTTTGAGACAAAGTCGTGGCGGTCATTTCTATTGCTAACTCAAATAAAAAGCTGTCAAAAGAGCGATTTTATTGTAGGCTTTGAAAAATACAGGTTATGAAATAATTACATAAACCACGATCGATTATAAATTGATGTTTTTCAACATTCTTATCATGCTATCTTAGCAATCATTAAGGCACGAGTGCTAAAAAGAAGCATAATATTTTTATGAGTTAGGATTTTCTGAATTACATTTTTAATCTCTACCGAGGCAAACATTACAAAACAAGCTTTTACTCTGCACATAAATGGAAAAGAAGTCCAAGAAGCCTCTGAGAGCAGAATCAAAGCAAAGGCTAGAAATTTAGTCTGGTGAACGTGAGGTGTGCAATCAAAAACAAGTGAACTGAAAGTAGTTGGTCCAGTGTGAGTGATTTTCAGTTTGCAGGAGCTAATCCCCTGGGATGCTGGGAGACCACCCAACAACATGGGATCGCGATAAGGAGCCCTGGACGTGGTAATAATACAAATATTGGAATGGCGGCGAGCATTTGTCAACCGAGCCGCTTATCTCGGCATTAATCATAGCATAGCTCTGCGTCTTGTATGCAAGCAGATTAAGGCACGGTCTTCTTGTAAAGAACGGGCTTAAGCCGCCACCCACGCGCTTGCCCGCCGGTATGCTCGCGTGAAAAAACGCTGGTTACTACTTCTACCCTAAAATTATATAGCAGACGACATGTATGGACACTGGCGTTTAGAAACATCCCTTTTCCTTATTCACCTATAATACAGCTGCTTTATACGTCACCCAGTTCTACGTAATTCACATTTATACCCAACTTTTTGTAAGTCGAGGCAAAATGTAATTTAGAAACGAATTAATAAAACTTTATTTGTACGTAATGCATTCATACATAATTCGCAGTTATACATATTAAATTTCAGTGAAATACAACTGAGTTTTACGTAATTATAATGAGCATAAGGCATACGTTGACCGCCTCCGTAGCGCAGCTGGTAGTGTGCTTGCCTCTGGCGCGGAGGACCAGGGTTTGATTTCCGGTACCAGCATGTGGATTTTTTCCCCTCTGGGAGGTCTGGCAAGGGGTGCACTCATCCTCGTTAGGTCCCGGGGGGACCAATTGAGGAGTTACTTGATGGAGAAGTAGCGGCCCCAGGTCTAGAAGACCGCATAACTGGCCGGAAGGGCTCGGGGCGCTGACCACGTCCCACCCTCCAGTACTGCACCTCACCAATGACACCTGTTGTGGGCAGAGGTGGGGGACGCAGTGGCTGGGTGCTACGCGGTGGTCCTTCATGGGCTGTTGCGCCGGGGTTTAGTTTTTATAAGGCATGCGTTATCTTAAAAAAAACATCGAGGGGTATTTTCCCTATCTGTTGACAAAGAACCAACCAAAGCGATGCGACAATGTCGTAGCAAGAAACGACAAGTAAACATTCACATTTTGTATTTTGAAGGGGCTCAAATGCGTTTTCTGGGGGTCAATGTTTTGCAAAAAACACTCGCATAGGTCAAAAAGTATGCATCTTATACATTTTAAAACAGTGAAGGAACATAAAATTGCTGTATTTGATTTTAACTCAATTAGGATGTATTACTTGAGGTTTTGACTCTTGCAGGCATCGCAAAATAACTTTTTTCATCTTCTTCTTAACCCCTGCACACGTCGTATGGATCCACGTTTGACACTTCATGCACCAGATCATTTTCTCAATTCTGTCTTCATTATACAATTCACAGAACCATTTGAATAAATATTTTAATTTTTCACCATCAAAGCATCTCCATTTTACAGATGGTGCCACTATTGTAGCCGTTTCTGTAGCCACATTCCAATACGTTTTCTTCTATACTGTAGAAAATCCACTCTCATCAACATTGAAAATCATTGTTGCGTCGATGTCACATAAGATTTGAAGGAGATCAACACTTACATACATACACCTTTTCCTTATTAAGTTTCTTGTCCTAGCAATAAATATGTAATTTACTTACAGTGTCTTTTCATAAATTTATTGTACTCTTTTTTGCTAGTCATATGTTCATGGGCATTGAAATTATGGGGAAGTCAATTTCTTTCTGCAATCTCAAATGCAAGTCTTTTTGCATCTGTCATCATAAGGCCAAAAGCCATGTCCTCAAATATGTCTTCCAATTCCCGTTAAAATTTGGCAGAAAAACATTGCTTCTTTCAAGAACTTTTATTCTCCATTTGTTTTGTTATTATTTTCAGAGTGCTACTCATCCCTATAGAATCACTATAGAGTCCCTGATTGACGTATGGCCAAAGCGGTACCTTCTACCTGGAATATTATGGGATTTTTCAAATCGTGGGACACGGGAACTAATTTCATAATTTTAAATAAAAACCATGGTATTTCTTACTTTCTCTATCACACCACGATGTAAGAGGTTGAGAAAGAAATCTTCAACTGTACCAAATTGCGATAGGTTTTCGGGTCCTCTGGACTCAATTCATTTTGTATTAGATCCAATGCACCTCGCCCCATGCCCTGTTCTCCCATAACACCTACCGAGATTTTTGGGAATATAGCCCATATATCTATTTCCACACTTGCTACGTGAATTGTCATATGTTTTTGAAACAAAATGAATCATAACGGGACAGACACCGTTTGTTTTGTGTGTAATTCCACTGGATACGAAAAGGTTGGTCAAACAAGTTGGACCTTGGGGGTTAAAGGGATACTGTAGTCCCTATATACCGTCCAAGTTAAATTTGGCAAACTTTAAGAGCTATAGAGATGCTAATTACTTATATTTTAGCAATGATTACATAAAAATTATTTTCACACAAAGCTTTAAGTTAGATTTAATTATTTGTAACATTTTAGGTTATGGAATTATTTTTTACCTTTATGTTTGTAATTCAAAATTGTTGTAAAAATATTAGTAGATGTAAAAATGCTTGAAGAAAGAAGTAAATAAATTACATTTATTAACAAGTCGGTTTAGAAAAAAAAATCCTCATCGGCCAGTATATCTTCGCTACCTGTTTTAGCATTGCCCTTTTGGAAAGCCTATTTCTAATTCTGCCTTTTTAGATAAATATTATCCATTGTAGCACAAGTTTTCTGCATACTTCATCCTGGTAGAGTGTCCAACTTTTCAAGTACCTTACTTTTGCCTATATTACTCGCACATAACTGAGTCATAAACCTGCATTTTAATACCTCTGAGTATTTTAGTCCATATAACACTATTAATTGCTTTGCATACTGCATAAGGCAGTGAATGGATGTGATGAACTACTCACCTGTTGCTAATGAGGGGTCATATTTGTACCCTTAATATTCACCCTTTGGACATAGGATTTGTGTCTCTTGATGCCTTATGAAAAAATCTGTGTGTTGAACTCACATGAACTTTTCTACTCTTGTACTAACCATTCTTACAAACTCTTATTCCTATATCTTCTTCGTGTCAGTTCAGATAAACACGTGTACAAATTATCTTATTGCTCATTTCCTTGTAGGTATAAGGGGAATATTAGAATACAGTAGGCTTTGAGTGAGTCAGCTCTTTTAAAGCTTTGAGATTCAGTTCTCTTTGCACGGCTAAGATATGAAAAATTAAATAACGACATTGCACTTGACAAAAGCATAAGTATTGCAAAACCCGCAGAAGTAACAAGGAATATCTCCAAAATGGTTTACTCCCCCCTCCCCCCCCCCAAAAAAAAAGACATTTGCACATCTGTTTTAACGAGTTCTACAATTTTTGTACCGTAAGTGGCTATAGCCAGAAAATTCAAGATATACATTTTACTTGCCATACAAATATCTTGTGATTTTAATCAAAATCGTGGAACAATTTTCAAGAAACTTTAAATTATCGAAAAATTGTCCATGTAAAGCGTAGTCTAGGATGAAGTAATTCTTTTAAAAATCTTCGTATCACATCCTTGAAAGACATTAAACTTAAATACTAACTTTGGTTTTTAACCGACTTTTCATTTTTAGAGTTACGGTGTACAGAGATTGACACACAGACAGACAAACACAGAGACACACACACACAGACAGACGCACAGAGACACTCACTCACACACACGCACGCACGTACGCACGTATGCACACACAAACACACACACGCACGTATGCACGCACACACGCACACACACGCACGCACGTATGCACGTACACACACGCACGCACGCACTATGCACGTATGCATGCACACACGCACGCACGTATGCACGCATGCACGCACACACACACGCATGCACGTATGCACGTACACGCACGCACGTGCGCACGCACACACACGCACGCACGTATGCACGCACGCACACACACACGCTCGCACGCACGCACACACACACACACACGCTCGCACGCACGTATGCATCCACATACACGCACGTACGCACGTATCCACGCACACACACACGCACGCACACACACGGACGCACGCACGTATGCACGTACGCACGTATGCACGCGCATACACGCACGCACGTACGCACGTATGCACGCACACACACACCTTTTACTAAAAATGCGTTTTTTATTCAGGGGGCCTTAAAACATATTTCCGGTGAAATGTCGAATTCTTGGGTGGAATACAATAGTTCCTTGCTTTACGTAGTAGAGAAAGTAAAAGTATATGCCATCAGTGTCGATTCTTATAGCCGTGCTATAATATGTTTGCAAATTATCAGTTTCCTTGTTTGTGAACCTTCTTTCCAATCAATTCCCATTTTCCATCTTTCGTGTTTTCCAGAAAATTCTTGGTCAAGATTGCTTAGTCTTGTTCCCATTCGTATCTATACGTGTTCTCTGCATTCTTGTATCTCACACTCACCATATGATTTAGAGCCAGTTATTTTCATAGAACCCTTGCTATCTTCAACTCCTAGGTATAAATTTGTCTACAAACTTACGTGTAGTGTGTCTAGGGAATGAATGCTGGAAAAAGGGGCATAGCCCAAGTGCAGCGTGTCTTTTAAACTTACTTTTCAGACCTTTAGAGGCAAGGTGCGAACAAAATAAATATATATTCTGAAACTGCATTATTCAAAGTGTAATAAACAACGAAAACCTCAAACTTGATACTTTTGATCAAAGAGACTGCACAATTTGTAATAATTCCTAAGCAAAATTCAGTGGATAGAAGAGTTATTTGCGAATGAATGCTGCAGTATATGTGGTGTGTATACGAATTTGTAATGGGAAAAGACAGTTTTGTGGATGTTTGTACATATGATGTTTAAATATCAAGTTGTAAAGTTTACGATAGATATTAAATTTAAATTGTGTAAATATCATGAAAATAAGGAACGAATTTACATTTTTATCCACTTATGAGATGTTCAGTGGGAAACATTTTGTCCGAGAGTATCAAAAGTTGTTTGATTTGTGTAGGTATACGATGTTGGCGACTGGAAAGACAGGTTACTTCTTATCCATTACAAGGACATATTTTTTAGGTTCATCCTTGTTTTAACGCTACTGTATCTCGACCTGTTGTTACACCTAAAACGTTTTAGGTGTACGTCAAAGTTAAGGGAAGGCGGGGCAGCATGTCACCTTGTACTTTTAATGCAAAAGGTCGCACTTGAGTTTGTCGGGAATTAATTGTCCCACTTATTTTGTGGTCTCTCGCTAAGTAACACCACTTCCCGTCACGTAGTATTAGGAGGTGGATAAATAAGTGGCCTTTTCTGTTGTGACGTCATGTGCCTACCTACAACAATACTCACAATTATCTATTTCGCCTATCATCAGCTGAGACTAAAGAAACTGGTAGTTGTACTGAATATATAAAAAATATTAATATTTTTAAATTTTAGGGTTCATAATCATCTTCATTTTACGATAGATCACAATATAAAGGGCATATTACTTCCTCTATTCTATTATGTTATTATTATTGCTATATTCATTCTTAGGTACCTGATATAAATAGTGCGAGAAGTCAAAATCTCTGGGGATGATATTCGGTGATTTACTTAAAGCTTATGATAGTGTGCCAAGGATATTATTATGGCATGTACTAAAGAAAGCAGATATAAATGACATAGATTCACAAAGCAAATGCCCAATAAAATGGGGCTCTAATTTTCAGAAGAATTTTCTATATCAAAAGGACTTTTATAAGTATGTTGTTTATTTCCGACGCTGTTCAACATATATTTATCTTCACTCTTCAAACCTGACTAAGAAATGTCGATACCTAGGAATTAAAATTCATAGCTGCATAATCTACTTTTCGCAGATGATCACGTGACAATTACGAGGATACAGATGAGGCGTCATACATGCTCAGAAAATTATTGGAAGAGTACAGATACGGGGATTATAAATAAATTTCAATAAAACTGAATAAATATCAATGGGTTTAGAAGAAAAGATTACATACAATACAGACGAAGTAGAACATGTTGACTATTTTAAATATCTTGGGTCTATAACACAAAAGGATGCAACAACAATTTTAGAGGTTCAATGAAAACTAACTAATGGGAGGAGAATTATAGGAATGCTCAATTCAGTTTTATGGAGTACAAATATTTTACAAGAACTAAAAAATTAATATATCAGGCACTATTCAAAAGTAGTACATTATATGGCAGTGAATCTTGGACCGTAATCAGACAACAAGCAAACAAACTAATGGTAACAGAAATTGACTTTTGGAGACGGTCGCCACGAAAATCCAGGAAAGATAAAGTTCGGAATAATAGAATAAGGGCAATTGTGCAAGTTAACAAAAACATTTCAGAAATTGTAGAAGAAAGACGCCTGAAAGGGTATTGACACGTACTAAGAATGTAGAGGATCGAATATCCAATAAAATTCTAAATTGGAAAGTAGAAGGGAAAAGAAAAAGAGGGAAACCTAGGGAATGCTGGATGAATGGGGTGAAAAGGAATATGGAGAGCAGAGGGTTAAAGGACGAAGATTTTACGGACGGGAGTTATGAAGGCAAAAGACCGTTTTGAGATAATGAAAACCAATTGTATTGTGGAATATTCCTTAGTAAAAATATTATTTTATTATTATTACCATTATTTGTTATTATACCTATCATTATTGTCTCTCATTTAAGGTTTATTTTCTAGATTTTGAGAAATTCAATTGTTGCTGTTCTTTTTCAAAAATTAATTTTATTACTATATGTTTTTGTTCAATGGTCACCAGAGAGACACATTTTGAACCCCCTAATACAAAAAAGGTCTTTTTTTTTAAAGAAAAAGGCGTGTGTGTGTCTAGTTGTGCATGTGTCTGTAAACGGTAAACCAAAAGTGAAAAGTGTTACATACCAAAATTGCTATATCATATTCCAAGGATACGACATAAAGATTTTTTAGAAAATCCCCCACAAACTATCCTTTAGGAGGAACATTATCGAAAATTTCGATATTTTTTTAAGAATGGCTACAACGAATTGGAGTATAAATTTCAACTTTTTTTGCAAAAATTTTGGTAATATCCCCAGAAACCCTTTTCATTCTGGTTAAACTAATTTGTAATCCATATGAGAGAGAAATCCTTACCACGCAAAAAAAATATAGATGTCATTTATACATACAATTTATGACATACATTTTGTTTTGTTTTCGTGCAGCGAACTATTTCCGGGATATTCTTTGTTAATTGCATGAAGTGCCTAAGTGAATAAACCAAACTTTTTTACTGGGCTACAGAAAATCCCCGGTTTCTATATTTCCAAGAATAGTTTATATATTTGTAATTAAACGATAAGGCAGATAAAATTACGTGAATGTTATAAACCAACAATCTTTCTTCTGTTTCAGTAACCATTTTTGGATTACACAATTTTTATATTAGCCTTGATTAGAGGCTTTTAGTATGACGTAACGTTGAACTGTGTGTTAATTCCTGTATCGAGGGCACTTCCCTAAGCTTGGCTGCCATTAAGTGTATTTATGTCAATAAACAAGCTAATCCCTGTTTTAGCCCAGGATTAGGAGCACTTGTGATGTAACAGACTATAGCTTCATCATTATAATAAGCCTTTCAGACATCGATGGAAACTTCCAAATCGATACAAACGAAAATACGCAACCGTTAGGCAACACCACTTAATTTAAAAAGGGCATCTGTTTTTGTTATAATAAAAAGAAAACATCAAAATGTAATCATACTTTATCCGCTATAAGTATGACAAATTGTGAGATCCAGTATTCTTAAGAGTATACAATATTTTTACATCCATTTAGGAGCGGATTAAAGCAGCAGAAGTATTTTATTCCTGTTTTTTTAGCATTACTGCTTAGACTACTCATTAATTCTAATATCTTTTTTCTTAAGTCTTGTTTGAGAAAATCATTTACCATAAACAAAGGTTGCTCGAGCCCTGATATTTTTATTTCGCCTTCATTTAGAAAATTATTTCAAAAATACATTTCTTGAAACTAAGACACATTTTCTGTATTTTATTTTAAAAATATTTAATTTTGGGCTCAACTTATTCTCATGTTTGGGCCTTTTGGGACCAAACGTTTCCTCCAATTCATTTTCATGCTTAAATGAGTTGGAATCTATTAAGATTTGGTTTCTTTAATAATGCACATTTTATTTTGCAAACGATGTAATACTGTAACAAATCTTATAATCCACTTACCTTTTTCTTTATTTCCTTTACTTTCAATGGGTAAATTCAGGCCTCAAATAAATAATACAAATACAGTTCTAAAATGACTCTTTTTATATAAACTCAAAATGCTTCCACAATCCCTTTGCAAAACTACATACAAACTACATTATACAATATCAAAATTAACAACAATTCCAAGTTCCAGAATTTCCCGTAGCACAACGTTGTCTCTATTTGTGTTGAACAGCTCTTCTAAGCCAACGCAACAATATTGTGACAAAATCCAATCCGGTCACTTTTCAGTCACTTTATTATCTTCTAGAACTTTACCACAAATACACAATTTTCTTCTCATCATTAGCACAGTCTACTGGACTATCACAACTCAGCCATGCCCTTTTAGTGTCTTTCTTCATTTCCTCTGTCTCTCATACCCTAATTACCACGTCACAATCAGTTGAATCTTCTTATGACGTACCAATACGACGATACTTACACGCACAGCTGTCTCACACTCATAATACACTGACCAATTCATGTCCATAACTCAACTCGAAAACTCAGGACAAATGCGGGGTAACTGTATACTCTAAGGAACCAATTTCATCCATCGTCTGATACGATCTGCTAGGTTAAAATACATTAAAGCTTTAAAAAAGGCACAAAATCAATCTGTAAGAATAAAAAGCACGATTAAACATAACTTGAGCCCAAAATTATCTTCGGCTCAAGTATCTACACCACATTTTAAACTTATGATGACAAATTTCAACAATCAATGACTTCAAGACTAAAAAAATAGAAGGAAAAAAAAAAAAAAAAACAGCTGAAAGACTGAGGACATCATGCGCAAGTAAAAGTTTACAGAGGACGAAAATCAGTCAGCTGATAAAACAAACAAAAATGAAGTTGTGCATTCTAGTGTAGAGTTCTGCAACCTAAAAACATACTCAAGCTATAGACAATGCTGCCAGCTGTCGGATAATCTTCCAAGTACTACGTGCCACCTACAGCTATTGAGAGCGCACTAAAATATATGTATTACTTTCTCTACTGCGAATAGTAAGTAGGGGAAGTATTGTGCTCGACCCAAAACTTCGATGTCAAAATTTCACCGGAAATATATGTTTAGAAGTCCCCTGATTCAAAACAAAAGTATTTTTAGTGTGTGTGTGTGTGTGTGTGTGTGTGTGTGTGTGTGTGTGTGTGTGTGTGTGTGTGTGTGTCTGAACAGCATAAACGAAAAGTCGGTTAAAAACTAAATTTGGTATTTAAGTATTTCAAGGATGTGACATAAAGATTTTGAAGAACATTCCTGCATCCTAAGCTACCCTTTACATTGAAAATTGAAAATTTACATTTGACTATCGCTCAAAGCCTACTGTATTCCCATATTTCCCTTGCACCTACAAGAAAATTAACAATAAGTTCTGCAAATGTTTATCTCAACTAACATGAAGATAGAGGAATATGTGGTTGCGTGTGTGTGTGTGTGTGTGTGTGTGTGTGTGTGTGTGTGTGTGTGTGTGTGTGTGTGTGTGTGTGTGTGGTTTTTTTTTTTTAACGTAAACCGTGTGGGCTCATGTAGTCCTTGTTTGGGGTTCTTTATTTTATATATCGTTCACATATAAGTAGAACATCTATCGAGTTTTTTGGCACAATTATTATCCAGTTATGTGGCACATAAGACTAATGAAGTGAGTGCATACTTGTATATCCCTGTGCACACACACACAGCCCTGGTGCCCGCAAGGGGACATCTCCCCTGGACCACATTTTATGAGGGTGTTGGTGATGGTTGCCCAGAGCGTTCACACATGATGTGCCGTGTTCCTGCCCCTGGGTTACGGCTTCTTTAAACACCTGTACATGGAAACAAATTCGTTTATAACGCACCCCTTGGGCCACCACCTTGTACACGCTTAAGGGAGCTTCATTACATTTTCAAAAACCCCAACCTTCCATTGAGAAGCACCTCGTGTTATCATTTGAACCATCCCACTAATATATTCAGTATCATATTCCATTTGAAATACAGTTTTGATGAACTTAGAAAAAAAATCTGATGTCTTGCACTCACATGACTTGCTCTACTCTTGTATTAACCATTCTTACAAACTCTTATTCCTATATCTTCTTTGTGTTAGTTCAGATAGACATTTGTACAAATTATCTTATTGCTTATTGGTGCAAGGGGAATATTGGAATACAGTAGGCTTTGTGAGATAGTCAAATATTTTAAAGCTTTGAGATTCCGTTCTCTTTACACACTTAACTTATAAAAAATGAACAACTATGTTCCATTTCACGTAAGTTTTAGGTTTTGCGAAACTCACACACATATCAAGGAATATCTCCGAAATAGTTCACCCTATAAGAAAATTTATCTGGACTTAAATTGTGTATTTTAGCAAGATCTATATTTTTTGTATAGTATAATTTTGTCTATCTCTAACGGTTTACCAGTTATGCAAAAGTCGTCCAGAGTAAATACGACTACAGAGGCTATAGCCAGAAAATTCAAGATATACATTTCATTTGTCATCAAAATATCTCAAACATATGACATTTTAATCAAAATCGTTAGAGCCATTTTCAAGAAAATCAAAATTTTTGAAAAGTTTCCATATAAATGGTAGTTTAGGGTGGGGCTACTTACTTCAAAATCTTCGTGTCGCATCCTTGGAAGATATTAAACTTAAATACCAACTTTGGTTTTTAACTGACTTTTCGTTTTTGAGACTAACAGACACACCGAGTGACAGACACACACGAACCTTTTTCTAAAAATGCTTTTTTTGGATCCAGGGGGGCTCAAAACATATATTTCCAGTCAAATCTCGACTTCGAATTTTTGGGTGGAATACAATATTTCCTCTACTTAGTATACGTAGTAGAGAAAGTAAAAATGGTAATCTGCACAAATTTTGTGCTTTAGCTAGATTTTCTTGTGTAGTAAGATTTTGTCTATCTCTTGCAGATTGGCAGTTATGCTAAAGTAATTCAGAGCGTAGAAGACTTCACAGATTATTTGCCAATAAATTCAAGGCATATATTTAATTTGTAATGAAGATAATAGTATTATAATGAAAATCTTTGGTTATATTTTTAGGAAGTAAAATTTTTCTATGTAAAGTGAATTTGGGCTGGGGAAATTTTGCTGAAGATCCTCTTTAGCATTCTTGGAAGATGATGTAAGTGTGCACTTTGTTGTTTAAACCGACTTTTCGTTCTTGAGTTACTTTGTTAATAGACACGAGGCAAAGTTTCCTAAAAGGGTTTTCTTCTATTTATTCTGGGACCTCAAAACGTGTACTTCCAGTAAAATCTCAGTATTGAATTTTTGAGTGGAATACAATACCTTTTCTACCCATTATGTTTCAACAGAGAAAGTAAAAAGAAACGAAGAAAAAAAAGAAGGCAAACTGCTATTACAAGACGATGTTTAACTATTTCGTTTTCAAAAAGTGTAAGACAATTTTATATTATTGAAATAGAAATGCCACATAGGCATTACATTCACACGATTTTCTCTACACACTTTTGTTTTATGAAATACAATCATATTTTGTTCTATAGACAAGACATACAATGTTCTATATGACATAAAAATGCAACGTCTTACATTCACACAACTTTCTCTGCTTACTTTTCTTCCTGTGGTGTTTGGGGTTATTCAAGAGTGAATTTACTTAGTGTTTTCCCTGTCTTTATTTATTTTGGGTTCTTTATATTTTCAACGTGAGTATAATGTAGGGTTAAATTGTCAAAGCTCAGGCAAAACCGGGTATTTCAACTGGTTATTAATATCTGCAAATTTGGTAAGAGGATACCTCTATTTCATATCAATTTCTCAGACAAGAATGGGATAAGCTAAAATTTTAAATTTAAAGGGTAAATTGGAGTAGCGGAATTTCATAAAAATCTACGGGTTGCGAGTTTACACAAAATTTGGTATTCATTTCTGAACATACCTTAGGCAAGCGGGAGTGACAGTGACCCTCAAAACTTGTGTTTCTGAAAAATTCGACACCATTTATTCTCTGCCTAAGTGGTGGAGAACATAAGAACATTTTCTAAAATAGTTTAACTTTTAAATAATATCGAAAGCTATCGATTAGTAATTAATCGATAGTTGTACTTTATTAGTATCGATCCATATAGTAGGATAGATGTACTGGACTGACTCAGCGAGTACGAAAGCTTTACCAGTAGGTGAGATACCCGCCCGCGCCCGCCTGAATGAGGAAAGTGCTAGACGGGGGGATGCTTATGGATTCTGAGAGGGTTGCACTGACTCATGGACACGTGCGTACTGTCTTCCTGTCATGTCGGATGCTATTACAGCATCAACATGTGTCTCTCACATCCTCTCAGCACAGGGAGCTCCAAACACACATCTCCCGCCTTGATCGCGTGGAGAAAGAATTCACTTTGCGTAAATATGACTTAATGTACGGGAACCGAAATCACACTATCGTATAAGGGTTAGGTAAGAAAGAATGAAGTGAAATCAACTGACATTTGATTAGCACCTTGGAAAAACCGATATCGGTATGCGTGTCCAAAAACCGCATCTATGACATACTTTCGCCTTTGAAGTTACTTATGTACTTGGTTATTATGAATGGCCTATCACAGACTGGATCTTGCTGAACTATCTTCATTTCTTACTCGGTCATACAATGTTTTCCCAGCTATTACTCTCTCTACTACGAGGAAATACATGTTTTGAGGTCCCTGAATAAAAAACAAGGAAAAGGTCCCTGTCTGTCATAAACACAAACTCGGTTAGTGGCTTTCAAGGATACGAAATGAAAGATTTTGAAGAAAATCCACCCTAAACTACCATTTTCATGGGAAATGTTTAGAAAACGCTGTTTTTCTCAAAAATGGCTTTAACGATTTTGATATGTTATAGATATGTCAAATTAAATATATATTTTGAATGTTCTGTCTATAGCCCGTACAGTCCTGTTTACTGTGAATGACTTTTGCACAACTCGTAAACTTAAGACATAGACCAAATCTTAGTATACAAAAAATGTAAATATATTAAAACGCACAATTTATTTTAAAAGATCCTCTTTTGTTAAGTGAATCATTTCGATGAATTTTGCAATACCTATAGACCGTTCTCAAACGTAAGGTCGTTATTCATTTTTTATGTCTTGGTCATACAAACAGAACGACCATTCTTAAAACATTTAACTACCTACAAGAAAATTATCAATAACGTAATTTCTACACATGTTTATCTAGATTAACATGTAGAAGATAGAGGGATAAGTGTTTGTAAGAATAGTTTCTGCAAGGTATCAGATTTTTATTATTATATTTTGTAGTTGAAAAAAAGTGTTATCAAAAACTGTTTGTAGAAGTTACTTTAATACAGACAAACACAAACAATTTATCTCAATTATCTCATTATCTCAATTATCTCAATTTATCTCATATAACTTGTGTCTTTTAAGGAGCACTGCATTTTCCGTGGTTGAATTATTGTTGTTTACTAGTTAGGAATTACATAAAGTTCATTGAAAACGAAGAGCACGTGTTCATATTCAATATATGCACTTTATTAATCATTGCACGGTGTTGTTCGGGGTATCTCAGTAGGTTAGACGGTGACCTACTAATCGCGGATTCAAACCCACCCCAGACAGACGACTTTTAAGTGTGCTTGAAAGCGACAGCCCCACGTACTATATTTACTGGCATGTAGAACTTCGAGACGAAATTTCGGCACACTAACAACGCTGATATGATCCTAGCAAATGATAACATCGTTAACAAGTTATTTTTATGGCACTGAAATAAAATACTGGATCTGCTTTTAAGTAAACAAAAGATAAAGTCAATTATTCAATCAAAAGTTTAATTTGGGCTAGGAGAATTTCCCTGGAAATGTTTCTGTTGCAACTATGCCGATTTTGAACATAAATATGTATTTTGGTATTAGCGCATGTTTTGTTTTTAAATTATGAAGCAAACGCAGACACAAAGCGAACGCGCGCGCGCGCGTGTGGGTGCTCGCGCGCACGTATTTCACCTTTGCTATGCGGGGACAAATGACAATACAGTGTTACAGCTAAATTAGCAAGATCATCTGAAAATGCGATATTGAATGGGGTATTCACTTAAAACATCACATTAAAAAGGTGCCAAAAAGATGTAAAAGTGCAAAATAAAATTGAAATATCTGGAAAGAAGAAAAGGGAAGGTATAGTAAGTTGAAAATGAAAGTTGAAAAGTGTCAGAATAAAGGGATAAAAGAATAAATAAACGAATGGAAATAAAGACAACTGGAATTACAGTAGACACGAGGTAGCCAATGAAAGAAACGAGCAAACAAAAGGAAACTTGAATGTAAAAAACAGTCGCATACAAGGAGGTTCTGAACAGAAAGTAAATAAAATAATTATGATATAGAATAGTGGAAGAGCAGGGGAAAGAAAAGGAAATTTTGGAACAAGAGGCAAAAGAAAACACAGTAAGAGAGAGAGCTAGGGGAAGGGGAGAGGTAGAAATTTTTCATTTTTTGTCGAAAATACAGTTTTGAATAATTGTGGTAATTTGTTAATTTTGATAAAACATTTTGATTTTGATGTTTTCTGGAAAAACAAGGTGTGTGTGTGTGTGTGTGTGCGTGCGCGTGCGTGCGTGCGTGTGTGTGTGTGTGTGAGAGAGAGAGAACAGCCATAGCTCAAAAACGGTGTCCAATAAATACCAATCGTATTTTTTATTTCTTTTGCGTCACTTTAACTGGGTAGTCATATACTGACCGATCTATTAGGAGATACCCGTAGATCGGTTTATGGGAGATAGTTAGCCCTCAAGGTCTTATCTCAATCCATGCCATCTTGCTTCTTTGTGTGCATAGAGGGA
The DNA here is from genome assembly GCA_030765045.1 of Tenodera sinensis. Lineage (NCBI taxonomy): Eukaryota > Metazoa > Arthropoda > Insecta > Mantodea > Mantidae > Tenodera > Tenodera sinensis. The sequence goes on along the minus strand of CM060966.1, from coordinate 160,992,901 downwards.
GCAGTGCAGGGCAACTGTACCCCCACCTCTGTGATGGGCAGATAGGTGGCACAGTATTCACTATTACCACCTAATTTTAATTTAGACTATTGTTTTTGACTTAAGGTGGAACTTTGAGTAATGTTATTAAATATCCAGTGGGGTATTTACCTTGATGACTAAGGGAAACCACGAGCAAACCCCAGTCATATTGCTCGGCCCACGGGATTCTAACCCGGGACCTTCCGAATGCGAGACACAGACGTTACCACCTGCGCCATCCCGCTCGGCACAAAACCTGGTATTTAAATTCAGAGTCTCTCTAGGATGCGACGCGAAATTTTTCAAATAGATCCCCAACCGAAACTACCTTCACATGGAAACATTTTCGTTGTGAACATTAACATTTATTTATAAAGTTTATTTTCTTGCTGTATTTTCTCAGTTTGTTTTAATACATCCCATAAATTCTTTTCCTTATCATATTTTAGATTTTATCACGTGAATTTCTGACTGGTTTAGCCATAAATTATATTAAATGTAATTACCATTTTTTTTTTTTTTTATTTTGAAGAAATTTATAACGTTTCTAAGCAACATGCCTGAAGGTTTATAAACAAATATGTAATACGTCATGTGTATGTCTCGAACAAAGCTGAACAATTGCTTGTTAGCCAGGGACGGACAGTGGACAGCCCTAGGTACGAGCCACGCCTACACATGAGCTAGGACGCGCGCCGCGTACCGATGAACTTGAGGACAGGTGCGCGCGTGTGTTTTGTGGGCGCCTAAGTTTTGTCATGTGAGGCAGTTACACGCACATTGCGTTTGTTTGTACCGCCGACCTCACTCACTCTCTCTGGGACACTCGTACTTTATCTAGTCACCATGGCAACAGCTTCGAGTACGCTTTTCTTTCATTTTACTAATATTTTTATTACATATTTGATTTAGCTCTTACAGGAAGGTCTCAGGCGTAGGTCTGAGAATAATACTCGGGAGCTTCCGGGTTCGATTACCAGCAACAGTGATATTTTTTCATGGGTTTCCCAGGTTGCTAGGCGAAGAATACTGGGTATACAATATACTTCTACTATTTGTCTGTCCCTCGTTTCGTTTCCTTTTATATCTCAAGGTTGGCTGTAGGTCCTTTTCTCTCCTCGGGGACGAAACCTGCTGCTCAAAGAGACCCGGTGCGTTGCGGCTGTTGACGACATATCTGGTCGCCTTTGTACTCTCTCACCTCATCCCTCCCTCTCGGAGGTTCAGTAGGCGCACTAGGGCTATCTCTGTCGATATCTTCCCATCCTAATTTTATGCCTTAGCAAATACCACTCGTAATTTCAGGCGTTTTCAATGTCTTCTGAAATTGGCTCTGTTTGACATCTATGATGATATATTACATTCCAGCTTATCCCTCTCTCTCTCTCTCTCTTTCTCACACACACGCGTGCGCACGAAAGGCTACACATCACTTTATCCACCCACTAGCATTTATTCTTATACCTCTTCCACAAACTATTTTACTACTTATTCTTCTATTTTCCTTTTCTTTTCTTTTTTTCTATCTTATTCTTTTATTTCTATTTATATAGTGTTTCAATGTTTACACATCGTTCTGTACCTAAAGAGTCTTCTTTCTCCACTTGTTCCTATCCATCCTTTACATTTCTTCCAGTCCTCTTGCTCTCATTCCAGTTATTTCCCACATCCATGAGTTTCGAGGTCTTCCTTTTCTTTTTCTTCTTCCAGGCGGATTTCATTCCAAAATCTTTCTCGGTAATCTATTCATTCTTCTAATATGTGCATACCAACCCTTACGTAGTGTAATATTGAGCTATTATTCATTTTTCCTCTTATAACATTATTTCTTATTTATTCCAGTTTTTAACATCTTGCTCAGCTTCTTAGAAACACCATTTCCGTCGAGAGAAGTTTTGATTCTAAATTTTTATAAAATGTTTATGTTTCAGCTCCATATGTGACAGTAGTTTTCATTATTATATTATATATTTGCAATTTGTTCTTTTTAACTATGTCTGTTCCACAGAATATTAATAAGCATTGTTGTTATAGTTGTACCTTTATTGGTTTCGTTCTTAATGTAATTTTCCTGTTTATCTTTTTTATCCATTTTACCGCCAAATACTTAAATTCTTCACATCCTCTAATTCTGTTGTTCTAGAATTAATTCTTTGGTTTCTGTTCCATATCCCATTGCTTTTCAGCTCCCATTTAGCAAATTCCTCCAGTAACTTTCTACGCATAAATTCCATATCTTCATGCTTTTCCTCAATTACTACCTGGTCGTCCGTAAATAACAATTTCTAGGTTTTTTTGTGTCCTGATCTATATACATACTCCCATTCCTGAACATCTTATTTTTAAGATATTTTTATTACAAATGGAATACACACCTATTTTCTGGGAATGTCCTCAGAAATCATTTTCTTTCTGGATAACTTTCGCACAACTAATAAACCGTAAAAGATAGACAAAACTGTAAATCTTGTTAAAATGCATAATGTGTCTATGTCAAATATATTTTCGTGTAGTGAATTATTTCGGAGATATTCCCAGAGACGGTATGTTAAAATAATTAATACTTAAAGCTTACTGTACTTCCATATTTCCGTTGAATCTACAAGAATATTAGCAATAAGATAATATCTGCAAATGTTTATCTTGATTAACATGAAATATAGGAATAATCCCTTGTAAGAAAGTCATGTGAGAACAATACATAAGATTTTTTGGAGTGAAATGCAGTGCTTTGTTTTCTTATAAGTGTGTAAGAAATATTAAGAACATCGCCTACAGCTAAAGCCGCAGAAGTTATAGGGAATTAGGAATGAAGTGACTAAAACAAAATGTGTCGAAGTTATTCAATTAACAATTTCATAAAGAAGGGTTAGATAAAGAAATTAATTAATCCATCTTTGGAGTTTAAATAAAGTTAAATTCATTTTATCACTGCATTCCTCACTAAAATGGTTTAATACCCACGTATATGAATAAATTTTTATCTTTAGCACACATCGTCTCTCAGTATAAATATCACACATTTCCGAGAAAAACCAGACATGCGTATAACCACTTACATCTCAATGCAGTTCAGTTCTAAGACGATGCCAGTGCTACCACTGCTCACATTTGCATACAAATCTCATCTCCACTGGTAACGCGGAAGTTGGCGGTCTCGCGTACTAATTGCGCATGTTCTCTACCTTGTAAAACACTTGACGGTAGCTCTGTGGCATTAGCTGTGTTTGTACTTCACCTAATCCAAATTTGGTACCCCTGCAATCAGAGGCGGTCATGAATGCTCAATCACTTATGCTGACAAATCAATAAACAATGACGAAGCGTTTCCTCAGGGAAATATGTGTTTGAAATACCTGTCTGCAGAGGATGTGGTCTCTAACTTCCCTTCTAATGGACTTCGTGTTAGCACATAATGTAAGATTTCCTATGCTTATCTGTTTACAGTTGGGAGTTCTCAAAACTAATTCAGAAAGAAGAGCATTTCTTGCTCTAAAGGTGTTGTCACGTTTACTATACGAAATTTGATGTATTGCACTCACATGACTTTCTCTACTCATACAAATTATTCTTACAAACGCTTATTCCTATATCCACCTATGTTAATTGGGATAAACATTTGTAAAAGTTATCTTATTGCTATTTTTCTTGCAGATGAGATATCGGAAGTAGGGTTTCAATGATAGCCAAATGTTTTAACAGCTTCACTCTCTTTACGTAGCCTAGAGAGAGAAAAATTGAATAACGACTTCCCATTTCAAAGAAGTACAAGTATTGCGAAATTCAGACAAATAACAAGGAATATATCTGTAATGGTGCACTACACAGAAAAATTCTTTAGACATAACGAAAGCTACACTTTTTGTGCAGTAAGATTTTATCTATCTCATACACATTTTAAACAAAAGCATCAGAGCCATCATTGAAAAGCTCAAAATCAAAATCTTTGTGTCGCATCTTTAAAAAATAATGAACTACGTAATTTCGTACGTAACCGACTTTACGTTTTTAGGTTAGGTATACTCTTCACAGATGGACGGACACATACACATTTTTTTTATAAAATAATTAATCTTACCAACTTATACAGAAATTCCGTGATGTCATCCTTCCTATAAATGCACATTAATATATTGTTAGAAACGTTTAAATACACTTGGACCGTGTTAGATAAAATGTAACACAGCTAACACTTCTAACCGAGTGAAAATTAGAGAGATAGGAGGCTGTTCTGGAAAGAAGTCAAATTCAAAATGTGGCGCATAAACTTAAGGAGCTTATAGAGGGGCCGAAGTACAAAAATTTTGAGAACTTGTGACCTAAAGGCAGATTTTGGAACGGTGCAAACTGGGAATGTCAGGGTGGACAACAAATTATTATTTTGTGCAGTCATTTAGATAATATTGATAGATGCCAAGCGTTGCAGACTTGCGTAATTCCGAACTCCTTCTATAACAAATGATAATCATAACATATTCATAGCGTTTTGAAAAGACAGCATTACCTGACAAAGGACAGGCTGGTTGCCCATTATTACACTAATGTCCTGGGAGCAGCAGTGTGCCATTCGCGTCATTCAGGACTTCAAGAGAGTCTTCAGTCATTTGAAAGTTTAAATTATGTCCCATGATAAGGATAATATTAAATAAATAAATATTAAGATCGTTTTGAGGGGTTGAATACCGAGATAATAATAACACATTGAGATTCCCTTAACCAACCACCCCCCCCCCCCAAAAAAAAATGAGCATATTTTCATTTGAATTTTCTGAAATCGTCTTCATTGTGCACGACTTTTGCGTAACTGGTAAACCGTAAGACAGACAAAATGCTTGGCACAAAAAACGCAAATGTGTTAAAACACGCAGTTTAAGTTAAATGCATATCTTTTGTGGAATGAATTATTTCCGAGATATCTCTTGTTATTTGTTTGAATTTTCCACTGCTTTTCTCAAATGGATCCTGGCATGCTATGTCAAGGTCATCGTATAGCGGCCAACTCTAAAAATATATGACTATATCTTAAAGCCTACTCAATTCTACTCTTCTCATTGCACCTACAAGAAATAATTAATAAAATAATTTCTACGAATTTATACCTCGACTAATATGAAGCAGCTATAAACAATTGTAAAAATAGCTTGTACATGAGTAGAGAAATTCATGTGAGTGGATACATAAGTTTTTTCCACCATCTTATGTAAGCGGTTGAGAAAGTTAAAGTGCCAATCAGAACATCAAATAATTCTGCATATGAAAATTCCTTAATAGCCCACTTCCACGTTATGTTCTCATCAGTAAATACAAATATTGCGTAAGAAAACAAATGACTGATGTCCGCAGAGATGTCCTTCGGCATTGAAGGAGCAGGTGTGGGGGTCATGTGACCTTTCTGATGTCTCCGTGATGGATGCAATTCATTACAAACACTATGGTTGATTTATAGTACCTTTCAGCTATCTGCCCTTTTGATGTAAAGGTCATAAAATCAATATACCATGTTATAAGGATATTACGTATCTTCTACATAATCTGCAGAATTTTTCACCTCTAACCTGACTGAAGCCGCATTGTGTTATACATGGAGTTCTTCTTAAACTGCCAAATTTGAAATTCTGATGTGTTGCGCTCACACGACTTTCTCTACTCTGGTACTAACTATACTTACAAATTCTTATTCTTATCTTCTTCGTGTTAGTTGAGAGAAACATTTGCAGAAATTATCTTATTCCTTACTTCCTTGTCGGTGAAAGGGGAATATGGGAATACAGTCGATTTTGAGCGATACTGAAATTTTTAAAGCGTTCAAATTCCGTTCTGTTCACACGGTTAATATATAAAAAGTGAATAACGATGTTAGATTTGACAGAAGTATGTTTTGCAAAACCCACACAAATAACAAGAAATATCTCCGAAATGGTTTACTCTACAAAAAATATATTTAGACATAAAAATGTTCAAAATCTTCCTTTTGGTTCCAGTTTCCAGCAGTCTGTTAGATTTTGCACATTAGATTCTTAAAATTATAATTAATAAGATGTTTTAGCTTTGATATTTATCCAAATTAAAGTGCTAAGGTACATCTTTAAACAATAATACTTATTTTATATAAATTAAATATGGTTAATTTTATAACGCTGTATACCTGGAATGTAAATTTTAATTTTGTTAAAGGTCTTGGAAACAGAGCGGTAAGTATATATTTGTAGCGGAGATATTTTCTCGAATGAACAACACTAAATTACTTAATATAATTGACTGACTTTATTAGTTTCGTTAATATATGTAGAAATCTAGCTTTTCACGAACTGGACAATTCTGCGTGAAGAATATGTGACAATGCATTTGACAAGGACCATATCTTAAAGTGCTTAAAACGGCAGAAATAAGTGATTAAGTTTTCACGAACTAATTAACAATTATGATTTGCACAACTTGTATCCATTATTACTATTATTGTTACTAAATAGACGTGAGTATTGTAGAGAACACATCACAAAATTAATTTTAGCAAGTAGTCATAACTATTTTGACCCCCAAACCCCTAAGTTCAAATCCGAACACAAAACACAGAACCTTGATGTTTCCTGGTATTGTATGGATGCAAGTACAATGGCTACATGCTGCAGACAGCTGATTCTTCCATGTATTACGTCATATCTACGAGACCAATGGAAATGACTCGATTCACCATTGTTTTTTCTACTGTCACGAAGTTTAACAACACAAAGAGACCACAATGGGTGGCCAACTTATCTTCCAAGTGAGTCACAGTACGCAAATTTTCCCCTTAGTCACTTGCGTGCAAATAACTCAAATGCAGTTTCGCGTAAAGTTTATATATTTTATTGCTGACACCTGTTTGAGTTACGCCCTTGACAGCTGTTTCAGATTTCTGAGATGTATCTTAACGAAGTCTGGTAAATGAGTACACTTTGTAGCTAATCTGTATTCATCAACGTTAATTAATTAAATATAATAACAAAAAACTTGTCCCAAGCACGGCACAATGAACAGTACTTGGAAGAGTTAGGTTCATCGTTCGTTCACGCGTTGAACTCTCCATGCAATTATATGTAGAAACTGCACTATAACATGCCATGTGTCTTTATCCTGCTAAAATCTGCAGCACAATGACATTTAGATGTTAATAATTCCTGTGGGAAGCAGACCTTGCTTGACACATGTCCAAATTTGGCCTTATCGCAAGTTTTGTGGTCCTGAAGGCCCTGTAATTATTGCAGAAATGCAAATCTTTTTTCTTTTGCAAGGTCTCTCTCCTTATCTCTCCTCTCTCTCTTTCTGTGTGTGTGTGTGTGTGTGTGTGTGTGTGTGTGTGTGTGCGTGTGTGTGTGTGTGTGTGCGTGCGTGCGTGCGTGCGTGCAGTCTGCTCAATTTTAAGGATCTGAAGGTTAAAGTTAATTACTTTACACTGACAGCCGCACACAAAAAATATTATATTGAGATATCTAAATCATTTTGGACACTAAGAGACAGGGTTTCATGGTAACAGATGTGGCTCGCATTCGGGAGGTGCCGGGGGCGATTCCCGTCGACCACCCACTCTAACCTTGATTTGCTTGTTTTTCCTCGCCGTTAGGCGAAGGCGAGGTGGTTTCTCATTTTCCATAATTTTCTTTAGATCATTTACCTTTCATTTAACTTCTTTCTCACCTCTCGAGTGTGTTTCTAAGTTTCGTGGCAAATAACTTATTACCACAGAAGTCAACAAACATGTAGGTACCAAAAATTGTATGCGCAATTCATGGATTGGAGAAAATCGTAATACATAACCTCACTTTCACAAAATGTAATGCTGATGTAGTTCGAAGATTTGCTGCAAATTATGAAGTCATTGAACTTGTGGACTCCTTACTCTATTTTGAAATGAAATGTTCAAAGTCGAGATCAGAATAAAATCAATACTTTCACGTCTGCGCACATATCACAGCGCTACCAGCTTTTTCACTGTGTTAGATAAGTTCAATGCTTTATTGACCCACGTAAGTATAGAATATTAAAATATTAACGTTAGACATACTCGGGCACAAATAGTTGTATTAAACCATTATAACCAGGATGCATAATATACCATTATTTGCCTTATTGTTTGCTGATCGTAGCGTTTGCTTACCCCTGAGTAGAGAGTTCTTAGTTGAACACCAACCCATCCTCATTTACGTTGTAAATGACAAGATTTTAATTAGATTTCATTTACAAGCATTCTTTAGGTGCCATCAAAGAACAGTATGTCATAAATTATGACAAATATCTAGCGTAGTTGATTTGTATCTCACGGAAAGCAACAATGCGGAAACAATACTTGGGTATCTTAATGAACGCGCGAGGAATGCAACGATGGCGTACCAGCGTATGGCAGGCGTTTCCCTTGCGAGTGTCTGCGACAAAACAGTTCCATATCAGTTTACAATGGCAACCTACATTTGTAAAGCCAACAATCAGTGGGCACATAGGCACTTGTTTTGTCATAAATCTAAAATAATTGCTTCTTATATATTCGACTATTAACCCAAGCAGACGACAATTTTGGACATCAAATGGAGGACAAATGAGCCGAATGAAGGATATTCAGACCACCAGAGAACCCAAGTGTTTTTAAACAAATTAATAAAAAGACACATACGCGCTCTGCTTTAGTTTCCAGGTACCAGTGGTTTTTTTTGTAGTGTTTAACGCCCACTTTTACTATATATGGCACCGCAGGTGGCGACACTGATGATATATGGAATGAAGATGGAGCATCGGTGGAATGAGGTGGTGGGGGAAACCGGATAACCCGGAGAAAACCCGCCCCAGCGCCACTCATAAGTCCCATATCGTGTTGCAGTGCCGTTTACACAAGTCGATATTTCCAACATGGATATAAATAAACTCAGCTACATATTGGAAATATCGATTTGTATAAACTGCGCTGCAACACGACCAGTGGCATAGAATGATGTGTGGACTTGGGCATGCACTTTCAACTCGTGTTTCGGGTTCGCATAGTTGAAATTTCTAAATTCTACAATATTAGCGGATTTTGTTCAAACTTATACGCATTATACTACCCTTTACACGGAAAGATTTTCGAATATTTTAATTTTTTAAAAATAGCTCTATCAATTTTGATTAAATTAAATTGAGATATTTTTATGACAAGTGATGTATGTCTTAAATTTCCTATGAATAGCCTCTGAACCACTCTTCATTCTGAAATACGTATAACTTCTAAATTGTAAGATATATACAAAATCCTACTGCCCACCTTTGTGGTGTAGAGGAGCCTCTCTGTCTGACAATCAAGAAGTCCCGAGTTCAAATCTCCGTTAGGATGAGTTACCTGAAAAAGGTAATGGGGGTTTTTTCCCTTTTCTTAAAAGATGAATGTGGGCTAATTCTAAGCTTTGTGAACCCCGGGCCCCTTATTACAGTCATACAAATATAAACCAAAAGGAAGTACAATAAAAAGACGGGAAAAAATGTGAGGTTGAAACAGAAGAACCCTACTAAACCACGAAGAGTTGATGTAAATGAAATTATAAAATTATAGGTCACAATAGCGCTATGGTGATTTGAAATTTGTAACGCATTTTGAATAATCGGCCATAATCCACAAGGACATCTGGTTTTCACCAATCACATACTCAGTGATTTACCTTTATTGCAAATGAATTTATAACTTTGTCCAGTGTTGCACTTTGTTTGTGTTTACGACTGCAGCTCCGTGCAAATAACATTCATAAATATATTTACTTACGCCTATCTCTCGCCTAACTTCCTCCTTAGCTGGTGTAGACATGCGCAGTTTATAGCCTATTACATTTGTCTACGTGCCCAGGGTATTCAAACACACTCACGTCCATAAAAAAAGTTGTGGTGTTGCTGCATAGAGGGACAAGATAATGGCATTTTCATTAAAAGGGGTAATTTATTGTATTCTGTAAAAAGTAGTTTTATTCTGTGAAACAAGATAAAACGCCGGGAGAGTAACATTCACCAGACGGTGGTGCATGTATCAAACGACAAAATACGTACAGAGAGACCTCCATGGCTCCATCTTGATAAACGTCTGCCATTAATTTCTGTTACACACATAGCTCCCTCCAAATGCAATACTCCGGACATGTTACATTCACATTACTTTCTCTCTCCTGTTTATTACTTTCTCTACAACTTAACGTGTAGTAAGTGGTCGGAAGAGGCCAAAACGTTCTAGTTTTCCAGCGAACGCACCTATGCGACCGCCTGACTAGTACATCTAATATTAGACCTTACTTGACTGTTTGTTGGAGTGACAACCTTATCTGTTTATTTCTTTAGCTTCAAGAAAGACTAAGCGGCAGTTACGTGTCGCAGAGGTTAACCAAACTAACGGTGTTCTACCAGGGCGCGCGCCTAACGAAGGGTTATACATTGAATCCCCTTGAATCCAAAAAGAAACATTTTTAAAAAAAGCCCATGTGTGTGTGTTTGTGTGTGTGTGTGTGTGTGTGTGTGTGTGTGTGTGTGTGTGTGTGTGTGTGTGTGTGTGTGTGTGTGTGTGTGTCAGTAGTGGACAGCATAACTCAAAAACGAGAACTCAGTTAAAAACCAAACTTGGTATTTAAGTTTTACATATTTTAGTGATGCGACACGAAGACTTTGAAGAAAGTACCCCCACCTTAAACTACTGTTTACATGGAAAATTTTTCGAAAACATTGATTTTCTTGAAAATGGCTGTAGTGATTTTGATTAAAATGACATACGTTTAATATATTTTTATAACACATGAAATGTAGGTATATTTGAAATTTCTGGCTATAGCTCATGTAGTCCTGTTTACTCTGGATGACTTTTGAATAACTCGTAAGCCATAAGATATAGACAAAAATCTTACCATACAGAAATTTTGATCTTGCTAAAACACACAATCCATGCCCAATTGTGTCAGCTTCGGAAAACTTAATATAACATTATTATTCATTTTTTTATATTTTAAACCTTCCAAAGAGAACTAAATTTGAAAGCTTTAAAAGATTTGACTATCGCTCAAAGCCTACTGTATTCCCATATTCCCCTTGCACCTACAACGAAATTCGCAATAAAATAATTTCTGAACAACAGGAGGAAGATATAAGAGTTTATAAGAATATTTAGTACAACAGTAGAGAAAGTCATATAAGTAAAACACATCAAATTATTATAGTTACTATTTTCTGTTCCTTTTTTAAACTTTTCCTCGCATTATTTTCTCAATATCATAGAGTCTACACAAAGTTACATAGTGTGTGTGTGTAGCTGTAAGTTATATCTCAAAACATAGCTTTTCGTGTGAAAATGTGTTTATTATCAGAGTACAATTATATTTTCAATTTCTTGGCTATAGCCTATGTAGTTCGGTTTACTCTGGATGACTTTTACATAACTGGTAAATCGTAAAAGATACTGTACACGAAACATAGAGCTTTATAAAACACACAATTTATGCCCAAATAATTTTGTTTTTGTAGAGTGAACCATTTCGGAGATATTCCTTGTCATTTGTGTGCGTTTTGGAATACCTAAACTTTCGTCAAATGGAAGATTGTTATTCATTTTTTATATCTTAGCAGTGCAAAGAGAACGGAATTTGAAAGCTTTAAAACATTTGACTATCAATCAAGGCTACTATATTCCCATATTCCCCTTGTACCTACAAGGAAATAAGTGATAAGATAATTTGTACAAATGTTTATCTTAACTAACACGAAGAAGCTATAGGAATAAGAGTTTGTAAGAATGGTTAATACAAGAGTAGAGAAAGTCATGTGAGTGCAACACAGATTTCTTTGTAAAGTAGCCTAGATTTCTATTTTAAAATGCGCAATCCAGGAGGACTTACTAAATTATATGCTCCAAACCTTGTAACTACGCTCCTTTATAAATATAAGATGCGGTAAATCATTTAAAATTCAACAGAATACGTTGGGTTTTCGAAAATTTACACAGTATTTTCTCTTGAATTTTTCCTTATTCTGCATAGTTGAATAAAAGTTGATTGTGATGTCAGTGAACTCGTTTTCACTTCAAAGACAGTACTAAACGCTCGGAGAAGTAACAGAGGTAAATTACATTTAATAATACCTTATTGTTAATTTGGCTGTAAGTAATTGCATTATAATCTCTGTGCGTTAATCTTTGCATGAAACATTGTGGTAATTCGTTTCATTTTTTGGCCGATGTACATTACTTTGTTTTTAGCATGGCGCATTAATTTTGCAGTACTTGAGGTGGTCGTAAATCATTTTTTAATTACATTTTTACAGATAATTCGCAAATCATACATTGTATGTGCAGTTTTTAATTTACAATACACGTTTATGTTATCAGAATGCATTTGGTTAATTAAAAGTGGCTTAATTAAGGTTACTTGGGCTATCTGTCAAGGTGGAGCTATTATTTTGTATGTAGTTAAGCTAGTCACAAAGGTTTTAAAGAAGCCCATAACTCGTCTGGTGACGTGAGCTTAATTTGATGTATCTGATGTGTATCTCTGGGCAACCACGCTCCCCGTAATGAAGTCACTTGTTCAAGAACACGATAAGGGTCACCGATTTTCTTCTACCTTTGTCCAGGCCTTCATCATGGCTACATACACGAAATTGAAATGATTATTAAAATTTAGTTTAATATTTATTTCTTCATACTCAGCACCAATAAAAGCATACGGCTATACATCAGCCCAGGCTGTTATCTTCCCATATTCCCATATCTAATCTAAATAATTTAGTTTAATGATGATGATGATGATGATGATGATGATGATAATAATAATAATAATAATAATAATAATAATAATAATAATAATAATAATAATAATAATAATAATAATAATAATAATAATAATAATAATAATAATAATAATAATAATAATAATAATAATAATAATAATAATAATAATAATAATAATAATAATAATAATAATAATAATAAAGCTCCCAATAGTCGTATTCTACATTTCAAAAACTGCCCATAAACTTATTTGTCATCTAGTTAACTTTTTGCTGACCATATTAATATCCTTTTACTTTCTCTTCTACGTATAAGTGGGGAAATGTATTTAACCCACAACTTGGATGTCGAGATTTACCGCAAATATGTTTTGAGGCCTTCTAAAATGTACTTTTAGAAAAAGATCGATGTGTGTGTTTGTGTCCGTAAACAGCATAATTGAAAACCTTTTCGTTTTTAAGTTATGCTGTCCACAGACACACGGACCTTTTTCCAAAGATGCTTTTTTTTTTTTTTTTGATTCAGGGGGTCTCAAAACATATATTTCCGGTGAAATCTCGACATCGAATTTTTGTGTGGAATACAATAGTTCACTTACTTACCAGTAGAGAAAGTAAAAAGAATATGTAGTACAAAAACATGAATTATTAATTTTCTAAAACTATCGATTAAATCGTTAACATTTCACTCTTATTGGGCAGTTAGGCATCAATAAGGCCGTACATTGGACGAGCAATTATCGACAATATTAATCTCACATGTGGATGATAATCTTCGCGGTGCAATCTTGGAACATGCTGAATTTAAATACCGACTTGTCGGTTTACTATTTGAGTCTGCTATTCATATGAAATACACGTATGGCATTAAAAATGCAATTTTTTTTTTATTTGTGGGACCTCAGAACATCTATTTCCAATAAAGCTTCGATACCGAATTTTGGATGGAAAACAAAACCTACTTTATTTACTTAAATATACGTGCTAGAGAGAGGAAAAAATCTGATGTGTTGCACTCACATAACTTTCTCTACTCTTGTATTAACTATTCTTACAAACTCCTATTCTTTTATCTTATTCACAGACACACACACACACACACTCACACACACACTTTTTTCCTAAAAATGCTGTTTTTATTCAGGGGCCTCAAAAGATGCATTTCCCGTGAAATCTCGACACCCAAATTTTGGGTGGATACAATACTTCCACCACTTACTATAAGTACTAGAGAAAATAATGTAATATATACCCAAGTAAAGCTTGCATTCGGGAGGTTGTGGGTTCAGTTCCCGTGAACTATCCATTTTGACCTTAAGTTATTCGTGATTATTGAGGCCGATAGTAAAATTATTTCCTTTCTGTCATTTTTCTTTTCATTGTTTCCTCTCCTTGAGGTGTGGTTCGAACTTTCGTGGCGTATGGCGGTACCGGACAGATGGCGCGGATGCTTACTCAAAGGAAAGAGATTCCCAAGGACACTAGAGGTCTGCTTGGTTGATGGGTCCCTCATAGACGTATCTAGACAACGTGGTAAGGGTCTTGGAGCCTGGGACTTTTAGGTATTTCCGCTCGTCTCTGTGGTCTGTCTGCCTGTAGCCTTTTGTGGTTGATCCACTTCATCCCTTCATCCTGGGGGTGGTAGCCATAATGGACTTACGTATGTAGGTTCCAGAGTGCAAGGTGTCCCTCTTCGTTACATAACCCTAACATATCTGTACCGTGACAAATACCTATAAAAACCTCTCCATTAAAAGGCATTTTATTGCCGATTTTGAAAACATCACAAGCCATGCAGCTCGTGGATAGAGAGAAAAAGAGAGAGGTGGGGAGAAAAAGAAGCCTAGAGCTAGAGAAACAGGAAATGTAGGGGGAAAATGGATAGTATGAAATGCGAGTGTGACAGAGAGAGGGAGAAACAGAGAGCGAAAGAATCATCTCCATTGTTAGGGTGACAGCGGAATTGTGGGTTCAGTAGTATAGCTATAGTAATATTTAGTTATCATTAAACACTGTCGGCGAGTTTCGAATAACTCGTAAGCTCAAAAATCTTTACGCCTAGTAACTCTTTAAGTGCATGTTTTTCCAATGGCACATAAATCTTTGTGGTTGTATTAGTACGAAAACCACGTACATGTTTCCACGTCGCGTACAGAAACAAGCATTTCTCATCATTTACAAAAAAGATGTAGATAACCTTGATGAATAAAGAAAGAACATAGGTCCTAATTTATTTTCTCCTTGCTCCCGAAGGCAAAGTTTTATCCCACAGATTGAATAAAATAGATACGAATTTACCCACGCAAATACATACTTCTAGTTACACTGAGAGAGAGAAAATAGCTCTGACGAAGCTAATGACCCACATAAATAATCAAATATATATCTACGTCAGAGAGTGAAGAAGTAGTTCTGGAAAATAGCTCGAGGACTTCCTTGTCTATCTGTCATTGGGATGGGCAATCGAGTACTGGAGAGTTTGTCTTTCTTTATAACATCACAGGCATCTGCACGGTGTGTGAAAAATGTATAGGTGCACGTGATTTACTACCAAAGTTATTTAGCTTTAAATATGTCTTTGGTTTTCTCTCAGGATTTCTGATACAGACAACAGGGGTAGTTAACATTTCCCGAAGAACAATTTTTACTTTCTCTATTGCGTACTCACAATAACTAGGGGAAATATGGCATTCCCCCAAGAATTCAATATCGATATTTCACCGGAAACACATGTTTTAAGACCCCTGAAACTGTGTGTGTGTGTGTGTGTGTGTGTGTGTGTGTGTGTGTGTGTGTGTGTCTGAACAACATAACTGAAAAATAAACAGTAAATAAAATACCACATTTTATATTTAAGTTTAGCATCTTTTAAGGATATCGCAGGAAGATTTTCAAGAAAATAACCCCACCGTAGATTACTCTTTACATGGAAAATTTTTGGACAAAATTTTATTTTCTCAAAAACGTCTAGCGATCTTGATTATGTAATATGTTTAAGATATTTTTATGGCAAATTAATCGCAAATTAATCAAATTAATATGCAGTCTGGGTAACATTTGCACACCTGCTAAACCGTAAAATATACACAAAAATCTTATTGCAATAAACATGTAGATGTTATTAAAATACACAATTTATGTCAAATACCTTTTTTTAGAGTGGACCATTTCAGAGATATTTCTGTTATTTGTCTGAATTTTGCAATACTTAAATGTTCGTTATTCACTTTTATATCTCTTAGCCTTGCAAACAGAACGAAATTTGTAAGCCGTTACATAGCAACCAGTTCTTAAAATATTTTACTATTGTTAAAGTCTACTGTATCCCCATGTTCCCTTTTTACCTATGAGAAAATCAGCAATAAAGTAACTTCTGAAAATGTTTATTTTGATTTAGCCCTCCATTAGGCGCGCGCCCTTGTGGAACAGTGTTAGTCACGAGGGGCCTAGTAGGCCCTTGCTATATTTTTGTGCCTATATGTTTGTATTTGTTTTTTAAATTGTATTTTAGCTGTATTTTAGCCAGGAGCACATTAGCGTCGTCGATATACTGTCAATAATAATAATAATAATAATAGTTGGTACAAGAGTAGAGAAAGTCATGCGAGTGCAACACATAAGATTTTATAACGTAATGTCGATGATTCGTGTCACCTCTAGATACCGTCTTTAAATCTACTGCCAACTGCTCCAGTGAAGAACTATGACATCTTTGTCTCAGTGTATGTGTGGGGGCGGGGGCGAGGATAAACAGCACCAGTTAAGTTAGCAATTGAAGCTAATAATGATCTATTTGGAGATGCCGAATGTTGAGGTTGAAGAACTAAATTATTTTTTAACCTTTTCACCTGAAGTTGGTACTACTGAATTATAACTGTTAACTTCTGAGTGGGGCAGCGCCGTAGCCGAGTGGCTAGATCGCATCTTTCACCAAGGTGGCCCTGGTTCGATTCCAGAGTACTGTATATGGGATTTGTGATGGATAAAGGGTGTCTGTATGACTTTCCTCCTGATTCTCCAGTTCCTGCGAACATTCCTTCCACCAAGTGCTTCATTTTCAGCTTTCCTTTATCCATTTCGCTCACATTTCACATCACCTCGTTCCTCACTACCGACAGATTTCACATCCTGGCTACTCTCTCTGACCCAGAGTTTGTCTGCAGGAAGTCGACATACCTTTGACCCAAGACGCTTCGACTGCTCCATCATCACCTTTCATTTCGTCCATTCATCGTCGTTTTGTATCATCTTCCTAACTTCGGACTAATCATCCATCCTGGTACGCCAGAGTTTATCTGCTCCTTGACAGGCATTTAACCCCAAGCGTGCAGTTCTAAGTCCTGAGGGAATAAGTCCTCAATACGAGGAGGATAAAGAGAGAAAGAAAAAGAAGACTCATTAATGATGCCCAATTTTCTCTAGCTCACAATTACAAACTCTCGGGAAAACACTCAACTTTGTTAACGTCAGGCCTGAGAGTTTGGCAAGACTTCTCTGGGTTCAATTCGGAAGCGCCTGGTATTTAGGACATCATCTGATAATAAAAGGGAACTTTTAATTACATGCGACTTAACTCATTTGTCGCCTTGTATCTATGTTATTATCTTCGCATGTTTTCACATTAATTAGACGCAATTTAAGGTCAACAACATAAGCTATGAACTCGTTGCGCTGTGGGCCAGTAAGGGGGCTGGCCTCTCATGAGTTTCTTTAGATATATTACCTATGTTCTGGAAATACTAACCGTATCTTACATCTTAACAAACTTTTGCAACATATGTTGTTGTTTTATGTCTCGTGAATTACCTTCCTTGTCTTGATTATGTTTGTCTGGCATTTCTAACCTTCAAGCGTGTTCAATACCGCAACATTTATTCCTGCAGTGTGATCTTTTAATTACAGAATGATCTAAATGAAGACATTGTGTGGTCTGTATGGGGGAACTTAATTAAGAACATAGACATCTTTGATTAAATACTTTCCCTTAAAAATTATTACCAAAAAATCTCTACTCTTGTACAAACTCTTCTTATAAATATTTACTCTCTCTTCTATCTTCTTGATATTAATTGAAATAAACATTTGCAGAGTTTACCTGATTACTAATTGTCTTGTAGGTGCAAGGAGAATATGGGAATACTGTAGGCTTTGAACGATACTCAAATGTTTTAAGAGGTGGTCGTTCCAGCGTTGACGCAGTTCGTGATATTACAAGTCACAACTGGTTTCTTCTCATAACCTTGACTCACTCCTTTCACTGTCTTTCTTCACTTTCTCTGTCTCAAGCACTACCCCTGATGATACAATCACTCAACACTCATAACTGCTTATTATGAGTGACCATTTTCGAGATATTTATTGCTAATGGTTTCAAACTTCAAGTACTTCTAATTTTGTCAAATAGCAAATTTTTATTGTTTATTTTTATCTCTTGAATGGAATTCCAAAGTCATGACGTCATGACGAACTTTATAAAATTTGACTATCCCCTACTATGTTCTCCTACTCCCATTGTACCTACAGAAAAATATGTAGTAAATCTACTTCTGCAAACGTTTATATTTATAAGAATATTTTAAATAAGGGTGAGTAGAGAAACTCAATCAAGGCTCACATAAGATTTTTAATGTTAAGTTACGATTAAAGTTCTGACAATTTCCTTATTTTTTCTTTGTTTTGTTTCAGATGAGGTAAAACTGTGTATTTCCAGAGATACCTTCATTACAAATTGCTCCTATCTGCTGCAGCTAAGTGGTAACGTAAAATTCAATATTTATATTATAATAAGTAGAAATATCGGAAAGTATTTATTGCAGATATTATAGGAATTTATGTTATTAGTTTTTGTACATTAGATTATCCACACATAGGAAATAATCTTGGTTTTTTAGCAGCCGGGAATCTAACCCGGGACACTTCCACAGCAAGCAGATGGTCTACCAGCTGAGAAATGGGCCCAACCTAACTAAACCTTAAGGACTTTCTTGCAAGCATGCTTCTATATAGTAACGCATTGTATTCAATTACCACGTATTTTTAATATTCTAGTGATTTATTAAATTAAATTGTCTTATAGACCACTTCTATCATAGCGAACAAACATTTGCAATGGTTAAAGAATTAGTTGTTGAATGGTGTTAGGCGTTAGCCCTACATACATACGTAATGTGTAACCACACCACTCACAAGAGTGTAAACAAATCGACTGTGTTAGCAGATTAACAGTTCAATACCCCCTCTCATACCGCCGACCCCATTCGCCTTCTGCTGGTGGTCAAATAGTTCCAGGTGTGATAGCCTAAGTCAGGGTATTTGGAGTTTAATCTAACGTCATTTGTTTGAATGGGCAAACTATTATGTGTAGCATGCTGGTGTATACTACTGAACAAGTGTGTTTATTGTGTTATAGTCCACTCAAATGAACTTAAATTTATGCAGAAATACTCTGTTGTTATTATTCCTAACAAATCCACAATTTACAAGATTGGGTGAATGATAGACAAAGAAACATAGAGTCAACGTCTCTATCAGAGGAAAAATTGGACGAGATAGAAGCTGTCGTAGAAAGAGCTTAAAAAAGTCATTGCCTCCTCGATTTTTAGTAAACATATTTGACTCGCTCTCCAGCTTTTATCTGAGGCATTCTGCTCTCACGAAATCGGCCCGAGTTCGATTCCAGGTGACCTCATGTGGGCTTTTGTGGACATATCGGCGCAGTGGGTGTTTCCTTCGGGTTTTCTGGTTTACCCCAACATCTCATTGTGCCCCAAGTAGTAAAAGCAGGCGTTAAACTCTACAAAACCGGGGATCGAGCCCATAACCTCCTGAATGCGAGCCATAGAGCTCAATACACATAAGTAACCCCACAACTTAGTCGGTCGGTATCACGACAAAGCGCAGCAGGAATGCGAGAAGGAGAAGAAAGTGTTTGCCGATGACCTGCTGACATATATTGGCATTTCGCACAATTTGCTATTCATGTATGGTGCGTATGGAACATGTAACCTCGCCCAGGACATTTGGCAAGCCGAGCATGCGCACAAGACGATTACTGCACCTGGAGGAGTGTGTTGGGGTGCCACACACGTCCTCGCCCGGCCTCGACGTGTCTTCAGATAACATTTCGGCACGACCAGGATCGCCCTTTACCTCTACCTCATGTCTTCAGCAAGGAATTCCTTACTTCCGAGAGCATGTGTCGGCGCAGTTCAGCATTCGTGTTTATCTACAAACTAACATTACGAGGCTTTAGGATTGTAGAAACAGTACAATTGTCTCAGGTGTACTCTCAGATGACTTTCTCTGCCTATTCTTCAACAAACTATTCCTACAAAAGCTTACACTTCTATCCACTTCATGTTAAGCGAGGTTAAACGTTTGTAGAAGTGGTTTTATTATATTCTTTCTTATAGGTACAATGGGAACAGAAAAATACAGTAGGCTTAAGCTATATCAAATCTTTGAAGAGGTGGTAACTGTAACATGACTTTAAAACTTGATTCTGCTTTCATGATTGAAAGCATCTCTTGTCGGTGGAGATGGGTGGTGCTGTGTCGCCTATGGATAAGGACGGGGAGGGCCCAGGTAAAATAACTGGGGTACGGCACGTCAGGATGTTGACAGGGCAGATGGAGCACCCAGTGTGAACCTGTTTTGGAACAATTTTGGAATTTTCTCTTTTTGAGAAATATTGCGTTTTAAGCACTTTACACACCCACATGATTATTGTGCGGGCTTTCCTGGGGCGTGGTCTATTGTTAGAGTCGTTAGTCACACACCAGCACGTCCACCCTTGCAGTGTATCCATGGCAACTAAAATGTCTTTTTATCTTAATGTAATAATATGAAATATTTCTACCTGGTGTGTATCACAGAAACTAGACCTAAGAAAAAGTTTTCATTGTCATGTTCATTTTTCTGAATCCCAGATTAGTAAAAATTGACTCATGAACTGCAGGAAACATTTTTTTGCGCAGTGTAATGGGTTATCAGCGTCCTTATCATAGGAGTCATGGTAAAAACCAAATATAAAAATCAATACAGAATAAAAATCCTAGCAAAAGTAAGAAATATAAATCAATGAGCAGAATTAATAATGGGAAAATCGAAAAATAAAGGTGAATTTACAAAAAAGAGACAAATGCTATAAAATCTGCTATCAATGATATTAAATTCTTAGAAGTTTACCCTTGATTCAAATTTGAAGACCGCTTCGGACGCTTAAATGTCGTCTCTGCCAGGACTTCTACAAGAATTATCAGCAGTTGCAGACTACTGAAGATGTGCTGGAGAGAGCGAGAGAGAGAGAGAGAGAGAGAGAGAGAGGGGGGGGAGAGAAATAGAGAGTCTGAGGAATAACTACTTCCATTTGAGAAACGTATAAATATGGAAAATTAAAACCAATAAGAAGTAAAATCTCAGAAAGGGTTAATTCCACCAGAAAAAATGCATTGGTTATAAACGTTTGCTTTATAGAGAGTTGCTTTAACTGTAAATACTAGTTTTACAGTACCCACCCTGGATCCATAAAAAGATTTTGAAAAAATATCTTAAACATGTGACATTTTAATCAAAATCGTTAGAGCCATTTTCAAGAAAATCAAAATTTTCGAAAAGTGTTCCATGTAAAGGGTAGTTCAGGGTGGGGCTATTTTCTTCTTGCATCTTTGAAACACAAAGCACATCTTTCCTACCCAAAACTACCATTTACATGGAAAATTTTAATATGCTCAAATATGGCTAAAATTTTTGATAAAAATATTTTCATGAGAAATGAAATACATATCTTGAATTTTCTAGGAATAGCCTCTCTTCATTTAGAATAATTTTCTTCATAACTGGTAAAGTGTAAGAACTATGCACACTCTTTAAACGTAACCCAATGACACAACAGCCCATCCGGGCTAAGGCCCACCGTCCGACCGCTACGTCCCCCACCTCTGCCTACCACAGGTGTCATGAGCAGAGGGTGGTACTGGAGGTGGGAGGTGGTCAGGGTCCCGGTCGCTCCTGGCTGGTTATGCGATCTTCTCGACCACAGGCCGTTGTTTTCAATCAAGTAGCTCCTCAATTGGTCCCCCAGGAACCTAACGAGGCTGGCCAGGTCTCCCAGAGGGAGAAAATCCCCACACCGGAACCGGGAATCGAACCATGGTCCCCGCTTGGCAGACAGCAGCGCTACCACCAGCTAAGGACACGACCGTGCACATTCTTACTACATAAAA
Organism: Tenodera sinensis; assembly: GCA_030765045.1. Classification (NCBI taxonomy): domain Eukaryota; kingdom Metazoa; phylum Arthropoda; class Insecta; order Mantodea; family Mantidae; genus Tenodera; species Tenodera sinensis. Next base: position 160,970,903 of record CM060966.1, on the reverse strand, counting down.
AAGATGGGATAAACTATTTTTGCGCTTTTTTTTTTGTTATCTTTTGAATTTTACAATACTTATACTTTTCTCTCTTCACTCTCTCTGTCCTGTGTGGTTGATCTTGTCTCTTGCCTAAAGAAAGAGAAAGACATATGTTGAAAGAGACGCAGATATTCATACGTCTGTATGTGTTGTTATAGGAAAAGTGGGAGGAAATTCGGCTCCTTCTATCCAATCAGTGCTAGACTGAAGAGGCTAGTATGAATAGACTTCCGACGTTTCTGCACGCACCTTGCCCCTAACTGACGTAATGGAAGAGACCTTCCAGTTTTATGGTCCTAGAGAGAAAATAAACCACCTGAGGTATAGTTATTCGCTTTTTTCCCCTCCTGGTTATGGAAATAGAACAGAATTTTAAAACCGTCACATAGCGATTAGCTCTTAAAAATTTCACTGTCGCTTAAGCCTACTGTACGAATTATCCTATTTCAGTTTACCCTTAAGAAAACATGTAATATCATTTGTGTAAAACGTCTACCTCGAATAACATGAAGTAGATAGAAGAATAAGCATTTATAAAAACGGTATAAAATATTGACAAACTTTCAGCTGTGGTTACTCCTAGATAAGAAAATAAATGTTTGTAAGGGTAGTTAACAGAGCAACTTTTAAAGTTCACGATAGTGGGTAGAAAAAGTCATGCGAGTGAGCTAAACTATAGATGTTTTTAACCTGTTGACTCTTGTTAGCATCCTGCTGCTTGTTATCTATTTCGAGCAATTTCTGTACAGACATGAACAATGAAGTCGTCGTGAATATTACTTGTAGCAAATTATATACGCCATCTTATTTCATTTCCATAATTTATACTTTGTACATCTTCTATCGGATTGAAATGTTGAGGTAAAGATGAAATTATTAACCTTCTCACTAAACAAGATTATCGTTTGCATTTCTAGAATTCTTGGACTTGACATTTTTCATAGCAACACGGCGCTGTGCACTGAATCAATTGCAGTTCTCACATTCCTACCAAGGGAAGCCTTGTCTTGATTTTGGAATTCTGCATAAAATTACCTGTCGTGAAAAATGATGTAGGCAACTATACACGGATTCTTTCCGGCCTATACATTAATATCAACAAAACAGATTCGCTCATGCATATGCAATAGCTGGAAATCCGAAACGCCGAGGTTTGCGCATCGGAATCCAGCGATCATAGGAACGAAATATGGCAAGCGATGCTTACTTGTTTATGCGGGCGACATCTCATCGTTGTCACGTTGTGGCTATCGCTCGTCCATTGTTTCGATTCGGCAAATTTGTAAAACGTGACAGGTGACCTGAAAATGTGCCAAAATGTTGGATGTCAATTGTTGGCGGCTGAGGTACAAAGGAAGCTAGCCGACGAGGGTATGTCTGAACAGAACTTGGTACTAATGCGTCTGGTGTTGAATTTGCTGGATGGTTGTTTGGGCGGTGACTTCTTGAGGTGTACAAGAAATTACATCCTTCAGCTTAAAACACCACTTTGAAGCAAGCGCTCATAAATTATCTTGCTTGTCCTTCCCGGATTTCCTTCACTCGAGTCCTCTTTCTAGTTTTATATATTTGTCTCTCCCTTTCTTCGTGGATACCCCGTGTCTCCTACTCACATTGTTGAAATGGAGGTTACTAAACCAGGAAACAATTGGACTTAGGATATGGGTTGACGAGTAGGCAAGAGGACTGCTTTTTCCATCAGTTTCACGGAAACTAAATGCAGATATACTGGATTTAATTAAAAAGTGAAGCAATTATTTACTTTTCTTCACGTTGATGTAACCTTTGATGCAAGATTAGCCAATCGTAGATGCAACGAATTTCCGAATTACATAGTATTTTAACTGAAGTAACAATGCTTCACGCCACACAATTATGATTCAGTCCTTTGCCGCCGATAAAGCTATAAGGTTCCTCTCCCTGGGTATGCGTGGGCTGTTCTGAAAGAATGGCAATAATTCTGATAACGTCTCTTAATAAAACTTCAATCTTTTTCACTGAGACGTTGGCTAAAATCTATAGCTCAGTTCCTCTTGATAATATTAGATTCTTTTTAAGTCTTACTTATGAGGCCATACACTTACTCCATAGACTGTTATGCCAATTGCTAGGCTTGTATGATAACTCCTATTAGTGTCACAAGGAATCCTATATTTCTGTGTATAATTGATGCCAGAGGGAAACACATTTGTCCATTTAGCTTGCGGTTATTTGTCCACTAAACCGGGCAACATCTATAAATAATTGCTATCACGTCGGAAAATAAGTCCCTCACGAAATATAGGAAACTGAATGAAATATGAACACACTAAAATTTAGAGAAAGCTGAACAAGAAACTCCAAACCTAGCCTAGTGGCTAAATGACTTAACATACTACGTGCATATAAAAATTAAATAACCAGGGCATAACAAAATCAACAATACTTGGCAAGTATAAATCATATTTATGACTCGGCGCTAAGTAACTACAGTTTAATGACCAAATTTCTGCTTATCGGAACACTCCAACGAACGAACCCAGATGAAAAATCCAGTCAGGCAAGCAATTCACAAATAGATGTGCAGTAACACTGGCAGAATAGAACTCCCCGAGCCAGGTCAAGTTCACCCGAGACTAGACAAAAGAGAAATAAACAGAAAAAAGAAACAAAAGAGAAGCGTCGTATCAGCTTTATTATTATTTTTCCTGCTTGATAATTTGTAAAGGTTTACTTTTCTACTTCTTATGCACCTAATAAGTAGGAAAGCTATTTTACTCCGCTCCAAAATTAGATATCGAGGTTTTATTGGAAAAATATATTTCGATTCGCCTTAAATCCAAAGACTTGTAAAATTACTAATTTTATAAAGATATAATAAGATACACAAATAATTACAATAAATATCCTCTATATCTTAAAATCAATGCGTAAATGTAAGTGGAAATTTTGTTAGCAGAAGTCATTAGCTAGCGAAATTCCGTGTTAACGAAAAACAATTAGCTAAGTCAGAGTAGCTAAAGCAATGACATATTTCTGGGAAATCAAATGAACAAGAAAACCATTAAGAATGGGTCTATAGATCATAAATAAGGCTACATGGGCTATAGCCAGAAAATTCATGATATACATTTCATTTGTCATAAAAATGTCTTAAACATGACATTTTAATCAAAATCGTTAGAGCTATTTTAAAGAAAATAAAAATTTTTGAAAAATTTTCCATATAAAGGGTAGTTTAGGGTGGGGCTATTTTCTTCAAAATCTTCGTGTTGCATCCTTGAAGGACATTAACTTTAAATACTAACTTTGTTTTTAACCGACTTTTCTTTTTTGGCTGTCCACAGAATGACATATAGACATACACACACGGACCTTTTTCTAAATATTTTTTTTTTTTTTAATTCATGAGGCCTCAAAACATATCTTTTCGGTGAAATCTCGACATCGAATTTTTGGAAGGAATACATTATTTCCTCTACTATACGTCGTAGAGAAAGTAAAAATATGTTCAAAGGATGAATGACAGAATTCTTAAAACAGTTATAGTTGATTTTGCACATACGGAGGTCAAAATATGGTACTTAACTGAGAGTAACGAAGTGACTGAAGCGTGTATTGTGCTGGCCCGTTTGTATGTATGTAGATATGAGAATTGCAAACCGGAATACCACGTAGCCCTACGGCAGACATTAAAATATTCTGGAGATGCACCTCCCGCTGGCTCTTACACCATCCCTTCCTTCTGAACCACTCCCAGCATTCCTGTATTGCTTCCTTTTTGTTTTATATCATTGTTGATATTTATGTACTTACGTACACTAAACCAATCTCAAATTTCCTTCCCAATCAGTTCATCCATACTCTTTGCAAAGCAAATTAGAGCATAATGTATACCCTTTAGCACTCTCATCGACTTACCTCGCCTCGCCTCGCCTCGCCACAACACCTACATACATACCTACATTTATCACAGTGATTTACAATCTACAACATCGAAGCCAAATTCTCAAACTATTTTACTAATAAATCTACATTCACATGAATTTCTGTAACTGCTATCCTTTGTGTTCACAAAGCTACTTCAAACTATTCTTGCAAAAGCTTTTTTTATATTTACTTTATGAGACTGGAGGTAAACCACAAATATTTTCTTTACATATTGCCTTGTAGACACAACTGATATCCGATGCTTAAAATCGAGGTAACTATTGTTGCCATGGCATTACGAGTTACAATCGAATAGCTACATACCTTTAAAACTCCTATGTGCTGCACTCACATGACTTTTTCTACTCATTATTGTACAGACTATTCTTCTAAACGCGTATTTCTTTATCTACTTCGTATTAATCTACATAGATATAAAGACCCGATTGCTTTGTGATAGCTTCGAATTTCCATTCTCTTTGTATGACCAGGAATAGAAATATAAATGACTTCACATTTGAGTCTATTTCAATATTCAAATAAGGAATATCTAAAAAAATAGTTAATTCCGAAGTCCTTTGTGGTTTACCAGTTGTGCAAAATTCATTCAGAATGTAGATAACTTCAGAGGATATCCCCAGAAAATCTTATTTTTCATTAAAATATCTTAACAATGTCATAGTTTGATCAAAATAATTACAGCTATTGTTGACAGAAACCATAAAACATCATGCAAAGGGCATTTAGGATGGAGAGATTTGATTTTTCGTGTTGCATCCTTGAAAGGCGCTAAGTACAAATACTAAGTTTTTGTTTATCTTTTCATTTTTTAATTGTGATGTTCACGTAGAGACAACACAGACACCTTTAAAAGTGGGTGTTTTATTCATGAATCTCAAAACAATAGTTCTGTTGAAATCTCGACTTGCAATTTTTGGCTGGAATGCAAGAACTTCCTCTGCAAGCACGTAGGAGAGAAACTAAGAATGATAATGTATTGAAATTTCAACAAATAATATATATCTCGGAAATGACTAAGGTCACAAAAAATCATTTGAAATAAATCATGATTTTTAAGCAGATTCATACTTTTCTGGTTCTATATACCGCCTTTAACATCTAAGATCACATCGGCGTTTTTCTGTAGGGACAATTTCTCATCGGCAACGATGTTCACTCTTAGAAGACAGTATGGAGTTAAATGGGATATATCTGTCTCTATCTAGCGCATACAAGTTGCCATTAGCCGCGTCCTTTTCTGACCTCGCGCTGTTGCCAGATTCCTAATAGCAAGGTATAAATATTCATTTGTTATAAATTTCAGATTTGAACACATTATCCTATGCAGAATTTTTTTCTCTAACAGGTTATATCCTTTTTAGATTCATTATACATTTCTATAGGCCCAAATTTCTTCAAAAAACATTTTTTTCAATAGAAGTCCGATATTTGCTGTTTCTATACTCATCACGCACTAACTAACGAACTAACTGCTAGAATGCGTCTATATTTTTTTTCTTAGGTAGAGTAAGCCATAGTGCTACTACCTGCCTACTTTGAATTCTCTATGTTTACCCAGTTAAGTGTTATAATTTTTTAAATTAAATGTTTTCGGAAAATTTTATATCTGTGCACTGCAAAAGTTACGCAGTGTGAAACTTTTTTGTTATGGAGTTTACATCAGGCAACCAGCGAGAACAAATGTTGAGGAAGGTTGGAGAAAGTTTTTAAAATAAACCAAAAGGCAGTAACCTCTTTCTTTTATCCAGTAAGGCAAACAAAAGGTATTCATCTATTCAGCGTCAGTCCTGACACAGAAGATAGTATAAGGAGCAGCACTAGCATTAGTTCGAAAGAAGCCGTGTGTGTAACTGTGAACTGTTATTGCGTTATTTGTTTAATATTTTTGTAAATATTTGTAGTTATGGAGGGGGAAGCTAGGAAGAGACGATATGTTGGTAAATTAAGAAGTAAGGAACGCCAAATAATTATGAATGTGTTATATTATTTTTGAAGCAAAATGCGTGTAAGGCAGTAAAAGAAGCAGCTAAGGCTATCGGGTGTTCAGAAGCAGTAGTGTGGATGATTAAAAAGGAACTAATGAAAAGACCTCTAAGAACGCCATCGAAAGAGAAAGCAAAAAGGGCGGGACTACACAAAACGCTAGGTTAATGCAATATGATTGAATAGTGCAAGGTGGATTGCGGCGAATTATTCATTCTTTACAGTTTGCAAATATTCCACCCATGCTGAATATAATTTTGTCACGATTCAACAGTGATGAGACCGTACCAAATTTCTCAAGAGCCACTCTTAGTCGGTTCTTACATGATTTGGGGTTGGAATATGAAAGAAGGGGTAACAAGTGCATATTAATAGAAAGAGACGATATCGATATCATCAGATGGCGACATAAATATCTAAAGGACGTAAAAAGGTTTAGGGACCAGCGGAAATCAATTGTTTATACAGACGAGTCATTTGTAAATTTAGGTCATACAGTAACAAAGGCATGCAGGGATACCAAAGTTAAAAGTGTCCGTCTCGTCAAGCAGCAATTGAAGGACTAAGTGCGGGACTCCGGTCACCTCGAGTCGCTCGCGGAGAAAGATTCGCAACTAGGACATGTTGCAACACTGCGCTCCATTTAACGTGTACTGTCTTCTAAGGGTGGAACGCGATTTGTATAACTTGGGTTGTTTACGTATGGCTTTGTTTATAAATATTAAACACAAAAGCACATTTACACACTCATTCACACTCCTAGACTCTAGGGAGGACGGGGAATGTAAATAATCCTGGCTAAAGAAAAACTCGCATGCTCCAGCCGGGAATCGAACCCAGGAATTGAAAGCCAACATGCTTGACAGCAGAGACAGTTTGTTGGGTGAACTGTTCTGCATTATGGTTTACGAATTGCACCTTCTGAATGAAGACTTCACAGGCTACTCCAAGAAAATGTAATTGTCTCTAATGTGGGACTCCTTTTGGGTTTTAGCGGGAGAAATACGAATCGGTTGGAGAATTCAGTGTCATTCTGTCAGGTTGTTACAGTAGCTTAATTGTTACAACACCCATCTAGTAAGCGGAGGGTCTGTGGTTCAAATCGCAGCTGTGGCATTGGATCTTTCAGTTTCAGTTTTACCTCGTTAGGTTAATTAGTGTTAGGTAAACGTTAGATTTAGGTATATCTATGGGGTATATGCAACTGTATTAGAAACAAGAGATTTTAAAGATGTATATTTATTTTGCAATAAAGCTATATCGTGGCATAGACACTATAGTCCAGGTCATTGAAGAAAGGGAAATGTGGAGAAGAGTAGTCCGACAAAGAAGGACGTAAGGTATTGTAAATCAGTTCACAGGAAGAATAGAAGCACCTTGCAGGACACTCGTGGCATAGCTAGCCCAACAAGTATATAATTTTTAGTACAGAAGGAAACAAATGCACCCGCAATGAACGCCGTGGTGTTAAACGTTACTGAGACCTCGGGAATCTTGAAAATACTAATTTGGATGTTGTTTGTTGCATACGGCAGGCATGAGCACATGTTTCCTGGGGGCTTAGTTTTCACTGCTCTCGGGTAGTATTGTTTAACTACTGCAACAAAAGCTGGTGCACGGTAGGTATATACACTCACACACTCACTCACTCACATAGTTTAAGTTTTCATCCCTCTCTCTCCTCGGCTTCAAATAAACGGAGTTTGTGTTGTACAAGGAGAGAAGTAAAAGTTGGTTGGTACTGCTGAGAAGAGAAACTTAGGCACAAGTTGGGTCTCCTGTTGGAAGCTACCGTTCCTCGCTCGCTCGAGTTTCCTGCTTATTTCAACAAAGTCTGTCTGTCTGAGTGCTCCAGCCAGTGTTGGAATGGCACGTTTTTAAATCTAATCAGTACAATTGAACTTATTTCTCCATCATAAGGTGTAAATAATGCATAAAAAACAGTTTAATATATACAATGTCCCATGCTTTTGCTAAAACGTCTCATTTTACAGGTCATGAAAACCTAACTTATGCAACTGCACACGTTCTGCAGCGGTTCTTCGTGAAATGAGAGTTTGTTAGTCATATACGTAATGTCTTCTAACCTAACCTAACCTAACCTAACCTAACGTAACCTAGCCACTATCTTAATCTAACATAACCTTCAATTTAACATAAACATAACCTTACTTCTAACAAACTTAGTTGACTCAAAATTGCAGTACCGTTTTTAAAGCAACTATCTCAAAATTAGCACCCAATATAGATATTGTTAAAACAGAAACTACTGAAGAGAGACTAAATACACGTTAAATTCATTGGAGTGGCTTAAATTAAATAAATAAATCATAGTTAAAATATGGAACATAACCTAACCTAACCTAACCTAACCACTTACTTAACCTAACATATAATCTTCCGCTATCTGTCGACTTTTGTAAGCCAGTCAAACGGTGTATAAAACAAAGCTGACACTATCTCTGTCCAAGTAAGCCTCTCACATATAGTACAAGAAGAAACATAATTTTGCTTTATTGCTTTTCATTCTCCGTATGCATGCGATTCTGTGTTGTTCCTTTATAAACTCCTACATCACTGCGCCGATTGGACCAATTTTTGCACACAAATTCTGTAAGATGACATTAAAAAAATATGAATTGCTTCACTTACATGACGTTCTCTTCCCACTGATGTCTATTGTTCTATAGCTTGTATAGCATTCTCATGAATATTATATATGTCGTTATAGGTGCAAGGGGATTAGAGGAAATAGAATCGAGACGGATATTTAAAATTCCATGACATCGCGAGAAACAACTGAATAACAAACACTGAACACTTTAATAATATCAAAATCAAATAAGTTTCTGTCTATTTCTTATGGCTTACCTTTGTATAAAATTACACAAAATTACTTTCGAATTAAGAGCACTTTACGAGCTGTTCCCGAAAAGCTTCAGGTTATACATTTTGTAATGTAAATATCGTAAATGGTAGTGTTTTGATCCAAATTACTAGAAACATTTTATAGAAAATAAAAATATGTAAAATTTATCCGCGTAAAGCGTAGTTCGATGCGATGGATGTTTTTCAAAATATAGAAAAGTTGGCAAAATGATGCCGAGCTGAGAAAATTAAAGGAATGCAAATATTGCAGTTGCTTTAATTAATTGTTTAACAAACGGTCAAAGGACTGCTTCCTTTGTCGAGAGTTCAGTATCCTGGCTCCTCAACACAGGAGTATGGCTGGAATGGGGAACATTTAATTAATTAGAATAACTTCTTATTCGTTGCTGAGTGAGAGTATTTTATGGCAAAAATGATTTAAACTTAAAAAAAAAAAAACACCTTTTTTTGTCAAGTACAACTTCCGATATGACCACAGAACCTAAACTATTCTATACAAATGAAACAAGCACAAGCAGTGTTACAGTCACATTACTTTCTCCAAAAGCTAATCTTAAAAAAGCTTATTCCTCTATCCCTTGCTGTTAATAGACACAAATATTTTATTACACATTCAATTTTAGCTACAATAGAAATGCAATGGACTTGAGAACTACTCCAAGAAGGACTTGGGGTGCTAACCCCGTTCCAACTATGGGCAGTTGTTCCACCAAGTTTAGTTTAAAGTATAGTGAAGTCTACCTATATCAATATAAATATTGAAGGATAAACCTATGCATTCCACAGTAATTGAGCATGCAGCTTGTAAATAAATAAACCTAAAAAAATAGTGAAATATTTTAAAAATGTGCCGTTCTGACATAACTTTGAAATTAAGTTCTCTTATATGACCATGACTAAAATAAAAATAGTAAATAAAAGTGAATAGTGACTTACGAGTGTATAAGGTGCTTATCAACTCCTCAATTTATTTGAAAATAGAAAGAGATTCTCAACTATGCGCAGAAAGTTTAAGATTTACATTTTATTTTATATGCAGATGTTTTTAAATTTGCAGCTTTTTAAGCAATATCATTAAACATTCATGGAGAAATGTAACTTCGAAAAGTTGACCAGGTAAATCAATTTGATGACGGATTTTCTTCAAAATCTTCGTGTCGGATTCCTGAAAGGAACTGAACTTAAATCCTCAGTTCAGTATTTATCCGATGTTTTTTTTACGCACGCGCGCACACACACACATACAGATACACAAGCACAGATATAGGGATATTTTTCCAAAACTTTCTTTTTATTCAGGGGTCACAAAGCATGTATTTCCAATGGCATCTCGATATCGAATTTTCGAATGGAATTTAACAGGTTCTTTACTTATTGTGCGAGTAGATAAACAACAAAGTTAAAAGCTGATTTATTACATATAAATGATTTTCTCAACCCACTTTTCTACTTTTCTTGCCAAAAAGTATAGTTCTCTCTACTTTATGTTGATCTATAAGATCAAAAATGATTCAATGTAGGTACATCGCACATACAGCATACGCTTAAACAATTAACATCTAACGACTTTAAATTTCTCTTTGATTTACCGCAGGGGGAAAAAAAAAAAAAAAAAAAAAAAAAAGACGAATAGTGCGATAGCAATTATTATAGTGTAAAATATTGGACTGTTCCAACTAATGATAAAGAGTATGTCAGAAATGGTTAACGATACAAAGTTTTAACGATGTCTATGTTTTTGGTGCAGTAAATTGTTGCACTTTTATAACTTATACTAGGTTAATGCATAATGAAAAGGAGATCATAAGTTATTTGTAAATAATTTGCTACATACATTTTATTTTTAATTCGAATATGCTAAACATTATCACGTTTTAATGAAACATCAAAATCGTTTTTGGGAAAACAAGAAAGAACGAAAATTGTTCCATATAAATGATAATTTATGGTGGGGATTTTCCTTAAAATTTTCGAGTTGCACGCTGGTAGTAAGCACCTTCAAACACACAAACACGCATCTTATTTCCATGAAAATATTTTAAACACGGGGTACTTTTATAAAAAACTTCAGAGTGCTCTTTTTGAGGGGAAAAATAAGAGCGATATACTTTCTACGTAAAGAATAGTTTGGGGTGAGGATTGCATTCATATTGCATTCTTGTAAGGTTCTAAAGCCGCCACTATGGCCTTAGGTGTTCAAGGATGGATGGATGGAGTTTAGGGGCCCGTCGACAACTAGGTCATTTGGGTAGGTGTTCAAGGCGATGTATAAGTGGAGTGAAAGAAAAAAAATTGTACAAATAAGCTTATTCTTCTATTTATTTCGTGTTAATTCACATAAACATTTGCAGAAATTGTTTTAATACAATTTCCTCGTAGATGCAAGAGCATTAGGGAAATGCAGTAGGCTTTAGTGACACTCTAATCTTTTAAGAGCTGGTTGTTATGTATCTAATGACTCTGAAATTCCATTCTCTTTGAATCACTAAGGGGAAAAAATTAATGATGATAATAATGATGGCTTCCTATTTGAGAAAAGTTTATTAATTATGGAAGCATTTTAAAATGGAAACTAACAGCAAAGAATATTTCGTAAATAATTGGCTCAAAAAAAACAAGAAGAAGAAAGCACAAAATACCTTAAATTATGTGTTTAGCGAGTTCGTTTTTTTGTTTCATCTGTTATCTGCGGTTTACCAGATATGTAAAGCTCGTTCAGAATGCAGAAGCCTTCAAACACTATTCCCAGAAAATTCAAGATATATATTTTGTCATGAAAATATCTTAAGTTTGTTATTTTAACCAACATTTTTTGAGAAAATAAAAGTTTACAAAAAGCATTCCATTTAAAATATACTTTGAGACGGGGCATTTTTAACTGTTCCAAATTTGGTATTTAACTTTCTTTTTATCCTGCTGTTGACACACACACGCACTCACGCACGCACGCACGCACGCACACACACACACACACACACACACACACACACACACACACACACACACACACGCGCGCGCGTTTTCTAACTCATTTTCAAGATCTTACCAGAAACAATTTCTCCTTATTACTTCTAGTTCACAATTACACAAATTACATTATACTAACAACAATTTTTGAAAAAAACAAAATTGTTCCCTTTTGGCAATCTTTAAACTTGGGCGGTAATATGGGATAGAGAGTAATAGAGCATTAAAATGTACCATCACTCATAACAAGTGTAATATATGCTTGTATTTTCAAACTTATAAGGAAAAAAATTGAAATTTAATACAGAAAAATATTATTTTTACAATAAATACAATTAAAATTTCTTTTTTAGTCTTCCAGTGACATTCGAAATGCTTATATTTGCAAGAACTTGTTAAGAGTACAACGATTTTAAGTACAAAAGTCACTAATGAAACTCATTCTCACAAGTAGAATAGTCCAGATTAAAATTAAAATTATTTTGTTGTTTAACGACGCTGTCAATTGCCAGGATCACATCAGCGTCGCCGGTGTGCCGGGATTTCGTCCCGCAGGAGTTCTTTTACATGCCAGTCAATCTACTGACATGGAGCTGTCGTTTTTAAGCCCACTTAAAAACCATCGGCCTGGGCCGGGTTTGAACCCGCGACCTTGGGATCAGTAGGCCAGCGTCTAACCAACTGAGCCACCCAGACCGACAGAGAGAATAGTCCAGGTGCGCCCATCTGCCGCAATTGTCACACTAGTTCCGGAGTTCACCACCACAAAAAATACATTCAGAATTCTCCTCTTCAGGCGCTAGTTGGAGTTTGTAAAGCTCATGCACTGAATTGGAAATATCAGGGACATCCATCCTTTCTGAGAATTCTCACCTCAGTTCTACTTGTCCTGTAGGTGTTACCACCATTACCACATTACCTTCAATATCTCTCTTATACATTAACTAACTAGCTACGTGTAATAAATATTTGGAGGTACGTTTATAGAGTAGCTAAAAGTGTAAACGAATTGTATCACTGTACCTGGATTTTACGCAATAGCACCTGAAATTTTCCCCTGTTAAAACTTTCCTCACCACAAAAAGCAAAAGTGTCCTCTGGCAGCCATAGTTCCCAACTAACTGACTAGTCACATTATCTGCAGGCCTTTGGAGTGGTCTAGCAGTGTCACCACTAGATGGCAACAGTAAGTTCAGAAAAATATTCCAACGACCTTTTCCTCTACTGATAAGGAACTCGTATAATTTAACGATTTTATTGTACAACTTTTTGTTTACAACAAAGCTTGTCCTTACCCATTACAACAGTAAACTGACCTGTACAGAATAAATTAATAAAACAATACATAAAACCACATTAATGGTATTGTAATGAAAATTGCGACACTTGGAGCATTATAGGAATACATGAAAATATCGAATATTTTAATCCCTTTTATTATCTCTTGTCTCTGAAACAGATGAAATTCTGGGCGAGAACTGGGAAAATCGTTTTCACAAAGGGCAATATCGCAACGATAGACTTCCCCTCGTATCCTTCCAGTTAGGAAGTAACATTCAAACATGCAAACTCTGTGATCTTTGGTCACTTTTATCTCGCGTGCAAAGAACGCACATTTCCTAGTGAAAAACATTCTGTACCGCCGTAACCTGTTGAAGTTGAACTCCAGAGAGGAATTATTTTTTTATGAAATAATTGTACAATGATTTAGGGATTTTTAATAGGAAATGCTCCCCTTTATCTCTTGTAATTGTAATTTTGAGTAGTCCCGGCTATTCCAAATAAGGGAGAAAAATTTTTTCCCGTTATTCAGCCGAAATTATATAAAATATCAGCGGAAGTCTAATAATAATTTACTCACAATGCTGTCAATTATCACGATGATATCAGCACCACCGATTTGCTGGAGTCTCTTCTCGCAGAAGTTGTTTTACGACCACCTCCGTAGCGCACTGGTAGCATGCGTGGGGATTTTTCCCCTACTGGGAAGTTTGGCTCGGGATGTATTCAGTCTCCTTAGGTCTCGGAAGGGCCAATTATGATATTATATGACCCTGGAGTTTTCAACAGGACCAGCTTGGTGTTCAAGTTCAGTATGTACCTTTTTCCCCACATTTTTTGTTATCTTAAAATGGTTCTAATTATTTTGATGAAAATACACATATATTAAATATATATTTAAATATAAAGTGAAATGATTTTCTTGAATTTTCTGCAAAGAATCTCTGATGACTTTTGCATAACAGCGAACCATAAGAGATAAAGAAAATCTTTTAGATAAAAAAATTTAGGCCTCGTTGAACCACACAAATTGTTAAGTAAGATTTCGTGCCGTTAACCAATTTTGAGAAATTTTTATTGGTTTGAATTATCATTATTGGTGTTTTAGTCCTGTCAATAAAAAGAGAATAGTGCAATTTCAGCGCCATTACACTTCGACCAGCTCTTAAAATATTTCACTATCAGTTACATCCTCTCATTCCCATTGTAAACAATGCTCCAATAGCAGAAATCAGTTATTTAGTTTACCTTTATAAAAGTTATTTTTCACTTTTTGACATTCCGACGCTGAAGTGTGTAGCGTTTCTCTCTCACTCTGTGGAAATTCTCTGTGGCAAACACAAACTGTCTTAGAGCAGTGCAACTTTTGCGGTCCCGTAACACACATACACACGCACGCACACGCCGGGCCCCGCGGCGAGAACCCTTATTAAATTCTCACGGCCTGTGCAGGAGTTAAGGAAACAACGAAATAATCCGGGGGCAGGATATTACAGTCTAATAAAATCAGCCGGTGAACGTCTTTTACAAGACTTTTACAGCACTACAATGGTAGCTAGCATATACATACACAAACATAGCTGCGGGAAGTCGCTGACTTAAAAACATTGAAACACCACACACACACACATTCTACAGTATGATAATGCAATAGTTATTTACTTAACAAGCATAAAAGCCTTCAAATTGTGATGGGAGTGAATATTCAACACTTAGAAAAAAACAAAAAAACTCACCTGTTATATTCACAGGATTTTCTTTACGCATTATCGTTTATTCATTGTTAATTTTTCTAGCACATATATAATAATAGGTAATATACTGCATTCCACTAAAACCTCCACCAAGATTTTAGGGAAAAAAAAAACACATTTTAGACCCCCTGAAAAAAAAAAAGTTCCCAAACCCAAGATTCTTTTCCCTTTTTTTTTTTTTTTTTTTGTTTTTTTTTTTTTTGTTTCCTCAAAAATACCTCAAATGATTTTAATTAAAATAAAATGTGTTAAATTTATAATAATTCTTGTTGTTGGTATAGACTATTGAGGAACTATTGTATAGAACCCAAAAGCTCGGCATAGAAATCTCAACAGAAATATATCTTTTCATACTCCTTCAATCCTTCTTCTTTACCTGATTACCCTCCCCATATGTAGGGCTTACGCCCTCTAGGGTCAGAAGCCTGTCGGGGAGCAGAGGAACCTATCGGAGTGAAGACCTGGAAGCGGGTGGTCAGCCCAGCACTAGATATGATAGTGAGGAAGAAATGCAAGCGAAATAGGTGAATGGGAAGGTGACGATGGAGCAGTTGGTGGAATGACTGGCGGCAGAAACCGAAAAACCCGGAGAACCCGGAGAAAATCCGCCCAGACGCCGCTTCATCCACCACGAATACCACATACAGATCCCTGGGATCGAACCCCGGCCACCTAAGTGGTGGGCGAGCGGTCTAACATCTCAGCCACGGCGCCGCCTATTAGAACTAACTGGTATTAAAATGTATATTTTGAATTTTTACTTTTTCTACTACGTATAGCAAGTAGAGGAACTATAATATTCCACCCAAAAATTCGATGTCGAGATTTCACCGGAAATGTATCTTTTGAGGCCCCCTAAATCCAAAAAGAGTACTTTTAGAAAAAGGTGTGTGTGTGTGTGTGCGCGCGTGTATGTGTATGTGCGTGTTTGTGTGCTCGCGCCTCTGGGCAGCACAACTCAAAAACGAAAAGTCTGTTAACTACCAACGTTGGTATTTAAGTTTAACAAATATTACTATAAAAATGTAGATCTTGCTATTGTCCAAATAAATTTGGTTGTATAGTGAACCGTTCCGGAGATATTCCTTGTCATTTGTGTGAGTTTTGGAATACTTAAACTTTCGTCAAATGGAACATCGTTATTCACTTTTATGTTAGCCGTGCAAATACAACGGAATTTGAAAGCTTTAAAAATTTAACTATCGCTCAAAGTATTCCCATATTCCCCTTGCACCTGCAAAGAAATACGCAATACGATAATTTCTGCACATCAGATTGTTTGTAAATCTTTCTTTATTCTCAATGAATTCGTGAAATATTTTAAAACTGGTTAAAAATAGTCTTTGGCAATGTGGGAACTTTGAGGACATTGTCCATTCACAATAACGGCTGTTAGAGGTATAAGTACAAATATTTTGTTTGATATCTTAATATCTTGGCTGTGAAAATTGTATTTGTTCTCTTCTACGGTCGTCTCTGTTTCCCTAGATCGCTGGTTCAAACCAGGTGCAGGGCTATGGACTGTTGGGACGTACCCTGCAGACATATTCACTGGACTTCCGACTCAGAGGACTTTCCTGCTGACACGATCGCTGCCTCGTGACTCCTAGGGATGTTCATAGCCAGGACCATCTTCAGTCACCCTCGCGACCTGCGTCCACAGACTTGTAACGCTCTGCCCCAAGGTCAACTCCTCCACAGGGAAGGTGTAGCATTGTTGTAGAGCCGGTCTGGCGATGATTTTGTCGTCCATTATTGTGCATCAGCATCGATGATGACAGCTCCGACGTGCCCCTTTTCATGCTGGTACTTTAGCATTAGTTTGTCCGCCAGATATGGACGGTCCCTCACCGAAAGTCCTGGCCAACCACACTCCCAACACACACCTTTGGAAAATCGACATCCCACACAAACCGAATACTTCGGATTTCCCACAAGAGGACAGTCGTTCCCTTGACTGTCTCCATCGTCAACACGGTCATCTAAGCGGTCGTCTGCGCGGTCAACGTATCGTGGATGGTCCGAAATTCGGAGAGTATTAGGCGCCGACGTATTCCGGCTTCGCACACCCCATTGACGGAGTAGATAACTTCGTGGTACACTTATCTGGCCGGGAAGTTCATCAGAGCCTTATTCGCTAGTTCTTCACTATCCAGGGCGAACTTCTGCAGCATCTCCCTTAGTTGTTCTAGACTTCACTTGAGCAGCCAGACGGTGCTTTCCCTTGTAATGAGAAGCCAAATGTCTGATAACTTTACCTCTAAGGCAACCGACCTCATTTGAGCATCATTTCACCCATTTCTTTCATTGATCGTCCGTTATGACCTCCCAGGTTAAATGATATTCAACTTAAAAATTATTAACTTTAGTAGCATATAATGGGAAAACCGGGGGAACGATAGTTATGTTGGTCGGAATAAGGATTCTTCATTTTAAGTCGCTCATACTATCCCCCTACATTTATAGTACCCGATTTAAGTTCAAATCTCTAAGAATAAAATGTCATATAGTTTATGAATGACAGTTTTTATCCAAAATTGTACTGTGACTATTTTCTCTGGCTGAAACAGACATCACTCTATAACCAGCATCCTTTAATTCGCATGTTACGACTATTTTGAACCTGATTTGACTTGCGCTGTTTGCAACTCGAGCAATAAACCACGCAAAGCACGTATATGTATGTGGGAATACAGATATCAGATGTTACATTGTTTTTACCGTTGGTAAGACTGAATTGAGAAATCCAGTTGGTTGTTGATGTAGCACTGTTGCGTGTTGTTAATATGCGGATTGCATGCACTCGGTAGCTAGGCAACCGAGTAATGTTACCACTTTTATTGCTTTATTGTTAAACACACATCTGACATGCGAAACATTTGAAAGTAGACTGCCCATTGTTGAGGTTTTGAATCCAAAAAATTCTGCGCTTCATTGTTGTTTCATGTGAACTTTGGTGATACTGTTTGGATCTAACCTAGCATCAGGTCGGATGTGAAATATTTATAATACTAACGCTGCTGTTTTATCTTTTCAACTAAGCTGAAAGTTTTTCGAAATCTTGATGTGTAGTTCGCGTATTTTTAAGATAAACAACGAATACAAGATTTGTCTCAGGCGATGGGTTTCACAAACAAATATACTAATTATGAATAATTTCTTTGTGAAAATAGATGACAACTCCCTCGTGTCCTTTTCGTGTCTCCAAATATCGGTCTTCATTCTGCTGCCAGCTGCACCTGTGGTGAACAGTGAGATTTTAATCTCTGGAGATGTTGAGTGGGGTGTGAAAATAGATAACACCAGTTAATTTAACTAATAAATTTAATGGACTAATAACTAAGTATTCTTTGAGTTCAAGGAATTAAACTATTTCTGAATATTATCCTCGAAATTATAAATTTTGAATAGGATTGCCAACCTTTTATTCAAAATAGGGGATGCTACTTAAGTTTAAAAATATTTAATTAGTTATATATCCCTAAACTAGTTGCACATCAAATAAACAATGGAACTTAAAACTGTATTTTTGTGCTCTTTTAGCACCAGCTTGAAGTTTACGATTGCATTTTGCAAACTCCAGAGATTCTTGACAATTGTAATCAAAATTGACATTAATTTTTAACTCAGCTTTTATTAGGTTTACATTACAACGGTTCCTATCATCAGACCATTTGTTGTTCATCAACGAATATATAAGTATGAGCATTGGGTGCTGGTATACTGAGAACAAAGTCAAGAATTTTATTTGTCATGAATTTTAAATACCTTATGATTTTGTCCACTTTTTCACGGCTACCAACAATACAAATTACTGAACTTATTACATACTTTAAAGAACAATTTAATGCTGAAGTCACGCTTACAGAATGATCCACGTGATTTATAATTATTATTTTTCACTGAATTAATCCATAAATAAGTTTCTTTCCAATTCTTCACACACACACACACACACACACAGACACACACACACACACACACACACACACACGCACGCACATTTCCCTTTTTAGGAGAAGTTTTTTGTCCATCTCCATCCATAATTCACTGCTTAATGAATTTACTACAATAAATAGATAAAAGCAAGGTAAGTACTTCAACTCTATCTGATTTCAACTGATGCATAAGCGGAAATCAGCGAACGGAAATGGCGTCAGAGATGACGCCTCATTTTGTTGAAGTCGTGCTATCGATATTACAATGCAATATCGATTCATGCGCTATTACTATTAATACAAATCGATAGTACACAAAATAACCGGAAGTAATGTTTTTTAAAACATGTGCGCCAGGTTTAAGTATGAACCTAGTGTCATTTTCTGAAATACAGTAGATTTGAGCTCCCGGGATAAATCAAAACGGCAGACGGGAGTTAGCTTTAAAAATTCACGAAATAGGGGAGTTCCCATAATGCTGCTAAACCAATAAAATATGTTGTCTAAGCGGTAGACCTACCTATGTATTTGCCTCCAAGGCGGTTTCTATTATAACTGAAGGTGACTATTTCGCTAGAACATTTCACACATTATAACACCTGGTGTATACCTCTGTGCAGATGTTATTATTAATTTTGCCCTTTCCTCTTCTTCACATATTCCCTTTTTTGTATCCAGAGAGGAAAAGAGCGTTATAATTCCCCTGAGAGCCCGGAAAACAAGCGGAGCGGTTTCCCCAAAGAAAATTAATTTAATGGTTATTGCCACAACAGAAATCCGCACGTCGTACACGGCGCTGCAGGCCGGCCAACAGCTCCATATGTTATTACTCTTTTACAATACGTGTTGTGATAGCCTTCCGCTGGCTGGCTGGCTGGCTGGCTTACAAAACATAATGAGGGGCCCTCTTAGTGCTTGTGTGCGTGACTCTTGTATTGTTAATCACATTCTGGTGCTACATAAACCATTAATAGTCATGGGTATTAAACATTTCACGTTGTTATGTCGTCTGCATGCTGCTGTTATCTTTCAAATGTTTTTTGAACATTTACGAGTTGCATCAGCGATGTCCAACCTTGTCTCTCTGGAGATGATTACGTAATTAGCTGCTGGTGCGTTAACTAGTGTCTGTGACGTGAAAAATCACAACGGTTTGTATCTAGTGAGGTACACAAACAGGCGATTCCATGGCAGTTTCTAAGTCATGCCTTGAATTTTCTCCGAATGTCTTCATTCTTGATGATTTTTGCATAACTGGTAAACCGTAACAGATAGACCAAATCGTACTGTACAAAGTGCAATATTTCGGAGATATTCCTTGTTATATGTGTGAGTTTTACAATATTATACTTTTCTCAAATGGAAGGTCCTTATTCATTTTTTGTCTTTGCCGTGCAAAGAGAACGGAATTTGAAACCCTTCATATAGCGACCACTCTTAACTAATTTGACTATCGTTCCAAGTCTACTGTATTCCCCTGTAGCTACAAGAAACCTGATTTCCCCATGGCTTTGTAGGCCCCAGTAACCGAAGTAAGCACGTAGGCCATACGGCCCTGTTTCTATCACTGACCCCTGAGAGGTAGGAATGAGGGGAGGGACTTGAAAGGGACCAGACAAGCGCAGTATAGGCTGCTCGTTCGTTAGAGACCAGCAATGGGCACGAGAGATGTAGTGATTGAACTTGACTTGCTCACCCCACACTCTCTTGCTGAGTGACGTAGGTTGTTTTGATACAAGTGCCACCTGCGCCGTACTAATAATTTATACGCTGTTGTTAACTATTTTGTTTATATTAAACATATTTTGCATATAATAATTATTACAGCAACCATACCTGTATGTTATTCACGCAATAATCTTACGTTGCGGTATAATTAACATACTAAATTGTTTCTCTTTCACAATAAATAAAACAGTAAAGTTACATTGCTATTTAGCCTTAAAATATTTTCAAACTGTTTCATCAACATAATAGAGGTTTGGACAGATAAAACCGGCCCATGTTATGACATTGATTTTAAAGAAACCTCGAATGATTTGAAACAAACTTTAATGAAATAAAATAATAAAATGTAATAAAATTCTACAACCTATAGCCTAAACTTTATTTATTTACTTAATTACTTTATTCATTCATTTGTGCTACAACAGAGCAAACCTCCAATTACCATAGCTACATATAATTTATTTATACAAACTTGACTAAATGCAAAACACGAATACGAAAGGAATACAAAGAAACTAAAAATAAATTATATATTAAGCTATTATTGAAGACAGGACATTACAAATTGTGTACTAATCTAGCGAACAAGTGATACAACAGAGTAAACAATAATTAAACGAATTCGAATATAACAGAAAGAGAATACAATAAAGTATTAAGAAACTAAGACTAAAAATCTGATGTGTTACACTCACATGACTTTCTCTACTCTTGTGCTAACCATTCTTACAAACTCTTATTCCTATATCTTCTTCGTGTTAGTTGAGATAAACATTTTTACAAATTATATTATTGCTTATTTCCTTGTAGGTACAACAGGAATATTACAATATAGTAGGCTTTGTGCGATGGTCAAATTTTTTAAAGCTTTGAGATGCCGCTCTCTTTGCACAAGACTTGGTATCGAATTTTCGGTGACACACAGCACTTCCTCTACTTCTAAGTACGTGCTAGGGAAAGTGGAAAATGAACAGAAATTTTACAAGTTAAAGGTATAAGGTATTCGAAATAACCTATAATAAGAAATATCTCGGAAATGATTAGCGCTACAAAAAATTGGATTGCACATAAATGGTGTACATTTTTTGTCCCATTTATATCCCACCTTTAACTGCAAAGTTTTATCGGGACCTCTCCTGAGAAACACATGCCTATCGGCATCGTGTTCCTCGTTAAACAGTGGGTTAAATTTTTAGGGTTTATACATTAAATGCACGCACACATTCATACTTCCAGACTCTGGGGAGGATAAGGAATAGACTTAGGGAAAAATTGCCACTCTCCAGCGGGAATCGAACCCGGGACCCCTTGCACAGCTGTACCGACTGAGCTACGAGGCCAGCCTCTGCAGTTTTGTGCACTAAGTTTTTGTCATTATCTTAGAGTTCACAAGTTATAAAAAATGATTGAGAATGAAGACGTCAAGACTATTCCAAGAAAATTCGAGACAAACGTCATGCTCTCTCTCTCTCTCTCACACACACACACACACACACACACACACACACACACACACACACACACACATATTTATTTAGATGTGTTTTTATTTAGGTGACATCCAAACATACCTTTTCAATGAAATATTAGTATCGACTTTATTGTGCAATAGTAAAATTTGCAACAAGTAAGCAGCAAAAATACTAGTTAGACCTTTCTTTATAGAAACGATAATATAAATGTAAAAGATCGATAGTTATTATTTGGCTACTTTAATTTCAATCTGTTGGGCATGAAGGCTTCGCCTCTTAGTTTTATTTTAGGGTCTCCTTTTACATGAGCGTAATCAAAAGAGTATTTCTCCCTATTGCTCATGTAGATGCAGAAAAATATGCACGGGTTCACTTCAGTGCTTCCGTTGTTTTTTCTCCCTTGCATCCATTGAGCGAACTGTTTTCACTCCACGACCGAGTCAATCCACCGAATAGGAAAAAAGGAATCATAACAGAAGTTTTTAAAATGCTTCAGTAATGAAGCAGGATGGTTTTACCATTCTCGCCCTGATTGTTTGCTCCGTTAACCATTTCGTGCAATTCTATTGGACATTTATAGATCCCTGTGATTGGCTGTTCGCGTATAATTGTTCTCTCCCTGGCTGTGAAACCAGATAAATGCTGCTACTGCTGCACCTTTTAAATTTGAAGACCTTTTTATAGCACTGGTCTGTCTATGGATACGGTTTCCTCAAATTTATGGGGTCATATATATTTTTTACTTTATCTATTACTATGTTAAGTTGGGAAAGTATTGCATTCCACCAAAAATTTTGAGATCAAGATTTCACCAGAAAATACGTTTTGGGATCTCGAGAATCTAACAACAAAGGAAAAAATGACATTTCTAGTAAAAGGTTTGTGTGTCTGTCAAAAAATCGGTTAAATGTTCAAACATACATTGGAATTTGGCATCTTCCAAGGGTGCAACACCAAGATTTTCAAGAAAATTTTCCACACCAAACTATCTTTTACAGGGAAAAAATTTGAAGATTTTGATTTTCCTAAAAATGGCTCTATTATTTTAAGATTGCCAAATGACATCTGTATCTTGAACTTTCTGAAAAATGCCTCTTGAGGTCTCTTCGTTCTGAATGAATTTTGCATAAACCGTAAGAGATAGACAAAATCTAACTGTATAAAAAATGTAGATCTTACTAAAACACACAATTTACATCAAATAATTTGTAGATAATGTTTCTGAAAACTTCATGGTTATTGGTCTGAATTATCAACACTTTCATCAAATATGAAACTAGCATTCGTTATTTTACACTCTGGCCAAGCAGAAAGAATAAAATATCGAAGATATTGCATAACGACCACCTCTTAAGATATTTGTCTATCACTTATGCCTGCTATTTCCCCTAAGTATTTTTAAGAACAATTTGTACAACAGTAGAGAAAGTCATGTGAGTGCACACATCAGATTTGATTTTCACAACTGTATCAAAAACAAAACATGTGATATGTTATACTCGTATTAATCACTATTGTACATATTTACGTATTATAACATGTTTTTATAAAAGCTTGTACAGAAATAATTCCAGGTGTAAATGTGCTGAATTTGAAATACCATTCTCTTTCTACAACGAAAAACAGCTAAGTGATCACTTCAAAAAATCACTTTCTCCATTACCTCTTGCATAAACTGTTCTTAAAAACGCTTGTTCTTTTGTCTATCTTATGTTGATCGCGATAAACGTCTGAAAATTTTGTTTTATTAGGCATTTGGTTTAGGTGCATTAGAAAATAAGGTATTCTTAACCAATAGTCAAGTATTTTAATACGTGGTTGTGTGATAGCATTGACATTGCAATTATCTTTGCGTGGCCAGGGAACAAAAAATTAATAACGAAGTTCTATGTGTCAAAACTACAAGTACTTGAAAATTCAAATAAATAACGAGAAACTATCCAAAATTATTTACTCCACAGAGAAAATATTTCACATAAAATATAGTGTGCTTCGATGAGTTCTACACGTTTGGGTAGTAATTTTTTTTTCTATTTCGCATTACTAATTATGCAAAAGTGATCTTGATTGAAGAGGAGTTCTAGAGTAGTTGCATAATGTCAAGGATATACATACATTTCATTTCTTGGTATTGTAATCAATATTGGTAGAGCCATTTTTGAAAAAAATCATAGCTTTGGAAAACTTTTCCATGTGGAGGGTAGTTTGAGGGGAGAGATTGTCTTGAAAATAATTGTAATCTTTGGAAGAGGCTGAACTTATTTAACAGAAATTGTTTTCGAGGACACATACAGTTTTTTTTATTCAGGGGACCTCAAAACGTGTACTTCCAATGAAATCTATGTAAATAATTTTTTAATGGAATTCAAACCTTTCTCTACGTACTGTGTGCTAGAGGAATTAATACATAATAGTGTGTAAAGAAAGTCATGTGAGCGTAAGGCATTGCATTTTTATTAATACCCAAGAAAAAATGTCATATTACGGATTTTAAATCGATAGAGTGAAAAAGGGAGAGGAAGGGGGAAAATCTGATGTCTTGCACTCACATGACTTTCTCTACTCTTGTACTAACCAAGTTTTCCAAAAGTCATACAAATAACAAGGAATATCTCCGAAATGGTTCACCCTACAAGAAAATTTGTTTGGACATAAATTGTGTATTTTAGCAAGATCTACATTTTTTGTACAGTATGATTTGGTCTATCTCTAACGGTTTACCAGTTATGCAAAAGTCGTCCAGAGTAAATACGACTACAGGAGCTATAGCCAGAAAATTCAAGATATACATTTCATTTCTGATCAAAATATCTCAAACATATGACATTTTAATCAAAATCGTCGGAGCCATTTTCAAGGAAATCAAAATTTTCGAAAAATTTTCCATGTAAAGGATAGTTTAGGTTGAGGCTGTTTTCTTCAAAATCTTCGTGTCGCATCCTTGAAAGGCATTAAACTTAAATACCAACTTTGGTTTTTAACCGACTTTTCGTTTTTGAGTTGTGCTGCCCACAGTCTGGAAGGAGAGAGTATGGGGAGGAAGATGGAGATGGTTTCTGCATTACTGGGGTCTGCTAATATAAATTTGAGATTTTAAATAAATAACTAGAGGATTAAAATTAGAACTTTTCTAGTTTACTTTGTTGACAATTTGAATTTGAGTCACCCTGTACGGGAAAAACATTTCTGAAAAGGCGCAGGATATCCGTCATGCTAAGGTCATGTTTCCTTGTGTGTGTCAATTACTCTCCGGGTCATTTTCATGACCACTTTATGCTAATTACAAACAAGTAGATTCATTGTGTGTTCGTTCGCTGCAGGACAAAAGGCAATATTCCTTATGTTGAATGGTTGTGGCTATACGAAAATGATAATGCACTTTTACATTCTCTATAAGTACATACTTTCACTCAAAATTTCACTCAAAATTTTGATGTCGAGATTTCACTGGAAATATGTTTTGGGACTCCCTGAATCTAAAAAAGTGTATTTTTAGAAAAAGGTCTATACATATGTTCATCGAACAGCATAACTTAAAAACCAAAATTCGGCTAAATACCCAAGCTTGCGGTGTGATTGCTTTCAAGGAAATCCAAAAACCCTTGTTATACTTTATAGGGAACATTTTTTTTGGAAATGGGTCCTAATGACCAAGTTTTCGACGGGCCCTTAAACATCACATACTCATTTTTTTATAAATGTTTATTTTCTCAAAAATGGCTCTAACGATTTTATTAAAATATCGTATGTTCAAGATATTTTTATGGGAAATGAAATGTATATCTTGAATTTTCTGGGAATGTCTTCTGCAGTCCGAGTGACTTTTGCATATCTGGTAAAAAGGGATAAACAAAATCTTGCCATACAAAAATCGGAGAGCTTGTTAAAACACACAATTTGTCTTTTTTTTTTTTTTTTTTTTTTTTTTTTTTTTTGAGTGGACCATTTCTGACATATTTCTTGTTATTTGTCTGGATTTTGCAATACTCATACTTTCCTTAAATGACAGATTCTAACTCATTGTGTTACCTCTTGACCATTCATAGCGACCAGGTTTAAACGATTTGACTATCACTGAATTCCCATATTTTCCTTGCACCTACAAGAAAATTAATAATAAGATAATTGATACAAATATTTTATCTCCATTAGCGCAAAGTAGATAGACAAATAACAGTTTATAAGAAGAGTTAAAGGGTAGAGAAAGTTATGTGACTGCAACACATCAGGTTTTTGTTTCACTAACTAAAACAATTGAAAATGAAAGTATGAACAGTTCGTAGGCATTTATTATAATAGCTGAATAATAAATATAATGTAACTTCATTTTATTTATTTAGTAACCTTTCGCTGTTTCCTATGGTTTCCTTATTATAGAATATTATAGAAAATGAAAGAAAATAAAGGTTGCTCCATAGGCCAACAGAAGAAAATACCGAATATATCGTATATTTTATGCAGTTTTAATAAAAATCGTTACCTATTTTTGACTAAGTCAAAAATAACGAAATTGTTTCCATGTGAATAGTAGTTTGGAGTTGGAGTATTTGCTCAAATTTAGTACGTCTCATCCTTGGAAGATGCTGAATTGAAATATTAAGTTTGGCTTTTTTCGGACTTTTGGTTTTGACTTAGGAAAATTACTTCATTTCGATTCAAGAGACCTCAAATTATTCATTTTTACAATACTTCCTTTATAGTATGGTAAAAGTAACATTTCTAGTAATAATATTTACGGAGAAAAAAATCTTACTTTTAAGATGGATAACGAATATCACGTAGATAGGATACGTCATTCTATGAACAATTCAATATCGAGATTTCACTGTAAATAGATGTTTTGAGGATCCCAAAATAAAAGCCCCAATGACCTAGCTGTCGACGGGCCCTTAACCCTTTTTTTTTTTTTTTTAATTCAGGGGGTCTCAAAACATATTTCCGGTGAAATCTCCACATCTTCCTCTACTTTATTATACGTAGCAGAGAAAGCAAAAATGACTGTTTACTTACATTCAAGGTTTTTGGTGTTAGACTATCCGTAATCTTTAGTATTTGTCCCTGACAGGAGATGGCAGCACCAATCAGTAACTTTCTGGTTTTTAGGGTTACGCCATTTTTACCCATATGCCTTCCATTAATAACGCCAGCGCTAATAAAGATAAAAGTACTCACATTTGCATGCATAATGCTTGCAATAGATATTTGATTACAAAAGTAGAGGTTTAGTAACGAGAGGATCAAGTTAGAACATGATGGAAGGGAGTCAGTGTTTTAACAATAAGAGGCTGCAAGTTACCAATATTAATGTGGGCTTGAAAAAAAGTAGAGACATCACATTAGCGCCACCAAAGACAGGGAAGATTTTTATTTTAATGCATATTATGACCAAGAAAATTAAGATATCGACGATCATTATTAAAGTGTATTTTACGTTTTGTTGTACCTATATTTCTTTGTTTTGTTAGCGTGTTTTGATAGAATATACAGTAATGGCGTTTATTACGTAGAGTAGCCGTCAGGAACGAAGGCGGTAAATGACATACAACGCGTAGGTAGGGGTAATAGGGGAAGTGCTGCCTTGCAACTGTTTCCCGTCTTTCTCAGGAAGTATTTGTGCACATTATACACCATTTCTCTGGATCACACAACAGAATGAACCTATACACATTCTGCTCCATGCACATTAAATTTCGTGCTCTGATCCTAGACTTTTTCCAGCATGTGCTCCATTTATGTGAATTGAACTTCAAGCTTTGGTTTAAAAATTTTTAAATTTGTTTAGCCTTAAAGAAATTGAATATATAAAAAAGTTTTAAAATATTTTCTATGTCCATCAAAACAAAGAAATTAATTTTTTTGGAAGTAATTATTTTTTCCTTCTGCCAGAGGCAGAAGGTATTTTAGCATTGTGAATATATTGACTAATTAATTGCTTCAGAACTACAAAACAATCTGTGCAGGAACTTTGTGTGGTAGTTTATAATATAAACACCCTTAAATGTGCAAAGTATTGATTTCATACTTCTAAAAATATAGAACATAACATGCCAGTCCCAGAGTGCCTTAAGTGTTTTGAGTAACGTTGTTTTTAAGTTTTTAGAGAAGGAAACTTTTTTTAGAAAAATGTCCGTTGTGTGTGTGTGTGTGTGTGTGTGTGTGTGTGTGTGTGTGTGTGTGTGTGTGTGTGTGTGTGTGTGTGTGTGTGTGTGTCAGTCTGTGGGCAGCATAACTCAAAAACGAAAAGTCGGTTAAAAACCAAAGTTGGTATTTAAGTTTAATGTCTTTTAAGAACGCGACACGAAGATTTTTTAAAAAAACGCCTCCACCCTAAACTACCCTTTAAATAGAAAATTGTTAGAAAATTTTGATTTTCTCGAAAACGGCTCAAACGATTTTGATTAAAATGCTATGTATATACGATATTTTTATGACAAATGAAATGTATATCTTGAATTTTCTATCTATAGCCCCTGTAGTCGTATTTACTCTGGATGAATTTTCAATAACTACTAAACCGTTAGAGATAGACCAAATCTTACTATACAAAAAGTGTAGATCTTGCTAAAATACTCGATTTATGTGCAAATAAATTTTCTTCTAGGGTAAATCATTTCGGAGATATTCCTTGTTATGTATGTGTTTCGGAAAACTTACAACTTTCATGGAATGGAACGTCGTTGTTCATTTTTTTATATGTTAAGTGTGCAAAGAGAACGGGATCTCAAAGCTTTAAAAGACTTGACTATCGCACGAAGCCTAGTGTATTCTAATATTCTCGTTCCACCTACAAGGAAATAAGCAATAAGATAATTTGTAGTAATGTTTATCTTAACTAATACGAAGAAGATATAGGAATAAGAGTTTGTAAGAATGGTTAGTACAAGAGTAGAGAAAGTCACATCAGATTTTTCAAGTAGGACTGCAATATAATTGCTCTATCAGTGGTTTCGATGGACAGGCAGCCTAGCAATTATACACCCCGCAACGCACGCACCGTATTCCCCTTTGTTCGTAATGAATGGTGGTATAATGTAGACAAGATACATCACTGTGATGCTGCAGACAGATGGATCACTGTTCCAGACGGGCTGGCAGGGGAGAGGAGGGGATTATAACTTTAAAATTTTGTATCTCCTCCTACTGCCATCTTAACTTTGGCATCTGATTGGCCGATTCCTCAAGGTGATCACCTTAATAGTATTAACCCACATCGTGCCCGATGAAGAATGACATGTACGAAGTGGGTAGGGGGGGGGGGAGCAACAAGTAAAGACTCTGTGTTGAGACCATAAAAAGAAGGCTGTGTGTCACGTCGGATAGAGTAGGGAGGGAGAAGATAAAAAGTGGACATAAGGACTGAGAAGGACCGCGCCAATAAAAACGGGGGGGTTCCATTCGAGAGGTAAAATGTATGGACTTCCATCCTCCTACACAAGAAAGCCTGCCTACACCCACACAGACTAATACACGCTTGTTAAACATGTGCTGTATTATTTATTATTTTTATTTACTCACTTAGTTTTTGTGTAGTGCTCGAGAAATGACGCTTATAAGCTGAAAAAGTATAGCAACGTGATTATCTTGGTTGTAAACATTTGTTATTCATTCTCGTAATCACTGGTCGGTTTGTTTGTGAGTTTTTGCAATATATCTGGACATTGTGCACACATCGACACGTGGAGCGTTCCTCTGTCCTTCCTTCTGTCCATCCACCCAGTTCTCTGTTTATCAATCCAATCCCTCATCAACAGGTTAAAGCGGCTCATGCGTAAAACTGCCAGAAAATATTGCATTACATAAAAAAATTCGGTATGTATATTTCAGTGGAAATGCTCGTTTTGAGGTCCCCTCAATCCAAAAAGAATTTTTACTTTAACTGTTAGCTATAGTATTCCAATGCATCCTAAAATTCAATACGTAGATTTTAGTAGAAATGTATATTTTGAGATTCCATGCTTTCTATGCTGTTGACATATAGTAATAGGGGAACATTTGACCAGAAAAACACGTCTTGAGACTCCCTAAAAAGGTGCATTTTTAGAAAAATGTCAGTGTCTGTGAACAGCTTGACTAAAAATGAAAATTCGGTTAAATAAGAAACTTGATACTTAAGTTCACCATCTTCCAAGAATGCGATGCAAAAATTTCCAAAGAAAATCCCCTAAAATCTTGAATTTTCTGGGAACAACTTCCAGTCTAAATGGATTTTTATAACTTCTACACTTAGATAGACAAAATTTCGTACACAATATATGTAGACCTCGTTAATGCACATACTTTATTTCACATGCTTAATCGTTTCCGAGATATTCTTATTTTAGGCTGAATCGTCAAGAAAGTTGCACTTTTACAACTGGGTCATCGCTATTTATTTCTATATCTCTCTCTGCCATGTACACAGTAAGTATATAAAGCGTTACATTTCACCCTAAAATTCGATATATAGATTTCAGTGGAAATGTGCGTTTTAAGTACCCTGAATCCCAAAGAGCACCTTGTCGCCTATCTATATTCCAGTCCATCCGAAAATTATATACGTAGATTTCAGTGATCATATGAACAAAAAGAACATTTTGTTTCTAAACTCTTTACAGAAAGTAGAGGAAATATTGCATTCCACCCAAAAATTCGATACTGAGATTTCTAGAAATGTATTTTTGAGACTTTGTGGATAAAAAACAAAATTAGAAGGTCACTGTAGCGAGCCTGTGTCTGTAGGTGTGCCTGTAAACAGATTTTTAAAAAAATATCGGTTAGATATCAAATTTGGCTTTTAACCTCACTATCTTCCGAAGTTTGCACCAAATGTTCCCACCCCAAACTATCCTTAAATGAAAGATTATTTGAAATTTTCGAATAAAAATAGCCTTAACAGTGTTGATTATGGCTGTTTCCTTTGTGTTTATAATGATATGTATAATTAAATTTTATCTGAGGTAAAATGAATAAGATAGAAAAATAATTTTTTGTAGAAGAATTTTTATATCCACTAATAAACAATAGAGGGTACAGTGTGTGTGAATGTGTGCGTATGTGTTTACACTAACTCTGAAAAGCGACAGAGAAAGTTCCAATCAGCGAACAGAATAACATACTTGGTATTTACATTAATTAGCAATCTTGTAAATATACGATAAGAACATTTTCATCAAAATCTTCCCATCACACTCTACCGTTTACATAAAATAATATTATGTTTTGGATTTTGTTAAAAATGACTAATCATGTTGATCAAAATGCCATATGTTGAAGATATTTACTTAGAAAATAAAATGCATATATTTAACATTTGAATAGCCCCTTTGTTTTGGATGAATTTGTACTACATTTATGAAAAATAAACCTTGTTGTAGCACAAAGCATTTCTGGGACATTTTCGCTGTTAGTTTAAATTTTAATATAGTTACACTTTTGTAAAGTCATTCGTTTGATTTCATGGTCACGCCTAGAGACTCGATGTTTTAAAATTTGAATATCGTTCCTGCATCCTTTTTACTTTTTCCTAGTAAGTAGGGGAAGTATTGTCCATCCAAAAATTCGATGTCGAGATTTCAGCGGCAACACATTTTTGAGACCCATAAGGAAAAAAAAAAAAAAAAAAAAAAAAAAAAAAAAAAAAAGCATTTTTAGAAAGAGGTGTGTGTGTGTGTGTCTGCTAGTCTGTCTGTGGGCATCATAACGATGCAAAACGAAAATTTTAATTTTCTTAAAAATGGCTCTAATGATTTTGATTAGAATGGCATATGTTTGAGATATTTTTATGGCAAACGAAATGTATATTCTGAATTGCCTGACCATAGCCTATCTGCCCTGTTTCCTGAGGAAGAATTTTGCATAACTGGTAAGCCGTAAGACATAGACCAAATCTTACCATACAAGAACACACAATTTATGTCAAAAACAATTTTTTTTTGTAGAGTTAACCGTTTCAAAGATATTCCTTGTTATTTGTGTGAGTTTTGGAAAACAAACTTTCCCCAAATGGAAGATCATTATTCATTTTTTACATGTTAGGCGTGAAAAAGAGAACGGAATCTCACAAACCTATTGCGGCTAACATCCTTTCGTCGACGGCCCACAGAGACGCGCAGAAACCCCTAACAAATGCTGAAAGGTGTCCATCCCTGCGCCAGGCCCCTCTGAACACTTCGGCTCCAGTATCCATAAGCATCCCCACTAGAGCATAGACCACACAACTCCAAGAATAGCATTTACAATGCCCAAATACCGCGTCATCTGTCCAACATCGACATACATTACGATCCTGGAAGAATACTTGAAGGATAAGGAAAATACTGTAAAAGAAATCGTGGTATGAAAGTAAGCACCCCAACATTGGCCTAAACGACAAGAGAAAATCACGAAAAATCAGTCAGTCGACTAGATTCAAACCTGCAAGAAGTATTCTTACTGTGGCAGCACCTCAATCGCTGATCTTTACTGTAATTTCCCAATTTAATTTTTGCCATAAACATTTGAATGTTGTTTTCCCATTTTGTGTGTAATTAAGTACTTTGAAATCGCTTCCATACATAACTTTAATGGTAATTAGGTATGACTGTATGACTATGACAACTTGCGGAGGTGGGTCAGCACTTCGAACAAAAGACACCCTAATGGGGCACCCCTGGGAGGAAGGATGAGATGAATGGATACTAAGGGTGGCCAGAATGTTGTCACGATATAGCAGATCCCTGCATTTTCCTGGTGAAGGCTGTCTCAGCCCGGTTCCTCTTCAACCCCTTTGGGTTCATACTCCCAAGGGGGGCGCAGAACTCGCAAACTCGCTCCCCTCTTCCCCTCTGGCTTCTGCCGTCCCACGTAGGCCAGAAGATCAGCAGGCTCGCCTTCCAATCCCAGGGACGAGATTTCCAGAGAGCATTTTCCTCCTGCCGTGCTGCTGCCGCAACGCTTGCCGACACTTCTAACCCTGAAAGAACATGAAGGGTGAAATGAAATAATTAATGTAACGAAACTGAGTGACAGGAAATTCTGAGGATATGTAATTGCATTTCTAAGGCAATCCAGGAAAACCTCCCAAAAAGCCCATGGATTAGAAAGGTTGTCAACGGGGATCGAACGCGCGACCTCCCAAATGTGGGCCACAGACTTTACAGCCTGAGCCATCCCTCCCCTATGCTAATAAAGTATCTTGGATAAATAGCAATGTTTTAATGCATTCTATAATTTAAAACACGTGCGTGCAAATTTCATAGACAAAGTTATAGAATTGACAACAAATTCTTTTATACGTTTTGAGACTGAAGTTTTCAGTTTGTTACCATTCGCTCGTAAATTTCACGACCAAAGCAGGCTATAAAGCAAGAGAAACAAAAGAAGGTGGACATCCCAATAAAGCGTATAATTAAATCTGAACGGAGCTGCGCTTGCGATTGTTTTCAAGTGGGTGGGACTTAGCGGCGCCTCTCAAAGTATTTATAGCCCGGGCGGCTTCCTTCTGTCTACCCAAAGAAACCCTATCCCTTCCTTAAAGGGCCCGCTTCCATTGATTGTAAATTACAATTTCTGTAAATGATGGGATCGACTTCTTAAAGGAAACCCAAGAAATGTTGCTTCTTCGTGCTTTGATTTAATGCAACAGCAAACTCAAAACTGGATGCGACAATTTCTGTGCCACAAGAAACTTCACGGCAATTATGCAAGCGAAGAGCGAGCGAGAGAGAGACACAACGGCCAATGAATGATTCAGTGAAGAGGAAATGAGCTTAGTCAACTAAGGCTTGCTTATTACTGTCTTTACAACTCACCATAGTAGATAGTCTTGTGTGCACTCACATGGCTTTCTCTACTCAGCTATGTCGCTAACGCTACAGGCTCTACCAAAAGTTCAAGGCTCCCTCCACAAACTATTTTGTCCAGCGGCCTTATTTTCGTCAAAATATTATCTTATTAAAGGCTAAATTATAAAAAATTATCTAAATATCATTATTTTTAAGGAGTTAATATTTTTTCAGTTTTAGAAAAAACGAAAAAACGAAAAAAAGCTCATTTTAGAACATTTTGGAGATGTGGGCATGAAAATAAATGGGATATCAATTTTATTTTGCTCTGAGGACTGTTTATAAATATGTCATTGTTATCATACACTATTTATCAACAATTGACATAATGTTTATTACTTTAAAACAAGTTGGAAAAAAAGAGTTTAAGTGAGCACTCTTTGGCAATGGATTTAATCCCTTTACAAAATGAGTCAGCGAAGTTGAAGCAGTGTCTTATAGTGTATTGTTTTTACTGCAAATGGTACCACTAAATAAATAAAAAAAAATATTTTGTTGTTTAAGGATGCTGTCAATTGCCAGGATCATATTAGCGATGCCAGAGTTCTTTTACATGCCAGTAAGTCTACTGACATGGAGCTGTCGTTTTTAAAAACAATTGGTATTAAAATTAAATGCCAACTTTGATTTAACCGAGTTTTCATTTTTGAATTATGCTCCGTTCACAGGCGCGCCCGTGCGCACACACACACGCACACACGCAACTTTTTCTAAAAATGCCCTTTTTTGGATTCAGAAGGCCTCAAAACATTTATTTCCGGTGAAATCCCGACATCGAATTTTTGGGTCGAATGCTATAGGGAAAAAGTAAAAATACAATTTAAAAAATCTGATGTGTTGCACTCACATGACTTTCTCTACTCTTGTATTAACCATTCTTACAAACTCTTATTCCTATATCTTCTTCGTGTTAGTTGAGATAAACATTTGTATAACTTATTGCTTATTTCCTTGTAGGTACAAGGGGAATATTAGAATACAGTAGGCTTTGTGCGACAGTCAAATGTTTTAAAGCTTTGGGATTCTGTTGCCTTTGCCCACGTAACATATAAAAAAATGAACAACGATGATCCTTTTCACGAAAGTTCTAAGTTTTTCGAAACTCACACACATAACAGGAATATCTCCGAAATGGTTCAACCTACAAGAAAATTTATTAAGACATAAATTGTGTATTTTAGCAAGATCTACATTTTTTGTATAGTATAATTTGGTCTATCTCTAACGGTTTACCAGTTATGTAAAATTCGTCCAGAGTAAATACGACTACAGGGGCTATATCCAGAAAATTCAAGATATACATTTCATTTGTCTTCAAAATATCTCAAACATATGACATTTTAATCATTATCGTTAGAGCCATTTTCAAGAAAATCAAAATTTTCGAAAAATATTCCATGTAAAGGGTAGTTTAGGGTGGGGCTATTTTCTTCAAAATCTTCGTGTGACATCCTTGAAAGACATTAAACTTAAATACCAACTTTGGTTTTTAACCTACTTTTCGTTTTTGAGTTATGCTGTCCACAGGCTGACAGACTGACACAGAGACTGACACACACACGGACCTTTTTCTAAAAATGCTTCTTTTTTGGATTCAGGGGGCCTCAAAACATGTTTTTCCGGTGAAATCTCGACATCGAATTTTTGGGTGGAATACAATACTTCCCCTACTTACCAGTAGAGAAAGTAAAACTACAATTTGAACAAAAAGACATAGTCAATAGTTGACTATGCAAATATATTAAAGTGCTATACTGATGAATGTAATGTAATTAAATAAGAAAATTAATATGTATCAATTACCCTAATTAATTGCTTCTTCAATTCAGTAATACGGCCAAAAATTAAAAGAGAAAGCTTTATTAACCTGAGCCATAACTTCAATATTTTATAGAGCATTTTCTTTCCGTTCAAAGATAGCTTTACCATCTGTTAATTAAGTGTTATAGTTATTAAGGAGAACTGGCACCTGTTCGATGCAACATGTAAATCATTGCAGCATGACGTATATACTACGGTTTGTATGTGTAATTAAAAGTCACCGCGGGGGGTAGCTGTGGTTACCCTAGCCGATAACACTCCACACCACAAGTAATTAGCGATAGCTATACCTCGTGCTAAACTTCCTTGCTTAATTAAAATAAGATGTATGCGATATCGCCCTTCTTTACCTTGGTGAACAGTGGCGTGTGTGTTTAGAGGCGTTGACGATATATGATTGAGACAACGGAATACTATCGTGGGTTTACTACGTCTTCCCAATGATATTTACTCGGGAGGAAATTTCGAAGGCCGAGATATTTATTCGTTTTCAAGGAGACACATGTACAACAGAAATTTCAGTGGTTATAAGATACAATGTAAGTCGTGTGGGAAGTAGAATACGTCTCAAATCTTAATTTACCTCTATCACCTTTAATACTGTGGCGTTGGCAAAGAACATCCATGCAACACTAAGTACCGAGCTTCCGTGCTGGTTCTAGTTGCCAGTTTGTGTAAGAGAAAAATAAAGTCATTGTGTTTGTATGAATTTATCTGATTTAGATCATTCCCGATGTAAAGAGTGGAAGAAAACACTAAAGGAAGTTGATAAAAGGTAACGGATCGAGTCAATTTGCCACAATATGTTAACACTATGATTCTATGACAAGGGGACATAGCACCTCGAACTATAGATGATCTTTAGTGCACATGCCTCTGGTAGATGCCCCCCGGGGGGAAGGATTGTGGTGACAGAACATTAAGGGTGGTCGAATCTGAGGAGAGATGACGGCAGAGGGCAGGATCCGTAACAGCTAAAGGTTGAAACTCCCCAGTGGTGCCTCGTATAACCCGCTCCCCTACCCCTGAGGGTTCCGGAAACCTCCCCCTACCCCGCGGAGGATTCACAATTAGCAAATTTCTTGCCATGGATATCAAAACTCCAGCGGACACCTAGAACCCTGATGCAAAAAATCAGAATGGAGGATGAAGTGAAATTAGAACTAGGTGAAAAGGGGGAACAGTAAACTCGGGGGTGTAAGCTTAAATCCTAGCATTCGCCTAGCAACCCGGAAAACACTCGAAAACAGGAAGGTTGGCCTAGGCCCTAGGGAATCGAACCCGCGACCTCCCAAATACAAGCCACACACTTTAACTCAAAGATAAAAAATCTAATGTATTACACTCACATGACTTTCTCTACTCTTGTACTAACCATTCTTACGAACTCTTATTTCTATATCTTCTTCGTGTTAGTTGACATAAACATTTCCAGAAATTATCTTATTGCTTATTTCCTTGTAGGTATAAGGGGAATATGGAAATACAGTAAGCTTTAAACGATAGTCAAATATTTTAAAGCGTTCAGATTCCGTTCTCCTTGCACCGCTAACAATGACACCTGTAGTGTGCAGAGCTGGGGGACGCAGCGGCTAGACGGCAAGCCTTGTCCGTTCATGGGCTGTTGCGCCTTGGTTTAGTTTTTATTTGTCATAAAAATATCTTAAACATGTCATTTTAATCAAAATCGTAGGAGTGATTTTCAAAAAAATCAAAATTTTCGAAAAATTTTCCATGTAAAGGTTAGTTTAGGGTGGAGGAATTTTTCTTCAAAATCTTCGTGTCGCATCCTGAAAGGCTTTAAACTTAAATACCAAATTTGGTTTCTAACAGATTTTTCGTTTTTGAGTTATGCTGTCCAAAGACTGACAAGCAGACACAGACAGACAGACAGACAGACAGACAGACAGACAGACAGACAGACAGACAGACAGACAGAAGACAGATATTTTTGGAATTTGTTGTGTGAAATGCAATACTTCTTCTAGTTACTGTAGAGAAAGTGAAAAATGAGGGTCACTCAAGCTATTAGGCGAGTTCTCGAGTCCTGAGCTAGACGAAAGGTATATCCAAAAAATATCTGTGAAGAGGAATATCCTTATTTAATCTTGTATTACAAACAATGACAAGAAAATTCACATTATTACTTCAGAATATTATTATTATTATTATTATTATTATTATTATTATTATTATTATTATTATTTATTATTATTTATTATTATTATTATTATTATTATTATTATTATTATTATTATTATTATTATTATTATTATTATTATTATTATTATTATTATTATTATTATTATTATTATTATTATTATTATTATTATTATTATTATTATTATTATTATTATTATTATTATTATTATTATTATTATTATTATTATTATTTCTATCAGTATAAATTTTGGAATGATCACCTTTTATTCGAACTTAAAAGGGGAAAATTGTCATATCAAAGAAACTATTTATATTTTGCTATTACCGTGGCCATAGTTTTCGTTAATGAATCCCACTTACTTACTCACTCACTCACTCACTCACTCCCTCACTCATTCATGCAGTCCTCATCCACTCACTCATTGAACTCACCTACTCTCTTGACTTACTCATCCACTCACTTATTTACTCCACTTAGCATAAGAAACAATAAGTTCCGATGAATAGCGAGCATAACACAGAGATGCATGTTTAAGAACTCTTAAACATTTTTCCTGTGTTTTGACTGTTATTAATAAAAGCAGTTTATTAACAGGTTTTTGAAACAGCGCATGTGCTGTAAGTTGCACAAGAGAGAGACAGAGAGAGAATTAAACACGCCCGAGACAAATGTGCAGCCTCTTATTAAACTAACAGAGTTTGAAGTGAAAGTCTCCTAAAAAGCTAATTATTCATAATTTTATATTTTATTAATACTACCACTTCTGTGTGCATATATTTACGGTCCTGTTTTCATGTATCTACTTGCCACTTCATAGCACGCTTTCATGTCTAAACCCCACACTCATTTATCAGAACAAAACAAAAACACAACACTTACGTCCATAAATTCCTTTCTCTATAACCAATTAAAACTTAGCCTTCCTTAACACGCCACTGATATTAACTTATAGATCAGTGTACTAATAATTACTTCATTGTTCCTCCAAGGCGCATGCGCAATACATGTAAGGTGCTGTAAACATGCTATCATGAGAAGGTGAAACATTACGTACGCCTCTAATTAATAGGCTCTTAAGTATATGGCAACATTTCTTGTAATTAATTTTATGCGATGTTTACACGTACAAGTACTAAAACTTGCTTACAGCGTAGGCAGAACTGTGGGCTTTCGTATACGAATGGGTAGGAAATATCTTAATGGACGTGGGCTTGTAAGATAATAGGATGGAATACTTTAGTAAATCGTAATAATTACCTACAATCTTTATCTAGAGTGTGCTCATTCAAAAAAAAAAAAACAAAAAACAAAAAAAAAAAAAAAAAAAACACCTCTTATTCCTCTATCTTCTTCATGTTAGTTGAGATAAACATTTCTAGAAATTATGTTATTCATAATTTTCTAATAGGGAAAATGCAAGATGAACATGGGTATCCAGTGGGCTTTGATCGATAGTCAAATCAATTAAAGCTGGCTTTAAAATTCCATTCTCTTTGTACAGCCAAGAGATAAACAAGTAAATAACGACCTTCCATTTGAGAAAAGTTTAAGCATATGTCCGAAATGACTCACTCCACACACACAACAATAAGTTGGACATAACTTGTGTGTGTTAACCAGATCTACATTTGTGTATAGTAAGACTTGGTCTATCTCTTATGCTTTAGCTTTACCACCCATTCACAAGTCATCAAGACTAAACAGGACCACATGGGCTGTAGCCAGAAAATTCAAAATATACATTTAATTTGCCATAAAAATATCTCAAACATTAGCATTTTAGCTATGAGTGGCAAGGGCACGGCTTATAAATTGTAATTCAATTTTAGTGGAAATAAAGTGACATTAAAAAGTAACTGGATTTGCCATTTGTCACAATTCATTTGAACCTCCTTTATACGTAACTCAGATCTACGTAATTCGTATTTATACTTAAATTTTTGTAGGCCCCGGAAAATGTAATTTAGAATCGTGTTCATATAACCTTATTTATACGTAATTCGCTGTTATTCGTATTTAATTTCAGTGAAATACAATTGAGTTATACGTAATTATAATGAGCATACGGCATATATCTTAAAATAAACTCGAGGCATACTTTCCCTATCTCTGTTGACAAATACAAGCTGAGCGAGGCTTTCGGCCACAGAAACAAAAGACAAGAACGTTTGTCTTCGGCTTTCGATGCGACAATGTCGTAACAACCAACGAGAAGTAAAGATAAAATGGTGTTTACTGATTAACGGCTGTTTTGTCCTTCAATTGTCAGTTGCTTTTAATGAGCCATGGAAAACAGAAAAAGGAAATGTTATACACTAGATCAAGAGGTAAAATTCTTTTCTGCAAACTTTCTCCGCATCGCTCAGATTTCCGCTCCACTCAATAATAGTATTTAGATAACCTTAAAGGTATTCCCCTAAGGAATTTAACAGTTGAAATGACCCTAACTGTCAGTAATTAACTTGAGAGATAATGTTCACATGAAGGAACATTTTGTTACCCGCATATGTACGAACACTTTGTTACTTCTGGTGACATCCATAAACGTCACCAGGAAAACAAACACTTCCCACGTGTATAACAGGTTTTATGCGCAGGAAATGAAGTCAAACTAATAAATACGCAGGATTAATAAAACGCCTAGCTGCTTCCTGTGTATTATACACCTGTTTTACACGTAAGCGTGAAGTGACCCATAGCCTACCTTGTGTGCCTTGTCCCATAGTGCGTACTCTTTGAGGCAAATAGCAATTCACTTTCGCAACGTCTTCTCTACTCACTTTATTTTATATCTATATAACAAACTATTTTTAAAAATGCCTGTTTGTCTATCCACTTCACTGTTAATCGATGTATTTGTAGAATAGGTAAGTTTCATTACCAATTTTATTGTAGGTACAAGGGAATACAGAAGCTTCAAACCATATTCTTCTGCTTGTTATTCTCTGGTTACTCTCACATGGAAGACTTAAAAGTGGCAAGGAGTAGACAAGCTCTGGATCAGAGAATGAGTGACCAGTGCGAAATGAGGACAGAATCGATGAAAGGAAAAGTGCTGATAAGAACATTTGGTGGGATGAATGGTGGGGAAACCGCAGAAAATCCACCCAAATCCCGCTTTGGCTACCAGAAATTCCACTATCTTCTAAAATTTTCCCACATATACACAGTTGTTTTCGTCATTAACACAGTCTACAGTCTTTCGGACTACCACAACTAGCAATTTTTTGTGCTCATAACCTTGCTCAGTCCTTTTAGCGTCTATCTTTATTTTCTCTGTCTCTCATACACTAATTACGGCGATGTAGTCACTCACGACGCTCTAAATCTTCTTATGATTTACCAACACGACGACACACACGCACAGCTATCTTGCACTCGCCACACACTGAGCGACTCGTGTCTGTTACTGTAAATCTAAAACCTTCACATTCTACAGACGCACCGGAAAATGATGCAGCCAGAAGACTCGCGAACGATGGTCACTATGTAATGATTTTGAAATCTTTGACTAAACTGAGGTAAAAAAAAAAAAAAAAAAAAAAAAAAAAACGGTTTTACTTAACCTCATTATTAAGATAAACTATTGCCTCATTGCTACTGTTGGTGGCGTAGTATTCCGTTACACATTCGATTGTTTATTTAGTGTGCCGTGGCCTGATACAATGGTGGTTTGAGTTTTGACACAAGTAAAAAAGTAATTATTATGTAATCTGCTAAATTTAAAAAAATGTGTTAATAAACTGCTTTAGGAGTACGAGTTTCATTGACTATTTCATACATAGACATTAATTTATCATGTACGATTTAATACTTTAATATATTCCTTTGTTTTATACCATTTATCACGAGGTCATTCTTTTATTTAGTCAGTCAATAACCTCAAACTTTAAGACAATTCAAGACTGTTGATGCATAAAATGATGAAACTGAACAAATAGTTCAAACTTTTATAATACCAAGTAATA
Organism: Tenodera sinensis; assembly: GCA_030765045.1. Lineage (NCBI taxonomy): Eukaryota > Metazoa > Arthropoda > Insecta > Mantodea > Mantidae > Tenodera > Tenodera sinensis. The sequence goes on along the minus strand of CM060966.1, from coordinate 160,929,183 downwards.
CAATAAAAAATATAACGAGTGTGTGGCATCAATTACATAATCTCTGTAATGAACCGTATATAAACTCTTGCCATATTTAATAAAGTGAGATGTATTTCAGATTATTAACCGGTTTTCTGCAATAATAACAAGAAAAAATCAAAACACGTGTAATTCCTGGATTTCGTTTTCCTCAGTTGGCACTGCTGAGGAAGTCGAACACCAATTGGAATTTAACATTTCTGGTCAAATATTTGCGATATGGTATTTAAATTCATATTTTATTTATGAAATAGTTCAGCTATATTATCATTCAATGTTCTGACCTTCCCAGATAAATTTATTGGTTGGGTCACAGGTCTTATGATATTATCTGTGTCTATTTCAGATCTGGTCATTCTTTTGCTCTGTAAAAATTATCACTAGGTCACCAACTGTATCCCATAAATCGTGAAAAACAATCTATTACACATTACAATCCATTAATAGTCAAAATAGCACACCAATTCAATTTGACAGCTATGTTTTAGGAATTTTGTTTCGATAAGAAGGTATATTTCCACAAGAAAGATTATTTGTTAATGTTAAAAATAAAGTGAAATTTATTTAAAGTTATAAACTGATTTTTTATTATAATAACAAATGAAGATCGAAATACACATAATTGTTTCGTTTTCCTCAGTTGGTACTGTAAAGTAAGTCGAACTGCACAATCGAAATTAATGTTTGAGGTTATTTATAGTATTTAACATTTTTTAACATTTAAATTCATATTTTATTTATGAAATAGTGCAATGAATATCATTTAAGCGATAAACATTTTCTTTTCGCTTGCTTTACTAGTTGATATTTCTTCAGGTTGTTTAAGTAGGCTTAAAAATGTCTAATGTAGTCAATGTCAACCTTTCACACACGTGAAGAATTAACGAGAAGGGACCTTCGTTTGTTTTGTGGCTACTTCCGGAACTGCTGGTGACGCAGGTTTCCTGGCCAGGGGGTGCCAACCTCACTCCCTGATGCCTTAGGCGTGTTTTGAAATGGAAATAGGATTAACAATAGTACTTGCTTCACGAGTGCGACTGGAAGGGTCAATATTCAACATGTATTTTCCTGAATATAGATTTATGTTAGACTGTGAAATCTCCTTATATCCTATAGGTACTAATACTGCAAATAAATAAAAATGTTTGAGTATATATCTGTTTATACGGCAATATCAGCAACCATCAAATCGTTTCTTTTTATTTTCTCTACTGCGTATAAGTAGGGGGTATTTCATTCCAACTAAAAATTCCATATCTAGATTTCATCGGAAATACATGTTTTGTGACCCCCTGAATTTATAAAACATCATTTCTAGAAAAGTGTGTGTGTGTGCGTGTGCGTGTGCGTGTATGTGTCAATCCTGACAACATTACTCAAAAACGAAAAGTTAAATATCAAACTTCGTATTTAAGTTCAGCATCTTCCAAGAATACGACAGAAGATTTTCGATTAAACTCTCCCCACCCAAAACTAAACTTTACATGGAAAAGTTTTTAAACATTTTGATTTCCTCAAAAATAGTTGTAACGGTTTTCATTAAGACTTTTCATGACAAATATTTATCTTGAATTTTCTGGGGATAACCTCTGAAGTTCTCTTCAATATGAACTAAGAAGTTATAGAGATGGATAAAATCTTACGAAACGAAAAGTATAGATCTCTCTTTTTTTTTTAGTAAGTCATTTCCGAGATATTTCTTGTTATTTTTCTAAATTTTCCTACACTTAGGTATACGAGTAGTCGTATTTTTTTTAACCCTTTTGGCTATGCAGAGAGAATTGTATTTCAAAGGTATACCACTTAAAGTCTGTTATATTCCCATATTTCTCTTGCACTTACAAAAAAATAGCAATAACATAATTTTTGCCAATGTAGTTCATTTTCCATTTCCTCACATAATGTGCACTTCAGTGTTTAATTTCCCTTAGTTTCATCTAAACCATGTCCACCCTTACCTTTCCAATTTATTACACATATTACAATTGTATAAGAACAAGAAAATGCTTAGTTTGTGATTTAAAGACGGTAAAAGTAGTCACTCTAATTCTAATGGAATGTGTGTATTGCCCATTAGCTCAGAATATGCATATGGTGAGGAGGAACTGGCTCGCAGTGACATCACAGAGACAAACAAATTACCATGCAAATGAATTAAGGCTGTGATAATAGCATGCAATGACCCTTTTAGTTAGATGTGTAAGGGTCATATGACTAAGACTGGCTAGGGGAGTGACACCTGACACTTTGATCACAGGACATGCACTGACACACAACTAACTGGCTGCAAAAACCGTATATATACCAGCATGTTAGCAATTTGGGCCCAATTTTATGTGCGTTATATTATATTATATAAATAATATGTGGCAGTAAATACAGGAGTTTCTTTCCCCATTGTTTCATATCGATTCTATAGATTTATGGCAGAGAAGCAAATTTTTTTATTCAGCACAAGCATTAACCGAAAACGGGGATATTTTGTCAGTTCGGAAACTAGCATGGTAACCACCAGACAGCAGACGCAGTTAGTCTTGAAGTCGTCGAGCCTTAGATCCACACCTTGTATCCCTCCGCGATAACCTGCTGTTCGTATCAGCTACGACTAAGACAAACATACGCCACGTGGATTCATTCCTCGTATTTATGATTTAACAGAACGGTTTTAGGAATAGCGCTGCTGTCGCGTTAGTTCAAGTAGTCTTTACATCTAGAAAACTCATAGATAATCGCCAATGTTTAAGGTACTACATTTTGTGTTGCGCTTTGGTTTCGGCGTATCGCGGGTTAGTTATTGACGGCTTGTGTTTACACCAAGTTGGGACCTTAGAGTGGAGCGATTAAAGGGACTACATACTTGAATGAAGGTTTTACTGTCTATCCACCGCTAGAAAGACGCCAAATAAAAATAAATTATATGATTAATTAAAATGTATTTGTATAGTAGTCAATCATTTTAAAACAACAATTAATTGCAGTAATCAGAAAACTCGCTCCACTGCGCTGGGAATGTTTTGGCATTTTGTAACATTTAAACTGCACCACTAATTCTCTATTTTATTTATTTGAGAAGCAATTCAACTGCAATCTTCCTCAAGAAAGGAAAAAAAAAAAAAAAAAAAAAAAATCAATAAAAAGTAATTTAATTTATTTTCGGTTTACTTACCTATTAGAAAATAGCGTAGTATACTTCTCTAAAATTTTATTCGCTAATTAAAAGTATTTACTTCTGTTGTCTTAGGAACTGTTTGAGGTAGAACATTGAGGTTTTGCAGTCATTTCTTTATTTATTGACATTAAGTGTGCGAGTTTTCTAGTAAACTTATGCATAAAATTGAAAAAGAAAACAGTCAATTTTCCGTTTGAAGACATTGCTCGAAGCTACGATAAATCCGGATATGGCATTTAATTTTTCAGTTCTGATTCCATCTCTTAAACATTGCAAGCAATTTTTTTTCTCGAATGAAGTAAATAAAACGTAAAAAATAGATTTGGAATATGAGATTTCCGTCTTTCGGCGCACCTAAAAATATCTAGCAGCTATAATCACGCATTTGGAAGCTTAATTTACTGTTTATTGCAGATTAACCGTTATTATGCAAGTCCTAAATTTGTTTAGTCAGTATGTCTTTTTTATGGACAATATTTGGTCGTGACTTCAAGATCAGTACCTGGAAGAAGTCAGAGAACAAAACACTGTCGACATCCTGGATGCGCGCGTCGCTGTGGCCTGTCTAGCTGCGATTGTCTAGCTGCGATCCTGTGTGGCACTTCGGTTCCCTCATTTCATCCCTGCCTCCTGGGGGATGGTAGCCACAATAGGTCGAAATGAGCGAGGTGTCCCCCTCGGTGTCCGTACCCTTTTATCTAAAACTAGTTGGTGTGGCCATCAAAGGACTTGAGAACATTTGTGTCAACATTTTTAAGGTTATGTGAGAATGTTGATCATTTATACTCTACATTTTAAATGTCAAACATTGCTACTATTATATTGTTTGTTATTATATATTATTGTTGTTATTATTAGTTTTGGATTAATTGTTTCAACGAATACAAAAATGCGTTGACTTAAACGGGACTATTTTAAAAAAATTAAATAATTTAAAATTTTAAAAGCAATCCTTATTTGATTTTCTAAACATTTTCAGCGTGACCCTCGCATAGAAGTGCAAATAAAGGTAAACACACCGAATTAGTCGGCTCCACCTGAAGCATCTTAACAAAGACACCAACCTTAGGACTCGAACCCATGCATCACTGACGTCCACTCTGTAAGACCAGGATGTTAAGGACTTGTATAAACAACCACAAGGTAAATAAATCAATAAGTGCATAAACACATGAATAAACGGGAGATAAAGCTGTAAGGAAACGTAGATAAATAAAGTTGTCTGTGACACGATCACAGCAGGCGACATGTTTGCAGAACGCAGTGCGCACGCGTGCAAACAATAGGGGCCCAGCGTAGGAAGAAACTGGCTGTAAATTAGACTGCGGGGGTCTCATGTTTAACATCAGGGACTGTGTGAGTTTTTATTTATGTTCCACCAAGGTGAGAATGAGAAGGGGTTCGGAGGGGGGGGGGGGGGCGGGTGCATGAATGTAAATATAAATATTAATGAATGAACAGAAAAACAGTATCTGTGATCGTGATGGTAATTTATATACAAGTAACGTTATAGAAATATATCGACCAGATAGGCATGGTATTAGAATTAGAGAGATCTTCTCTGCTGTGTTTGGAGGAAGACATCACTAATTACGATGAATTTTGTATAAATAGAATCTAATCATTAGTCACCTAATTAGAGGTTTTTATTATATCGATGAATCAAAAAATAGGTGAGGATTTTGACTATTATAAAAACCTGGTGTTATATTCACAACATCATTTAATCTCTAGAGATTATTACTTTCTCTACTACGTCTAGTAGAGTAGGGGAAGTATTGTACTCGACCCAAAATTTCAATATCGAGGTTTCACCGGAAATATACAGCACTGATTTTCTTTTTCACTTATTTCAAAAGGAATGCAACTGCAATACTTCCGAAGCAAAATACTATTTATAGCGTATTTATTTTATATTTAAAAGCCCATGTATATAGCCAAAAATATACAGAAATAAGGATTAATTATCAGACTTATCCCTAAATGACACTTAGTGACTGTCAAAAATCACTAGTCTGAAGTTCTCTCAGTATACGACTTCAAATAACCCCGGATTTAGGGACAAATCGCCACAGTTGTCAACACTGTCGCAGACACATTTTTTTTTTCTATTAACGTCCTCCAACATTGTGTCATATCGGACGAAATTCGTCTTCTCAGGGTAGGGAAAACCTCGGAAAAAAACCTTACCCGGATAACTTACCCTAAGCGAGATTCGAACTCGCGACCTCTTGAACGTGAGGCAGACACGCTAACCATCACGCTACCGAGGCGGGCGTCGCAGACACACATTTCATAAGTAAATCGACTGAGTGAGCAGATTATGAGTATGTGTTTATGTTCTTAAGATGCATCTTTACGGAGTTTGTATATGTACTGAGCTAGGGAAAGTGACACATGCAATCTGCAGTGTTAGTTTGTTTTCTACAAAACCAGAATATCTCCGTAGGAGATGGTCAGAGACAAAAACGTAAGATACAAAATGTGTTCCAAATGTTGAGATCTAGCAGTGTAATGACTTACTCAGAATTCAATTGTGACCATGCAGCGCTTCTGTGCATCGACGATCCAATACACCTAACCTCAAAACGTCTGGTTTAGAATTGCCTCTCTGCTACACTTCTTCTGCACGTTGTTTTACTGCATTCAGGATAACGGATACGTCACATTGGATTTTCCCTCCTGTTCTTCCTGAGATAGCGCATCTCTGAACTTGAATCCATGGAGTGTATGTGTTTTATGGATGGTTTATTTGATAAAAGCTGTAATGCAACATATGCAAGCCTCTCCACGAGACATACATCTCGCACCTTGGTTGCCATGGAAACAAATGACACATTGCGCTTGTCTGCTGTGCAGCTGCTTCCAGGGTAACCCCCGCAGAATTACTTTGCAATGCAGTCTGTGTGTAAATGCATTCTGCGACAAGTCTGCCACGTTGCATGACGGGTAACTTTTACCATGCACCCCCCGCGGTGATCGTGTTTTGTTTCCGCACCCCGTGTTTAAATGTTAAGATACAATTCATTACATGAAGATGGCAATCGAGCGCACTTTCTTAACCACGTTTGCACGCAAGTGTTAAAACTCACTTGAGAAAGTGGATCCCTATATTCTATGACAAACAGTTTTTATGAGTGTGTTCTTCCATTAAGGCATTTTTAACTAAATGATAAACGCCTCAGGAAGCTTTTACGTGTATTTGTCACTGCATTTGATAAAACACTTGACGTTTTGCATTGACATGACTTTCTCTACTGCTGCTGAACAAAATATCTTTATTAAAACGTATCACTTTCCCTGCTACTAACTTACAGTAAGTAAGTCTTATATTCCACACAAAAATTCGATATCGAGATTTCATTGGAAATGCATCTTTTCAGACTATCGGAAAAAAAAAAAAAAAAAAAAAAAGGAAAAGAAACAAAACAACAACAAAAGAAAATCAAAATTCTCCATCCCTAAATACCCTTTACATGCAACATTTTTACTTCTACTACATATAAGTATTGTATTCCACTCAAAAGTTTAATGTCGACATTTCACCGGAAATATACCCGTGTGTGTGTCTGTGCGTGTGTGTCTGTGTGTATGTGTGCGCGCGCACCTGTAGACAACTACTGAAAAATGAAAAGTCGGTTGAAAACCAAACTTGCTATTAAAGTTTAATTTCTTTTAATGATGTGACATGAACATTTCAAAGAAAATTCTTCCACCCTAAACTACCGTTTACATTGAACATTTTTCGAAATGTTGATTTTCTCGAAAATGGCTGTAACGATTTTGATTAAAGTGCCATATGTTTAAGATATTTTTATGGCCAAACAAATGTATATTTTGAATTTTCTAGCTATAGCTCTTGTAGTCCTCTTTACTCTGATGAATTTTCAACGACTGGTAAACCGTAAGAGAGAGACCAAATCTTACTGTACAAATGTAGATCTTGCTCAAACACAATTTATGTCCATACACAATTTTTTTTTTTTTTTTTTTTTGTAAAGTGAACCACTTCGGAGATATTCCTTGTTGTTTGTGTGAGTTTCGGAATACTTGACTTCCGTCAAATGGAATATCCCATATTCCCCTTGCACCTACAAGAAAATTCGGAATAACATACTCGCAATTTTTGTAAATAAGTATTTCAAATAACACGAAAATGTAGGAATAAGAGTTTGTAAGAATAGTTAGTACAAGAGTAGAGAAACTCGTGTGAGTTCAACACATCAGATTTTTTCAAATTAGATTTGTTGTTGCGGTAGCTATGTCACCCCTTTCCCCCCTCCGGAGTAATATATTAAGGAATGCCATGATTTAGCTTTCGTTATACAAGTAAATTTAATGGCCATAATGATACTTTAATCAAAATCATTAAAGAAATTTTTGAGAAAAATAGTGACAAATTTTGTATATAGGGTAATTTGGGATGGGGGGGGGGACTTTTTTGAAAATCTGCATATTACATCCTTTAAAGATGGTAAAATTTTTCATCGGATATTTCGTTTTTGAATCTCGCTGTCCACAGAAATAGTTAGACAAACAGACAAGACGCTGTTATGGGATATTTTCTTCAAGAATCTTTGTGTCACAGAGAAGGGTGGATTTTCTATAAAAAAACCTCTGTCGTATCTTACTAAAAAATTAAGTATAATATTCTAGTTCGGTATTTATCTAAACACATGTATTTTTATCTATACATATATCTTTTTGACTCAAGAGGACCTTAAAACATGTATTTTCGAAGAAATCTCCATATCGAATTTTTTAATTCAATACATATACTCTACCTCTGTATATATATAAGTGATGGGAAAAGTAAATACATAATTTCTTCACAGTTTTCACCATTGGATCTCCCCATGATCACACCTACTCCTGTAATCCAGTAATTAAGATTCCTCGCACGTAGGTAACACTATTACCGGCATTCGCGGGCTCACTTGCCGACAACAATGTTTCCACCTTACGGTCGCGCGTGCACCTGCACTGCCAGTGTTTACTTGTGAGTGACGGCGTTAGATGTAACGTAATACAAACAGCAACCTGGAAGGTTGTTGTAGCCCTGAAGAGAAGGGCTTGTGCGGGGGAAAAGCTTGACCGCCAGGTCGAGTGCGGAGGTTACCAAGAGCTCTGCAAACACCAATATTAACCGAGAGAGGGAACATCCAGTTGTGCAGGTAATGAAAACCTCCCTCTGCACCATATATGCGGGTTTCGTTACCGGCGTCAGGTATGCACGTGGTTTTGTTAATTATACCTTGTGCAATCATGTATCATGTGGCCTCTGGTCATCCAGTTACCCTTGAAAACTCTGGCTAAAGGTATCCTATGTATGGATAATGTTGTCGTTTCCTTGGGAACATAAGGGAACTCCAAAACGTGCGGTTTATTTGGTGGTTACTGAATAAAGGACCTTCCACGTTTTGGGCTACTTTCTTTACAGTCTTCTGCAGACTTTTCTTGCTGAAAACTTGTTTCTCTATTTCACGTCAATCTACTGCACATACTTATTGCGTGGTAAGTGTGTGTAGACCGACCGACTAGCCGGGTGAAAAGATAAGGAGCAAAACTTAACGGATTAGCAATCTCAGGTAAAGTGCAGGTATTTTGGTTGCTAATTGAAGACATTATAATGAACAATATTACATCAGTATTTCAGTTATTTTCTGACATAATTTTACTTATTAAGAATAATATGTGTCTTATTAGGCGTGACATAGAAGGCATGAAAGAAAGTGAGCCATTTTATGATAACGAATGGTGTACCGGAACCAATTACAATACTTTCTGCAAGCCCAATTACCTCATAGTACTTAGGCTAGTGGGTCACATATTGAGGTGTGTGAAGTAAAATGGATAGTCTATTCCACAGGCGTTATTTATTTCGTAGCGCATTTACGAGCAAGCAAAAAACATCAGGTAGTGCACTATGTAATTGGGTTTTGCTAAAACTGTTAGATAAAGAGAAAACAACTAACATACCGTCGTATATAATTAGTAAGGTACAAATAATGAAAATATCTGCGCTTATACCTCTAACAGCTGCTTCGAGTGATTAGATAAGTCTTATGTTTGACGCCCCGGTGACTGAAAATGAAAGAAAATACTGCTTCGCATTTCTCAAACAAGAAGAAAAGTGAAGTTACAATGTTATCCAAATCACATCAGCGAAGTGAGAATGAGGATTGAAGTGAATCGTTTTAGGGAAGTGACAGCGAGAACTGAACTGAATCACAGCAGTGAAACAATTTAGTTCAGCTTTCACTCGCACTTCACTAATGATTTAGTTCAATTCTCACTGTCACTTCACTAATATAATTTTCTTCAGTTTTCACTCCCACTTCGTTTTAGTTCAGTTTTTGCTGTAAACTGATTTTCGCTAGTGTGTAGCGGCGAAAACAACGCGAAAGCAGTCTCTTTTTTCTTCAACTTCACTCACTGGGGCGTCGAACACAAGTGGTCTCTAATCTCTTACAGTAGCAGCAATCACTGTGCGTGACAACTGTCGTCACAACCTCACTCGGAGAACAGACTGAATAACCAGCGCATATGTATTTCAGATGAAATCTCGATATCGAATTTTTCAGTGAAATCGAATATTTCCCTATTTACCCCACGTAGTAGAGATATCAAAAATATATCGTATAAGTTTGGAGTGTGTATCTTCTGTGAATCTGGAAATGGAATTTTTGCTTAGAATGTCATACATTTTTTACCAGTAATAGGTAAATGGTTCAGGTATTCAAAACAATTAATTCCAAACTTGTGCAAAATCCATAAAATCTCGCCCTATTATTGTCATATTTTAGTTTTAGGAACTTTAGCTCTGCCTGTTTTATATAACTAAGAACCGCCTCTTTCTGGGCATAACTTTTATATGTATTTTTCAAGTCTTATAAAGTTATTTTCCAATAAATACTGGGAAACACAATATCATACGAGTTAATTTCGTCCGTTCCCTAGTAATTTCGTCAAGTTTTAAGTCTTCCAGCATCTTTTCTTTTTAATTTCTTTCCTCCTCCTCCTTCTTCTTCTGAACTTTGTTTTCAGGATGTGAAATTAAATTCTGCCTGCCCTTGTGTGTGTTTACAATGCCACAACTTTTCAAAGTATTTAAGTGACATTATATTAAAAGATTCGCAGTCGTAGGAAGGGCCGCCAACATCTTATATGTCTCGGAAGATATTAACATTTGGAGAGATATTTACTGCCTTCCTTGAAACTTCGCAAGTAACTTCTTCTAAAGGAACAAAATATTAATGCTGCTCTTGGAATAGAATCCACTAAACGAGGTAATTAATATATCGAAATTCAAAATTAACCTCTTCAATCTATACAATAAAGTAATTAAAATATTTCCATTTGTCTTTCTAAAGTTGGTTGTCCTTATACTGATTTAGGGGTTGAAATGGGACCAAAATAGTTTTAAAATCTTTTCTATCTTCGTTATTTTGTTTTAGAATCTTTTACATTTTTTAATATGTCGAGTATATCACTGTGGCTACGTTCATTCTTTAAGGAATTTTATATTACTTTTAAGTATTATACAAGGGATATTTTTTTTAACTTCCGATGGCGCCTACAGGTGGTCCAAGTAATGATAGTACATGGGGGATCGTATGGTATCGTATTATGCCATCTTGTTTCGTTATGTGTCCACAGACGCCATGGTGTTAGGCAACTGTACCTCTGCTTCGATACGTGATGGACAGATAGCAGCATGTACAACTGTCCTTCCAGACCTTAGTGTTGGGATACCTATTCTGCAGCTTCTATACGTGGCGGGTAGATGGCAGCTTCGACACGTGTCTACAGAGGTGCTGTTAACGTACCGCTATTTCGATAAGTAACGGCCAGATGGCAGTTTCGTCATCTGTCTTCAGAGGTCTTAGTGCTAAGCAATTGAACCTTTGCTTCTACATGCACCAGCAGATGACATTGGAGCAGCGATGTGCAACGTTTGTAAAATAGGGGAGATTGGACTTACCTCCTTCCAATTTATGCGGACTGTGCCACTCACAAAGTCAAAGTTCTCTTTGCAAGCCCAAGGTATAAAAAAAGCGTTTGACATATTCGTATTTGAGAAAAAATATTGGCAAATTCAAACAAGCAATAAAGAATATCTCGGAAATGGTTCACCCAACAGAAAAAATTTATTTTATTTAAATTGTGTGTTTTAACGAGATTCACACTTTTTATTTAATAGATAAGCTTTCTTCTACTGTTTACCATTTATGTAAAAATCATCCAAAATGAAGAGGTCTTCTGAGGATGTTCCCAGGAAATTCAAGGTGTAACTAAGTAACTGCCATGGAATCGCATGTTTGTGTCCGTCACTGTATACTAACAGCTTGGGAGTTTACATATCATAGGTAGGCGGAAGCAGTAGCCAATTACGTAAACGTCTCCAAGGAGACAAGGTTGGACATCGCTGCATTAGGGTGTCAGAGCTCTAGTCTACCTGTGTGTCAGACATTACCTGTGGATTATCTGCGTTGTTTACCTTCTTGACTGAGGAACACCAGGAGAAACCCTCAGTGAGATTGGCTGGCCCACGGGATTTGAACCCGGGCCACATGCATTACCGCTGAGCCACACTAAAAGGTTGTATCTGTTTCTCGTATTACAGAACATCCTTCGGTCTAATCATGATGTGGTTCCATTAAACCGCGCGGTATCCACGTGGTCCTTTGGACTGAATGGGGTGGTTAAGATAAAAGGTAACTTAATTAGAACCATCCTCAGTGCCCTCGCACCTCCACAGTAACATTTTCGCGTGCACTATCTAAAAGCCTGCACATCGCTAATATATTGACGCTGTAAATGCCTTCCAGGCCGTTAATTGCTTGCCATAGAACTTTCGGCCAAACTGAGGTTAAGAAACCAAAGAATTGCTATTTAATTTCAAGCAACACATTTCTTATGCATAAGTAAAGCATGCATCCGGAAAACAATGCAAGCATTTTAGCTTTCTCTAGCATCTACTGTGGGCAGAAGTATTGTATAACCTCAAAAGTTCCACATCACAACTTCACCTAAAATATTCGTTCAAAGTTCTCCTATTCCAAACAAAGAAACAGGTTTCGTCTTCGAGTACACCAACAATTGGGGGGGGGGGGGAAAGAACTTCTAAGAAACAATAAAATTTATGCTTCGTGTGTTTTTGATGAAAAGCTTCATAAATAAATCTCACAAAACCAAGGGAACGTAAACTTCTTACAGGATTTGAAGCTTTCACGGCGAGAATTATTAATTAGCACTTCTCGGGTTACCACCCGTGTAATATCTTTAAAATTGTTCAAGTCTTTGGCCATAATGGAATCCATGATCATCATGAAAGGAATAATTAATAAACAAATGGCAATCTCCACTCATGGCCTTCATTGGGAACTACACAAGAAATAAACGGCCACCTCAAAATCATGGCCTTCTTTTAAGTATCCCTGTCCAAGCTGTGCTCAGTCGTAGGCCGTTGTCGGTATAAAATTATTTGACTCTAATTTAATTTCAGTCGCCTCTTTTACGAGTCTGTCGTATTGTCGGTTACCGCGGTGTAAATCTGTGACCTGGTCAAATAAAATGTATAATTTATGTATTGATTTGATTAGCGAGTGCCATGCCTAGCTGTTCTATACCAGGTGAGTCAGCTGCCCCTTATTCTCGAGTTTTATGCAATCCGCATTTTATAGTCCAGCATGAAAACATCGACCCCATTACTAGGTTCTACCCGCGTATTTAACATGGATATTAAACACTCGCTGAAATTAGTACTAATATAGATGTTATCACATCGCTTTTTAATATATTCGTAATTAGCTGACGTTTGCACTTCTGCAAATGTTCACGGAACCAGCGAATATCACATCTTAAACGGAATGTTCACCTCACACGTTACTAGGTAGCTCAGTTGGAACGGGCGCAAGACTCCGAAGTAATCTGTCTGCTGTGAAGGTGGTTCGAATCACCTGCATATACTATTTTTTTTTTTACCGTGCAATCCTCACAATTTGCAAACTGTTATTCTGAAAACTGTTATTATATTCATTTTGATTGTTTTATTTGTTTTGTGACATTGTTTGATGTTTCTTTATTGGTGAACTACAATTATGTAGTTGTTTAAACACACCTATAGGTAGGTGCAACTGAAATAAGGATCATTCATACACATTTCAACACAGAAAGCAAGGAAATTACATTGTCAGAGTTTAACATGGAAGTTAAACTCAATTTTGCACACAATGAATAATTGTGCTTTTAAAAATGCAGACAACCAAAAACGATTTGAATTATAATGTCCTAAACCCTCAGGGACTTCATAATTAGATTATTGTGAATTCGGTTTCCAAGTTTTGATGAACATAAAAAAAATATTTACATTGCTGAGACTTGAACCTGTGTCACTGGGGGTTAAGCGCAGAGGACCCGTCACAATCCTATTCAGCTATTTCGAGACTTGACTGAAAGCACGTACCACGTCCAATAGTAGGACTTGCATGCCTGGCGCTATGCTATTGCCACCTCGCAAGTTTTCGCGCTTGATTTAGCCTTTTAAGACAGTTTTAATCATTTGCTGGGCGATTTAATATTATTACTTAAATGGCAAAAGCTGTTATGCATATTGAGATGCACGAGGCATAGTTCACGCAAAAATGTAAATAAAATATTTAATAATATGTCCGTTTTGACTGTACGGGTCCATGATGGATGAGGCGTGTCTAAATTATTCCTAATTTTTGGCAACCAATCCCTGCTCTAAGTACAAGAATCCGCCATTTTCTTTTTAGCTGACGGTGTTAGTGTACTCATATGATAGGTCCATTTTTTCCGAGGCGTTTACTGAATTACGTTGCTATGTGCACTCTAATAAAAAGTTTGTAAAATTGGCTGGGAACCGGAATTCGCTCTCAGTAAACGAGTCGTATGTTTTTGAGGTGTACTTTACCGAGGAGTACGTTCTGTCCCTTAAAGCACTGTTGCTCTCAATTTTGCGCATTCCTCTCTTTAAGAATGTCAAGCAATACATTTTAGTAAGCGCAAAACTGGACTAAGGCGCACATGCCGTTAGGTGGGTGGCCTACCTTCCAAAAAAATAAGGCGCGGCTGACTCACCTGGTACAGCTAAACACGCTATGAAATCACCCAGTAAAATCGTGATATAAATATCATTTGCACCCACAAAATTTATTTGCACAACAGGAAAAAAATCGTAATAGCTATCAGCCGTCTTTAAATTTTGCGGCTATCATAAAAATCGGAGCTGTAATTTTTAGCCTTTTAGGCTTACGTGCGGCAGATTGAACAAATTGCAACAACACCCAGTTATCAAATACAGGTGTTAGGTTTAGAATAAGAAATTCCAATGATGTATTCATCTAGCGTGAAGCGTAAAGGAGATAACTTAACATTATTGAATACATTATCTGCACAATCTGGCAACAGAGAAGGACTTAACATGCGAATGCTTTGTTTACTAATCGATTTCTGCTAACATGGATGCGTTCACACCTACAAGTGAAAGTTGAAATTAGACAGGGCTTGAAAAATGTTTTCAACACGTATCTGTGTGTTTATCACCTACTGGAAGTAACAAGGGGAGGTATGGTTTTCATCACAATATCTGGTGAGTTTGTTTTTACTGTCAACATTCCTGTCCTTTCGATCTATACACACACCAAAGTTGCGAAGCGTTTGTTCACAGGTGCATTCCAAGACACGCTAGAATCCAATTGTATAATATTATTTTGTGGCTAACGACTTATTTTGACAGTCAGGCACTCGAGTAATTTTAGTTTTTATTTGTGCAACTCTACACTATATAGGAAAATGGTAAAACAAGTTCAGAAGTCGCCTTTAAACTGCAAATTTATACCTTTAGCATCTTGTATAATCTCTTACGTTACAAATATCATGTACGTATTTAGTAATTCTTGTGCAGTTTATCCGTGTTCTCTTATCTATTACCATTCTTGCCTAAAATGAAATGACAGTTGTAAATTAGTGGACAAAGGTCTAATCGACAGTGACCTTATCCAGGTTACAACACATAATAACATAAATATGGAGTCAGAAAAAGACTCAGATTACGAATTGACACCATGATGGAAGTAAGGCGCTATAAATACCTGAAGAAGCCCCATCTAGGGTGGGCCCCCGACCTGGTCCTTAAACAGTTTTAGTGTTTATGGCGTGCTTTCAAATTATATAACTTGGGTGCCTAAGGAGCTAACAGCCTTCTAATGGTTTGTGTTCTTAGCGGTGCCGGAAAAGGTATTTACTGCTTAACGCACTCGTGTCAATTGTTTTGTCTGCGTCTCTGTATTTGTTATTTGTCTAGTATCTGCTTTTAACCAGTGTGCTTTCTTAACGTTTCTAACAATTATTTGCTCTTTGGGTTATCGTAGCTGGTGACAAATTTTAATAAATGTTTCCTTGAGGGTAATTTTATGAAAAGATACCTTTTGAGCTCATTTGTGTACGTGAGATTGGTTCAGGAACTTCTCGGCTTGGGTACACTGAAGTAAAAAAGGTGATTTTCTAACGTACTGACCTTAGAGGCTTAATTTTTTGTAAAGGCATTCCTAGCAACTAAACAAATGTGTGTAGTAAATTTCAGTATCTAATCCCATTCTTATATTTTAATTCATTTATATCAATTTTATGTGGTATAATCAAATCTAACTTCTCCAATAGATCTCGAACTAAAAAGTTGATTTTTAAAATTATTTATATCTCTTATTACCTTTGTAACAAATTAAAGTATGGAAATTTCCATATAATACATAGCTTTCGTAAAAAAGTTAAAGTCGGAAAGTGTAAAAATGCCATAAAAGAACAGCGCATTATTATCTTAATTATTTTATTAAAATTATAATCAATATCAATCAAAATTACAATCGGACCATATTCTGAACTATGTTGGTACAAATTTTAGATCTGTAGCTCGATTTTTGTGGGAGAAGACAGATTTTGTAATACGAGAAAATAACAGAAGGAGTTCTTTCCGAGGAAAATAACTTCTATATGTATATGTCAATAATTAAACTCAAATGACCTAAACACACTAAATTATTTCAAAAATAAGATCAAATAGACACGATCAGCTTGTAAACACAGAAATCTGCCAAGCCAAATAGAAGCATCGTAAATAACTTCAGAAATCAACAAACGACCAAGGAAAAAATGCAGAACTTGTTCAACTAGGCTTCGGTGAATGTATAGGCAGAAGAACACTTAGCGCCTTGTTTAAAGCAATTTATACCAAGGCTTCCATGAAATGCAACATGTGGGCACACCCATTTAAAAGACAGAGGTACACCGCTTTAAAAATAGCGTCCAAAATATGCCCCCCCCCCCCGCCCTAGGAGATTCAAACTTGGCACGTATAACCAATAAGGCATGGTGCATTTTTTTGTTTTTGTTTTTTTTGTTTTTTGTTTAAACCAAACAGGGTAAACTATCACTTCAATGTTCGCTAAGGGCAACAGGCGATTGTGAGGCAGTTTCTGACTGCTGTTTCAGTCCTCAATTTGATTTTAAGCTTCTCAACAACCGTTTAACATAATGAAATGAACTTTTGACACTGAATACAGTAATGTTTTTGAAACATAATCGATGTGAAATTACTCATATACGCAACAAATTGATGATGCACTTGCTATTTTCCTCTAACTGAATGCACTAATACACACTTCTCTTTTACTGACGTCAACACAGTGGCTAGCTTACGTGATATTACAACTCAACTGCTTTCTTCTCGTAACCTTGACTCAGTCCTTTCACCGTCTTTCTTCATTTTCTCTGTCTTTCATACACTACCTCCGACAAACGCAGCTGAGACATACCCAAACTAAGAAATGATTAAATCCTGTCTGTTTCTCACTCTGTTGGTTGCTTCGCCTCGTTGTATAGGGAGGGTGACATAACACGAACTTTCTCGCCAGCTGCCAGATACTTCTCGAATAACCTAGGAAAACCCCTTTGGTTCTGCCGCTCTGATTGCGTGAGGCAGCCTGACCTTGAGAGTCTTTCACGCACGTAGCACAAGTGAGGTGGGGTAGAATTGAAAACCCCAACATGGCATAGGTATATATTTTGAAAGCTGAGGGTTTTCTAGTACTTTAAGCATAAAAACAAAGTATCAAACAAGTACTCGATGTTGTTAATGCAGATGGCCCTGGCAGTGTCAAATAGTACAAATCATATGTGAATGGCATCTAGCCACCACCAAGTGATGAAATCATTAGCAGATGCACACACACATAAATGAGGTGAAGTCGATTTGTCGTGGGGGTGGAAAAGGCCAGCACACAGCCTGCCTGTCAGTGCACGACGTGCAATCAATCTTCATAAGATTAATCACAAAAGTTGCGATGCTCTTAAGCTACCCACCCTCTTGGTAAGAGAGCCCTTCAACAAAAACTGTAGCTATCGTCGTGCAAGATACCACGCTCTGTTGTTAACCTTTGTAAAGAGGTGCTTGTCTCTCTCGCAGTGTTTGCTCCAACCTTGTTTCTGTTCCCAAGTCCCGAGTTCGCTTCTGGGATTCATTTCCTGCCTCTCGTCCTGGTTAAGCATTTAATAATTCCTAATTCTAGTGGGCGCATGCTCAGAAGTGTACAAAGGTTAGACCTGCTCTCGTTATCATGCTAAATGTGGAGATGATTCTGTCTTTCACCCTCCACCTCCCTCTTTCACTCTCTCAATCACATGTTATCTGGTGTTAACAAAAATATTTATAACCACATAAGTAAAACAATTTTACTTATCTACTATAGATACATAAGTGCATCCCATGCAAAATATCGATATTAAAATGTCTCTTACAAACTCTTATTCCTATATCTTCTTTGTTAGTTGACAAAAACATTTGCAGATTTTATCATATTGCTTATTTCCTTGTAGGCGCAAGGGGAATATGGGAATACAGTAGACTTTGAGCGATAGTCAAATGTTTTAAAGCTTTGAGATTCTGTTGCCTTTGCCCACTTAACATATAAAAAAATTAACAACGATGATCCTTTTCACGAAAGTTCTAAGTTTTCCGAAATTCACACACATAACAAGGTATATCTCCGAAATGGTTCATCCTACAAGAAAATTTATTGAGACATAAATTGTGTATTTTAGCTAGATCTACATTTTTTTGTATAGTATGATTTGGTCTATCTCTAACGGTTTACCAGTTATGCAAAAGTCGTCCAGAGTAAATACGACTACAGGGGCTATAGCCAGAAAATTCAAGATATACATTTCATTTGTCATCAAAATATGTGAAACAAATGACATTTTAATCAAAATCGTTAGAGCCATTTTCAATAAAATCAAAATTTTCGAAAAATTTTCCATGTAAAGGGTAGTTTAGGGTGGGCTACTTTCTTCAAAATCTTCGTGTCGCATCCTTGAAAGACATTAAACATAAATAACTTTGGTTTTTAACCGACTTTTCTTTTTTGAGTTATGCTATTCACAGTCTAAAACACACACACACACACACACACACACACACACACACACACACACACACACACACACACACACACACACACGGACCCTTTTCTAAAAATGCTTTTTTTTTTGATTCAGGGGGCCTCAAAACCTATATTTCCGGTAAATCTCGACATCGAATTTTTGGTTGGCATACAATACTTTCCCTACTTAGTGGAGAAAGTAAAAATTAATAGTTATGGAATCCACAGGTTTGAGATAGCAGGAATTGAAGTGGATTTTGATGTAGTTGAATTTCGTAATTTCTCACGGAAATGTTTATTAGCCATACATTGTATGTTTTAAGGAAGTAATTTTTTTGTGCAAGTATCTGTGTATATTTGCTATATTTCTCATTTGTATACAAAATTAATTCCGAATTAAGAGGGCTTAACAAGCTATTTTATTAGTCATGTGTGATACTTAAATCTGCATTCTTTAGCCATTTTGGAAAAATTGAAGAATAAAACATTTTTTCATGTAAATGATAATTTGAAACGAGATGCTGTGCTTGAATAAAAAGGTTTATTTATTCAAACTTTTATTTTTGAGTCATATTGTTCAGACACACACAGCTTTTTCTAAATATGCTTACTTTCTTATTCAGAGGTGCTCAAAACATGTATTTTACGGAAATCTTGACATTGGATACTTCGGTGGAAAGCACTCATACTTTTAAAAAATTATTTTGTTGTTTAACGACGCTGTCAATTGCCAGGATCACATCAGCGTCGCCGGTGTGCCGGAATTTCGTCCCGCAGGAGTTCTTTTACATGCCAGTAAATCTACTGACATGGAGCTGTCGTTTTAAGCACACTTTAAAACCATCGGCCTGGGCCAGGTTTGAACCCGCAACCATGGGATCAATAGGCCAGCGTCTAACTAACTGAGCCACCCAGACTATTTTAATTAGTGATTTATTGAATTAAATAAAATTAGAAGGACAGAGAAACCTAAGTATTAGTTTAAAGGTATTATTTTAGTGATAAATACGTATTAGTTATTCTAATAATTGTCAGAGGAGACAGAAAATATAAAAAGCATTGTCATAAGGACTTGTAGACCAGTTTTTGCTGGTATTAATTAGCCATATTAATTAGAGGAGGTATCGAGAAATGAAAACAAATTGCATCTACATAGGTGGCATCCCCTATGCTTCAGTATGAGGCAGGGCCTCTAAGAACTCTATCAGAGAGGGTGTACTTACGTCAATATTGACACTGCATGTTCATGAATGGAGAACAAGATAATAACACGTTTTTATCCGTTGCTCTTGTGTTAAGTTGTTGCAAAAGGGACTTAGATAACAGCGCCATGAGTGAGTGGGGGGAAGCTTAACTAAATTATCTTGTCACACACGGCCGTCTGGAGCGACATAGATAGCCATGCCTGATCAGTGTGAAGGCTGCTCTTCTTCAGGAGGCCTTGCCTGTATTATGAAATGTAAACATTACACGTAATTACATTGTTTTCGAGATGCATTGTCAGGCTGGTAGCGTCTCCAAATGGATTTTCAGGAAACTAGCTTGTTAATTAGCTTAATCGTGGCTCAAAGGATGACGCAACTGCTATTACAGGTTTTGGAAATTTACAGCCTTGCTACCCTATAGCGAGTTCACACATAATTCCTTCCAGAAGTGAGGTTAGAAATACACAACAGGGGAAATCTATCACATTTACATGTATTTCTCTATCTCTTCCTGTTGAAATTATTCTTATAAAACCATGTATTATACGTAAATAAACATTTTCAATAGCAATTACATATTTAGTGGTTATAAGAAGGGATAAACAAGGCTGAAGTAATAATCAAATGCTTCAAAACCTGGTCTATATACATTGACCTGCAGAATTCGTTCAAAATTAAGAGCACTAAAGCGTAAGGCAGAGAATTTAAAATAATAATTTTATATGCCAAATATTTTTGAGTAAAAATTTTTTTTTGAGTTTTTTGAGTTTGAGTTTTTTGAGTAAAAATAGCAGTTCTATTATTATTATTATTATTATTATTATTATTATTATTATTATTATTATTATTATTATTATTATTATTATTATTATTATTATTATTATTATTATTATTATTATTATTATTATTATTATTATTATTATTATTATTATTATTATTATTATTATTATTATTATTATTATTATTATTATTATTATTATTATTATTATTATTATTATTATTATCATTATCATTATCATTATTATCATCATCATTATCATCATCATTATCATCATCATTATCATCATCATTATCATCATCATTATCATCATTATCATCATCATTATCATCATTATCATCATTATCATCATCATTATCATCATCATCATCATCATTATCATCATTATTATCATTATTATCACTATTATCACTATTATCACTATTATTATTACTATTATTACTATTACTATTATTATTATTATTATTATTATTATTATTATTATTATTATTATTATTATTATTATTATTATTATTATTATTATTATTATTATTATTATTATTATCACCCAGGGAGCCTCTAAAACCTGATATCGATTTTTTGTTGAATGGAATGCAATAGACCGCGCTGTAGCCGAGTGGTTAGACCATTCGCTTCTTATCAAAGCGGTCCGGGTTCAATCCCAGGCAACCGCATGTGGGATTCGATGTGGACGAAAAGGCTGTGTCAACATCCGAAGGCCTACATCAAAATCCGATGAACATTATTGGCCTTTAAGTACATAATTAACATTTTGGTCTTAACTTTTCCTTATTTAAATCAAATGTTTTGAAATGTTGCACCCTTTTCTTTGTTTCTAATGGCTCGAGGGTTTGCTTAATCCAACATGTTTTAACTACAAATATTTACTTAATTTTAATTTACGTCCAATAAAACAAAAAATTATTTTAACAAATATTCGACAAAAATTTTCGTTTCAAGAACTTTATGCATATTCGATTTGCTTTTTAGCAGTTCTGGCCTCTGCGTGCTTACGAGCCTATTATAATTTATTAAAACAGTTAATACTTTTTCATTATTAACAGTATGGGTGGATAAAAGATCGTATAAATTGCATTCAAATGACTGGTCTGGCCATTATTTTTACGAAAGCTGATTATTCTATCCAGGTCTTGTTTATACAAGAAAACATTTATTCAGAAGTGTTTGTTTTACTTTTCGATGTAGAAGAATGCTGTTAATTCTTGAAAATTAAGCTCTTAATATATTTGACTATCATTTAAGCCTGCTATACTCTCCTGTTTCCATTTTACTTATAAGAAAATATGTAATAAAAGCATTTCTACAACGTTTATCTCAAGCTAGCTAGAGAAATTCATGATAAAGACTGATTTATTTGTAACATTTTGTTCTTTCAATATCAGATCTGATGTATTCTAGCATTTTTAAAAACAATACAATATTTCTCAATTATGAAAGACCCTGTTTAATTCTTGAATATATCAATGGAAAATATTTTCCATGTTTGAGAGTTCGTCCAGACAGAAGTGTTCAGTTCAGCATCCCATTAGGAACCTGTTGTGTCTCGTGAGGGAAGGACAGGTACTGGGAACCGGTAACTGACCCTTCACTTGCCGAGAAATAACGTGAATCCAGCTCGGTAAGTGACTTTCTTAGAGTCTCTCTTAGTCTTGGAGGCATCTTTGTTGTTCTTTGGATTGTTAACGAAATTATCACTGAAACCAAGTCACAAAGATAGCTTCAATAGTAATAATAATAGTAAAGAGATTTTTAATGAGGTAAATTAATGTTTATTTCGAATTATAAAGATATTTTATTTCCTACCAAATTGTGCTTATAGATAAGCGTTAAATAAAGAGTAAGTTAAAGTTCTGGAGAAAATACTATAATACTATTATACACAAAAAGCATTTACGTTAAGGAACTTAAGTTATTTTACTTTTAAGTGAGCCGAAGTATCGCGAAAACCTCAAATGGGGAGGTTTCCAATACAAACATAACCTCATTACGCAGTAATTTCTCCCAAGTAGGCGTGGGACTCTACAATCTACATTTCAATACTAACAACTGGCCCTATTTTCAATGTTTGACCCTGTAGGGCTCGCATAACACACGAATAATGCTAATTATAATTTCTGTAAAGTGTTTGAAACATCTAACAAACTTTCACAAGATTTTCCTCGTTTTAATATCGCTCAAAATTCAATAATAAATCGTACTAAATTCTGCCTGTACCCCAACCTGTTTTATGGTAATCTCACAATGCTCCACGTGAACAGCCAAAAATGTAAACGTGAAGAATTTTGACAATTTTTACCTAATGTCTATAATTACAACATAATATCATGCAGATTAAAACTAAATAAGTAAATGCTACATTCCTATTAATTCTACAAAGCAAACAATGGATGATGGTAATAACAATGTGAGATTCAGACACTCAAAACGTGTATTTCCGGTGAAATCTCGATATCGAATTTCTTTGGGTGGAGTGCAATAACTTCTCTGCCTGCACTATGAACGTGGTAGAGGAAGTAAAACCTTAAAGCCCATAGTAAAGTAAATGGGCAAGGAAAGAATATCAACAAAGCTCTAAATTATAGCCGCAAAGGGAAACAATAGGTGTGGTAAGAATAAGAAAGAATAGTTAAGGCAGTTGTACCTTGAAGTGAAGGTGATGGTAATAATAATAATGCTGACTCTTTTCCTCGGAATATAAATTGCCTACTTGCCTACTTTTAATAAGACTGTGTTTTAATATTAACATATTAAAAAATTACCTTTATTCTCAACGAAGTATTTTGTCAAATTTTTTTATCTAAATCCTCTATTTTTGCTTTCCTAACACCTTTTTTATGGTAGCCAGAAACTCGCATACACAAAATTTTTAACTCAACACCCTTAAAAATCATATATAGAGAAAACCTTTAATATGTTTTATACTCTAGTTCAAACCTAGTTTAAACTAGACTGGCAGATATTTTCACCTAAATTCTCCCGCCTGTTGTGGAATCATTATTTTTTCATTTTCTTAATAGTCGATATAATTAAAATAGAATACATAAGCTAATATAAAATAAATATTTCTTTCCTTCTTGGCCTTTCCTTTGGAACATATTGCCTTAAGGGAATGAAATGACTTCTTTTAGAATTTCTAAGGCTGCATAACTATAAGAAATAGACGAAACCTTTGTATACGAAAAATACAAATCACATTGAAATATAATTGTACATTGAATAACTTAGCATTAGCCCTTTTCGAAATATTCGTTGTTAGTATTTAAGTTATCCAAGGTTGAAATATGTAATTTATTTTCCGCGACTCTTTTTTCCATTCATATGTTTTCATAATATGTTTTGTTTTTGTAATTATACATTCTACTAAGTCCATATTGCTTTATCTGATATTGTTTCTGGTATAAAGATGGAATATAACAATGGATTTTTATTTGAATACAGTAATAGATAAGGGCCAATTGATGGTGTAAAGGGTACAGAAAATCGTGTGATTTTTTCCTTCTTTTAAATTCATGTACACATAGTTAACTAATTTTCTTCAGCAGCGAAACCTTTATAAACATTTTTAAGAATATTTTTCTACTTTCAGGTTATTCTTTAAAAATCCTTGATAATTTTTAGGAAACATCAGTTTCAGTTGATATTTACAGAGAAAATATTTAAATGAATTTTTAAGCTAACTGATTAATTTTATAATTATGTACTTTAGAACAAGGGATTTTTCAAACACATTAATGTATCCTATCCATTTTTATTTATTTTTTACCTGAATAGTTTGTTTTTATAGGTAAACATTTTAAAATATTTTGAAGTTCTTTAATACAATTTTATATTACGTGGCACGACCAAAAAGAAACTGCAAGGCTTTATCTAGTGAAATTTAAAAGAAAATCACTCCAGCATTCCTTAATTGTTTCACCCTTGAAAGGTAGTTACAAACTATGTAATATCTCCAGAACTTGAAAGCGAGAGAGATTAATTAAAAACAGAAGTTCAATATTAGCTTATATTTCACACTAGGTACAACAATTTAATAAATAATTCATCATACAAAGTTTCGAAAAGCACAGACCTTGTATATTTAAGGGAAAATGAGATGCATGATGCAGTTTCCTCTATGACACATCAATTTGATATTTAATATTATGTTCTTTGTTGTTGAGTGGTACGATATTTTCATCCTCTAGCTCTTTCTGTGCTGTCTGGTGGACTCGTTGCCTCAGTGGTATAACATACTTCATCTCAGGGTATGCGTGGGTGTAGTGTGAAAGGATAACACCAATTTAGTTGACAAATTTTAATTAATTAGTTTTAATAAGTTTTAATGCTGCTAAAATCTTTTGTTTGAAGTTGGCTGTCCGCTTAATTTAATTATTTGTTTAATAATAACTATGTGAGGCCTCAATTGCTCAAAGACAAAACAATTATAATCGGAAAGTTATCTCACATCAGCCACTGAACTTTTTAGCTCAAACGCGTCCCTGAGCTCTACTTCTATCACCTTACGCAACGTAAAAACACGAGATATATCAGAATAGTAATTTAATATAGATTATACGCTCTTTTCTTAACTTAAACTCCGCCTACATATCGCTACCTTTACCACTATCAATGTTCCTACTTTATCCAATCCTAAATCACTACGTATTTGTTTCTGAAACATAATTTTTCAATCCGTGTATTTCTTCAATCCTAAGAATCTGTTGCCACTCAAATCCTAAGTGCCTGTTAACAGCCTGTTACACGGTCGCCGCCAATGATGCATTTCATTAACATGAAATTTTGAGAAAAGATTGACGATTAAGAAAATATCTTATCTTCCTTACTTTTTGTATGAAATAGATCTTGAAAGACATCCCGCTACATCCTGTAAATATTTTAAATACTTTCCGCGGTAATGACGCAAATCTTAAATTGGCAGGATAGGGCATTTAGTCCTTAAAAATTTTGTTTTTATATCCAAAAATATCCTAAACTTTTATCTTGAATTACATGCTATGGCTTTTGATGCCACAACCCCTTAAGTGTTTATCACGCAACAATTTAAATGCCCAAGAAGACAATGCCTTTCACTCTACTTTGTTTTATTCTGTTTATACGCGCCCTGAACATGACATAATTAAATTGATATGGTAGATTTTTATATTATTATTTAAATAATATATTAATATTTAAAAATTACGAGTTTTACATTCTACTTAAAGTAAGATACATTTTCTCAACAAGTATTAAACATTTCTGCAAGAAATTTAAAGCAAATTTATATTATATGGAATCACGTGATTAAGGTTTTAAAAATAACAATTTGATGTAATATATGGATAAAATTCTTTTGTAAATCATGGTTAATTATAACGCTTTTAGACACCGTTTAATGAATAAGTAGCTCAGGATTTTAATTTTCTATTACAGTAAACGGATGCAGGTAGGAATTAAAACGGTTTACGGAATAACACGGTAGGAACACAAAGGAAAACCAAGGGCACGCCGAAGTGATAAACTGAATGCGATAAAATTGGGAAAAAATAAGCATCTTAGAATCTATTTTATAAGCAGATATTCAACGATAATGATATAACGTAAATATGCTACCAATCTGTATCTTTTCTAACTCGTCAATTTAAAAAGGCAACCTAAATGCAGCTGTAAAAGAAATCAGAAGAGAAAGTCATATGGTGATAATATATTTACTGCAAATAATATAGAAAATAAGCGAATTTAACCTTCCAAGTTATCTGACTTTCATAGATTTGGAAAAAGCATTTGACAGACTAGATAGAGGTAAACTGTGGTAAATAAGGGAAAACGTGGATACCCAAATCACGTAACAATGTTTGTATAATACTTGACGTCCCCAAGGGTGCACTTTATTGCCCACGCTTTGTAATACTTACATAGATGACTATCCGAAAATGGAAACAGTGCCAAATAAACAAGAAAAAATATTTTAACATGTGCTAATGATATTGTATTAGTCGCAAACTTTTAAAATGAATTACAGAAGACAATTCAACTATTAAACTTAACCAGAAAGGATTATAATTTTAAAATATCAAACAATAAAAATTAGAAATTCCAGGAAAAATACACAGCTCGAAGCAAAATTGCAATTGAAGAGGTAATTTTAGAGATGTAATTATATTGTTTTTAATGAATATATGAATAACAATTTATTGAATGCCAAAGCATATATATTTTGGGCTGCCCATGAACTTGAGCCCTAGCCCTTCTGTTTTTGGACAGCCGTCTGGAATTGTCTACACTTAATGTTTGACCTGTCCTGTTTATCCTTTGACTTCTGTTAGTTTTATTGACGTTATTCCAATGTATCCATTGTTCTTACGTACGTCGTTTGTTTCACTTACTTCCACCAAATTCCCTTGTACTATTTCCCTAAATGACCCATTCCATTCTAAAAATTTACTTTATTATTTCTTTATCATTTCCTCTTACTTTCCTCACCTAACTTTCGGTTAATGAGCATTAATATATACATATTCAATTAGAGATCTATACTTACCGTACACCACACTCCAATTGTTACGTCATAGTGTACCCGTTTACGTATAAAACAGGTATTTCTGTAGCCTAACATCGACAGTGTTCATATTAATTTATTTATTGAGCTACTACGTATAATAAGTAGTGGAAATATTGTAAGTGAGCCAAAATTTCCATGTCAAGATTTCACTGGAAGCATGTTTTGAGGCCCCCTGAAGTGTGTGGGTGTATCTCTGAACAGCATAGGTTTAATATTTTTCAGGGATGCGACACAAAGATTTTGAAGAAAACTTTTTCACCCTAAACTATTTTTTACTTGGAAGATTTTTATAAAAGTTTGATTTTCTTGAAAATGGCTCTAACAATTTCGATTCAAATGCCATGTTTGAGATATTTGTATGAGAAATGAAATGTATATTTTGAATTTTCTGTCTATAGCCTATGTAGTCCTGTTTATTCTGGATGAATTTTGCTTAACTGGCAAATCGTAAGATAGACCAAATTGTACTATATAAAAATGTAGATCTTGCTAAAACACACAATTTACGTCTAAATAAATTTGTTGTAGAGTGAACCATTTCGGAGATATTCCTTGCTATTCCTGTGAGTGTTGAAAAACTCCTATTTTCGTCAAATGGAAGATCGTGATTCGCTTTTTTATATGTTAGTTGTGCAAAGAGAACGGAATCTCGAAGTTTTGAAAGATCTGCCTAATATAATGAAATATATACTTAATTGGCGGAAAGAAATCCATATTCTTGTTTACTTGTATTATTATTGGAAGAATACAAGCACAGTGAAATCCAATATCATTGACTGAGAGGTTGTTAACGTATTTGTAGACTCCTGTTCTGGCTTAATGTTTGTGCTCCCGCTTGTCATACGAGAGACCGGGTTCGATTTCATACTGGATTCCAGGCGACTAGCTTAATGTAATCCATGGTGAAAAAAGGAAGGAAAGAAAAGAAAAAAAGACTGGGCTTATCAGGTTCTATTTTTACTTTCCGTATGCGTACTTTCAGTAAGTAGCGGAAGTATTGTATCCCACCCAAAATTCCATACCGAAATTTCAGATTTCCTGAATCAAAAAAACTATGTTTTTTTTAAAGGTATCCATGTATATCTCTGTGTGCCTGTGTCTGGTCTGTCTAGGAGCATCATAACTCAAAAACAAAAAGTCGATTTAATACTGACAAAAAAAAATCTCAAAATGTCTTAACCATTTGTATTAAAATACCAAAAGTAAGATAATAAAGCACATAAAACGTACATATTTAATTTTCTGGGATTAATTCTGAAGTCCTCTTCATTCCGAATGACTTTTGTATAAGTCACCAACCATGAGAAATACCTTAATCTTACTACACAAAAAGTGTATTTCACTCTAAAACACGCAATTTATTATTATTTTTTTTTTTTTGTGAAGTTAACAATTTTGAGATATTCCTTGTTATAAATTTAAAATGTTCAAATAATTTGACAGAATTTCAAAGCCCTCACAGAACGACTAACTTCAAAAGATTTGAATATCGCTTATGCCTGCTGTATTCCCATATTTTCATTTTACTTACAAGGAAATATGTGATACAATCATTTCCACAAATGTTAATTTCGATTAACATGAAGTATATACAAGAATAATTGTTTGTAAGAATAGTTTATACAAGAGTGAGTAGAGAAAATCATGTGAATGCAGCACACCTTTTTAAGTAGTAATTACTACAAAATTTAAAGTCTCTAAGTTAAACCATTGCAGAGGAATTAAACATTTATTAAAATGTTTCGTAATGTTACAGTTTTTCAAACCTCGTCGCGTTGAACGATTGCAGATTTCTGGCTAAGAATTTAATTTATACGCACTAAAACATAACTTAAAAAATACTTGGAAAATGTTAAACACAAAATAGGAGCAACTGTTAAGTGAGTACTGGTGGATGTAATACGTACGTTTGGGATAGTTCATTTTATTCTTCCACTTCAAGTGTAGACTTGGAAGTTTGTTCAGCCTCGAAGACCATCCTTCTATCGCAACCTTGGTCTTCCTTAGAACGTCAAGGAACACTTTTTGTTTTCTCTGCTATGTATAGTAAGGAAAGCAAGTATTGAATTCAACCCAAAGTTTAGATCTCGAGATTTCATCGGAAACACATGTTTTGAGGCCCACTGAATCCAAAAACAGCAGTTCTAGAAAAAGCCCCTGTGAGTGTGTCGATGTATCTGTGAACACCATAACTCAAACACGAAAATTCGGTTAAAAACCAAAGTTAGTATTTAATTTAATATCTTTCAAGGATGCTACACGAAGATGAAAAGTTTTTCGAAAATATTTATTTTTAACGACTCTTATTAAAATGCCGTTGTTCATATATTTTTATGGCACATGAAATGTATATTTTCAATATTCTGGCCATAGTCTATGTTTACTCTTTGATTTTTGCATAACTGGTTAACCATAAGAGATAGACCAAATCTTATCTACTATACAAAAATGTAGATTTCGTTAAAATACGCAAGTTATGTCCAAATACGGATTGAATAATTTCGGAGTTGTCTGTTTTATGCAAAGAGCGTAGGCGTAGGCACAAAAGACATCTGAGGTCGAAGTGCCGAAGTCCCCCTCCCCTCTGTCCTTCTATATTCTATATGCAACATACAAAATAGATTAATCTTAATACAAGTTTACTTAATAATTAATATATTAATACATTAACTGCGTCATACAAACATTTCACAAGCATAATCACATATGCAATAAACGTTTGTTGTTCATGTTAATGAATAAATAGGAAAGAGTTAAATACAAAATAGCAATCAATAACTATTATATCAATACTTTGTAGAAGTTTAGAAAAACTAGGTCGTGGTGTTTAGGGGTAACATGCTAGCCTCTGGTTTCCAAGATCGCGGGTTCAAACCCGGCGAAGGGAGATGTATTTTTGGGGTGTAAAAAATCCTCATAATCACACAAGGGTAACAAAAAATAAAATCGAATAACAACCTCAGACGCTTTGATTTAATTGAGATTCTAACTCAGCCTCATAGCATGAACGAGAATTTCATTCCTGTGGCATCAATGCAACTATTACAATGATTTGTTTTAAACTGTTTTATCAACCAAAGTTGGTATTTAACTTTAATATCTTTCAAGCATGCGACACGAAGATTTTGAAGAAAATTGCTCCACCCTAAACTACCCTTTATATGGAATATTTTTTGAAAATTTTGAATTTCTCAAAAATTGCTCCCTCGATTTTGGTTTAAATACCATATGTTTAAGGTACCTTTACGACAAATGAAATATATATTTTGAATTTTTTGGTACTACCCTGTGTACTCCTGTTTACTCTTGAAGACTTTTATATAACTGATAGACCAAATCTTACTATACACAAAATGTAGATGTTAAAACACACAAGTTATGTGCAAATGTATTTTATTGCGGATTGAATCATTTCCGAGCTGGAATTCCTTGTTATCTGTGTGAGTTTTGCAATATTTAAACTTTGCCCAAATGGAAGGTCGTTATTCACTTTATCTCCCGGCCGTGCAAAGAGAACGCAATTTCAAAGCCTTCAAATGACTATCGCTCAAAGCGATATTCCCCTTGCACCTAGAAGAAAATTAGGAATTACAATTTTTGCAAATGTTTATCTCAACTAACACGAAGAAGATATAGTAATAAGAGTTTGTAAGAACAAGAGTAGAGAAAGTCATGTGAGTGTTTGCTTATGACGTCGTTAGTTGCCAAGATCATATCAGCGCCACCCCAGTGTCGGAAAGCCAGGAATAAATATCACTAAGAAATAAAAATTCTAGCAAAATTCACAAATGTGAGTAAATATAGAGAACTAATTATTGTAAACAAATTCACATGGATCAGGTGTTAATAGTTGCATAATAATGAAAACAGAAGAGGATCTAATTTTTCTATGGAAACAAGGAAATAGTTGAGCATCGACAGTGTGCTGAGTTATATTTCCCATTATCTGAAAGTTGTAGTTTTATAAGCCCGTATTCCTAAAACAGTGGACAGTTTGCTATGGAAAGAAGAAAACAATTAAAATGGGAGTTATTTTCCCATATTTTCAACTATTTGTTTACAAGATGTTAATAGTTTCGTTATAGTAAACAGAGGAGAGACTCAAATCGCTATAGAAACAGTTGAACTTCGAGAGAAGCCGCGGACCTGTATTTCACATATCTGTCTACAAGGATTTATTTTCATTGAGTTGATAGTCCCCTAACGGCAAATAGAGCAAGCAAGACTAGGCAGAACAGGGAACAGTTGAACATCGAGAGTGCGCGGACGTATGTTTCCCATGCTGGCGCCATACAGTCCGGACCTCTGTTACAGCCGCCTTTTCTGGCATCAATAAAAAAACGTTCACACACACTCAGCCGCACACATTTTTTTCCCTCTTCATTACCGAGCAGTGGGGACCTCAAGCGGCACCATCCCGTACTAACAGCATCCCTCCCTCGCCACCCTTAACTTTCATCCCCCTCTTTTCATCTCTTGTCCCCACCTTGTGTGAAATGATATAAGTGCCTAGCTACCCCTCCGCATCCCCACCGCCACAACAGGACTCTTATCACATCGCCTGATGCTGGCTGCCATCTAGGGACGGGTTAAAAATTTAGAATAACTAGGGTGACGGCGGGGGGAGCAAACCTGCCAGGGGTGAGGAGAGACAGCCGTTAACAGAATTGCACAGCGTCTCACCAACCGCGCATGCGCTGTCCTCCGCTTTCGGAAACGTAACTACACCGTTGCCTGTATCAACCCCCGCTAGTCTTTTTTTTTTATACACATCTCACCTTCCTAACAGCGTTGCGATTTTTTTTCTCTTCCTCTCTGTCTCTGTCTTCCTCGCGCTGTCTCTGTTTCTCTCGCTCTTCGTGCGCGGCGGCGACGGCGGTGGTGGTGGTGACGGCGGTTTTCGAGGTTTTGCGAAAAGAAAAGTTGAAAGGCAGTCGTAAAGGCCTGCAACTTCGGGCACTACCCTCGCATTTTTTGCCCACCTCGAGCGTGGAATGTGTGCTCGATGACTTTTTTTTGTTTTGTCTCCACGCGTGACGATACTCTCTTGTTTTCGAGAATCGATTATTCTCGTACACGTGTGTAGTGAGTGGACGATTATAGTGACGTAACAGCAACAATTACTGCTATCCACCTAAACTTTATGTGCTCATTGTTAAACTGTTGACCGCATCTTTTTGACACTTATGAGTGATTAACTTTCATAGAAGACTGCTTAGAAGAGACTTCAACAATGGCCCTGATAAAAATACTCACAGTTTCGAAATTGGCACAGCTTTCGAAGATGTAATTAAAGGTAAGATATTTTTATTGATTCTTAGGTGGTTTTTAAAAACTAGAAGATTTTAATTTCGAGGAAAGATGTCTATTAGATTTATACATTGTAAGCTTGTGTCACATTGTAAACTTAGTTGATTATTTTCTGAAACATTTAAGAAACAACTAAAGCAAATTATATTTAATATAAAATAATTACCAAAATTCGAACGTTTGCTCTTATATTTAGGTGAGAAGAGAGAATGATTCGAACAAGTTACTTTTTTCTGCTCAATTTTTTTAGTAAAATGATTTACTATAATAATGTTTTATAAATATTATTTAAAAATCGAATGAATTAGTTAAACTTTGCAGAAATACTTTAGTACTGAATAACCTTAAAGAAATGATTGGATACAAGTTTGATCATAAAAAGGGGGGGGGGGGAACGATCTTTTTTAAATGTTTTGTGCTAATTTCTCTCAATAGTCGCATTTCATAAATTACTTCTTTTGTAAAGCTTCCAATGATTGCTGTCTTTTGAAAAAATGCCAAATTTTTCTATTTAATTTTTCAGTATTTCTTGACGATTAAAACTTTTTAAAAGAAGTTTTAAAATAGTGTCGCTTTGTATGTGTTAACCTTTAAAAAACTTCGTTTTATTGAGTTCTCCAGAATGGAAAAAAAATTTTTTTTTTCCCCAAAAGTTCTATGCACTGCAAGTAGGAAAAAAATATAAACTATAATAATTATCTTAACTTGGTGTTCGTGGAACAAATTTTGGAAAAGTAGGGAAACCTTGTGTTGGTAATTGTTTTCGTGAAAATTAAATTAAATCAATTGGGTGATTTTCTAATGGTATATTCAGTCGTGTGAATTATTAATGAAAGCATGTGGTTAAAATTGTAGAATAATTTGGAACTCCGCGTTGAAATTAAATAGTACGCGAGATTGACAGAAGCTGTTATAGACCAGAAAGGAATTAGGGATAAAAAGATCATTGTTACAGGATTACACCGCTTTATTGCTTCTCTTGCTTCTCTTCGTTGTAGAAATTATTTTTATTACACATTTCCTTGTAGGTACGAAAGGAATAGAGGCTAAAATGGTGTCAGATGTTTAAAAGCCAATCGCTGTTTACTGTCCTTGAAATTTTTACATGACGTGAATCAAAATAGGTATATACCTACCAGGAGTTTTAATTTTTTAATAAGTTTTTGTCTATCTCTTATAGTTTATCAGCTATACAATATTTGGAATGAAGAGGAAATTTAATGTATGGGATATTTTTAGTTAAAAAATGTAAGCGTTTGGTATTTTAATAAAAAGGGTTACAACAATTTTGAGAAAATAAAAAATAACGAAAACATTTCGACGCAGGGGTAATTTGCTGTATGGAAATTTTATTGCTTTCTGGTTTGGGATCTCAAAATATATTCATTTTTTTGTGGAATGCATTTATTCCCTCATTTATTATAAGTAGGTGCTAGAGGAGAAGTCAGTAATAAATAAATAAACCAGAAATGGTTTACAAATATAACATACGTACAGGAGGTTATGTTGTAGATAAATGAACCATTACACTAAAGAAACAAAAGAAAGACAGGCTAGTGAAATACTGTTGTGGTATTATCCAATGTAAATGCTCGCTTCATTAGCATGATGATCAAACAGCGAACCACTCCATACACCTATTTGTGCTAGTGCATGCGTTTCATCGTGGTTGCCATGGAAACGGCAAATATATAGCATGGTTACACCATCACGCTCAGCTTGCCGCACTTCGCTTGTGATATGTACCGGGTTCGTAACCACAGATGTTGCGTAAGGTCAAACGTTTCGCAGAAGTAGAAGGTTAAACGGGTATCCGACAGGTTATAAACGGCTTATATTTCGTCAGATGACACGAAAGTAACAATTAGGGAATAGCTATAATTGAATGAATTTTATTTATAATTAGAAAATAATAATTAATAATTAATAGATTGCAAATTACTCAGAAATTCTAAATTAGGTATAGCCGATTCACCTCAAATTTTATCTGGATTTTTTTCAACACAGTTATTGCAAGAAAATAATTGCTATAGTTCTATATATTTTACTTTCCAAGCACATAATTTTTAAAAACTGAAAATCGAGTAAAATATCCCAACAAATACAATTTTTAAAACGCTAAAGTTTTAAATTTTGCATAACTAAATTTTACTCTTTGTGTAAAATTTATCTTTTATCCGCAAAAATAATACATCATGTAACACTTTTAATTTTATAAAAATCAATGACATATGCTATATATGATATCAAAAGGCTACAGAATAATTAATTTTTAAAATGTCACATCCTATTTCGACACCCCTATTCACGTCCATTTATGCGTCGCGTTTGGGAATTTAGATGGCACAAAAGACAAATGCTCATTTGGAGCCCAATTGTAAAATATCTAAGATTTTTTTTTCCCACGCACACTAAAATTATACTTAACAAAGCAAATATTTACAAAAATTAAGTATAGGGTATAAATTAATGTCATGGTCCTGCCTGGAAATGAACCCATAACCCTATCATCAAAGGGATGATTAAAATTATGCTAATTATATATTGCCAATCTATGAAGTTAACCCTTATCTGCACAGAGAGGGTTCACCTTGAATATAAAGTCTTCAAAACAAATAATAAATCAATAAAGGTGAAAATATATGGGTGAAGGCAAATTGTCACAGCGTTTTCAAATAATCACATATATTCAAAACACATCAAAATATAGATATACAAATTTGGAAAAGTTATTACGCTTTCAATTTTGAAAATATTAATCTAGTTTGTTTAAGGATATGGTTATACTTATAAATTCTTAAATTAATAAAAGTAAGATTATAACAGTTGTATATTTTAAATAAGCATTCTTTATTTATTTATTTCTAATCAAAATTTAAGTGTAAATTTGTGGATAATGTGGATCGTAACTAGAGTATTAAGAATACGCGAAAATGCACATTTAGGAACTCAGTTTTTGAGATACTTAAATTAATAATTTCATCGAGTTTCAGATCGCCATTTAAAATTTCCCTTTTCTACAGGCAACTGTTACAAAATTTCTTTTTATCTACACTTCGTTTTAAATGTTTTAAATGTCCGAAATGGTTACAATTGACATTCTACTAGCTATAGTCTCTTTTTATGACGTTCTAGTTATGTTAAATGAGTATAAAAAGTACTTCTCAGGTTATTCACAGAAAATTCAATACCTACATTTTATTTTTCGTGTCAATATCTCAAACATAATGTATTTTAACCGAGTCGGGTTAAAAAGGTTTCGTGAAAATTTTTGTTTAACTCTCTTTGAAAGATGTTGAGCTAATGAAATCCCTATCCTGTATTTATAATAAATTTTGCAGCGATTGTTTCTTTTAATACAACAATGCCTCTATTTACTATGCCTAAGTAGTAGAAACATTTATACTGTTTCTATTTAGGTTAAGAGATTATTTAACCTGTTCTTTTTTTCTAAAAATGCAGCAGCAACAGCCATAAAATATTGTATTTTTAAAAATATTTGCTATACCCGTAATTTATGAAGTATTTTTTTTAAAAGTTGTATCCTAGTTGTAATGATAAGGTAAATAAACTAAAATCTTTAAGTAGTCTTGGAATAATTTAATAAATATTGTGCGGAGGGTCACAGGTTCGACTCCCGCCTCGGGCATGGATGGTTGTATGTCTTATGCATGTGTGGAAAAAATAAGGAAAAGCATATAAAAGTAAAGTAAGAAAATTGAAAAAAATTGATGTAAAATAAAAAAAAAGTTTACTTACGTGTTAAAAACGTCTTAAGCAGTTATTGGACCTCTTCTAGGCTTTTAAATGCAATACCCAATACATTTTTAAGCCTCCTTTCTCATTTTCTTTTCAAATTTTAATTCGTTATTTATTATTTACAGTGATTTAATATCCACATTTTCCCTTTCATTTTACGTTTGTCATTCCCCTTTCCCTTTCTACCATTAGAATTTTCTTCTGTTCTAATTTCTGTGCCTGGAAACATTTTGGTTTAAAAAATAATTTATATCACCCTTAGAAATATTTCAACCTCAGATATTTCACATTTAAATGAATACAACAGTTTTCAGCTAAAATATGTGTGCATTATGAAGTTTTTATTACAATCATAAAGGGACTGGGTTCAGTGCTGGTATGTGCGTTTACATTGATGCTAATTGATAAAATAAAGGATGATTATATTACACTTATTGCTTTATTTATCTGAAAGTGACTCAAAACTACTTTTAATGTATTCTGCACCGTATTTTGTTACTCACTTTCCTACCCCAACACAAAGTTGGGTCCCTTGTTTACGCTTAGTCCTGTCAGTTTTATAACCCAATTCGGACCCATAAAACTGCTTCACTTTTTGTATATCATATTGCTCAACAAAGACATTTTCTTGTTCTCCAAACCAATTTTAGTTCTCTAATGAAAACGAAAATCTTTCCAGTCTTTCAATAATACGAATATCTGGCACTCCATTTTTTCTTGGAGTTTTTCTTCATTTTTTCTTCTTCTTTCTTCTTAATTATTTTTTGTTCCAATTTTACAGGTCAAAGTACATTTCATCAGTAAGAACTTTGCTATTTACAAAATCATCCTCAGTCAAGCAATCCATTAAATCATTCAAAACTTGTAGAATAGTTCCCTTTGTTCCCAGAAGAGGGCGAAGCGATGCGGTTGCGAATAATGACGTTAAATCTGCTTGCAAGGCAATTAGATTTCACTCACAAAAACTTACAAGCCAATTGCTTGGGTCAATACCCAGTCGAGGAGCAAGCATGCCCAGGACGAATGATCAGCCCAGTGCCTGGTTTGGTGGTGAATAAGTAGGAAATTCAATGTAGTAATGGTAGGAGAACTCGAAGACCAAATTATGCAACCCAGAATTTGCCTAGTGAACGAAGATATCTAGAAAAAAATCTTCGGTTAGGTTGGTCGGTCCCGGGGGCTTGAACCCGGAACCTCCCTAATGCCCGTCGAACACATTAATTAACAATATGGGAGATATAATGACCCAAATCCTCTGTTACACAAGAAATTAGGAACATATTTCCTTAACTTCTCATCAACAAATGTGCCGAAAACTTGTACCTATAGCCTTAAGGAAAAAGAATTATCATAATGGTCGATAATTTTTACTTTCACTGCCACATACTTGCTATAGTAAATTGGAGAATTACAGGTATTCCACATAAAAATTCGATATGGAAATCTCAGCTGAGAAACACTTTGAGGTCGTGATAAAAGAAGAAAACTATCTCTAGGAAAACCTCTATGCGCGCGCGCGGGTGTGTGTGTGTGTGTGTGTGTGTGTGTGTGTGTGTGTGTGTGTGTGTGTGTGTGTGTGTTTGTGTGTCAGCATAACCCAAAAAACGAAAACAATTAAATCAGACTTGCCATTTAAGATCCAAGAATCCAACACGAGGATTTTCAACAAAATCTCTACATACCAAACTATCGTTTAAATGGAAATTTTTTCACTATTTATGTATTTTTTTTTTCAAACTCCAACGATTTCGATTAAAAACCTGTGCTTTTAAGGCACTTGTATGAGATATAAAACGCAAAGGTGTCTTCTTCGTTCTGAATAACTTTTGTGTAATTTAGTAAGAGATATAAAATGTCGATAAAAGAAAGAAAAAACGATGTATCCCAACAAAAATGTTACGTTAGCTATTTTCGAGGTGTTCTTTGAGTTTTCAAATACGTGTTCATTTTCAAGTGGTAAGTTGCTAGTCGACTTTTTCTCGTGGTTGCGTAAAGAGTGTAGAATTTCAAAGCGATCCACTTTTTAAAAATCTGACCATCGCTATGGACTACTCCATCCTTCACATACGTACAGGGAGTTTGTAAATGTGTCAGGAAAGTTTAAATTTATTAAGAAGAAAATTAATAAATAATTACAAGAATAATTTTAAGAGAGTTTGGTTATTCATACAATAGCTCTATAATTTAATCATTAAAGGCATAAATATTCCCCTGACATGATTATTCAACCAATTAAAGACCAAAAATTTAAAACATTTCTAAATAAACCTATAGTTAATTATAAATACAGTTAGGTTAATTTTTTATTATACAGACATAGGAAGTGAACATGGGAAATCATTTTTTGTCTTACACTACTTGTTAATTTAAGGGAAAACTGTTACGAGTCTACTAATGAGTTAAAAGGTGAATCAGAATACAATATTTATCTACTCGTTCTATCAGTGATGATTCGTTACAATTTTAAGAGCCTTAGTCACTACTAGAGGTAAAACAATTCCTTTAATGCATGCGAGGTTGGCTATGCATAAACCATTCACTGTAGCTGACTCTGAACTTTGCACCCGGTCATAGGTCAACAAGAGCAGATTCCAGGTGCACAAGACAGTACAGAGAACCCCCTCCTAATGGCGCTGCCATCGATGTACCTACGTCCTGATCTGTCCCCTGTAGGACATTAACGAAAATTTAGCAGTTTTATAGTTTTCTCGAATATTAATAATTATACGACAGAAGTCGTCTGAGTTTACACATAAACAAATTTAAGCATAGCAAAATATAATTATAAATTTTCTCATAAAATATATCTCTAAAATTAACAGGGCCAAAATGTTCTGCCCAAAACTGATTTACCATATTAAATCCTTATGAATAATGAACTTAACTACGTAATTAAATCAAAGTCACTCAGAATTTTTGATTTATTGGCTTTATTGTACACATCTTCTGTAGGCAAACATAACATAAGGTTACATTTTAATGGCTACAAAGTAACGATGATGGTAACTAGCTACCTCGTTGACGGTTAATAAAATAACGGTGACGGTTACTGGGTCTTGGTGACATCATTAACGGCATTGCACTAGTATCGTTTATCGGGAACAGTTACCTGAACCTGTTACTTAGTATTAATCTCCGCAAAAGAGGTCCTAGGGCACTATCAATGTCATTTATCGTGGCAGACGCAAAATTTAATGGTAGCTGATAGCCGACAATTACTATTCTATTTCCTGTATAAATACATAAATAAATATGTGCATAAATACATACATAAATAATTACATAAAAACATACATTTAGTGGGCGAATGATATTTTTATTCCCGGTTTTATAGCGTGATTTCATAACGTGTTTAACTATACAACACCGCAAGGCGTAGCAAGCTTATGATTTGGACTTTGTGTTGAGCCACCCGCCATTAAAATTTGTGTCAGCAAGTTTTATCCGCTTAACCTACACGCTTATTGACATTATCTGCATATTTTGTGATAGTAGACAACGTCTGTTTGGGGGTTAATATTTCCCCTATCTAGGAACATTACGTTTGAAAATGTCATTACAATATGTTGTCATGCTACGAGAATATTTAAATTATTACCTATAGGTACCAGAAGCAAGTGCGAATGCATTTTGGAATATAAACCTCCGTAGTAATGAGATAAACTTCCTTTTAGATTGCGTCAAAGCATGTAGGGGAAACCGGGGCAAGTTGACGATGTTAACAATTACCAATTTGTAGTCAATTCATTTTTTTCTTTGCATGTATTATTAGAATAGCCTTTTGTTATATTATACCTAGCTACCTGGCCAAGATAACAATCCTAATAAAAGTTGATTTAAGTTTTTCTTTTATAAAAGTTGAACACATGTTTATTCTTAGAACATATAGCATAGAACAATACTTATCTCCAAATGAATGGTTTTCATTAACAAAACTCCAAAAGGTGGTGCTACCTCGCAATATGAAGTTAAGTCATTCGACATTTTGTCCCGTTCGTCAACTTTCCCGGGCCTCCCCTAAACACATCGTTCATAGCTTGAAACATAGTTAAAGCTAATCGCTACTAGTAACTGTTACCTGTAACCGTTAAGGCAGTGTAACTGCAACACATATAACAGTTACTGAAAATAACTGTTTGTTAATCTCTATTCTATATTAGATATTTAACAAAACGCCACTTTAATAAATGCAATATAAAATATAAATCGTACCCTTATAAACAGATTCCAATGTTGTTTGTTTTACTATCTTTTATTGCGTGAGCATTCCTCCAAGATTCAACTATTATATCATGTGCAAGAATGTTTGGAATAAATTTGACAGGCTTTTGTTTATGCACGCATTATCCATAGAGTAATAACTTAATAGTTTAAAGCCATCGTAATAGACATCTTTATTATGATGCGTTTATGTTTTAATATACATGCGTTTAAAATATTTTTAGCTGTTTAGTCTTTTCGGAGAAGCTTATAGCTTTAATCTTTAACTACAATAGATACCTATTAAGTTAAAATTATCTAGTCTCAGTAACTTCTGGAACTAAAATATTAATTACAATTTACTGTTACTTCAAAATTGCACAAAATAATATTGTTTTGACTACAGATTTACGTTTATATAAAATAATTTTGAAGATACGGAATTGAGAGTTACCTACAAGTTAAATGGTCAATTGTTTCGTCCAATTAGACAGTGAAAAATTAATATTTTGTAGATTCCTAGATGATGTAGATATTACATATACATGTTAGTTA
Organism: Tenodera sinensis; assembly: GCA_030765045.1. Lineage (NCBI taxonomy): Eukaryota > Metazoa > Arthropoda > Insecta > Mantodea > Mantidae > Tenodera > Tenodera sinensis. The sequence goes on along the minus strand of CM060966.1, from coordinate 160,888,163 downwards.
CTATAGATGTTATATTTTAGTAACGTCACTAGTTCAAGTTATATAATAAACACAGATAGACAAAATATACTAACAGGTAACAAATGCTAATGAAATACATCTCTTCCACAGAAACATTCTTGCAAAACTTATTTTTCTATTTACCTACAGTGGAGATACAGGAGGCTGTTTAAAACGCGGACCACTATTAGCTAGCTTTTAAATTTCATTTTCATTGCATGACATTATACGGAACAAAATAATAGTGACTTAGTAAATATTTTTAAAAAAATGTGGTACAATGTAAGGCGAAAAAAATTATCTAGTGGCTACTTCCAAAATGGATAATATCACAAAAATTATTTGTCACACATTTTGTGTTTTAACAAGTACCTACCTACATTTTTCTTCTAAGTTTTCGTTCACCTCTTATGATTTCTTAGATTTAAATAAATAAATGAATACACAGACGCAGAAACAAAATGCAGAGAATTTCAAAAGCTATTCATGGATGATTGAAAATGCGCAGGTATTTTTATTTTTATGGTGATATCCCCAATATTTGATGTTAGTTTTATTGAAATCATCAGAGCTGATTTTGAAAGAAGTAATCTCACATAAGACATTGAGGTTGTGGTTATAACTTTCCAGACTATAAGGCAGATATGAGTGATGTTTTTAGAAATTAAGTTTTAATGTTGCTACCATCAAAAAGTTGAACATTCTTCAGTCATTGGCTCCCGGATTTCTGTTCAAAGTCCACAAACAGCTGGTGAATTTGAATGTGATTATGGTTTCATAATTCTGATATTCTCAGTATTTTTTTCCTCAGTAAGAACTCTTCATTTGGACCAATTAAATATTGTATTCACAGATGGAGAGCACATAAAAGTTATTCTGGGTTTTACCTTCTATTAAGTAGGTAACCACGTATGTAATATTGCATAGACCTTTCAAACAGATTTTGCAAATTTTTACATAAAAATCAATTTCGGTTGAATTTATATAAAAATAGTAGTACATCCTAAACAGAAAGAGGCACACCTACATATATCCAGGAGAATTTTTAAAAAGTACACCTAATAGTAAAACTAGATTCGAAAGATGAGATTTAAAAATACTTTATACGCCACAGATAGAATTTTAAATGACTATAAACCAAAGTTTATTAGAATTTTGTAAACCGTTAGACCTAAATTGAAAACTACATGGGTATAGTAACGTGTATTATTATTTTAATTCCAAAATTTCTCTCATAGGTCAACAGTTTTACAATAGCTAAGTCGCTATTCGGTCTTTCTCGCGATATGCAACGAAATTTCGAACCGACCTAATTTTAAAAGATTTGATATTTGTTTAAGGTATGCAACTATTATAGGTATAAACCGTTTCTGCGAAAGCTTATCTCAAATAACTTGAATGCGCTTTTGTAAGAGAATGTAGATGTGTGTGTAGAAAAAGTCGTATGAATGTAACACGGAGTTTTTATGGTATTAATTATTTCGGAGATATCAGTTTAATTTCCCAGTAGTTTATATCTATCCACATTAAAAGACTATGTAACCGCTCTTTTGTTTCTTATGGACATGCAAAAAGTATAGAATTTAAAGTAGACGTAAATTGACCAAAGATTTGGCTATGTTTAAGGTTATGGAACCGTAACATTTCTGCGAATGTTTATCTCTGGTAACTTAATAAGCTTTTGTATGAAAAAGTAGAAGAGTGCGTAGAAAAATTCGTGTGAATGTGATACACAAAATAGTCCTTTTGTGCTATTAATAATTTAGGACATATCTAATTTTTCATGTAGTTTATATGTACATTAAACGATTAACTGTTCTTTTGTTTTTCGTTCTCATCCAATAGCCTATAGCATTTGAAGTAGACGTAAACAAACCTTCAGATGTTTTAAATCAGGTTATGTTTCTCTTAACAGATGTGTGTTACTAAAGCTATTGTGAAAACGGAGCCGGTACGCCACTGTACGCTCAGTGACATTTGTTTGTTTAAATCAAGTGGGAAGTGTTTTAAAGAAGTTCTCGATGTTGGAAATATGATACGTAATTTTTCATCCCGTGTTGGCTTTACTGTTAACACGGCGACATTCAGTTGTTTGGAAGTGAGAACATTTGAGTTGGGGAGGAAGTGGAGTTAGTATCGATCCAGAGCAAGAAGACAACTGAGGTCATAAGATCTGCCTGGCCTTTTGTCCAGAGTAGCAGCTAAGTTCTTGCTCCGATGTCCGAGCATAGGGCGCGCGGAAATCGTGAAAAGAAGAGCAAGGGGAGGGTCGGGAGGGGGGAATTGTAAACGAACTGTCATCAGGGGAGCACCGTGTCGACTACAACGGCAACAAAGCCCGCCATTTGAGGGTTAGGGGGGGAGTGGATTTATATTGTGGGCATTAGAGGTAGAGGTAAGGACAAGGAAGTTGCTACAAGCGATCTATCATGGTGTGTATCAAGTAACATGATTGGACGAGATGTGAGTTAGGGGGCGGGGCGAGATCGCATCATGTAACCTATCACGACTCTGCCTTTCGGCTTTGACGTCGTGGGTCGTCGCGGCGAGTCGGAGAGGGCGGCGGGGTAGAGAAGTAGTGGGGTAAAAAACGAAAAAGAGCGAGCGAGCTGGTGGGGAAAAGAAGCGGAGAGGAAAAGGTGGGAGATCCCCCCCTTCCCGCTCCCTACCTTGTTTTTATTTCATTACTTTGTGTGCGCGCATCGTCTAAAGACGCAAGAAATCGCGGATCCACTTTATAGGTACAAACAAAACGTATGATGCATACAGCGGCCAAGTTTTCACGAAAAGAAACACTTTGGAACATTTCCCGAGCACGCTTGCTTACTTTTGCCGGCAGGTGATGCTTCAACTCCCGCAGAGAAAATATACTGACGATCGGAGTCCACTCGGTCGGCAATGCAGGTTGCGACTGTACCGAGCTAAACGTTAAACTCCGTCACAAGAAGTTGTGTTGGAGGGGGGAGGGCAAGTGTGCGACACTAGGTGTGGAAACAAAGTATATAACAACACAAACGGAGGAGAGGTTAGAAGAGGGGGAGGGAGAGAGGAAAAACCGAAAAAAAAAAAAAGAAATAAAAAGATTCCGCTCCTCCCACTTTTTCCCCCCGCCGCGTTCTCTCTCTCTCTCTCTCCTTCAGCATGCATTACATAGGTGGTAACGCTTTGCAATTTTCACCCTTTCTACACCCCCGCGGCCGAAACCTTTAATATACTTTTCAGAGAGATAAAAAAATGCTTCTCTTTCTATCACACCCTCTTTTTTTGTTTTGTCCTCCACCTCCCGTGGCCGCACCTCCCCTACCTCGCCCTCCCACCTTTGCCGTAACCTCCCCCTTGTCTGACATACACCCCTCGGGTACGGTACAAACCATTTACACCCCAAAGCTGCTACTTGAAGAAGTTCAACAAGAAGGTCACACCAACAACATCGTCTGTGCTGGGAAGACGAACGGTGCGTTGCTGCCAGGAGTGGGGGGGAGCAGTCCCTACCCCCACCACTTCCCCTCACCGACCGGCGGTGTCGCCATCTCTTTCTGACACCACTACCGTGGAAAAATCGGCGTATGTACCCACCTCCCACAATCATAAGGCTGTAACAGGCAAAGAAAAAGAAAGCGGTCCGGAGAAGAGACACGGGAGCCGCTGCGCGTTGTCGTGCAGCATCGTCGCGTCTTGCTCGACAATTACAAAGGTCATTACTCAGGAGTGGGGGGTGGAGCAAAGGCAATTTCTGAAATTTCACGTGTGTGTTGTGGCCATGTGCAACAATGAGTGGCGAAACAGTGCTTTTAAGTGTCGACACTAACCCGAGTGGTGGAGGGGGCGCGGTGTAGAGGGGTGGGCGCGTTCGCCCCGTCTCTGTCGCACACACAGTGAGTCATGTGTATACCTCATACACGTGTTTCTGCGGATCATCCTGGTTATTAACAAAAACTTCCCCGCCCCTCTTCACGACACTCTCCCTACCGTCATGATAACAGATAAGGAAAGTTTAACATCCGACTCCTGAAACCAATAACTTTGTGATATTAAACAAACTCGTGTAGAGGTCGCAGCTTCTTAACAGTGACAGTTGAAGTGTGCAATGCGCGTAACTTCCGGTGTGGTTATGTGCGGCAGTCGTTTAGTGGACTCGTGAGAAATGGATGGTGCATCTGTGACTTGATAAAGTGTTGTGAACATGAAGACTCCTGAAGAAGATTGACCGGTATCCAGAGACCTTCAGGCAAAGCACCGCGGGAGGCTACTCCCGCAAAACATGGCCCAGTTTGGCTTCAGGACTTCACCTACAGTTCAGGTGCGTGAATAATTCCTTCAAGTGAAACCTTGGTGCGATCCTAACCTCACAAAAACAACACAACATTCGTGCAAAGCCAACTTTCAGAGTCATACGTTGAGAATTGTCTAACCACAGTACGAATATCTGTGTAATACAACTACTTCAGGCTTCTTTTACACTACATAAACCATTTTATACCAGCAAGATACTACACTACTCGTCTCCTTTAAATTCTCAGTATCTATTAAAAATAAGCATAACTTTTACAAACACTCTCAAAATGATTCTTTGAGCGCAATAGAATAATTTAAAACTCACATTTGAAGGGTACATAAATCCGCGTGCTCACATAGAATTGAGGTTTGTCATTGTTGCCAACAGGAAGTGCCTCCATTGTTGTGCGTCTAACGGAAGTTACGTTTGGGCAGAAACATTTGAAGCTCAAGGGGTTGCCATAGTGACGACACTTTTAGTAATTCTCATGTTTTAAGGCAATATGTCGATAAAGTTTGATCATAACTAACAAAAATTAATTTTATTTGTTAAAGATTTGTGTTTTTTTATTTTTATAATTAATTGAAGACTTGCGGCGTAATGTATGTATTAAAGCACTGCTCGTATTTTTCTTTGTGGTTGAATGAAACGTGTTTTTCAGCACCTTGTAAATCCTTCTTGTGATATAATTCTATTAAAAGCTCACCATTAGTAGATTTGTTATTTACAGCTGATATTTTTCATGGATAAACCAAGTTCAGGATATACCTATTATTCATAGCCAACGTCACTTAAAGTTACAATTAATTTCGAAATAACAGTTCTACTTAGAGCTATCAAATTTTGCCCACAATATTTATTTTGTTTTCTTATGTGTAGGTCAAAATTTGAGGCTAATGCATTATACAGATTTTTGGGTTTGCACATAACTTAAACTAACTCAAGGTGAAAACGGTTATTTTAAGGTGCCAGCTACTTCTCTAATTTGGTACCTACTGGAATTTACTTTCATGAATTAAAATTAATTTAGCACTTAAAATATATTAAATAAATGGATATTATGTAGGAGTGGTAGTTAAATCGTTATTTCAAAGACGAAAGTTGGCATTTGTAACTTTAGGGGCTTTGTTACGAATTATGTCCTAAGTGTGAAAAAGTTTGCAGTGGAAATTTTCATTCCAAAATATTAATTGCTTCATAGCCAGCAATTCAAAAAGTATTCATGAAACTGGGGTGAAGACCACGCATGAAAGGGTTTATATAGAATAAGTATTGGTTACTATAGTATTTTTCCATTTCTATTTCGAGTAGGTATGTGATTTGTGAGATAAAATAGTTTTCCCATTTAGCTTTTTACCATTATGCGATGTTTACTTCGCTTAGTTTCGTATCCACTTAAATTTGGTAAAGTAGTTTTAACGGAAGCATTAATTACCTATTTATTATTATTAGATATTATCATTATTAATTGGATATTATTCTTCATTATTACTATTTGTTATTACCAGCTTCTAATACTACATTTATGTCACTATAGGATTCTCTTTACGTCAATAAGGGCTTTATTTTGGCACTCCTGTTTATTCTTTGTGAAACATTTAAGAATCTAATTCTTGTAATAATGAAAAACTTTTTGTGCGATTTTCGAGCATAAATTGCTGATTAGACGTGTTATGCAGGGATGCCATCAAGTTTGTTTAGATAATTTATTGCTCTAATATGTTCGTGGGTTACTAGAGGTTGTGAGTAAATGGAAAATTGCCCCCAAACAGCGGGGTAGTTTTAGTGGCGTTAACCTGATAATTGACTCACAGGGTCCGTTCATACTCGGCACGCGCATGCGTAGCAGTGCACACCAACTTGTGGGCAAGATAATTTCACTAATACACTGCATGCACTAGCCCTATCCTCGTATGAAATTATCATGCTGATGTTGGTAACTTAATTTGATATAATTTGAGGTTAAAGTTGCGTGCGCATCGTCGTGCTTTAATTCAGAAGCAAAAACATAAGTAAACTACGAAAATTAACGTGATTGTTACTGTTTATACACATAATAACACAAATTGAACTCAGTTTTGTGTACAAGATAATCTTATTGTCTTAAACCTAAATAGTGGGAAAATTCCAGCCAAAGTTTTGTATTCCATAAGTTTTAATGCTAATCAAGTTTTGATTTTTTCCAAAAGTAAATGTTTTCCAGAAATAAATGTAATAATTATACATTGAAAGTTGAATACTTATAAAAATGTCTCTAAGTTTCATACAAAAACCTAATAACTAGCAAAAAAGCGTATATATGTGGTTAAAAGTGATTAATATTGCTAATAACTTCAATTGTATGTTTAAATAGTGGGTATAATATATGGCATAAGGCATCGATATCATTGCATCAGCCATTGAAAGAAAATGGCCAAATTATGTTACTGATGCAGTTGGGCTTTTGCCTATACATAAATATTGCAGTGAGATATCAAATTAGGGTTACCTATACTTTTTTCTGAAACAATATAACATTGTGATGCTATCAAATATGAATACAATGTACAAAACTTTATTAATTATATGCTTCTTCTTTCTATCTTACTTTATAATTATGTTAAGCTGTTTTACGTCGCTGTCTGTTCAAATTGAGAAAGAAGATTAAAAAGGTAGTCGAAAGAAGATGAAGTTGCAAAAAACAAAAAGTGGTTAAGAACTAAACAGAACTCCGAAAAAGTTCAAAGAATACAAATAAAAAACACAATTTTCTGGCCTACCCGAAATTAAAATAATAGATATTAATTTGGAAGTTTCCTCAGCTTCCGAGCCATAACAATATTGCTTTCATAAAGGAATGGACATCATCATTGTTTTGCAAAAAAATGTAGTCCACACTGGAATTAAGCATTAAAAACTGAAATATTATACCTACCTTTGTGATTCAAAATATGTATAAGCGAAGTGTAAAAATCTTCAAAAATATCTATAATATTTGGTAATCATACAGGGATTGCATTAATAAAATATTTTATTACTTTAAACTAATAAATAGGGATTAATGGATTGGTTTTTCACGAACATTAAAACATTTCTGGTCATTTAAATTACAATAATGTTGTGTTAATATTAAAATTATTACAATTTCTATTCCTATGAAAATCAGTATTAACATTTCTAAACTTTTAAGTGAGGTTAATTTCTGAATATCTCTAATAACTCTTTTCTGGAGACATTAGAACGCCGCTTGTGTGGTAGATACCCAAGAAGTAAACTGGCAAAGGATATGTGAATTTATTGTGAGGAGTGTGTACCTGCAAAATTTTTAACTTAGCCTTTTCTTGTTGCCAGATGTTTACTTTTATATGCTGGCTTTGTTAAATATCCATGTCATTTGTTCATTTAGTTACCAACTGTTGGAACTATGTTCAAAGTTGTGACACCTTGTTTACGTTCTTGATCAATTTTCCCTGGAACAAATAAACATATCACAATGAAACTTTCTGTGAATATACATTGATGCTCTATATGTCATACATTTACTTTAATTAATTTATAGATATAGATGTGTTCAAATGGATTTACGGAATTAGAATGATGAAATCCCTTTTCAATTACTGTAAATGTCCATTATCAGAAAAGCGTGCTTGCAATTCTAGCACCAAAGGTTAGATTTATATGAAAGTCTGTGTTTCAGAAATTACAATCTGAACAATAACTTTAGACACAAAAGCTAGCAGTGTATTCATGTACCTATTCCTTTTCTTGATTCTGCATAACCTAATACAAACAAGGGAAGATAAATGCACAAAAGTGCAACATAAAAGATAACAAGAGCATAAGAAAAAATATACAATAATATTGTGTTACATAGATATGATATTAAAAAACCTGAAGTGTTGCACTCACTTGAGTTTCTCGATTCAGTCTTCTCCATTGTTAATAAAGATAAGTTTGCATTGTGCATTTAGACATGTTTCTTTTAGGTATAGGAAGAATACAGTAAGCTAAAATGATAGTCAGATCTTTAACAAGCGAATCGCTATGGAAAATTTTTGTGATGTTCTTTGCAGAAAATACGAAATACGAAAGTGATAAGCGCTACAAAAATTTTTATTGGGCACAAATTGTGTGTTCAGTTTTTGTGTATTAAGATTTTACATATTACTTACTTTTGCAGAAACTATAAGACAGGCATTTTATTTGTCCTGTAAATATATTAAAGAAATAGTATTTTAATAAAAATCGTTGGACACTTTTAGAGAGTTAAAAGTAACCAGAATTTTTCCATCTAAACGGTAGTTTGGTATGGGGGATTTTCTTAAAATTTTTAATTGCCTCTCCTTGGAGTATGCTGAACTTAAATACCAAGTTTGGTATCTATTCAACTCTTCCTTTTGGAGTTCACAGATGCATGGACCTTTTTTTCGAAAAAGTTTACATTCAGAGGATCTCAAAACCTGCATGTCATGTGAAATCATTGTATCAAAATTTTCAGTGAGGTAAACATACATGCTATAAATGGAGAGTAAAATAAGATTATTATGACATTTAATGATTAAGTATAATAAACGGTTGAGATACTTCGAACTGAATTAGGAGAGCACTAGAAATTTGAGGAACCTTAATGATAATGAACAAAGGTGTTGCGAGGGATAGTAGTAATATGTACCGACTGAAGTAAATAAATATAGAAGCGTGTTTTAAAATTTATTTTATCTAATCACCATAGCATGTAGCTGTATTAAATAGTTATTTATCGTATTGTGTTTTTGTTTGTGTCCAGTTGTCTTGGTTATTTCGTGGTTCACTATCACGTTCTTTCAATTAATATGTAAAAAGCAAAACAAAAAAGAAAAACAACAAAACTAATACAGTAACTATAATAATTCAAAGTTTATGCTGTTAACATATTGCACAAATGGCCTCCAATATTTGTTCACAATGTGACTGTGGTTTATTGGCCAGGTCTTTCCACTTTGGTTTCTCACCTTGAAGACACTGCGCTACCGATCCAATATTAGGCACTCCCATATAACATGATTAACGCCTTGTTCAGCGTTATCGCAAGGACATCTAGGAAGTGGTGTATGAAGGATTTTAATTTTTATTTCTTCTAAATGTTATACTCAAACCACAGCCTTATAAAATACTTTATACATTTTGAACAAAAGCTTATGAATACCAAAATTTTAGCAAACTGTAATCAACCAAAAATGACTTAATTTGGTTTGGGTAAATAAGAAACAGAGTTTAGTTTGGTATCATTTTTACAAAACCATATAAAGGATATTTTTTTCTTACTTCTACACTGTTCATTATTTTAAAATTTCAATTTTAAAAAGTTAAAATTAATTTTTCTACCTAAATGCCCACAAAATCACTGATTTTTATGTAGTGTGGCACCTATACATTTAATGTAGGTATTATCAAATTTAATCCACATGGGTTTAGAGTATTTTAGAGATATATTCTTTGGGTGGAAACATATACTACAGAAATCTACTCCATCATCAGTATATTTCTGGTCCGTGTTTTACTTTGGGGGTACAGGGTCATTAGAATATACGGTAACCCATTCGCGGGTTCTCTCCACTGGGTGAGAGAAGCGAGAATTGCCGGGAAAATGCTAACGACAGCGGCGCGCTAAAGTGCTTACCTGTCAAACAGATAGCATTTTTCTCAGTGGTTCATTAAAAAAAATGAGTTCTATTATTTTTCTAGAAAAATAGATAACTATGAGTCTCTGTAGTGTACATATTGATTTGAAGGCATATGTATAAAAATGGTCTTACGCTCAAAACCAAGAAATTTCTGGTTAGAGCCACTATCTCCTGTTTTGGACAAATAATAATAATTAATAATCATCATAATAACATCATAATATTAATAATATATGGGTGTTCTAACACCAAAAGCCTTGATAGTATCTAAATATAACAAATTTTATTTCTTACGAATTATTTAGATAATCTAATCAAGCTTCAAAATGGTGTACAAACAGAAAAAGCTAACTAGAGTAAAATTGCCAACTTTAACATAGGTTCACCAGAACTCAAAGACGTACCAACTTGAACTTACCGGCGTCGCGAAGGGGGGGGGAGGGTAAGGGGCCCGCGGTCTCCTTGGAAATTAACCAATTTAATATGCAGTCAATTACTGTTAGACTATTATTTTAATTGTGATGTAAACAACAGCTTTTAGTTAGTACAAATTAATACATTTATCCACAATAAATACGATAACTCATATCTTTTACAGTTTTTGACAGCAGAATGATGAATTAATATTGTTTGGTTGCAAAAATCCAACATGCGGCCCCCAACCCCCACTGAGAAAAAGTTTGCCGACGCCCATGTTTGAACTGCTCAATTTCTAATATAGACTAACGTGATATCTAAATATAAATTTAGTACGCAAGAGTGCTTTATTAATAATACTTTAAAATATGTAGTCTAAGTTATGCTTTATTCATAACAAATAATATTAATGTTATTTTGTTATGTTTTCTTTTATAACTGCAATAAAAACATTAAAAACCTTGGAGTCTGCATGTTAAATAAATTTGAGATGTTTGCTTTAACCTTAACTTTAATAAAATATAGCTACCAAAGCTCAACTATTATTTTTTTAAAGTATATAAGACTCATTTTCCTAAATTTAAAAAAAATTGAGGATTAGATCATTTTTAACACAAGCCTTCATTACGTTTTTCTTTCTAGACAACAAACAAAACACATTAGGGATGGTCATCAACAATTATTACGTCACTAATATGTATCAATGCTATAACGACAATGGGCATTGCGTTTGTTTCTGATTCGTGATTATATTCTTTGTGTCCACAACTGTACTGCGAAAAGAAAAAAGGCCCAAATATGTCTTCGGAAACTATTGCTTTTTTATGCTTGCACATAATAAAAACCTTATTTCAAGATGGGAATTAAATATTTTGCTATTTGTGAATCAAACAAGAAAGAATGATATGGTGAATAATTTTTAGGGTGTTGAAATATAGGGGGGTTTTGTATTAAGAAGTCGAGATTTTTGCTTATAAAATGCCTAATTTGTGGCTTGGAGAATACTTTGAGAATAGCTAGGTACGAAAATTTAAACAGAAAACTAACATCTAAGTAACACAAGTGTGACTTTCGGATTTTAAAATGGCTTTTAGGAGAAAAATAATGTTTCCAGTAAATCACGGTAGCATACAGTTCTGCTAATTAAGAAGAATTTATTTGTGAGAAAGGTACCTTTTGCACCGTGTAATTAAACGTAATTTATAACTTACTGCTTAATTTAATAATTTATGACTTAGCTTTGGTGTTTAAAGCACTACTGTTTACTTTCCCTACTACGTATAGAAAGTAGAGGAAGTATTGTATTCCACCCAAAAATTTGATGTCGAGATTTCACCGGAAATATATGTTTTGAGGCCCCTAAATTCAAAAAAGCACTTCTAGAAAAAGGCGCTCCCGCCGGTTAATAACCGAAGTTGATATTTAGGTTTAATATCTTTTTAGGATGCGACACGAAGATTTTGAAGAAAATTCATCCACCCGAAAATACCGTTTCTATGGAACATTTTTCAAAAATGGCATTATGTTTGAGATACACCTATTTATGACAAACGAAAGGTATTTTTGAATTTTCTGGCCATGGCCTATGTAGTCCTGTTTACTCTTGATGACTTTTGCATTACTGGTAAACCGTAAACGATAGACCAAATCTTACTATACAAAAATGTAGGCCTTGCTAAAACACACAATGTATGTCTGAATAATTTTTTTTGTAGAGTGAACCATTTTGGAGATATTCCTTCTTCTTTATGTCAGTTTTGCAAACCAAACTTTCGTCAAATGGAATATCTTAGCCATGCAAACAGAATGGGATTTGAAAGCTTTAAAATATTTGACTATCGTTCAAAGCCTACTGTATTCCCATATTTCCCTTGCACCTACAAGGAAATAAGCAATAATTTCTGCAGTTGTTTATCTTGATTAAAATGAAGAAAGTATAGGAATAAGGGATTGTAAGAATGGTTAGTACAAGAGCAGAGAAAGTCATGTGAGTGCAACACATATTTGTTATGTTTTAAAAGCCTAGGTGTAAGTTAATAACCTTGGAGGCAAGTGTAATACATTTTAACCAATACTATTGGTTGTTTCCATAGTAACCAGGACTGGCCAAAGTATGGAGTATTGTTGGTATTAATTTCCATATTAAGTGTGCTGTAAAGCTACAGCCAGGGGTGGCCTAATGTGGCCATGAGGTATTTCCCCGTCTGTACAGCAGTAAAGCAGGGGAAAGGTTTAATTAAGTAATAATCTCTAAAAGTCAAAAGCAAATGAGCTAATAATCAGTTGTAGAGGTGTTGACCTGTTCTAATATAGTTATTGCTTAACATTTATCGTTCACTTCAGTAATATAATGGTCTGGAAAACGCACTGGTAAAGGCAGGCGTTATCTTGGCAGACCTAAATACCTCCTGCCATAAAGATAACTATTATAATTGTGTTATATGCATGTGAAAACAAGACCTGGAGATATTTATGGAATATTTCCGGTTTTGGTCCGATTACCAGACAACATAACAACGTAAATATCATATTTAGGTGTATTTAAATATGAACTACACGTTTCTTAGGAAAGTGTTTTACTTAAGTCCTACTCGAATAAATTTCTGCAACCATTTGACGTTTCTTGGGCTTAGAGATTAGGAGCGGATTTAACTTGATTTGTTTAATCTATTTTGGGAAAAATACATTATGTACTGCTTTAGTAAGTAGGGAAAATATTGCACTCAATCGAAAAATTCGATATCAAGATTTCAACGGAAATACATATTTTGCGACCCCCTGAATCTAAAAAGGGATTTATATGAAAACGTCCGCGTGTGTCTGTGAACAGATAGAACTCAAAAACAAAAAAATTGGTTAAATACCAAACTTTCATTTCCTAAAAAATGGTTGAAACCATTGAAAGATACTTTTATGATAAATTAAACTTATATTCTTGAATTTTCTGGGAATGTTCTTAAAAGCTCTCTGCAGTCTGGGAGACTTTCGCATATTGGGTAGCGATAGACAAAGTGAAAAATGTAAATATTATTAAATACACAATTTATTTTAATTGATTTTTTGCATTGCCCATAAGACCAGCTTTAAAAGATTTGACTATTACATAAGCCTATTCTATTCTCATATTACCCTTGCCTCTACAAGAAAATTAAAATAAGATAATTGCTGCAAATGTTTATCTCAAATAACACGAAGAAAATATAGGACTTAAGCGTTTGTAAAAATGGTTAGTACCTATAATAGAAGATAGTCATGTGAGTGCAACACATTAGATTTTTTAAAATCTACTATGGACATAATAATCAGCATTTTGTAAAATATTTGGTATATTTTATGGAACTTTCAGTTGACGTGCTGTCAAAATGTATATACCTATAGGAATTAAGTCATCTCAAAGAGAGAGACGGAGAAAGAGAGGGCTGGGGAGAGATATATTTATGGTTAGTCAAATAAGTAATCTAAAAGTGGGAGTAATCAATCAATGGTATTTTAAAAAGTTGATGTATTTTCTTTATATCGATTTTCTCTTTAATACACTAATCTCACAAAAGAAGCAAACAAAGAAATACTCTGAGCAATTAGAATTCAAGCAGTACAATTTATTAGACCATCAAATATGTTAAACATGAATTGAGAAAGTAAAAAAAAATAGGGGAAATTGGGTGGAATAGTTCTTGATGTTGAATTTAACGACCAAGTTTTATATTTATCTGAATAAAATTAGCAAGTTTTAACAGGATAAAAATTAACAATGTGCTGAAAGTAAAACTTTGAATTTCTATTTGTCAAGTTTTGAATAACGTAATGCAACATACGAGCAAGATAAAAAATTGCGAAATCCTTTGCTTGGTATCTCTCTCCTCTTTTCCTTGTTTATCTTTCGATTTGCAGAGATTATGAAAACAAATGCGTGGTAGATTACAGCATAATTTCCTTTAAATTTCATTGAGTTTAAAACGTGACAGATTGAGATATAATTATCTGAATGATATTACCCCGCCAGTCACGGAGCAGATTTCAGTTGAATAATTTATAGGTACAAATACAGAGAATACAAAACAAACACACAAAAAAAGCTAAACAAAGAAATACTGTAAACATTGATAATTGACTGGAATATCACTGATAGACTGTGTAAAAAAATTGCCGGTTTTATAGAAATAATGATCACCAAGGATAATTAATTAACAATACCAGAGTATTAGGCAGGAAAAACAGAAGCAAACGCACGACAATTTTAAAAGTAATTAAAGCTTGGCAAATAAATACATGCAAAGCTGCAATAACACACTGCAGAAAATGAAGAACAAGAAATCAAACAACTGACTATCGGTTTATCTGTAAATGAAGTCCAGAGGGTTCGTCAGATAAAAATAATAAAGGAAAATGCGACATCAATGTTTTAAAAACACACATAATTCTCTAAATACGTTATTTTAAATATAAAATTGATATAACCTATGGTAAATGAATAACGTTTTATTAACTAAATGCTTTTGTAAGATATTATTTTATATGAAATTAACACAACAGATTAAATATATTTCAAATAATTCGTATAAACTGAAACAAATAAATTGCCAAAGAGGGTATAGAACATTTTCTGTCTCTGTCACTATGAACAGGCGTATTAATGGTTATGAAAGGCTACAACAATCAAGGCAACTAACCATTACTCTGCAACAATGAAGTTTCAGGGGCATGAAAGATGTTAGACTTAAATTTTTTACGTATGAATGCATTGAAACAGAGGCGTGGTGCGACCCTCAAAAGTAGCAGCTAGATACACCTCTTATTCCTTGAAAAGTGAATCATTTTGTTGGACGAGTCCAAATGTTTCACGAATAGATCCGCAGATCCGCATTGCTATAGATTTCTAGACATTGAGATACTGTTTCAGTACTACAAGAATATCGACCAAACTCGCAAAGGACAAAAACATTTGTTGTTTAAAAATCACATATAATCTGTAAAAAATGCCCTGGAAGGCAAAATGTCCAAAAGTGGAGCAAAAATCATCCTTAAAAGTGAACGACATACCTAAACACATTATAATTATGTATAATTAGATAAGTAGTGACAAAAACGTTGGATCATTATGATACCGCTACACTGAACTGTCTACTCTTGTGTGCTACTCGAATAAAATTCATTCTTCTTTCTTAGATATCACGATATATTTTTACATAGGAATTGTTTCAAATGTAGAAGCAGTATTCAGGTGTTTATTCATGGTAACAAACATCGACAGATAAGAAAGGGAAAGAAATGTCCGTTAGAAACATGAAATATTTCTGAAACGGCTAAATGCAAGAGAACATTTTTATCGCTTTAACTCTACGTCTTTATTATAGTAAGTTTTTATCAATTTATTGAGGTTTTCTTGTTATATGGAACTATACAAAATTCAGTCAAACAAAGGAAGGTGTTCGGGATATTTACGACAAATTCAAGATATACATTTATTTTGTTTATGTCAATATATTAAACATAAAAGTTTAAATAAATTTGTTAGACCTGTTTTTGAGCAAATATAAATCCTTATAATTTTAATTTCACCCAGTCCCGACTATTCCAAATAATGGATGAAATCTTCCAGGTTCTGGAAATGCTGCATAGCGTATGTTGTCCTTTGTTGGTGGAAGAATTCTGGTTGGGATTGTCGAACAAATTTTTAGATAACCACATTAGGTAAAATGTTAAACCTCGTGCTTTCTTTAACGTCCCTTAGTTATTTAATACAGTAAAAGCTGCATAACTTTTACATAATACAGAAATCCATTCTAGGTATACAACGAGTAAGATTCCGCACTCTCAGACTACCAAATTAACCTCTTCTCAGTTACGTAATTGCTAAAAAATATCAGTTAACTAAGTTCTAATGCTATCAATTTTGTCTCTTTATACAATTGTTTATTATCAGGAAGCATTTTAAAAGCAGACCAAGATATACTTATTAATATAGGTACTTTCAGAAAAGTCAAGGAAAGTTTATTTATGTAGTTCAGTTACAGGCAATGTTATGAAAAAGAGTACTTCTAATCATAGAGAAAATATGCCTCCAATAAGTATTACAAACTGCAACGGTTGTAATATGGCAGTAACTATTGTTTTGATAGTGTGCTCTGTGTTTTCTTAGAATATAAAGTATAGCTTTTGTTTGAGAAGTAGAATCGGAACTGAAAAATGCCGGGATCTGAACCACAGAGCTTCCGCTTTACGTGTGACTGCTCTAACCACTAAGCTACTGTGACAACCGGCCAGTATGACATTGAATTCTCCAACCAAACGTACTATTCTGCCTCTCAAACATTGCCGCACACGGCAGCATTAAGTTCGTTGGCATAAATAAATAATAACTTTTGTTGATTAATAACTACGCATTAGTGACTATTATAGTAGACAATAAAGGTTATTTTGAGATTTTGTCACTGTTTAATTGCATAGACGTCACGAGTATTTGATGAAGATAGGCTCGATTGTCAGTTTTATAACTGTCTTCTGTTTGCTGAACTGTTACGTCATGGTCATCTTTGTATACCTATTCCTTGAAATAAAATGCAACCGGCTTCTGTTTTTATGCTCTGTATAACTATTTATATTCTGTGGAGTGACGACTAATTTCTATTCCATGGCTTTCTTTGCAGATGTTCTTTTATTACTCCTATGTGATCGCCTTCAAGTACAAGGGTTTTTTAGATACATTTATTCTTTAACGATTTGGGCTATTCAATGGTCAAAGAGTTCTCAAAAAGGTTGAATGGCCTTTTTAGGTTATTCTGTATGCACAAATGCACCACAATTCTCTCTATAATATTACTTCAGATGAACTAGTAAATTACACTGCCATATGAACGTGGAATTGCGCAATCCTGAATTTAAAAACAGAACAAGGGTAGTAAACAGAAGAACCAAATGCTTCTCCCAGCTATTTCTGAAAGTTCCAATCAGTCCAGGTACGCAGATGACATGAAGACTTTCTAGAACATCTAAAATAAACAAATGAAAGTTGAGAGTTCTGTAATGCGTTTAAGTTTAGCAAAGGTCACCGGAACAGAGTCGAATAATCCCGGAAGTGAATGGCGCTTACAGCTGTCCCCTAACAGACATTTCTTGTCGAGTAGAAAGTGCTATAGGACAGACATCGGATTTTCAGCTCCTTTCATAACATTTGTTTAACACATAGGAATTTTGAAAGAATGTTGACATTGCCAAATCTGTTCGTAAATATTTAATTAGTTTTAAAAGAGCTAACACAAGCTAAATTCAGCGTTTAAGTAAAGTGCAAAATTCCGACCTCCAAGAACATGGAAGTTATGGAAACCATGAAGCAGAGACAGAGATAATTAAGAGAAGGACATTGAATAGATACGACAGAATGATTTTTGTCAATATGCAAGGTAGTGTATTTGCCTATCAGCTTCAGATTGTTATAATGTTTGTGGTGATAAAATAAGCAGAAGAGAAACCAGTTCAAAACCTTCGAAGGTAAATGCTTCATTTTGATAATCCTCAGCAGAAGTGGCCTGGTTGATATTGGCCAAAATTAAATATTCAATCAAGAAGGACACTATTGAAATGGAAGTTGCAGTTTCTCTCGTATATACAGTAGAAATATTATTATCCAAATTCCAACTTTCCGAATCTCTTTGAGGAGAAAAATAATGTGTATCTAAAATTACTTTAGTAAGCCAACGAGAAAATAAGACATTTTAACTATTAGAGGCTTTTTAAAACATATTATTAGAGCTATTCATAGCTTATAGGTAAATACAAACATTAAAATGGGCTATAATGGCGTACAGCTTACAAATTTCTTCAACAAAAAAGTTATTTCTTTGCGTGGTAAATAAGTACAAACAACAAAAATGTTGCTGAATGAAAGAACACCAGAACACTCGTGAAATCTTTTGCATATCTAGGTGGTTCTTTAGGGTGTAATAGAGAAAAAGACATATACAATAAATTACAAAGATTACAGTATTTATGTGGCACTCTGTAAAGAACATTGGGAAAAAAAGTAAGGAAGGAAACACGTCTAAAATTTTATAAATTATTCGCTGTGCCTGCATTATTGTGTTACTCAGAAATATGGACTGAATAAATAAACATTTAAAAGAATAGAAGCTGCAGAAGTGATATATTTATGATTTGTGGCAGGATATACATTAATGGAGAAATAAACCAAGTGAAGATATTCCAAATGAACTAAAACTATTGTATTATAATAGAAGACAACAGTACGATTATGTCTATTGAATCCAATAGAAAAAGTTTGAAGTGTCGACCGTCCATGGAAGAAATGGATACAGCAGCTGCAATAATTGGATCCGGAACAAATCCCTGTATTTAACGATCCAAAAGTTCAATAACGATATTTCACAGGAAATACATGTTCAAGATTCTCTGAATTCAAATAAAACATTTTTGAAAAATAGTCCGCGCGCGTGTGTGTGTCTGTGAATGTTATTACTACAAATCGAAAAATGGATACAACAGGAAGCTTGGCATTGAAATATAGCATATTTCAAGGGATTTCACGCGAATTTTCAAGAAAAGCTCCTCTTCAAATACATTTTTCATTTACTCAAAAAGGACTCTTAACGATTTTGAATAAACTACTGTGTTTAAAATATTTTCATGACAAATGACACGTACAGTTCGAATTTTTTGGGAAAAGCCTCTAAAGTCTTCAATTGTAACCACAAGAGGCAGACAAAATGTTACTACGCAAAAAGATATATCTTTAAAACACAGTTCTTCTGTAGAACTAACAATTTCCGAGATAGTTCTTGTTATTGCTTTCAATTTTCCAAAACTTGTGTGCTTCTGAAATGTAAAAAGAACAGAATTTCAGAATCCTCACATAGCAACCAGCTACTAAAAGATTTGACTTTACCTAATGCATCCCACAATGGAATATTTGTTATAAGCTGAAGGTTGTCTGGATTAGGAAGAAAAAGACAAAATAATAATGAAAATCAATGACACAAGTTTATAAATGTAAATATTTAGGAACAACACTAAATGCAATAAGATGAAATCAAAGCACGAATTGCCTATGGTAACAGAGCCTATTTTACCAACCAAAGCCTGATTAAAAATAAACTAATAACAAAAGTAGCCAATTTAAGATTATATCGAACCATAACAACGGCATTTGTCCATAAAACAAGAACTGTTAGGAGAATTCTGAGGATCTTTGGAACCACTAAAGATAGATATGGCAACTGGAAAATAAAAACTAATTAAATGAATTAATACATAACGAAAATATTGTACCTTTTATTAGGGCAATGAGATTAAGATGGCTTGAACATATTTAGAGAATGGAATAAATGGAAACCCTTGGGAGCTAGAGCAGTTGGTGGATCGAAAATCCGTTGGGAAAATGATTTTATGGTCTATTTGAGAAAATTAAGAATATCAAACTTGACAGTGGCTTTACAGAACAGAAATGTCTGGAAACGAATGGTTGAGAAGGCCAAGAAATTCAACTTTGAAGTCGTAGTTCCTTGAAAAGAAGAAGAAGACATATTAAGAGCTTTTGTAAGAATAGCTTGTAGAAGAATGAGTACAAAAAGTCATGTGAAATAAACACATCTAATTTTTTCGTATAACAAAGCGATTTGTATGGAGTTTGCGAATATACAATATTTGATGAAACATTTCTTGTGAAATGCCTTTTTCCGTAAACCATAAATTTGTTACAACCTTTTGTTCCTTACATTTTTCAGCCGTCAGACTTTCCTTACGTCTTCATAAAATAAATATAAGTTGTATGATGTTTGTTTATAAGCAGGTTAGAAGCATTGTGAAACGAGTGGTGTAAACGGAGAATGTACCAGAGTTGCATACAATGTTTTACGTAATTCTAGCATTATAAATTGGTAATAAATTCAATTCATTTTATTTTCTTGTTAGCCAGAAAAATGACGTCATAGCTTTCATAGCACACATTTGTTTCCAACACCCAACGTGTTTTCCTCATTTAAAATAATTGAAGGGAGTAATAATTCTACTCAATTATTGAAGGAAGCCGGAGAATAACTAATTCCATAGAAATCTATATAGCCATATGAGAGAGATTATTACAAATTTTTTAGGTGGAAAAAGAAAAATGTACATAATTGATTATCATAAATTTGCAACAAGACAACAATGACGTCATAACCGCCAGAACAAAAGTTTCTGCAATGTGTACTTGTAAGAAAACCTGAAAACGTCACTCTCGCAAATTAACGCAAATTAAGCGATCTTTCACGACCGATATATCACGTGATACTGAGTGCAACAGCAGTTAAACAACTATATTGCAATTAAGAGACAAGATTAAATAATGAAAGTGGTGAAATAATTATAAATCAGTGTAATTTAGTTTGTTAAACGCCAGGGTCATACAAGAGCCGCCGGTGTGCAGGAGTGTCATCCTGTAGGAGTTCTTTTACATGCCAGTAAATCTACTGACATGGAAATGTCGCTTTTAACCACACTTAAAACAATTAACCTCGGTCATATTATTTAATAATCAGAGTTAATTCATTGTAGCCGTGTTTTGCTGGAGGGAATTTCTGTGACCACTCCTGTTCATTTATTTGTGATGAAAGAAATAGACAAAATCTTGGTAGGTATCGTTAAAACACGTCATTTATGTCAAATATACCTTTTTATTAGTTCATTTAATCATTTCCAAGACATGGATTATTATAAGTACTAAGCCATTAGTTTGTTTGATACAAAAAGTATGTAATTTCAAAGCCGGCAGATAGCGGCTAGCTTTCTATAGATATGACTTCGTATTTACAAGGAAAAGTGTAATTGAAACTTTTTGCAAACGTTTATCTTGATTAACCATAAGTAGATAGACAAATAAGCAGTTCTAGGAATGTTTGTAGAAAAGATATGAAAATAAACGATAGTGTGCAACAGGTGGAATATTGTTAATTGTTATTACTGTTTTATTTTTCTAAACAAACAGCACAGAACATTTCGTGTTCATTAGAGGAGCCGGAATGTAGGCAGAAGTCTTTCTTATGTAGATATAATCGTATTTTCAGATTTATCTTGAATTTTCTGTGAATAACCTCTAAAGATTCTTTCATTCTGGAACACATAGACAAAATCTTACTACAGATAAAATATTGAGGCACGTAGACCTAACTGAAGCACACACTTTGTGACAAATACAATTTTCAGGGGATATTTTCTCAAATAGGAAGTCGTCATTCCTTTATTTTATGTCTTGGTCATGCAAAGAGAATGGAATTTCAAAGCCTCACATAGCAAGCAGCTCTTACTTAAGCCTGCTTATTTCCCTATTCCCATTGTACCTATAGATACTGAACCATTTCTACAAAATTTTATCTCGATTACCATGAACTACATTAGGAATAAGCGTTTTACCAATAGTTGGTGCAGGAATGAGTGGAGAAAGTCATGTGAGTGCACACATAGATTTTTAAAATCTCTAATGTCTTTTTTACTTTCTCTACTGGTAAGTAGGGGAAGTATTGTATTCCACCCAAAAACTCGATGTCGAGATTTCACCAGAAATATATGTTTTGAGACCCCCTGAATCCTAAAAAAAAGCATTTTTAGAAAAAGGTCCGTGTGTGTGTCTGTGTGTCTGTGTGTCTGTCAGTCTGTCAGTCTGTGGACAGCATAGCTCAAAAATGAAAAGTCGGTTAAAAACCAAAGTTGGTATTTAAGTTTAATGTCTTTGAAGGATGTGACACGAACATTTTGAAGAAAATAGCCCCACCCTAAACTACCCTTTAAATGGAAAATTTTTCGAGAATGTTAATTTTCTTGAAAATGGCTCTAACGATTTTGATTAAAATGTCATATTTTTGAGAGATTTTTATGTCAAATGAAATGTATATCTTGAATTTTCTGGCTATAGCCCCTGTAGTCGTATTTACTCTGGACGAATTTTGCATAACTGGTAAACTGCTAGAGATAGACCTAATTATACTATACAAAACATGTAGATCTTGCTAAAATACAAAATTTATGTCTCAATAAATTTTCTTGTAGGGTGAACCATTTCGGAGATATTCCTTGTTATGAGTGTGAGTTTCGGAAAACTTAGAACTTTAGCGAAATGCAACAACGTTGTTCATTTTTTTATATGTTAATCGTGCAAAGAGAACGGAATCTCAAAGGTAAAAAAGAGTGGGCTGTCTCACAAAGCCTTCTGTATTCTAATATTCCCCTTGTACCTACAAGGAAATAAGTATTAAGATAATTTGTACGAATGTTTATTTTAACTAACATGGAGATACAGGAATAAGGGTTTGTACGAATAGTTAGTACAAGAGTAGAGAAAGTCATGTGAGTGTGACATCAGATTTTTAAATATACTGTGCCAAAAATCTGGGCCGTATTCGTGGATGAATAGTTACTTCAATTCAGTTCAGGTGTTGAAAGACACATGAATCCGAAGGAGCCTGTAACAAAGGAATATAAAATTGTAAGAAGGTTGGTCGAATGTCTCTGGAAGTTACCGTGACGTAATTTCGAAATAACGACCGTTTCAGTTGCACTAGCGGGCATTAAAACAATTATGGCTTCTGTCTGAGAGGCTGGATAACACAGTTTTTCCAAGTCGTAAAGCCTGCAAGCGCGGTCAGGTTAACATGTTTGAAAAGGCGCAAAGCAAAAGCGCATCGGTCACGGACAGGGAGGGCGGAGAGGGAGAGAGGGAGTCGACATTAAACACAGCTTGGCGATATTGTAAGTGGGCTCTAAAGCGTTAAAAGTTATAGCTTTGTTTGCTTTTACTCTGTTATGTTGTAACGACGGTAGAGAAAAACTAGATCTTGCCACAAACTGTTTCATTGGAAACCATGGCGACTTCTGAGCAGGTAGGTACGTGGCCAAACTTGATCTATAAGAAATGGAATTTGTCTCTATAATAGCGTGCTTGCAAATGTTTCATTTTGGTTACCCTGGAAACGGTTATGCATGTGCATGCGTGCTGTTCATTTAGCTACCATGGAAACGGTTGTGCATGTGCATGCGTGATGTTCATTTTGTTACCATGGGAACGCGGCGGAATGGAGAACTGGTAGTGTTTGATCAACCTGGAGTTACAATCAATTCTTTTGATACTTAATATCCTGCATTTCCTTTGGTAATGAAAGTATCTCTTCATAATTTATCTAGATTAACATTAGGGTAAAGATGGGACAAACGGACATGAGGACAGACGGACACTTAGTGCAATGTTGGTATTGTGAATCCGTACGTTAGAGTTATGTCAATCCGTGATTATTACAAAGAAAACGTACGTGCAATCCAGCAACAGGAATATAAGAAACATTTGTAATCTAGTTACTTGAACTGTTAGATTCCCTCCTTTGCACATACGATTTTTATGGAAAACAAAGACGTAAAAGGATGTTCTAGACTCATTTGCTGAAACATGAATCTGCAGGACAGGCGGACAAGGCTCGGGTGGGGCAAAAAGGACAGTGCACTTTTAGTCTCGCAAATAATTCAATACTACTTGTAGAACAGATTTGCAGTATATTTCTTGATGTTAAGTTCAGTTATTATTTTCATTGCTTATTTTCACATAAAAGTAGACAATCTGAAGATTTTGAAGAAAATTGCTCCACCCTAAACTACCCTCTACATGGAACATTTATCGAAAATTTTGATTTACTCGAAAATGACTAACGATTTTAATTAAGATGACATGTATTTGAGATATTTTTATAGCAAACGAAATGCATATTTTTGATTTTCTGGCTATAGACTATATAGTTTCTTTACTCCGGATAACTTCAGTATAACTGGTAAACCGTAAGAGATAGACCAAATCTTACTATACAAAAAATATAGATCTTGCTAAAACTGCCAATTTATATTGTCGCCCATCGCATTATTGTCGGCACTACCGCAAAGGAGCCGAAGGGAAGAGACAGAGAATGGCCGCATTGTTGGGGCGTTTGCCGAAAGAGAGAAAGGGATAGAGACTTCTGGAATTTTCTGCTTTGTATTTGACCGCAATAATAACTGAACTTTCCTGAAGTTTCCAGAATAGTGCCTGGGAGATATAAATAGCGGTAAAGTATGACAAGGGACAGTTTTTGTGTTACTAATTCGGAGCCGTGCTGTTGGTGAATCGGAAAAGACTTTCGTGCTGCTGCAACGAGTGTACAAAGTTACTGTTTACGGAAATAAAAGTGTTTCTTTATCTCGACTACATCTGTCTTCTTTACTTTACACCCACCAGTCGCAATATCCAAATAATTTTTTGCAGTGAACCATTTCGGAGATATTCCTTGTTATTTCTGTGAGTTTTGGAAAACGAACTTTCTTCATATGGAACTTCGTTATTCATTTTTTATGTATTAGCCGTGCAAAGAGAGCGGAATTTGAAAGCTTTAAAAGATTTGAATATAACTCAAAGCCTACTGAATTCTAATATTTCCCTTGCAATTAGATAATTTCTGCAAATATTTATGTCAACTAAAACGAAGAAGATATAGGAATAAAAATTTGTAAGAATTGTTAGTACAAGAGTAAAGAAAGCCATGTGAATGTAGCACATCAGATTTTTTTTTCTGCACCTGTATGTTATTTTAGAAGAATTAATTTTTAATTTGTTTGAATGAATGTTCAGTGATTGTGTTTAAAATAATTTTAAATAATTTGCATGGCCTTCATTTTGAAAAATGTTCTTGGCCCGTCTGTTTGCCCCGCCTTTACCCTACAGCAAATAGGAAACAAGCTTTTCTAAAGACAGTTTGTAGAAGCTATGACGCAATAAATTATATTTCGACCAAATTTGGCACAGGTGACCTTTGACAGAAGTGAAAATTACTGTATAGCTTACAATTGGAAACCCAGCCCATTTTACATAATTATTTAATTTTAAATAATGCCCTCAAAAACTAGAAATACCATGTATATCATTGTTGGCAATAATCGCAGTAGCTCGGCCATTACCAACATAACAATAATGATCTATTTACCTTTTAGGGGTTCAAAAAATAGCAGAGAAATCAGTTCTTATAATATTCGTTTTATTCCTCTTTGACATTCATCACGGAGTAATAACAGTCAGGGGTGTAGCGTCAATGGAGAGAAGTATTACATACACTGTAATTGTAATTCATTGTAATTTTGTGGTGTAAGACGAAGGTAATATAGCGGTCCGGGCTACAGTAGTAAACAAAACTTTGTTTCTGTGCCGTTGTTGCAATGAAAATGGATGTAAAATTGTTCTGTGATCGACAAGCTCAACTAAAGAAGCTTCCAAACATTAAAATTTCTCTAAAAATCAATATGTAATTTAAGCAGATCCTCCAAAGACCGCACTCAACATTATTACCAACATTAAGAATGTTTTGTTGATCTTGTCTTCATTTCTATGTGTGTGAGTGAGGAATTCCAGCATTTATGAAGATTTAAATAACGCAAGGCAGGAAAAGCAACTAAAAATGTTGGAATAACTGCAAAAATATAATTTTCATTGGATAAGCAATATGATTCTCTTTATGCTGGGTCATATTTTAACGAATTCTACAAGACAAAAAATTTTTTATGTTGTTTTATGATTTTGGTAAAAATTTGGGCATGGGTTGGGTAAATAAATATGAGTTATTTTAAGTTGGACAACTTTAGACGTGAATATGCGCCGGTTTGCCTCTGCAGTAAACACTTGCTCATAAATATGTTACGAGAGGTAGATTTGATTTACGTGGCTTGTAGGTACGGCTTTATTGATCGTTAGCATGCACATAATATGTCACTTTGGGAGGAGTATGTGGGTACCAGTCGCAGGTAGTTGCAGTTTTCCACCTTACCTACCTACAGCACATAAAGATGCAACCTTGCCTGCTAGACAGTCGGATTCAGCATTGTAGGCATAGCCCAGTAGTTTTACTTTCTCTACTGGTAGGTTGGGGAAGTACTGTATTCCACCCAAAAATTCGATGTCGAGATTTCACCGGAAATATATATTTTGAGACCCCTAAATCCAAAATGTGTGTGTCTGTGTGTCTGTGGACAGCATAACTCAAAAACGAAAAGTCGGCTAAAAACCAAAAGTTGCTATTTAAGTTTAATGTCTTTCAAGGATGCGACACGAAGATTTTGAAGAAAATAGCGTCACCCAAAACTACCATTTACATGGAAATTTTTTCGAAAATTTTGATTTTCTTGAAAATGGCTCAAACGATTTTGATTAAAATGTCATATGTTTGAGATATTTTGATGACAAATGAAATGCATATCTTGAATTTTCTGGCTATAGCCGCTGTAGTCGTATTCACTCTGGACGACTTTTGCATAACTGGTAAACCGTTAGAGATAGACCAAATTGTACTACACAAAAAATGTAGATCTTGCTAAAATACACAATTTATGTCTCAATAAATTTTCTTGTAGGGTGAGCCATTTCGGAGATATTCCTTGGTATGTGTGTGACTTTTGGAGAACTTAAACTTTTGCCAAAAGGAACATCGTTGTTAATTTTTTTATGTTAAGCTTGCAAAGAGAACGGAGCCTCAAAGCCTTAAAATATTTGACTATCGCTCAAAATCTATTGTATTGTAATATTCCTCTTGCGCCTACAAGGAAATAATAAGATAATTTGTACAAATGCTTATCTTAACTAACACGAAGAAGATATAGGAATAAGAATTTGTAAGAATGGTTAGTACAAGAGTAGAGAAAGTCATGTGAGTGCAACACATCAGATTTTCTGAATATATTTCCATGTTTCGAGGGCTAACGCACAGTATGTCCAGCGGAGAAATTAAACACTTCCACATGTTAACACATTCGTTTACAAGGGTCGCAACCTTAGCTTTGTTCTATGATACAAGAATCAGTTATATAACTCATTCCTGGAGCTATGAGGAACAATAACTGTGGATGGGGATCATGTTTGCGGTAAACTATCAACATTGAAACATCTGTCTCACCACAGATACTTTCCTCCTATCACCGCAGAGTCTTCTTATTCGCAATTTGAGATACGAAAACAAACTGCGTTTTTTTTCCAGCTTGTAATATCACCAAATAAAAACATGAACATCTGAAGAGCTTGGGATTAATTAACACGTCACGGTTGGTATACCTGTCTGTTACCTTTGAAGTATACTCATTTCGTCCACTTTGGAGACATAAAGCGACGATTTTTTGGAGAATTTACTCCAAATCCAACTACAACTTTGATTAAAGAATTATTTACTTTTTAATTTCATTTAACAGATGAAAGAAATGACATGTAGACAAAATGACTTAGTTTACACAAAAATAATTTTTGCATATATTAGTTTTAGATTATGTTAATGTTATTTATTTATTATTAGGGAGTTTTCGCACCCTGATCAGTAGGGCTCGGAAGTTAATGCCCTAAAAATATTGAAATATGCATGCAAATATGCTCTTAAAACTTGAAAATATGCCAAGAAATATGCACTATTTAATTAAAACAATTAATGTCCCTTTGCAGTAGACGAGTTAGTATAAATAATAAAGTGGTCCCGCTGCTAGTATTAACTGCTAAATTGCAGTTCACAACCAACACTTTGCACACATTTTCAACAGTAAAACATCGTCTGTTGTCTCGCAAAACACTTTTTTAACGTGAAAAACTTCTCTCCACGTCACAAGATGTTATATTTAAATGATGTTAACTGCTTCACAGAGAGAGTCAAGTCTCTTGGTGTGACAGATGTTGTCGAATGTACTTGGCAAGAAAGTTTTTAAATGTCGGATTATTAATTTTGAACAAGGGAATATCAGCAGCAAAAAATGCTTGGCAAAAGTCATAGGAACATTCAGTAACGCTACTTCCTAAACACTCTACTAATTGTTTTTGAACAGGTTCTTTATTTGCGAGTTTTCCGATGAAATTCTCCTTATGTTTTGCTGTGTTTATGTGCTGAACTATTTGAAATCTTTTCTCACTCCCTACATTTTTCTAACACGCTCAACAAAACAGTGCCCTATTATCTGCAGATATTAAATCACCCGAAAACTTTTTCTGTAAATTAATGTAGCACTCGAAGTTGGTTTTATTTTCTGCATTTGAAGAGTTTTTTTAACATTTTATACGCCTAATTTAATTTGTTGGGAACCAGTTCACAACACTGTTACGTTTGAGGACCACGCAGAGGCAAGCGTTGCTATAATCGTGCTGCTCAAAACGTTGGCCTGCACTTTATCTTTGTTAATATAAACCTCTCAGATAACGCACTGATTATTCTCTACGTACATACATATAATGAAAGGATGAAACAGGGGTTCACTGCATGATAACATGACTCAGCATTAGTTCTCGCCACCTCACGAGTTGCATCATCGTGTGCAATAATACCAATATGAAAAATATTATCTAGATGGAAAAAAATAAAAACCATAAAAATCATTAAAATATGCAATATAGGAGCTATAATGTTGAAATATTATGCATTTATCAAAAACAAGAAAATATGCAGTTATATGCACCATAAAATCACGCCCAAATAACTGAAAATTACACAATTCGTGCACATAATGTAAAAGCATACATTTTCAACCCCTAAGAAAAAACATGCAAATGCAGAACTTCCTAGCCCTACTGCTCAGAAATATGTTTTAAACCTTATTCTGACGTCATTAATTCTATGTCCAGTCTGATGCAGAAGCTCATTTGTCGACGGCGGTGTATGCAGATCGTCATTTGGTTTTAGCAGTCTTTTTTTTAGAAGACAAGTAATTTATAATTTAAAGTGAACGAAGTACTTGTTAAGAACTAAAAATAGTGATTAACTAAGACAAATGAATAATAATAATATTCATATAAGTAAATTTATAAATGTTAATATTAGGAGAAATATCGGGATTCGAGTTATATTTTAACGGAATTTTCAAACACATAGCGTACGTAAGCTAGTCATTCGCTTAGCGTCCATCTTAAAAGTTGTTAATATGGAAGTAAAGTTTATATTTAAAAATAAATGACAAAGAGTTATTAAAGTGCATATGGAGATTAGTGAGGTTCAAAGTATTAGCAATAGTGAGTGAACATATCACAATAATAGAGGTCGGCACATCTCGTTGTGAATAAAAAACAAATTCAGACATTAAATCTGGTAAAAAATTAAGACTTGGTCAGTTTTCGTTACACCTACACTCACCTTGCTCAAATCATAAGTAGTCAGGAAAAATACCAGAAGTACTACCAATATTGCACTATCGTCAACCCAACAAAAATAACAACGGATTTTGTTTGCCGAACACTGTAATTGTTGCAAGGTTATTCTTGTGACAATCAGGAGATCGACTTGTGAAAGGATTCCGTAGTCAATATAACCTGCAGTTTGTTTGGAACAAACTGCAGGTTTATTACATGAACTAAGTCAATATTACGATTTGCAATTAGTAATCATATATGTGTATTTCGGGAGTAATCCTCAAGAAGATCCAAGACAAAGACAATATAAGCAAGTAAATGAAATATTTAATATATTATTTAATAAAAGAGGATCAGAATATTTAGTGAACTGTCATTAACTATTCATTCTAGAGTTTTTCGAGGATTTTTTCTTAACCTCTTAGATTTGATATGGAGGAACAGCATGTGGTAAGGAGAAATTACTACAACAGGCTTCAAATATGCCGAGGAATTTTCAAGTAATTCTTCTAAGTGTGCCCAAGATAATGCTCGAAAGAAAGGCATGAGAGAACGAGCTTGCTCTGCTGAATTTTGAGGTTATAACGCCTAAGCGTCACTTCCAATGGAATCAAAAGCTTCATCTGATGCCTTTGTCCAAGATACTTCTGAAAACTCTGACGAGGAAATATCTAAAAGTAAATATATGCATGCACAACCCTTCCAGTTCAGGAAACACACGAGGTAGAATGGGTAATTACAATCTTGCAAGGCAACAAAATCACGGAAATTGCCAAATATACGCCATTTACAATTATGTGATAAGGTGCAATAGACTTTATTCCGAGGGAAATTTGTATAATGTTGTGTAAACTGCCAAACCATAAGAGATATAGCTGAAAGTATAATAGCATCTCCATGGGAAAGTTTGATTTTTATGGACGACCTTTTGACTATTGTGGTCCTCAGCGTCGTATTCTAAGTTGGGAATGAAATACAGCTAAATTTTGCTTTTTATCATATTTTAGGTTGTTTTACGTGCCGTTGAGTAAGTGTTGAGGTAAAGGAGTCAGTCAGTGAGTCCTCTTCCTCAAGTTTTCATAATCTGTTGGAGAGAGGCGGCGAACTGCTCTAGCCGCCTCCTTCTCCTTCACGTATCGGATTTCGACATGGTTTGTTTTTCCTCGGGGCCGAGTAGGAGAGACAAGCTCAGCCAGGGGCTGCAAACGTTTTGGATTTCCATAAACTGGCAACTGTTTACAGTACATGACTTCGTCCTTAGCCGCAAGATTTTTAAATCTCCTCCCACACCCCGATTACTGCATCAAAAGTGTCCATTGCGATACCTGCTGAAACCACAAGTTCTATGGAAAAAACCTAATGTGCTACATTCACATGACACTCTCTG
This sequence comes from Tenodera sinensis, assembly GCA_030765045.1. Taxonomy (NCBI): domain Eukaryota; kingdom Metazoa; phylum Arthropoda; class Insecta; order Mantodea; family Mantidae; genus Tenodera; species Tenodera sinensis. The sequence continues at coordinate 160,857,303 of CM060966.1, read as the reverse complement.
CCCTCTATAATTTATTAGACATGACCAAAGGAAATAGTGATAGTCAAATGTTGAGGGGAAAAAAAACACGGACTTCAAAAAGCATTACCAAAAATTTAAACCGTTAGTGAAAAATATTTAGGAAATGGCTTATGCCACAAAAATTATTCGAAATACCTTGACCTCCCACGCCTTGCGGTGTTGTATACTGCAACACGCTGTAAAGTGGGTGATATAAATATTATTTACGACCACAAAATGTATTTGCGCAAAACGAAAAGTGGTCAGCTATAAACCGCTATTAAATTTTGTGTCTATCATAGTTATACAAGGTGATAGATACAACATTTCTTCCGAACGAAGAGGAAATCACAGGTTATTCCCAGAAAAATTCAACATATACATTTTATTTGTTATGAAAATATTTAAACATGTGGCATTTTAATCAAAATTGTTGCAACTATTTTTTAGAAAATAAACAATATCGAAAAGTTTTTTTCCATTTACAGAATAATTTCAGGTTGGATATTTTTCTAGAAAGTTATGTCGCACCCTGAAAGATGCTTCATGACATTTCGCTTTCTGTTTATGCTGTTAATACACACGATTTTTTTTTTTCTAAAAATGCTATTTTATTTTTTGGATACACGAGGCCTCAAAACCTACATTTCAAGCAAAATTTCGCTGTCAAATTGGTGCAGATCTTAATTACGTAACAATGTTTGTAATGGTGATGAAAATAATAAATAAACGGAATAGTTTATAAATATAAAAAATCGCGGAACTTGATAAGTGTAGGCCGGTAGTCGAACCATGGACTTCCAGCTCTTCTTGCCGATGCTATTTCCGCTTGAAATTACCCAGTAAGCACCAAAAAACACGAGTGCAGATTTGTAATGTAAAACCGCAGGGAAATTTTCAAGACAGTAAAAGTGGCGAAGCAAATGCTTCAAGAAATCATTTTGATTACTTAAAAAGGGCAAAAATTAAAAAGATAAAGGTATACTTTTATATTAGCTTTCTCAATTAATTTTTTTTTGTATGACAGGTTTTGGACAAGATATGCTCTGAACAAATTTGGATCCAAATTTTTGAAAGATGCACTGTGTACGACATTGAAAATATTTTTTCTTAGGAACGATTCAAGAAATCGTTCTCAAATTTTTTAAGTTCGTTTTAGAATAGATTGGAAACATCTCGTAAACCACAAGAGATAGACAAAATATACGTACCTAGTTCATAAAAGATGTCCACAGACTTAAAATACTCAATTTATTTTTGTATTGGTTTAAAATGAAGCACATAAGATTTCATAAAAAATAGTTTGCAGAGTGGGTAGAGAAAGTCATGTGAAATATGTAATTGATGCTTTGTGGTAGAAGGTGTTATTGAAACCTTTGGCCTCAGTATGCTCAAACGTGTCTACCATAGAATAATGCTTTTTTTAATCATCCAAAGGACCAGAAAAGGTGTTTCTAATGAAATATATCGTTGTATTACCCTCCTGGGTAGGTAAAGAAACTAAAAGAATATAGTAGTTGCATTCTTACGCGTTTGTCGCGGACCATGCGGGTTACGCGTTCACCACGTTGAGCAGCATGCCCTAAACAAGGCATCATTACATTAAGTGCAAGTAAATGTATAACAGTTGTTGAAGACCACAACGAGTAAGACGATGATGAAGATGAAGATGAAGATGAAGCCAGTAACGCGTTGATTACTTGGCAGCAGACAAAACTGTTAGTGCAATGACTCTTTAACAATTACTCCCCTTTCAAAACATGAGGCATTATGATTTCCCAACTAATGGCTCTCGTTCTAAAAGCCTTTTAAAGTCAATTTAACAACACATCCCTTCTTCCTTAATGTTGTTTCCAAAACAAGCTGTTCATTTGTAACTTGGAAAGTTACTACCTTACAGTTATCTTCTGCCTAGTAGTCTTCTGCGGTAAGTGCCGTGAAATAGGGCAATATTGGCGGCTTTTTACAACAATTTTTACTTTCTCTAGTCTATTGTAAGGTGTTCTGATGCCTCTGATTGGCCAAAGTTACACAGGAATCCATTCTTGCCGTCCCCTATCGTCTAGAAGTAAATGTTCTGGTTCCTGAGGTCGTGGGTTCAAACCAGAATTTAAGTTAGTGTAGCTCATTTCTGAACTGGTCTGCGTGGTTCACTCATTCTTATTAAATATACTCTGCGTATGGAGTGAGCTTTTTAAGAAGTGATGGATCAATTATTTTTACTTTCTCTACTGGTAAGTAGGGGAAGTATTGTATTCCACCCAAAAATTCGCTGTCGAGATTTCACCGAAAATACATGTTTTGAGACCCCCTGTGTGTCTGTGTGTCAGTCTGTGGTAAGCATAACTCAAAAACGAAAAGTCGGTTGAAAACCAAAGTTGGTATTTAAGTTTAATGTCTTTCAAGGATGTGACACGAAGATTTTGAAGAAAATAGCCCCACCCAAAACTACCCTTTACATGAAAAATTTTTCGAAAATTTTGATTTTCTTGAAAATGGCTCTAACGATTTTGATTAAAATGTCATATGTTTGAGATATTTTAATGGCAAATGAAATGTATATCTTGAATTTTCTGGCTATAGCCCCTGTAGTCGTATTTACTCTGGGCAACTTTTGCATAACTCGTAAACCGTTAGAGATAGACCAAATTATACTGTACAAAAAATGTAGATCTTGCTAAAATACATAATTTATGTCTCAATAAATTTTCTTGTAGGGTGAGCCATTTCGGAGATATTCCTTGTTATGTGTGTGAGTTTCGGAAAACTTAGAACTTTCGTGAAATGGGTCATCGTTGTTCATTTTTTATATGTTAATCGTGCATAGAGATTTTTTCCTTAACAAAAAGTGTTTAAAATAATGTTATCTATCAGCTCCCAAGGTTTCTCGGTCAAATTTTGGGACATGCTATATACATTTTCAGTTTTAAATTAAATTAACTTTTCTCCATACAGGCTCATTAATAAATCCATATACCATGCTAACTTTCAGTACTTTGTTTTATTTGTGGAGATTATCATATTGAATTTTCTAGGAAGTTGCAGCTTTCTATATGTTATGGCTGTTTAACTTCTGAACAAGTCATATTTGAATTGTCATCGTGAAGAAAGTCGTAAAAGCTTGTGAAAAACAAACAAACAATGCTCTTTTCTGAAGAATAGAGTGGAATTAGGAAATACCTTGAGCTTGTTGTCTCTAGTATATGTTATAAAAGTGTTTGGCAGCGAATTGGAGGAAAACCCTTGTTCCAACGTTGCCTATATATCTACTTAACATTTTTACAACAAGATTTTCTCAGGAATAATAGAAGGTTTACAAGCAGATGTAAAATTTATTGTTCCTTGTTCATGAGGGTCGAATTAGGTCACACTCTAGCAATGGGGGAACAAGAGAAAAATGCACCACAGTTCCGCTGCAATTTATTGACGTTCAATTTCCCAGCCCTAGGAGCAACCAAACATATGAATAGTTCATAAAATCTTCGAACATTAAACTGCAAGGATTATAGGAATTGTTTATGCGAGTTCTGGCAATTAATGTTGACATGTGCTTCTTCGCTATAGAAGCTTAAGGGCAGTAAATTGAACGTAGAACAAGAGGCTTGGAGAGTGGCGGTGTGTCCGTCGTTTGTTTCGCCCGTTACGAAGGAAACATACGGTAAACTATGACGCGTTGGGTGCATAGTTAAACAAGATACGACGTCACTTCCTTGCCTCACAGAGACAAGTGACTGTGTGAGAGAACATTACATAGGTATGCTGGACAACTCTTCTGATCGTGCGGGCTTCACATCTGATGTGTTGCACTCACATGACTTTCTCTACTCTTGTACTAACCATTCTTACAAACTCTTATTCCTGTTTGTTCTTCACACAAACAACGAGGAATATCTCCGAAATGGTTCACCCTACAAGAAAATTTATTGAGACATAAATTGTGTATTTTAGTGCGATCTATATTTTTTGTGGAGTAAGATTTGGTCTATCTCTTACGGTTTACGAGTTATGCAAAAGTCGTCCAGAGTAAATACGACTACAGGGGATATAGCCAGAAAATTGAAGATATACATTTCATTTGTCATCAAAATATCTCAAACATATGACATTTTAATCAAAATCCTTAGAGCCATTTTCAAGAAAATCAAAATTTTCGAAAAATTTTCCATGTAAAAGGTAGTTTTGGGTGGGGCTATTTTCTTCAAAATCTTCGTGTCGCATCCTTGAAAGACATTAAACTTAAATACTAACTTTGGTTTTTAATCGACTTTTCGTTTTTGAGTTATGCTGTCCACAGACTGACACACAGACACACTCTTAAAATCTGTTAATATTGAAATGTTCAAAACAGAAACCTTGAGAATCCAGTAGTGAATGATCTACCCAGGCATGATTATACTGCAAGGCACGAGTTGGCACGTGACTGTTTGGCAGCACGGGGCAAGGAAGTGTACGCTGACTCAGAACGACTCCCCTTCACATCCGTAATAGGCCACTAGACGGAAGTCAGATACCATTAAGTGATGTAATACGCAAGTTTTTTAGGATTTGTTTCACGTTAGTACGATGACCGAACAGCTGACTGTTTCTATTATCTACTGTAGGCCTTATTCAATTGTTTATGTGACTTTATTGTAGACAAATGAATCGCGAGATACTCATTTCTCTTTGGTAGATCATACTGTTTATCATGCAGAATTTATATGAAGTATTGTAAAATTCAAACCAAGAATATTTAGTGTTTCGGAATGATTGACGTGCCTGCAAAAACTGAAATAAAGAATGATTTATCAAGAGCTAACACATTTCTTTCTTTAATTATTGTGTTCGAAATTCAGCCAATGCCCCAATTTTAGCATCAAATTAAGCAGTTTCAATTGCCTGTCGCTAGATGCGTAATTGTTAGTTTTATTGTAATTAATGTTTTTTCACACAAGAGCCGTGTGTAGAATATGATTAGAAATGGTAGAGTGAGACTGAAAAATTGAATGCTACCACCGGGATTTGAACCACGGATCTACCGGTTACCGTCCGGCTGCTCTAACCACTAAGCTACCATGGCCAACGTGCCGATATGACATTAAATTCTCCAACTTTGTCTGTTTGTCAGACATATACTGAGTACACAAACACCCGAAGCGGGACTCGACCCGCGACCCTCTATGTGGCGGAACGCCAGACATGCACTTCAGCCATTTTCTTTTCTTTTTACTTTCTCTACTGGTAAGTAGGGGAAGTATTGTATTCCACCCAAAAACTCCATGTCGAGATTTCACCGGAAATATATGTTTTGAGACCCCCTGAATCCAAAAAAAGCATTTTTAGAAAAAGGTCCGTGTGTGTGTGTCTGTGTCAGTCTGTGGACACCATAACAAAAACGAAAAGTCGGTTAAAAACCAAAGTTGGTATTTAAGTTTAATGTCTTTCAAGGATGCGACACGAAGATTTTGAAGCAAATAGCCCCACCCTAAACTACCCTTTACATGGAAAATTTTTCGAAAAGTTTGATTTTCTTGAAAATGACTAACGATTTTGATTAAAATGTCATATGTTTGAGATATTTTGATAGCAAATGAAATGTTTATCTTGAATTTTCTGGCTATAGCCCCTGTAGTCGTATTTACTCTGGACGACTTTTGAATAACTCGTAAACCGTAAGAGATAGACAAAATCTTAATATACAAAAAATGTAGATCGCACTAAAACACACAATTTATATCTGAATAAATTTTTTTGTAGAGTGAACCATTTCGGAGATATTCCTTGTTGTTTGTGTGACTTTTGGAGAACTTTAAGAATTTGTAAGAATGGTTAGTACAAGAGTAGAGAAAGTCATGTGAGTACAACACATCAGATTTTTTCTTTTTGGATTCAGAGGGCCTTAAAAATCGGTAAAATTTCGACATCGAATTTTCGGTGAAATGTCATACTTCCCCTATAGCTATATACATAGCATAGAAAGTAACAATTGTATAAAAAAAAAAGTTTGACCACTATTTATGGAAAACCTGTGATTGTAATATGCAACAGTCGCCACAGAGCTAGTAACAAACAAATGCCCAGCGTTATCTTCTCCAGTCGACATGTAAGAGCAGCCATTCCATCTGGTTTTCCTTGCAGCAATTAAATTCATGTTTTATCGGCTGAGTTTGCTTAATTACCATGCCTTAACCAGTCTTGTGTTCTGCCACTTGATTATAGAAGCAATTTTATGTTTGTTTTCTTTTTTTACTTCCCTTATTTCTGCGTAATCAACAACTTCTATCTCTCTTCTTTTTCTTGTGTGTGTTTGTTTGTAATGTTTTCCACATTTCTTTCCTTTGCATTCCTTGTTCTTTTAAATTGGGACTTCGCAACAACAGCTGTTGTATTGACTGAGTGACTGACTGACTGACTGAATATTCAGCTCCGTCAGTGGCGGAGCTAAATGTTATAATTATACCACTTCCTCTTCTCTGTAAGTTATTTTATATCTAGTATTTAATTATTCATATAAAAACTGGGTTTTCTATATACCTACCTGTGGCACATTCTCCATCAGTGCAATGAGTGCAGTGCACGCAAACCTATCCGTCTATATATAACACAGAAAATGTTTCGAGCTGAGAAATAGGTGATTCTTATAAATATCCACCTGCTAAATTCATAAATAACCATAAAAATGACTGATTAGCTCTTGTTTTGGCGATAAAATAGCAAGTATTGTTTCAAATCTATGCTATCTATTTAGGGAACATTTTAGTTTTACTTTCTCTTCTGCCAAGTAGGGGAAGTATTGTATTTCACCCAAAAATTCGATGTCGAAATATCACCGCAAATATATATATTTTGAGACCCCTGAATAAAAAAAAAAAAAAAAAAACATTGTTAGAAAAACGTCCGTGTGTGTCTGTTGACAGCATAACTGAAAAACGAAAAGTCAGTTGAAAACCAAATTTGGTATTTAAGTTTAATGTTTTACAAGGATGCGACACGATGATTTTGAAGAAAATAGCCCCACCCTAAACTACCCTTTACATGGAAAATTTTTCGAATATTTTGATTTTCTTGAAAATGGCTCCAACGATTTTGATTAAAATATCCTATGTTTGAGATATTTTGATGACAAATGAAATGTATATCTTGAATTTTCTGGATATAGCCCCTGTAGTCGTATTTACTCTGGACGACTTTTGCATAACTGGTAAACCGTTAGAGATAGACCAAATCATACTATACAAAAAATGTAGATCTTGCTAAAATACACAATTTATGTCTGAATAAATTTTCTTGTAGGATGAACCATTTCAGAGATATTCCTTCTTATGTGTGTGAGTTTCGGAAAACTTGAAACTATCGTGAAATGGATCATCGTTGTTCATTTTTTATATGTTAATCGTGCATAGAGAACGGCATGTCAAAGCTTTAAAAGATTTGGCTAAGCTAAGTTTGAAAGCAACCGGCAACCGTCTTCCTTCTATTCCTATTGGTAATGTAGTTTACATGAAGGAGACTTAAATATGAAAGTCCTCCTCAACTTAATCAAATATACTAAACAGAAAAAGGAACAAAGATATCAAGCTCATTGGAATGAAGCAATGCTTGCAAATTACCAGAATTTACAGAAATAAAGCCAAAAGACAAGACAAAAGACAACCACTTACCAGGGGCTCTTCCATCAAGTTAGAACTCTTGGAATGTAACGCTCATTAAAAAATACAACTGGACTTTCAGCGATGTGGACATATTTAATTTAAATGTATCGTTTTCTGTTACATAAAATATTTCCAGATATTGTGAATCACAGATACCAGAGCTAATAACGTTTTTGTTTGTCATACTCGTTTTTTCAATCCAAAGTTAGTAAGATTTAACTCATGAAGTGAAGGAAACATTCAACAATAAATTTGTTTACTGTCCAGTGATAAAATAGTACATTTAAATGACAACAATAACTATGAATTCTGTTCCAAAGAAGTGATTGATTATTATTAGTTCTTCTGACAGCCTAGGCGAGAAGCTGGCTGAGATATTCTCACCACAAAGCCTGGTAGAGCTGGCGCAACTAAAGCTTGATAATCTGCAGGTACATAGAAGCTACCACAGCCGCCAATACAGTTATCGCCACAACTACCATTGTGGTTAATAAGAATAGTGTACTGAAGAAATGTAAAAATTTATCATTCCAATTCCTACAAGATACTCAAAAACTCGCGATCTTTAGGATTGATGATTAGGAACGCCGATTTTAAACTGTTGAATACAGTACTTTATTTTCATGAAATGTAACATATTTCAACATTAATCCAAACCCTACACGTTGCCATTACGTATGAAAAATTACATCTGCCATATGTACCTATGATTTGCTCTATATGTTAAAACTTTTATCAACGAAATTGATCACTTTCAGATCTATTCTTCGACTTGGACGATGGCATTTCGCATCTCTTCCTTCAGTTGTGGTATTGTTCGCGGATTATCCTTACAAACTAGCGATTTAAATGCCCCCAAAGGAAAACTTACTGTTAGGTCACATGACCAGTTCTGGTTCCCGTTTCTCCATTGAAAATGCTCCGTTGGTTTCAGATGTTGAAAATATTTTAAGTGCTCCATATAAATTTATCCAAAATGTTCATTCAGTGTGGAAAGGAAATAAGATTAAGACCTTTAGAGGCAAGCTACAAAAAAAAAAAAAAAAAAAAAACCTCTATTAAGGGCCACGACAGTCACATAAAATGTTTTTCTGGTCTTCACTTTTCAAAACCTTTCATCGAATGAAGGCCAGAATTCTCAATTATGTTTGTTTTTAACTCAGTTATGGTAAAATACATTCGTGATTTTTTTTTTTTTTCGTTTTTTTTAGTCGTTTTGTGAAACGGAAAACAGAAATTGTGTTTATTTTCCATTCTTTACGCGATCAAACCGTTTCAGCCAGCGGCAGAAAGACAAATGATGTTTAAAACACCAAGACAAAGGAAAACAACGCTCTCAAATAAATATTTACATGATGTACCTACATACACGGAGCATTTTCAATAAAGGACCTTTATCAGGGGCAATTAGAGTAGCGACTCTCTTTTGTCAACACAAACTTTTTTCCTGCCCGCCTGGAGAAATGATGAACGCTTGTATGTACCAGTGCGGTATTTTTGTTTAATGATCATAGCCGACTGCATTTTTTTGAATCCGCTGAAGGCGTTGGAAATACTAATTAAACATACATGTTATATGTTTGCTTCATTGCCGCAACAGACCAAAACAAAAAATACCGAGGAGGGAAAGGTTGAAATGCCGTACAAACGGACTGTTTTTTTTTCAAAGTTTTAGCTGTGTAAAACATAAAAAGGAGCAAGTTGTATTATTAATAAACAAAACATGGTGAATATGAATTGCAGAACACACAAAGAGTAATTTCGTTGCAACATAAACTGCTCTTTTGTGTCCTGCATAATGTAGAGTTTATACAACCATTTGTCTTAGAGAGAGATTTAGTAAAAAATATGTGTTGATGTTCTGTATTTGGATGTTTTTGTGGCATCAAAAAATAACATACAAGAACAATTTCAAAAGTAACATTTTCTGTGTTAAACAGAATTTACTGAGCAAATATATACACAGGCAACTGTATTTTCCTTCTGTATTACTTGCCTATACTAGGTAGACTTAGTATAGTCCAAACCAAAATGTTATACTTCATTCATTGCTTCTAAAGGGAGAGCAAAACAAAAGCGATGCGGGCTACCTATCCTATTGTTGGTGCTCGTTGCCATCTACCGCTCATAGAAAGACGTGAATGACGGCATACAACATTTTTACTTTCTCTACTGGTAAGTAGGGGAAGTATTGTATTCCATCCAAAAATTCGATGTCGAGATTTCACTGTAAATATATGTTTTGAGACCCCCTGAATCCAAAAAAGTATTTTTAGAAAAGGGTCCGTGTGTGTCTGTCTGTGGACAGCATAACTCAAAAACGAAAAGTCGGTTAAAAACCAAAGTTGGTATTTAAGCTTAATGTTTTTCAGGGATGCGACACGAAGATTTTGAAGAAAATAGCCCCACCCTAAACTACCCTTTACATGGAACATTTTTTGAAAATATAGATTTTTTTGAAAATGGCTCTAACGATTTTGATTAAAATGTCATATTTTTCAGATATTTTTATGACAAATGAAATGTATATCTTGAATTTTCTGGCTATAGCCCCTGTAGTCGTGTTTACTCTGGACGACTTTTGCATAACTGGTAAACCGTTAGAGATAGACCAAATCATACTATACAAAGAATATAGATCTTGCTAAAATACACAATTTATGTCTCAATAAATTTTCTTGTAGGGTGAACCATTTCGGAGATATTTCTTGTTATGTGTGTGAGTTTCGGAAAACTTAGAACTTTCGTGAAATGGATCATCGTTGTTCATTTTTTTTATATGTTAAGTGTGCAAAGACAACAGAATCTCAAACATTTGACTATCGCACAAAGCCTACTGTATTCTAACATTCCCCTTTCACCTACAAGGAAATAAGCAATAAGTTGTACAAATGTTTATCTTAACTAACACGAAGAAGATATCGGAATAAGAGTTTGTAAGAATGGTTAGTACAAGAGTAGAGAAAGTCATGTGAGTGCAACACATCAGATTTTTAGAAAAAGGTCCGCGCGCGCGTGTGTGTGTGTGTGTATCTCTGTGTGTCAGTCTGTGGACAGCATAATTCAAAAATGAAAAGTCGGTTAAAAACCAAAGTTGGTATTTAAGTTGAATGTTTTTCAAGGATGCGACACGAAGATTTTGAAGAAAATAGCCCCACCCTAAACTACCCTTTACATGGAAAATTTTTCAAAAATATTGATTTTCTTGAAACTGGCTCTAACGATTTCGATTAAAATGCCATATGTTTGAGATATTTTTATGAGGAATGGAATGTATATTTTGAATTTTCTGTCGTGTTCACACTGGATGATTTTTGCATAACTGGTAAACTGATAAGGGCGAGACATTTTTTCGAACGTAAAAATATTTGGTATAACTTACTCCGGCTCGGGTACAGATTTACGGCACATCAAATAATCACATACCTACCTGAGCAAAATTAAGCGCTCTTTCGTCTAGTATACTTGGATATAAATCTTTCTGCGTTCATAAGATATGTTTGAGTGGAACGCAATACTTCTCGAAAGTGGTAGAGAAAGGAATGGAACAAATGAACGTATATAAGTGGCAACGTATCGTTGGCTCATTTGCATTGATCATTATATGGCTCGCCTTGTGTAATCACGGAATGTTAAAAGCTTTGAAAGCTTATGTAAAAGCAGAAATACATATGCAACAGTTCGATAATTTAACGAATAGTTATCTTAGCAATAAATTTAAACTTCTGTTGCTAAGGCCGAAAAGTATTGAGTTTCGAAAAAAAGTCGGCTAAACGAAGAAATCTTATGTGTTGCACTCATATGACTTTCTCTACTCTTGTACTAACCATTCTTACAAACTGTTATTCCTATATCTTCTTTGTGTTGGCTGAGATAAACATGTGTACAAATTATCTTATTATTTCCGTGTATGTGTAAGGGGAATCTTAGAATACAGTAGACTTTGTGCGATAGTCAAATCTTTTAAAGCTTTGAGATTCCGTTCTCTTTGCACTCTTAAAATATAAAAAATTAATAACGATATTCCATTTCACGAAAGTTTTAAATTTTCCGAAACTGACACATAACAAGGAAATCTCCGAAATGGTTCACTGTACCAAAAAAATTACTGAGACATAAATTGTGTGTTTTAGTGTGATCTACATTTTTTGTATGTTAAGAATTTGGCTATGTCTTACGGTTTACGAGTTATTCAAAAGTTATCCAGAGTAAATACGACTACAGAGGCTATAGCCAGAAAATTCAAGATATGCATTTTATTTGTCATAAAAATATCTCAAACATATGACATTTTAATCAAAATCGTTACAGCCATTTTCAAGAAAATCAAAATTTTCGAAAAATGCTCCATGTAAAGGGTAGTTTAGGACGGGGCTATTTTCTTCAAAATCTTCGTGTCACATCCTTGAACGACATTAAACTTAAATACCAACTTTGCTTTTTAACCGACTTTTCGTTTTTGAGTTATGCTGTCCACAGACTGACAGACACACACACACGGACCTTTTCCTATTTTTTATTTATTTTTTTTTTTAATACAATACTTCCCCTACTTACCAGTAGAGAGGATAAACATGGACTTTTAATACAGCCAAACATCTGACTATCGCTTAAGTGTTACGCATTATCCTTGTAGCTAAAATGAAATGTTTAATGAAACTACTTCTGCGAAGATTTATCTGAATGACCATGTAGAACGTACTAGATAAGAATTCGGCTCTGTCAGATGGATTTGTTGGAGACATCGCAATATATATAAAAGTCGGTGTGTGTCTACTTTAGAATTCGAAATTTCACTCTATTTTTCACAGTTAATTATTTAATTTATGTAATGCTTACAGAACCTCGCGGCACCATCTTTGTCCTTGCAAACGATAATTATACAAACTAGCGCACACATTGCTAATAAAAGAATAATTAATTAACGTTTTCACTTTCCTTAAAGGGCTATTATTTCTTCCCAATGAGATTTTCTCTATAAGTACCGACGAAGGAACCCGAGTGGGACATCGCGTATTAATCAGCTGCATTAACGAAAATTCCTGATTACAAATTGTGGCATTTATTATTAACAGCTCTTTTACAGAATATTTTATCGGTAGTTTTACTATGTATGTTTTGAAATTTAAAAAAAAAAAAAAAAAAAAAAAGAAATCATTTTTATAAAGCTGTCTCTGTGTGTGCGCCTGTCATTCTGTGGGCAGGATGACTTAAAAAAGAAAAGTCAGTTAAAAACCAAAGTTAGTATTTAAGTTTAATATCTTTTAAGAATGCGACACAAATATTTTAACAAAATTCCTTCACCCTGAACTACCCTTTAAATGAAAAAATTTTCAAAAATGGCTCTAACGATTTTGATTAGGGCACTGAGAGGTTATTTTTAAGACCACGAGCTTAACTTACACCAATATTTAAAATTAAATATAGCAGCTACTAATGATTAGAATAAATTGAAATTTGGTGTGATTATTGTTCTAACATTTATACATTTAACTACTACATAATAATTAAATTACATTCACAGAATGCCATGCAAAAGGGGCATAAACCACACTATGTATCCTGAAAAAAAATGTTACAGCTCATACTTCAGGTACACTTTTCTTATAGGATTTTCAAGCTACAGGCACCAAATTTTTATCTGAATAACATAAAGCATAGCTTGACATCGCCGGTTAAACATAAATCCTATGTAGTTTGTATTTTGCACATACAAAATTATTTAATTCTATATAGGAAAAATATGGTAATATTTTTAAGCATTAAAATTGTTTTTCTCCACATTATAGCTCTAATTCACAAAAGCTTTAACCGGCTGTACTCAACAAACATGGATAAATAATCACTAAAATTTGATATCAATATCTCTTATAGTTTTTGAGAAATGTGTACCTGAAGTGTGAAAAATCAAGGTTTTGGGAAATTGCGATCAAAACTGAAGTACCATTATTTTCAAATTACACAAACTTTCAGAATGCCTGCTCCATATTCCCGCTCACTTAAGTTTTCCTCATATTTTATTTTCCTTTTCTTAGTTCTACCTTTATTTTCAAGCAACTGAACTGCCCTTTTTGCCTCTGAGAGTCGACATATAAATTTTTTTATACAGGCTTCCTTTATATTCTAACTTTTATACCTATTTTTTCCATCCCTGTGAATCTACAAGTGCAACTATCATTATAACAAATAACACTATACCTATGTTATATATATCATTTTAAATCTGAAGAATTATATATTTTTTAACATTAAAAAATAAAAAATCGATTTTTTGAAGTTAATCGACCTCCCAGTGCCCTTAAAACTGCCATATATTTAAGATGTCACAATACATTTTTTGTAGAGTGAACCATTTCATAGATATTCCTTGTTATTTGTGAGTTTCGGAATACTTAAACTTTCGTCAAATGGAAGATCGTTATTTTTTTATATCTTAGCCGGGCAAAGAGAACGAAATTTCAAAGCTTTAAAAGATCTTACTATCGCTAAAAGTCTACTGTATTGTCATATTTTCCTTGCATGTGAAAGGAAATAAGCAATAAGATAATTTGTGCAAATCTTTATGTCAACTAACACGAAGAAGATAGAGGTATAATATGGTTAGCACAAGAGTAGAGAAAGTCACGCGAGTGCAGCATATCAGATTTTTCCCTTTATAGTGCCCTGAAAAGTTTTATTAATGCTGTAAGTGTCCTGTTTAATATTTTTTAAATGTCTCCAAGGAAAGGCAAGGCTAGGCTATTGGGCAGGGCAACCTGAGGCTAAAAGTTGTACGGAAAAACCGCCAAACCACAGGCCACGCGGAGTATTTGAGCTCGTGTAAAATATACGACAGTGGGTATTGTAATACATTTGATAATGAAATCCAACATGCATTGAAATCACCAGGCGACACACGCGCGAAACATGTGCACATCGATATTACATTGTAGAGGGCGTTGCTATGTAACCTCACGCATGGCTTAAAGACGCAACCGAATGCGCACGCACGCACGCACGTCACTGAATTACAAGCTAGCACCTGCTGCCAGTACGCTGTCGTGACAGCCACCTTTTCCCCCAAAAACCAGTAAAACCTGCATCTTACCTAAGGGCCCACATGTCCAACTTCCTTCACGTTTCTGTCACAAGAGGCTTTGGAACTTTTCTGGCTAAACTCTGTAATTATGTAATTTAACATCCGTTTTGTCTCTGTTTTATTTCTGTATAACGTAATAAAAAATCTAATGTGTGCACTCACATTGCTTTCTCTACTCACTCATGTAAAAATTATTTTTAAAGTACTTCTCTTATATCTACTTCATATTAATCGATTTATTACGTATTTTCTTGTAAGTGAATACATGGTCTTCTAAGAGCCGGTTGCTACGTAATGGCTTCGACATTCTCGAGCAATGGCTTTGGAGTAGACGATCAAGGGAGCTCAAAACATGCCTTTTTGGTGGTGTCATGATGACAAATTTTTTTGGGAATAACGCTATACGGTGAGGAAATAGGAATAGCTTGCTGCCCCTATACCTAAGGCAAACCAGTAGCGAAAAAGCGCACCTAAATGTGTTTGTAATGAAGGGTTGTAACTTTTCCTTAGGGCCTAAGAGATAGGTAGAGTTCCCCACCACAGTAAATCCTTTAACGCGCCCCGCGACCGAAACCCCTTTACCCCAATAAAGAAAGGGTGAAGGGAACGTGACGCGCTGAATTAACAGGAACGGTCCAAAAAGATTTATGGCATCTTTTGGGGAACACACAAACTGTTAGCCTGGCTTTCTTCTGTCTCTATGTAAGGGAGTCGCACTCCAGGTTTCTTTATTATTACTAGACTTACCTGGGATTTTTAGACGCTTAAAAACCAATTTTTACGCACCTAAAAATAGGCTCTAAAATTTAAAAGTCTGATGTTTTACTCTCACATGACTTGCTCTATAAATTGTTCAACAAACTACCCTTAAAAAAGCATGCTCACGACACATCGCAGTTAAGCTGATTTAAACATGAAAAATCTGATGTGTTGCACTCACATGACTTTCTCTACTCTTGTACTAACCATTCTTACAAACTCTTATTCCTATATCTTCTTCGTGTTAGTTGACAAACATTTGCAGAAATTATCTTATTCCTTATTTCCTTGTAGGTGCAAGGGGAATATTACAATACAGTGACAGAGCGATAGTCAAATATTTTAATACTCTGAGATCGCGTTCTCTTTGCACGCTTAGCATATAAAAACTGAACAACGATGTTTCATTTCACGAAAGTTTTAACTTTTCCGAAACTGACACAAGGAATATCTCCGAAATGGTTCACCCTACAAGAAAATTTATTGAGACATAAATTGTGTATTTTAGCAAGATCTACATTTTTTGTAGAGTAAGATTTTGTCTATGTCTTACGGTTTACGAGTTATTCAAAAGTCATCCAGAGAAAACAGGCCTACGTAGGCTATAGTCAGAAAATTCAAAATATACATTTTATTTGTTATAAAAATATCTCGAACATATGGCATTTTAATCAAAATCGTTGTAGCCATTTTCAAGAAAATCAAAATTTTCAAAAAATTTTCCATGTAAAGAGTAGTTTAGGGTTGGGCTATTTTCTTCAAAATCTTCGTGCCGCATCCTTGAAAGAGTTTAAACTTAAATACCAAGTTTGGTGTTTAACCGAGTTTTCGTTTTTGAGCTATGCTGTCCACAGACTGACAGACACACACACAGGGACCTTTTTCCAAAAATGCTTTTTCTGGGTTCAGGGGGTCTCAAAACATATTTCCGGTGAAATCTCGACATCGAATTTTTGGGTTTAATGCAATACTTCCGTACCATCTACGTGGTAGTGTAAGTTAAAACAATTTTTTGAATAATTTGTTGAGCAGCTGTAAGCATAAATATATGACAGAGAAATTGATGTGATTATTTGACACTTAGTTGTATATGAGTGTGTTTTGGGCGGCTGTCTCTCAATATTTCTTGGCGTCTTTGCCACGCCGTTCCGCGCGCGCGGAGGTAGAATCCTTTGGCACTGCATTTGCATACTCGCGCCCTATCTTCAACAGCGATACGATCTCCTCAGTGGAAAAAAAGAAAGCAAATAACAATAATTTAATGGATACACAGGAGCAACAGTTTGTGTTGTCACAAACTGAGATCAAAACACCGACATCGGAGAAGAAGAAGAAGGCTTTCCAAGACAGGAAACGTCTTGCTGCAAAGATTACCATCTTCGAGGCAAACACACATACGCACACGCAATGCACAGGTATTAATTTTAAGTAGGCAATTAAAACGTAAAGGGAAAAACAAAACGCGGCTTAAGCATGGTTTGCTAAGGAAGTATTCAGTTGCTTTTTTGTTTCTGGCGTTAATTCGAATGAGCTGTTATTTATGTTTGTAAATCTAATGACGTTGTAATGACGTTGATAAGGCGAGAGTACTTGACGACAAGGGTGTAGAAAAATGGATCTGCTAACAGCATGATTTATGACTTGCGATAACAGAGGGCAGTCGTGTACCCTCAGACAAATTTGTTTTTTTAAACTCGCACCCACCTGGATTTTGTAACCGAAATCTTAAATAGTGTGTTATGGCTAAATTACTGAAGGATAATTTGCATAAATATTCCATAATAGTTAATCACGGAGTTCAGTAATTTTACGGCTTAGGACACAATGATTTACACATTTTGGTGATACGAATATTATCTTCTTTTTTTAATTTATTGATTAAAGGTACTTTAACTAGATGGCGCAAGATGGCTCCTCGGTAAGGTGTGGTGCACGCGTTCGAAGGGAGCTTTGTTACTTCCGTTCGATTTCTGTTGAACCGCTTGGGTTTTTCATGATTTTCCCTGAACGGTAAGGGAATGTTGGGGTGTTTTCTGATCTATTGCGATTTCCTATGTATCATTTCCACTTCAATTCGTTTCGTTCTCATGTTTCAAGCGTGCTTTTAGGCGTATGGCGGTGCCGGACAGATGGCGCGGATGTTTGCTTGCAAGTTGTGACATGGAGAATATTTTCATGGGGCCTTTTACGGGGCTAAACCTCAGAATTTTAAAAGAAACCATGGTAGCTATTTTACATATCCTGGTTCCCCTAATGAACTTAGCAACTTTATTAAAATACCTTTTTTTTTTTTTTTTTTTTCTAAAATGAATTGTTGAGCTGTCGTAGGGTGTTTTCATTTAAAACCCCTCGGTCATGAACTCGGGAAGAAAATAAAGTATCAAATGAAAGAACAAGTTAATAGATATAATATGCATTATTGGGCATCTCAAAACTCCAAAATGAATGAAAACTGTGCATTTAGGTTATCGTTTTGAAGGTACAGTTATTACTGAATCATATTGCCATATTCTCAACAATGAATTGGAAAACGCATCCTTCAGTTGGAGAAGAGAAATGTGGTATTTATCAGCAGGATAGTGCACCATCACATTTTGCAATATGCACACGTGAACTTCTAAATCAGAAATTTGGTGATACTGGATTGGAAGTGCTGGACCTATCTTCCGGCCTCCTCTTTCACCCGACTTAACACCGTTGGACTACGTTTTATGCGGATACATAAAACAGCCATATTCGAAGCACCTACAGCCAAAGAGAATATAAAATTTCGAATACGTGAATCTTGTCTTCCTATTAGCCCCGTTTAACAGATATTCACTTTGTTCCATAAACCATTCTGTATATCTGAGGTTATGTAAGGTTATGACGGACAAAAAAGTGCCGTGAGTGTGACTGACGTAAATCTCAAAGCAAGTAATTTAATAATTCCTTTTAAAGACCTTGTAGATTATCATTTACATGTATTTTCTGACTCACTCGCTTGTTGTATGTTTCGCAATCTATTACTTGGTCTAGGGTTTAATAAAGTTGTCTAATTAAGACTGATTGACTAGTTGACGTGCGCCATTTGGAGATAGATATCCCTTCGGTATGGTGATTAAGTGTTAACCCAGTTTTCCAATCAGGGAAAAAAACAGTTAAGCAGTTGGCAATCTGATAAATACACCCGACTGCAGTCTGTGATCGATAGCTACTTGATAGACAAACAGTAATACTTATGTATGTAACTAGATATCTACTTGACAGCTCTTTCATTGGACATTTATACTAGTAATAGGCTGAGCCAGGTGGCGCCACGGTAACGTGTATGACTCACATTCGCAAGCTCGTGGGTTCGATCCTCGCAACCACACTTTCATGGCTTTCCTAGGCCCGGCCAACCTTTGTATCCTCTTATGTAATCCCTCCCTCTCGGAGACGGAGGGTGGTGCCTCTTCAAGGGTATGCAAAAGATATTCAGTAGGTTAAGGTCTCCGCAGGGGGACAGTTCCTTCATTTGCCGTGGTGCTCGTGGTTAGTCTTCCGGCAATAACTTGGAGAGCTAGATTGCCAGCGACCCAACCGAGGTTTTCGGTAGTCTTCCCGGACGTATTGACGCGCGTAAGTGGCGTATCCACTTCTGTGGCTGTGTAACATCAGGGGGAGGGCTTTTAAGCTTTGTTTACATATTTTTGCAGCGGCACAATAATTACTTGTACTCGTAATAGATTCGATGCTCGCTTGCTGCCATTTCACTGCAAACTTCTTCTCTAATTACATCTCCAATATACCCTTCGGTGCTGAGAATTTCTGGAGTAAATTCCTTCTAGATGTTTCTCCACGGACAAAATATTTAAACGAGCCTAAAGGCTTCTGGAATATGTCGATGCCGCGTCTTCTATAACTTCCATGTGAAAGAAATAGTCTACCGTTGTGGTAATATTAAAATAAACAGGTGCTTTTGACTTAGGTAATAAGAACAATGGTACTAATAATGCAGTAACATAATTAATATGCTTAGTTCAATTATGAAACTCACCTATTTCCTCTCCATGTCAATTAGTGTCCAGAGTATAAGTTTTCCTTAAGACTTTTTTCTAGCTTAACTACAAGTTATTCATATGAAATTTTATTTTTATTTTTCTATCCACTTCCTGTTAATCATCATAAATATTTGCAGATACTAATGGTTTCAAATAGCTACTAACTCGGTTTTTCCTCTAAAAAGCAAGTCGTTGTAGCTAATTATATTAGCAATGATGTTACAAACACTAATGAGACACAAAGGAAGTAAACGCTGACAGTTGTCTGCAATCTTTCACTAGGACAGCGACACTGCAGAACTTGTTTGCAGTTTAATTATTATGATATGAGACTAGAAAATGCATTATTACATTCCAGTGCTGCACTGGACTTCTTTTGTTTTTCTGTCATATCCCTGGCTTCATTCAACAGAAAATCCATTTCTGATGAATCTATCCATTGTCACCTTAGATTTCCAATACTGCCAGTTCAACAATGGGAGCTCTCGTAGACGTGGTCGCTAGAGCGTGCGCAGAGAGGGTCACGGGTTCAAGTCCACGGACATAGGCGTTTATGTGTATCTAAATGTATATCTATTGACAGAATAAAAAGAGTAAGCAATCGAAAAAAACAACCAAAATGATAAAGGTAACAAAAAATTAAAAATTATGATCTTCCAGGTAGATCGTAGGCCTATTTCCTCTCCCCTACAGCGTTACACATCCCAATAGGGACTCGGGACTTGCAGACTACGTCTGATTCTAGATTTTCATAGAGCATCCTTTTTCCCTACCATGCAGCATCTAGACTCCTGCAACTGCCGAGCGGGATAAAGGCGAAGTAAAATGTGAGCTGAAATGGAGAACCAGGAAATTCGGGGGTAAATAACCTTCTCTATACTCATCTATGACCCGGACAAAGGTCGCGGGGGTTGAACCTACCACCTCCTGAATATGAGTTACATGTGTTATGGTGGTACCAATTCGCTGGCAAAAGTTAGAGAAGTTTAATTTAATTTTATTTATTTGTTGCAACATTTAGAACTGCAATAATAAAACTAATATTAGACAGAGAGAGAGAGAGAGACTGACAGACAGACAGAGACAGACAGACAAGCAGCGTGATTCCTCGTCGTTTGAACCCCTCTTAATTGCCTACTCACAAGTTAACGACCTCATTACGCTTCTCCACCCTGAAGATGGCGCAGTAAATGGCCACCGAAACATTACAAGCGTATGATATGGAAAGTGAGAATCATTATCACCGTTGTTACTCGGGTCGCAAGTATAAACAAAGTAGCAGTGTTTGTTTATCTTAGTGGAAATAATATGAGAGAGTTGCGTGTCAGATCTCAATCGCCACCGGGCTTCTTGTTCCAGGCGGTACACGGCAATTTCTCATAATTAGCAATATCGTGAGAGATTTGCATTACCTGGCAACTAATGCTGACATGAGTGCGGGCAAATTGGGCAGCATGCAGGTCGTTCATGTTTATGATTGGTTTGTGTTATGGGTAACTGCAAGCAAACACGTTTGTGTGCGCTTGCTGGTGCTCTACGGCGCGTTCTTAAAGCTCCTCTTGCCACTGAAATAAATATTTGAAATGATTAAACACTTTTTACACGTATTACATACCGTTTAAAATAGGAAATTTTAAAGAATAAGAATATAAAAGCTAGTATTTAAGTGAAAATTTATTTTGGGTTGCCTAGAAAAGGATTCGACGAGTTGTAATTCAAAATATAAAAAATATTTTACATTTAAATTTATTTTGAAGCTTTGAACTAGAATATCTGTGCAACCAGGGAAGTTCGGAAGAAGTCATTCATAATGAAGAGCGCTTCAGAAGATATTCGCAATGAAAATATCGTAAACGTATATTATAATCAAAATCGTTCAATCATTTCTTAGTGAATAAAAATTTTGAAAACTGTCCCATGTTTGATATTTTGGGATTTGGGAGGTGTCTTGAAAATATTCTTGTCGCATGCTTGAAATAACCTTATCTATACATAAATTTCTTCTGTCCGTGTGTATGTCACTGAACTGTTCATAAATGGGTGGACCGAATTTTATGAACTTTTGCGTGTGTGATAAATGTGATTCGAGAATGGTGTAGAATCACAATTTGACCCGATGGAACATTTTCTTTTTAATTTATGTGTTGTTGATATGGATGGTTTAGGTTCACAGAATCCGTCAAGCAGCGCTGCGATCGCGTTTTAAACTTCCTGGTATTTTGTTCCTCGATAGGATTCTAGGATGTTTTTGTCCCAGTTTAGAACTAAAGTAATTAAAAGTATACTTAAACATTATACATTGTGCAAATGTGTAAGGTACAGTATTGTAGTGAAGATTTAATATGATTTGTCATGAATTCCAATTATGTATAAGCTAAAATGAGTTGTTGAGATTAAAGAGAATGAAGTAATTACTTAGGGCTGTTGTGAAGTTGTGCATTGTAGGTACAGCCTGGAACCCACCCAACCTGTTTAGTACTTTTCTTGTATAGTAACATAATCATGTAACTACAACAAACATGGCCATCTTCCCGCTACAGAGAATGCGCAATGGCGAGTTCTAACCCGCAGAAAAAGCGAAATTCGTGGTATTAGCGATGTTTTCATTTTTGTCTCTTTCACAGTGACATTTTAGTTTATTCACACAATTGTATAAGTTTTGGATATTCAACGTTCGTCTGTCGGATCCGCTAGTAAAATATAAATTTCGTTTTTGAGATATGATGTTGACAAAAACTTCATGGACCTTTTCTAAAAAGTTTGAGGTGGCGGGGGGGGGGGGGGGGGCTTCAAGGTGTTTCAAGACTTACTTTTTTGGAAGTCTTGGTACAGAATTTTTGGGTGGAAAGCACTAATAGAGAAGGTAAAAGTGGATTCTTAAGTAATCTGGAAAGCTGTAAGGTGTTTTACTCTGTTGGTTTGACGGTATAGGCTACAATTTATAGGCGATATGAGGAGAAATAAGTAAGCAGAAGGAAACATAAAGGATTACTGCTCCAGCTGCTGCTGGCGACTTTATGAGGGCAGTTATGTTGATACAGCAGACACCTGTATCTCGTGTTAATGGGCCCGGTTTCGTATCGTCGTGAGTGTCGATAAGCACGCCTGCAACACGCTCACGGAATGACTTCCTGTATTGAAGTCGTGCGGGTCATATGTACTGACCTACCAAACCAAATGGTAGGTAGGCAGGTATTCTTTTATCTGTGACACCTTCAGATATCCATTAGCAGGCCACAGCTGCCTGCCCGACTTTTCCTGCAATGGCTTCATCTCATACTCCACTTTCTACACTAGTAGCATATTACAACAAATCGTATAATTTTTATCGACTTCTCTTGTAAAAATTATTTAATCGACACGAAAATACGACCCTTCTTTAGTTCGTTGAAACCAAGCTTAGCTCTTGCGGAAAACAATACTGATGTGTTGCACTCACATAACTTTCTCTACTCTTGTACTAACCATTCTTACAAACCTTCTTGTTATATCTTCTTTGTGTTAGTTGATATTAACATTTGCAGAAATTATCTTAGTGTTATTTCCTTGTAGGTGCAAGGAGAATATGGGAATAAGTACGCTTTGAGATTCCGTTCTCTTTGGACGGTTAACATATGAAAAAATGAAAAACGATGTTGCATTTGACAAAGGATTGTTAACAAAGAATATCTCCAAAATGGTTCACTCTGAAAAAAAAATTATTTGGACATAAATTGCGACTTTTAGCTAGATCTACATTTTTTGTATAGTAAGATTCTGTCTATATCTTACAGCTTATGAGTTATTCAAAACTCATACAGACTAAACAGGACTACATAAGCTGTAGCCAGAAGATTCAAAATATACATTTCATTTATTATAAAAATATCTTAAACATATGTCATTTTAATAAAAATCGTTAGAGCTATTTTGAAGAAAATTAAAATTCTCGAAAAGTTTTTCATGTAAGGGGTAGTTTAGGGTGGACGAACTTTCTTCAAAATGTTCGTGTCACATCCTTGAAAAACCATAAACTTAAATACCAACTTTGGTTTTTAACCGACTTTTCGTTTTTGAGTTATCCAGCCTACAGAGTGACACACATATTTGGCGACAGAATCCGACGAATTCAACATATGAGGAATAGAGACTAAAAATAGAAGCAGAAAAGGAGTCATTCATCGTCGAATCATCATCGTAGACAAGAATTGCGCCTCTAGGCTCTGTTCAGAAACTCAATGTTGGTCTGCCGATCTTCTCTCTGGTCTTCCAAATTCTCAAAGTCTGTGCTTTTCAGAACATGGTCAGTCCATTTTAACCTATATTTCTCTGTCTTAAACTCAGCAACCATACTGCTAGTTGTTCTATTTCTAATTTTGTTTCTTCTAGAACATCCAGCTGATGGTCTAGGAAATTTCATGTATATTTCTAACCTCTTTTCAATTTTCTTCTCAATGTCGAAGTTTTAGAATAAAATAATAGACTTAATGATATTTTATTTGCAGTAATTTAGACATGTTTTTCAAAGAATCTTGCAAGTTTTTTATTTATTTTATTAAATTTGTTAATTTCATTGTCCATGTCAGCATCCATTCTGTGACAAATTGCATTAAAATTGTTTATTATTTTTCCGTTTATGATCAATTTCGACCGAAGCATTTCTTTTTCTTTAATTACCATTGGTTTAATTTTATTTACGGATATTATTCCAAATTTAGAAGATATTGTAAATAAATAATGATAATTTTTTTTGCAATTAATCAAATTCTGTTGTGTCAATGCTAATTATCAGCACGTAAGTAAATCGAAGGAGGAATGACTAAAGGTTCTTGTGCACTAGACAACTCCTGATAGAAGGATACGTGATAAATCCATGCAGAGAAGAGAGTTAGACAAAGGACTGTGTCGTAAAGGCTCTAATTATTGCAGAACTACAAATTGTTTTAACAGAAGCATTGGACATTTACTTAAACAACTTAAAATCGATCTTCTGAGGTAAGACACAAGAATAGAAAAGATAGTTGAAGCATGATACAATATGCCACACTACATATTTAGTCAGTCCATCACTCATGTAATTATGACACACCGAACATGGGTCACTTCCGGTCTTTATACACTCAACATGGTACGGTACTTTCTGCCCTTGCTGGCTATGCACATATTCTCTTTCTCGTAGCCAAATTTCTTCTAATTTTCCAGACTTTCGCTGCTGTTGGCTTTTCCTTGTTATAAAATCAATTTTACTGGATTTATTAATTATTTATTAATATTATTATTATCCTTATTCCTTACATTTAAGGAATCCAAACGTTTATAAATAAATAACCCTATTTTGGAACAGTTAAAGAAAGGCTTTTGACTGAGTAGAAGGAATGTGTTAGAATAGGTATTTTCCCACGTATGATGAAGTAAGAACAGGTTATTAGAGCATTTAGAATGACAATGAAAACCATGTAAGCTGTGTTACAGTTCGGCTGCAAGGTTGTAACAGACTTGCCGGTGACATTATAGAAACTTAATATGCGTTACTTATTGCCTTGGTGGCTACGCTTCAGTTGAATCACTAGCGCCGGTCATCGAATGTATGTACTATGTGAAAGAAAGTCTTCAGTTAATCTCTTAAAATATACAGCAGTAGTGAACTTAGATATCAGTTCAGTTATCAAAATAGCTTTAAGTGCTTGTAGTTTCTGAGATATTTTTATGACAAATAAAATGTATATTTTGAATTTTGTGTCTATAGCCTATGTAGTCCTGTTTACTCTAGATGCTTTAGGATAACTCGTAAGCCGTAATAGATAGACAAAATCTTACTGTACACATATGTAGATCTCCCTAAAACACACAATTTATGTCTCAATAAAGTTTTTAGTAGAGTGAAACATTTCGGAGATATTCCTTGTTGTTTGTGTCAGTTTCGGAAAAGTAACTTTGGTGAAATGGAGCATCGTTGTTCATTTTTTATATGTTAAGCGTGCAAAGAGAACGGGATCTCAAAGCTTTAAAAGATTTGAGTATCGCTCAAAGCCTACTGTATTCTAACATTTCCCTTGCACCTACAAGGAAATAAGCAATAAGATAATTTGTACAAATGTTTATCTCAACTAACACGAAGAACACAGAAGAATACGAGTTTGCAAGAATGGTTAGTACAAGAGTAGAGAAAGTCATGTGAGAGCAACACACCAGAATTCTAGAAAAAGGTTCATGTGTCTGTTCGTGAACAGCGTAATTCAAAAACTAAAATTTAATATCTTTCAAGAACACGAAGATTTTTTAAAAAAATTCCGCCACCCTGAACTACACTTTAAATGGAAAATATTTCGAAGCGTGTGATTTTTTAAAAAATGGCTCTAACGACTTTGATTAAAGTGCCACACATTTAAGATATTTTTGTGGCAAATGAAATGTATAATGTATATTTTGAATAATCCTGTTTACTCTTTATGACTTTTGTACAACTAGCAAACCGCAAGAGATAGACAAAAAATGTGAATTTTCTAAAACACACAATTATGTCCAAATACATTTTTTTTTTTGTAGAGTGAACCATTTCGGAGATATTTCTTGTTATTTGTGTGAGTTTTGCAATACTTAAACTATTTGACTATCGCTAAAAGCCTTATATTCCCCTTGCATCTACAATAAAATTAACAGTTGGATAATTTTAATAAATGTTTATCCTAAATAACACGTAGAAGATAGAGGAATAATAATTTGTACAAATGTAAGTGCAACACAGTAGAATTTGTGAACTTAACTATTTCTGAGATATCTCGTGGTGGTTATTGTTAAGAAGAAAAAGATGATAATAACAACAATAATATAATAATTATATTTATAATGCACCACTTTAAAGGTATAAAAGCCTGAAAAACCCATCAATCTCTGCTTAACCCGTTTATTGATTTTGTGTTCGTATCAGTGTTGGTACATACGAGTACATGAATTTTTGGGTTAATCGTGGATATTAGTGTTTGCCGAAGTGAAGGCTGCAGGTCATGTCGTCACGGCTTTAACACGCTGCGTGACTGGACGGGCTGGCCCGTTACCAATATCTACAAAATTATGAGAGTAAATTAGCCACTTACTGTATAATAATTCCGGTAGCAGAGTTAATTCGGTCATTATATTTATTTTGGCCATGTGTATAACATAGTAATAAGTTTCCATACAAAACAGGGCGTGCAATTACACGAATATGGTAGCGGAGAGTCCGTGACTGTCGACACGCGAGTGGGGGACGGACCGCCGAGTCTACCCTACCGCACTAGGCCCACAGTCTTCCGCTTGGCAACTAGTCAGGTCTTCCGAGTTCCGCAAACTTGCCTCTTAATGTACAGAATCCACATTATTTACAAATGGTAACAAGTACTCTTGTACTAACCATTCTTGCCAACTCTTATTCCTCTATCTTCCTCGCATTAGTTGAGATGAATATTTGCAGTAATTATCTTATTGCTCATTTCCTTGTACGTGCAAGGGGAATATTAGAATACAGAAGGCTTTGTGTGATAGTCAAATCTTTTAAAGCTTTGAGATTCCGTTCTCTTTGCACACGTAACATATAAAAAAATGAACAACGATGACCCATTTCACGAAAGTTCCAAGTTTTCCGAAACTCACACACATAACAAGGAATATCTCCGAAATGGTTTACCCTACAAGAAAATGTATTGAGACATAAATTGTGTATTTTAGCAAGATCTACATTTTTTGTATAGTATAATTTGGTCTATCTCTAACGGTTTACCAGTTATGCAAAAGTCGTCCAGAGTAAATACGACTACAGGGGCTATAGCCAGAAAATTCAAGATATACATTTCATTTGTCATAAAAATATCTCAAACATATGACATTTTAATCAAAATCGTTAGAGCCATTTTCAATAAAATCAAAATTTTCGAAAAATTTTCCAAGTAAAGGGTAGTTTAGGGTGGGGCTATTTTCTTCAAAATCTTCGTGTCACATCCTTGAAAGACATTAAACTTAAATACCAACTTTGGTTTTTAACCGACTTTTCGTTTTTGAGTTACGCTGTCCACAGACTGACACACTGACAGACACACACAAGGACCTTTTTCTAAAAATGCTTTTTTTTTTATTCAGGGGGGTGGAATACAATACTTCCCCTACTTACCAGTAGAGAAAGTAAAAATGAATAACGATGTATCCTCATACTCTGTAGTCCTTTTAATGCCTTTATTATCTTTTTACTACTGATTTTAATGTCAAGATCAGGCTTTTTCATACGAATGTTGTGTGGTTCATGAAATGCAATCTTCAAAACCTTAAATCTAGCACTATTTCCTTCATTAAAAGTTAAAAGTACATCATAAACACAAATACTCAGGTATTTAGCACCTACATACACTGTTTTTGATATCCAAAATAGTGAATAAGTTCCGCAAATTTCAAAGTTCGAATTAGAGGAACATATTTTAGTGAGAGGGACATGGCAGTAGAAATTGATGTGGCAGCAGTGGAGATTTAAATGCCCTTATAAGGCTTTTTGACACCAAATAATAATGAGATACTGTTAAAAAAAGCTTCATATCATCAAAATAGGCAATAAATAGAAAAACGAAAATGTTGACCAAAATAGCTACATAGTCCTCTTAGACAGCTTTTGTATTCCTTACATTGTTTGAACAGGAAACAGTTGTATGCCTTTGAAGAATCCATTCAAATAATAATTATTTTAAAAATTCAAACGTATAATTTCCACGAAGATTTTCTAGAACTTCTCCATTAAATTAGCCCTTAAAAGAAGGGGACAAAATTATTTTATTCTCTCAAAAATGGTTCTTATCTGATACTTCCATGGGAATATTTAAGTATTTTCCACTAATCTGCCAAGTCCTTTGCGTTTTGAATGAATTTTACATAATTGCTTATAACTGGGAAGCCTTAAGAGATCGATAAAACGTTTAAAAATGTACATTTTTATTGCTCGTTTGTTTTTCGTGGTTTGTCTTTTTAAAACGACGATAGTTTTGCGAGTGTTGTGAAATATTTCTTACTCAGACGTATGGTGCCCTATTATCTTTGTGTACAGATGTGGAATAGGTTTGGTTCGCGTGACTTCGTTTACCGTTTCGTGTAGGTACAAGATAATGCTGTTAACTGAAGAGCTACAAAAGTTATGAACAAAAGCAAAGCTATTTGAATGACAACAGAAGACAATATCTTGTAGATACTCGGATTTTCCGCTTGAAATGAGCGAATAACAATGTCCTTGATACTTCACAATCTGTAACTAATCCCGTTTGGGAATTCCCTACATAAAGAGTGTTGCATTCACATCTCATCTCTACAAATATTCTTTCAAAAGCTTACTCTTTCATCTACTCATGTTATTACAGACTATTTCATACACAGTCGTTAAATTATCATATACAAATTATAACGTGGTCTTTCTTTTGTTTAAGTGTCGCCAACTGTATCCCATAAACCGCTGAAAAACAATTTATTACGATTATGATCGATTAATAATCAAAATAGAACTACACTTCAATTTGACAACTGTGCTTTTAACTATTGTTCTTTTAATAAATAAAATTTTTTCCAAAAGAAAAGTTATTTATTACTATTAAAGATAAAGTGAGATTTATTTAAGATTATAGTGGTTTTCTGTTATAATAACAAGAAAAGATCGAAATATATATAATTCTTGTGTTTCGTTTTCCTCAGTTGGTGGTACTGAGTAACTCAAACTACTGTAATCGAAATGAGTATATTTGAGGTTATCTTTTTGTAGAATTTAACATTTTGTGTTCAAATCTTTGCGAAACTGTATTTATTCATATACTATATATATACACATCATTTGAATGGGCGTAAGAGTCAGAGAATTCACAGTAAAAAGTGCTAGATGAAACAACATTTCTGGGAATATAGTTAAAAGCAGGTATTGCATGAAGTATAATAAAATATATATATATATATATAAAATTGAACAAGACTGCTTAGGTACTGGTCCACATATCGCAAGTTCGTAGGTTCAAACCCAGCCCAAGTCGATGGTTTTTAAATGTATTTAAAAGTAGCTCCATATCACTAGATTTACTGGTATGTAAAAGAACTGGAAGTTTTAGCAGACCAGCGACGTTATGACCCTTGTAATTGACAGAGTTTTTAAGGAACAAAATATTTACTATTTATTTAAATTAAAGAGAAAAAAGTAATTTATAACTCAACCAAAAGCAAATGGGCTGGCCCCGTTACTCAGTCGGTAGAGCATCTGTCTTATGTGCAAGGGGTCCAGGATTCGATTCCCGGTTTGATTATCGGCTGGAAAGTATACATTTATCTTTAGATAGGACTATTTCCCATCATCTCTAGAGTCTGGAAGTATGAGCGAGAATATGATTCTGTGTGTGGAGTTAGTATAATAACTAAAAGTTTAAAAACCGGTGCAAAGCACTGAATCCATTGTTGTTGAGCAATTTTTCCACAAGTTAAAAGGGATATAAATGTAACATTAACAATGTTTCTGGTGTTAACCATTTTCGAGATTTTATTTTTATTTTGAAGTTTTAAGTACTTATGCTTTTCTCGAGATTGCAAATCGTTATTCTTTTGTTTTCTTCCTTTGTCTCTGTCATGTAAAGAGACCAGAATTCCAAAGCCATCACTAGGCGACCAGCTTTGAAAACATTTGACTATCGCTTTAGCTTACTGCGGTTTCTTATGCTTGCATTGAAGTCTGTAAACAGCAATTAACTCTCTACTCTTGCAAGGGAATTACAGTAGGCTTAAATGATTGTCAAATTCTCTGTCTCTGTCTGGAGGGGGGGGGGGTGATGTGGGGTTCCTATTTTTGTTGTTGTTGTTATTGTTCCTCTTCTTCTTGGTCCTGTTGCTGGTGCCCCTACTCCTGCTGGTTTGTTTTTCCTTCCTTTTTACTTTTGCAGTGCCTGGGCTCGAACTCGGGTCATCTCGCTCCACAGTCGGTCACGCTTCCACCGCGCTATGCTGTCGATGCGTTCATTGCCTGTCCGTCACAACATGGCAAAGCACATTTTGTTGTCACGACACAGACAGAGACAGAGACAATTTAAACTTTCCTCCAAGGTATGTTCGTTAGTCACTTTTGTATCTCTTGGCCGTGCAAAGAGAATGGAATTTCAAAGCCGTCATACAGCGACCAGCTTTGAAAGACTTGGCTACAGCTCACAGCCTACTGTATTCCCATATTCCCCTTGCGTCAGCAAGGAAATAAGCAGCAAGATAATTTCTTCAAATGTTTATCTCAACTAGTATCAACTTGGAAATGGTCAATGCTAGACATAAATTAAATATTGTAACGACTTCTACCCTCAATTAGGTATTTATGTGGAGTTATACAGTTTATAAAGCATAAGAAATAGAGAATGTCTAAGTATCTATATAAACAAATAAAAATTTCATACATTTTTAATTTTTAAATACTAAAGTTACACTTTTTAGGAAAATATATATTTAAGTTTAAAAAATTTGGAGCCTAAGCTGGAGGAGATATCTATACAGAAACCTGGAAAAATATTAAAAACTAGTTGTATTTTGAATATTACACAAAGTTTAAAATATGTTGTATTGACACAATACAAAACAAAGAAATTTGATCAAACTTGCTAAACTATTAGAGGAAAATGGATGAACTTTAGGTTGTAACACGTTTGCGTGGTATAAATTTTAAAAAGCTGGCATTATTATTTTAGAATTTGAAATTCTTAGTCATATCGACATAGGCGTTACGAGCTGATACAAGCAATCTCATCTAAATATTGCCACTAAAGAGGGGATGTGTCTAAGAAATTAATCGGGTCGATATGTAAGTGGTCTGTTACGGAGGTGAAAGTATGGCAATGATACCGAACGCGCCAGTTAATTGGCCCGTCTCACGCGACACTGGGCTCAGCGGGGAGTCGAAACCCGTGCGTGAAGCGTCAAACACGCCCGCCCTAGTTAACACCTACCACTCACCACTTGATAGCCTACTTCACATTTACACGCGTGTAACATCCCTCCTCCCTTCATCCATTTTCCTCTAATAGTTTAGCAAGTTTGATCAAATTTGTTTTGTATTGTGTCAATACAAAATATTTTAAATTTTGTGTAATATTTTAACCCTGGATTAAAAATACAACTAGTTTTTTTAATATTTTTCTACGTTTCTGTATAGATATCTCCTCGAGCTTAGGCTCCAAATTTTTTAAACTTAAATATTTTTCCTAAAATTGTAATTTTAGTATTTAAAAATTAAAAATGTATGAAATGTATGAACGTTTATCCATGTATTTATTTAAATATATTTACTGATTTCACCAACGGCCACATAAATTTATACATTAACTTGAGACATGAAGATCTTTTAAGAAAATTCCCCAACCCATATTACCTTAAAGACTGGGAAAAGTTATTCTTCGTTATTTCCTCCAAAAATAGTTTTAAGGACTTTGATCCAAATAATGCTCAATTTAAAGGAAATAGAAATAAACCGTCTTGAATTTTCCTTTTTAGCCTTGAAGTGCATTTCATTGTAAAACAATTTCTTTCTGTTTATATAGATACTTATACAGTTTATAAAGCATAAGCAATAGAGAATGTCTAAATACCTAATTGAGGGTAGAAGTCGTTACAATATTTAATTTATGTCTAGCATTGACCATTTCCAAGTTCATGCTAGTTGAGATAAACATTTGAAGAAATTATCTTGCTGCTTATTCCCTTGTTGACGCAAGGGGAATATGGGAATAGAGTAGGCTGTGGGCGGTAGTCAAGTTTTTCAAAGGTGGTCGCTGTATGACGGCTTGGAAATTCCATTCTCTTTGCACGGCCAAGAGATACAAAAGTGACTAACGAACATACGTTGGAGGAAAATTTAAATATTACAAAATTTACACAAATAACAAGGAATATCTCCGAAACGGTTCACTCTAAAAAATATTTGATATCTTCATTTCAATAGCACTACATGGGTTATATCCATAAAATTCAAAATATGCATTTCATTTGCCATAAAAATAATTTAAATATTTAACATTTTAATAAAAGTCGTTAATACAATTTTTGAAAAATTTTCAGTATAAAGGGTAGTTTGGGGTGGAGGTATTTTCTTGAAAATCATTGCGTTACACACACACACACACACACACACACACACACACACACACACACACACACACACACACACACGGAGCTTTTCCTAAAAATTCTCTTTTGGATTAAAGGGGCTTCAAAACATACACAGAAAGTAACAATGCTTTTCCTTGGAGTCAAAGTACCTCGGTAAGCGTATTTCCAATTTAATATCGATATCAAATGTTTTAACTGGAACTTCTACCTTAGCCAAGGAACAGAGAAAGCAAATATTTGGTTACAGTTTGTTATAGTATGGGTTTAGTTTATGGAGGAGGATGGCTTGTGGTACAACTGCAGGGACGGGTTTGACGCGGTTGGAGACAGGAGTAAGTATCCTTCCTCTGGAGCAAGGATGAGCAGATCTCTATCGGGCGGGAGGTAGGGAGGGCGGGGGCACTACACACGCTCGCTCGCTCGCTCCTCGGGCTATCCTTTCTTACTTGACTTGAATTTCAACAGGCAATCATGCTTATATATTGACCGTAGAGCTATTATTTCAAAATAAACACGACGTCGGCGGCACAAAACATAAATATTTAACGTTGAATTTGGTTAAATTGTAAACATGAGGTGAGCATATCTTACCAACTTAACTTCCACGCCCTAAATGGAAGTATCACAAGCCGCCGATAATAATTTGAAACTTTTATGTTAAGGCAGATAAAAACATAATCACTCTTTGAGCTGCCCGACTGCGCAGAGCAGTGCCCAGTTTATAAATGTCATATTGTATGGGGATTAAATTGCCTATATAGTGGCTAAGGAGTGTATACTTTTCAAAGCAAACAGTGGTTACAGTGAAAAATATAAGCGATATCACTCTGATATGCTAAATATTTTCTGAGATGACTTTTTATTTTCCCTTAAACAACTGTTTAATTTTTACTTTCTCTGCTACATACAGTAATTCAGAAAATTCGATATCAAAGTTTCACCCCAAATACCTGTTTTGAGATTAGCTGAAACAAAAAGCATTTTTGGAAGAAGGTATATGTACATAGGTATTTTAGACGTGGCGAATGGCGAAAAGTTGCGCAGTGGTTTATGGTAGTTTACTTTTGCAAGACCACACGGCTATTAGATTAGCATTTCTCTGATTTCCGTGCTGTCAATATTGTGGAAATGCTGTTGCAGTCAGCAGTCTCTTGTTTATGAAACCGAAACGTTACCCCCACCATCAATTTGCATGACGTCCTCACGCAAATACTAGCAAGGTGTGTGTGTGTGTGTGTGTGTGTGTGTGTGTGTGTGTGTGTGTGTGTGTGTGTGTGTGTGTGCGTGCGCGCGCGCCTATAAACAGAATACATCAATAACGAAAAGGCGGTTAGATATCAAACACAAAGATTTTCAAAAATATTCCACCAACCTGTTACCAAAACTATGCTTTATGTGGCTCTAACAAATTGTGATTACATTGCCATGGGCTTAAAATATTTTTATGGCAAATGAAATGTATATTTTGAATTTTCTCAGAAACTCCTTAGAATTTGCTCACGCACTCACCCACTCACTCACCCACTCGCTCAAGCTTTTCTCAAATGTGAAATTGTTAAATTATTGATCATACAAAGAGAAGGAAATTTGAAAGCCATCGACCAGCGACCAGATCTTATGACATTTGACTTTCGGTTAAGCTGCTGTATTCCCCTATTTCCATTGTAGCTATAACAAAATATGTAAAGAAACGATTTCTACAAATGATTAGCATGAAGTGAACAGAAGAAGATTGTTATGTAAGAATATTTGTTGAAATATGAGTAGAGAAAGTCATATGAGTGTAACATCCGATTTTTACTTTCTGTACTACATTTAGTAAGTAGGGAAACTATATTCGACCCAAAATTTCGATATCGAGATTTAACATATAAGCTTTAGGCTCTCTGAACAAAAAATGTTCTCTTATTGAGGGGGGGGGGGGGGGGGAGGAGGAGGACTTTGTGACATGAAGATTTTGAACAGAATTCCTCTTCCCTAAACAACCGTTTAGGTGGAAAATGTTTCCAAAATTTTGATTTTCTTAAAAGTGTCTCTGAGATTTTGATTAAAATGCCATATGTTTAAGATACCTATATTTATGACAAATGAAATGTATATTTTAAATTTACCTTTGTTGAGTTCTGCATAACTGGTAAACCGTAAGAGATAGACCAAATCTTACTTTACTATACAAAAAGGTCCAAATGCGTTTTTTGTGGAGTGAACGATTTTGGAGACATTTGTGTGTTTTCTTTTAATACTTACAATACTCAAATGGAAGATCGATATTCACTTTTTTAACTCTTGACCGTGCAAAGAGAATGCAACTTCAAAGCTTCAGATGATTTAACTATCACTCAAAATTTGTATTCTATATGCCTCTTGCATCTGTAAAAAATAAGCAATAAGATAATTTCCGCAAACATTTACTCAACTAACACGAGGAAGATAGAGGAATAAGAGTTTGTAAACATAGTACAAGAGTACAGAAAGTATTTTCATTATACCACAAAACCTATAGGTAGGTATTTCTGGTGAAATCTCGATATCAAATTTTCAGATTAAATCGAGAACTACTTCGTAGTGAAACTAGGTGATAGAGACAATGCACATGTCGAAAATAACGGTGAGTCGCAACTAATGTACTTAATTGCAGCTTGACTTGGTATTGGCAGTGATAATGCCCGTATTGGCGTTGAAATACCCCATGTAGAGTTGTCATGAAGGTGGTTAAAGTTATGCCAGCAATTATAAACACTGTGTAACAAAGATAAACCCCCGTTGTGAATGTCTCACAGAACTCCACGTGGGTTATTTGATAAAGTGACAACATTATTTGACGCTCATTCTCAGAAAATATTATTTTTGCAATACTGGATATGTGAGTTAGTCATTTCAATAGTGTAACCTAAATTTATAATTCACTTATCAATTCCCATGGCAGCAAGGCTAAACTGCTCGTTAATACTTACGGCACCAGTAGAAAATTACGTAACAACCAACAGTATAGTATCCTAACTTAGATGTACAAATACAACGTCTCACATTCACATACCTTACCCTACTCTCTTTTCTTCCTGTGATATAAAAGCAATGTGAATGTAACGTTGGTATAGGAATTATAACGCCTCACCTTAGCCGATTGTACATTCAGTGAAGCTGTCCGGGTTTGGCCGTTTGTCTTAACCCGGCTACTGCCAAGTATTTCACAAAAGCGATTTGCAAACGCATCTGTTTTTTAGCCTATCTCCCCAGTCTATACTTATATACCGATCCGGTGTAGCTTACGTGAACCTATACTAGCCTATCTCCTCAGTCTACACTTATATACAGATCCGGTGTAGCATATGTGAGCCTATACTAGCCTATGTTCTCAGTCTGTACTTATATACAGACCTGGTGTAGCCTATGTGAGCCTATACTAGCCTATGTTCTCAGTCTGTACTTATATGCAGAATCTGGTGTAGCCTATGTGAGCCCATAGTAGCGTATGTTCTCTGTCAGTACTTATATACATATATGGTATAGCCTATGTGAGCCTATACTAGCCGACCTCCTCAGTCTATACTTATATACACATCTGGTGTAGCCTATGTGAGCCTATACTAGCCTATCTTCTCAGTCTATACTTACCTACAGATCTGGTGCAGCCTATGTGAGCCTATACTAGCCTATCTTCTCAGTCTATACTTACCTACAGATCTGGTGCAGCCTATGTGAGCCTATACTAGCCTATTTGCTCAGGCCATACCTATATACAGATCTAGTGTAGCCTATGCGAGCATATACCAGCCTATCTCCTCAGCCGATACTTATATACTGATCTGGTGTAGACTATGAAAGCCTATACTAACCTATACTCTCAGTCTGTACTCATATACAGATCTGGTGAAGCCTGTGTGAGCCTATACTAACCTATCTCCTCAGTCTGTACTTATATACAGATCTGCTGTAGCCTATGTGAGCCTATACTGGCCTATGTTCTCAGTCTATACTTATATACAGATCTGGTGTAGCCTATGTGAGCCTATACTGGCCTATGTTCTCAGTCCATACTTATATACAGATCTGGTGTAGCCTATGTGAGCCTATACTCGCCTATGTTCTCAGTCCACACTTATATACACATCTGGTGTAGCCTATGTGAGCCTATACTCGCCTATGTTCTCAGTCTATACTTATAAACACATGTGGTGTAGCCTATGTGAGCCTATACTGGCCTATGTTCTCAGTCTATACTTATATACAGATCTGGTGTAGCCTATGTGAGCCTATACTGGCCTATGTTCTCAGTCTATACTTATATACACATGTGGTGTAGCCTATGTGAGCCTATACTGGCCTATGTTCTCAGTCTATACTTATATGCACATCTGGTGTAGCCTATGTGAGCCTATATTAGCCAATCTCCTCAGTCTATACTTACCTACATGTCTGGTGTAGCCTACGTGAGCCTATACTGGCCTATGTTCTCAGGCCATACTTATATACAGATCTAGGGTAGCCTATGTGAGCCTATATTAGCCAATCTCCTCAGTCTATACTTACCTACATGTCTGGTGTAGCCTACGTGAGCCTATACTGGCCTATGTTCTCAGGCCAAACTTATACACAGATCTAGTGTAGCGTACGTGAGCCTATACTAGCCTATGTTCTCAGTCTATACTTATATACAGATCTGGTGTAGCCTATGTGAGCCTATACTAGCCTACCTACTTAGCCTATACTTATATACCGATCTGTAATAGCCTATGAGAGCCTATACTACCCTATCTCCTTAGTCTATACTCATATACAGATCTGATGTAGCCTATGTAAGCATATACCAGCCTACGTCCTCAGCCTATATTTATACACAGCTCTGATGTAGCCTATGTGAGCTTATACTACCCTAACTCCTTAGCCTGTACTTATATATAGATCTGGTGTAGCCTATACTAGCCCATCTCCTTTGCCAATATTTATATACAGATCTGAAGTAGGCTATATGAGCCTATACTAGCCTATCTCCTTAGCCTATACTAATATACACATCTGGTGTAGCCTACGTGAGCCTATCCTGGCCTATGTTTTCAGTCTATACTTATATACAGATCTGCATTAGCCTATGTGAGCCTATACTATCCTATCTCCTTAGCCTATACTTATATACACATCTGGTGTAGCCTATGTGAGCCTATACTAGCCTATCTCCTTAGCCTATACTTACATACACATCTGGTGTAGCCTACGTGAGCCTATCCTGGCCTATGTTTTCAGTCTATACTTATATACAGATCTGCATTAGCCTATGTGAGCCTATACTATCCTATCTCCTTAGACTATACCTATATACACATCTGGTGTAGCCTATACTACCTTATCTCCTTAGCCTATACTTATCTACACATCAGGTGTAGCCTTTGTGAGCCTATACTAGCCTATCTCCTTAGCCTATACTGATATACAGATCTGGTTTATCCTATGTGAGCCTATACTATCCTATCTCCTTAGCCTATATTTATATACAGATCTGGTGTAGCCTATGTAAGCCTATACTAGCCTATCTCCTTAGCCTATACCTATATACACATCTGGTGTAGCCTATGTGAGCCTATACTAGCCTATCTCCTTAGCCTATACTTATATACAGATCTGGTGTAGCCTATGTGAGCCTATATATGCCAATCTCCTCAGTCTATACTTACCTACATGTCTGGTGTAGCCTACGTGAGCCTATACTGGCCTATGTTCTCACGCCATACTTATCTACAGATCTAGTGTAGCCTACGTGAGCCTATACTAGCCTATGTTGTCAGTCTATACTTATATGCAGATCTAGTGTAGCCTATGTGAGCCTATACTGGCCTATGTTCTCAGTCTATACTTATATGCAGATCTGGTGTAGCCTATGTGAGCCTATATATGCCAATCTCCTCAGTCTATACTTACCTACATGTCTGGTGTAGCCTACGTGAGCCTATACTCGCCTATGTTCTCAGGCCATACTTATATACAGATCTAGTGTAGCCTACGTGATCCTATACTAGCCTATGTCCACAGTGTGTACTCATATGCAGATCTGGTGTGACCTATGTGAGCCTATACTGGCCTGTATTCTCAGTCTATACCTATATGCAGATCTGGTGTAGCCTATGTGAGCCTATATTAGCCAATCTCCTCAGTCTATACTTACCTACATGTCTGGTGTAGCCTACGTGAGCCTATACTAGCCTATGTTCTCAGTCTATACTTATATGCAGATCTAGTGTAGCCTATGTGAGCCTATACCGGCCTATGTTCTCAGTCTATACTTATATGCAGATCTAGTGTAGCCTATGTGAGCCTATACTGGCCTATGTTCTCAGTCTATACTTATATGCAGATCTAGTGTAGCCTATGTGAGCCTATACTAGCCTATGTTCTCAGTCTATACTTATATGCAGATCTAGTGTAGCCTATGTGAGCCTATACTGGCCTGTGTTCTCAGTCTGTACTTATATACAGATCTGGTGTGGCCTATGTGAAACAATACTGGCCTATGTTCTCAGTCTATACTTATATACAGATCTGTTGTAGCCTATGTAAGCCTATACTAGCCTACCTACTTAGCCTATACTTATATACCGATCTGTAATAGCCTATGAGAGCCTATACTAGCCTATCTCCTTAGTCTATACTCATATACAGATCTGATGTAGCCTATGTAAGCATATACCAGCCTACGTCCTCAGCCTATATTTATACACAGCTCTGATGTAGCCTATGTGAGCTTATACTACCCTATCTCCTTAGCCCATACTTACTTATACACAGCTCTGATGTAGCCTACATGAGCCTATACTACCCTAACTCCTTAGCCTGTACTTATATATAGATCTGGTGTAGCCTATACTAGCCCATCTCCTTTGCCAATATTTATATACAGATCTGAAGTAGGCTATATGAGCCTATACTAGCCTATCTCCTTAGCCTATACTAATATACAGATCTGGAGTAGGCTATGTGGGCCTATACTAGCCTATCTCTTTAGCCTATACTTATATACACATCTGGTGTAGCCTACATGAGCCTATCCTGGCCTATGTTTTCAGTCTATACTTATATACAGATCTGCATTAGCCTATATGAGCCTATACTATCCTATCTCCTTAGCCTATACTTATATACACATCTGGTGTAGCCTATGTGAGCCTATCCTGGCCTATGTTCCCAGTCTATACTTATATACAGATCTGCATTAGCCTATGTGAGCCTATACTAGCCTATCTCCTTAGCCTATACTTATATACACATCTGGTGTAGCCTATGTGAGCCTATCCTGGCCTAAATTTCTCAGTCTATACTTATATACAGATGTGCATCAGCCTATGTGGGCCTATACTAGTCTGTCTCCTTAGCCTATACCTATATACACATCTGCTGCAGCCTATACTAGCCTATCTCCTTAGCCTATACTTATCTACACATCAGGTGTAGCCTTTGTGAGCCTATACTAGCCTATCTCCTTAGCCTATACTGATATACAGATCTGGTGTATCCTATGTGAGCCAATACTATCCTATCTCCTTAGCCTATATTTATATACAGATCTGGTGTAGCCTATGTAAGCCTATACTAGCCCATCTCCTTAGCCTATACCTATATACACATCTGGTGTAGCCTATGTGAGCCTATACTAGCCTATCTCCTTAGCCTATACTTATATACACATCTGGTGTTGCCTACGTGAGCCTATCCTGGCCTATGTTCTCAGTCTATACTTATATAAAGTTCTGCATTAGCCTATGTGAGCCTATACTATCTCCTTAGCCTATACTGATATACAGATCTGGTGTAGCCTATGTGAGCCTATACTATCCTATCTCCTTAGCCTATATTTATATACAGATCTGGTGTAGCCTATGTGAGCCTATACTATCCTATCTCCTTAGCCTATATTTATATACAGATCTGGTGTAGCCTATGTAAGCCTATACTAGCCCATCTCCTTAGCCTATACCTATATACACATCTGGTGTAGCCTATGTGAGCCTATACTAGCCTATGTCCTCAGCCTATACATATATACAGATCTTGTGAAGCCTATGTGAGCCTATACTAGCCTATGTCCTCAGCGTATACTTATATACAGATCTTGTGAAGCCTATGTGAGGCTATACTAGCCTATGTCCTCAGCCTATACATATATACAGATCTGGTGTAGCCTATGTGAGCCTATACTAGCCTATGTCCTCAGCCTATACATATATACAGATCTTGTGAAGCCTATGTGAGCCTATACTAGCCTATGTCCTCAGCCTATACATATATACAGATCTGGTGTAGCCTATGTGAGCCTATACTAGCCTATGTCCTCAGCCTATACATATATACAGATCTTGTGAAGCCTATGTGAGCCTATACTAGCCTATGTCCTCAGCCTATACATATATACAGATCTTGTGAAGCCTATGAGAGCCTATACTAGCCTATCTCCTTAGTCTATACTCATATACAGATCTGATGTAGCCTATGTAAGCATATACCAGCCCACGTCCTCAGCCTATACTTATACACAGCTCTGATGTAGCCTATGTGAGCTTATACTACCCTATCTCCTTAGCCTATACTTACTTATACACAGCTCTGATGTAGCCTACATGAGCCTATACTACCCTAACTCCTTAGCCTTTACTTATATATAGATCTGGTGTAGCCTATACTAGCCCATCCCCTTTGCCTATATTTATATACAGATCTGAAGTAGGCTATGTGAGCCTATACTAGCCTATCTCCTTAGCCTATACTAATATACAGATCTGGAGTAGGCTATGTGGGCCTATACTAGCCTATCTCCTTAGCCTATACTTATATACACATCTGGTGTAGCCTACGTGAGCCTATCCTGGCCTATGTTCTCAGTCTATACTTATATAAAGTTCTGCATTAGCCTATGTGAGCCTATACTATCCTATCTCCTTAGCCTATACTGATATACAGATCTGGTGTAGCCTATGTGAGCCTATACTACCCTATCTCCTTAGACCATACATACTTATACACAGCTCTGATGTAGCCTACATGAGCCTATACTACCCTAACTCCTTAGCCTGTACTTATATATAGATCTGGTGTAGCCTATACTAGCCCATCTCCTTTGCCAATATTTATATACAGATCTGAAGTAGGCTATATGAGCCTATACTAGCCTATCTCCTTAGCCTATACTAATATACAGATCTGGAGTAGGCTATGTGGGCCTATACTAGCCTATCTCTTTAGCCTATACTTATATACACATCTGGTGTAGCCTACGTGAGCCTATCCTGGCCTATGTTTTCAGTCTATACTTATATACAGATCTGCATTAGCCTATGTGAGCCTATACTATCCTATCTCCTTAGCCTATACTTATATACACATCTGGTGTAGCCTATGTGAGCCTATCCTGGCCTAAATTTCTCAGTCTATACTTATATGCAGATTTGCATCAGCCTATGTGGGCCTATACTAGTCTGTCTCCTTAGCCTATACCTATATACACATCTGCTGCAGCCTATACTAGCCTATCTCCTTAGCCTATACTTATCTACACATCACGTGTAGCCTTTGTGAGCCTATACTAGCCTATCTCCTTAGCCTATACTGATATACAGATCTGGTGTATCCTATGTGAGCCTATACTGTCCTATCTCCTTAGCCTATATTTATATACAGATCTGGTGTAGCCTATGTAAGCCTATACTAGCCCATCTCCTTAGCCTATACCTATATACACATCTGGTGTAGCCTATGTGAGCCTATACTAGCCTATGTCCTCAGCCTATACATATATACAGATCTTGTGAAGCCTATGTGAGCCTATACTAGCCTATGTCCTCAGCCTATACATATATACAGATCTTGTGAAGCCTATGAGAGCCTATACTAGCCTATCTCCTTAGTCTATACTCATATACAGATCT
This sequence comes from Tenodera sinensis, assembly GCA_030765045.1. Classification (NCBI taxonomy): domain Eukaryota; kingdom Metazoa; phylum Arthropoda; class Insecta; order Mantodea; family Mantidae; genus Tenodera; species Tenodera sinensis. The sequence goes on along the minus strand of CM060966.1, from coordinate 160,814,801 downwards.
GATGTAGCCTATGTAAGCATATACCAGCCCACGTCCTCAGCCTATACTTATACACAGCTCTGATGTAGCCTATGTGAGCTTATACTACCCTATCTCCTTAGCCTATACTTACTTATACACAGCTCTGATGTAGCCTACATGAGCCTATACTACCCTAACTCCTTAGCCTTTACTTATATATAGATCTGGTGTAGCCTATACTAGCCCATCCCCTTTGCCTATATTTATATACAGATCTGAAGTAGGCTATGTGAGCCTATACAGGCCTATCTCCTTAGCCTATACTAATATACAGATCTGGAGTAGGCTATGTGAGCCTATACTAGCCTATCTCCTTAGCCTATACTTATATACACATCTGGTGTAGCCTACGTGAGCCTATCCTGGCCTATGTTCTCAGTCTATACTTATATAAAGTTCTGCATTAGCCTATGTGAGCCTATACTAGCCTATCTCCGTAGCCTATACTGCTATACAGATCTGGTGTATCCTATGTAAGCCTATACTAGCCTATCTCCTTAGCCTATACTTATATACACATCTGGTGTAGCCTATGTGAGCCTATACTATCCTATCTCTTTAGCCTATACTTATATACACATCTGGTGTAGCCTATGTGAGCCTATACTAGCCTATCTCCTTAGCCTATACTTATATATAGATCTCGTGTAGCCTATGTTAGCCTATACAAGCCTATGTCCTCAGCCTATACATACATACGGATCTCGTGTAGCCTATGTGAGCGTATACTATCCTATGTCCTCAGCCTATACATATATACAGATCTTGTGAAGCCTATGTGAGCCTATGTCCTCAGCCCATACATATATACAGATCTCGTGTAGCCTATGTGAGCCTATGTCCTCAGCCTATACATATATACAGATCTTGTGAAGCCTATGTGAGCCTATGTCCTCAGCCTGTACAGATATACAGATCTTGTGAAGCCTATGTGAGCCTATGTCCTCAGCCTATACATATATACAGATCTTGTGAAGCCTATGTGAGCCTATGTCCTCAGCCTATACATATATACAGATCTCGTGTAACCTATGTGAGCCTATACTAGCCTATGTCCTCAGCCTATACATATATACAGATCTTGTGAAGCCTATGTGGGCCTATGTGCTCAGCCTATACACATATACGATCTCGTGTAGCCTATGTGAGCCTATACTAGCCTATGTCCTCAGCCTATACGTATATACAGATCTTGTGAAGCCTCTGTGAGCCTATACTATCCTATGTCCTCAGCCTATACATATATACAGATCTTGTGAAGCCTATGTGAGCCTATACTATCCAATGTCCTCAGCCTATACATATATACAGATCTTGTGAAGCTTATGTAAGCCTACACTAGCCTATGTCCTCAGCCTATACATATATACAGATCTTGTGAAGCCTATGTGAGCCTATACTAGCCTATGTCCTCAGCCTATACATATATACAGATCTTGCGAAGCCTATGTCCTCAGCCTATACCTATCTACAGATCTGGTGTAGTCTATGTGAGCCTATACTAGCCTATGTCCTCAGCCTACACATATATACACATCTTGTGAAGCCTACGTGAGCCTATACTAGCCTATGTCCTCAGCCTATACATATATACAGATCTTGTGAAGCCTATGTGAGCCTATACTAGCCTATGTCCTCAGCCCATACATATATACGGATCTTGTGAAGCCTATGTGAGCCTATACTAGCCTATGTCCTCAGCCTATACATTTATACAGATCTTGTGAAGCCTATGTGAGCCTATACTAGCCTATGTCCTCAGCCTATGCATATATACAGATCTTGTGAAGCCTATGTGAGCCTATACTAGCCTATGTCCTCAGGCTATACATATATACAGATCTGGTGTAGCCTATGTGAGCCTATACTAGCCTATGTCATCAGCCTATACATATATACAGATCTTGTGAAGCCTATGTGAGCCTATACTAGCCTATGTCCTCAGGCTATACATATATATATAGATCTCGTGTAGTATATGTGAGCCTATACTAGCCTATGTCCTCAGCCTATACATATATACAGATCTCGTGTAGCCTATGTGAGCCTATACTAGCCTATGTCCTCAGCCTATACATATATACAGATCTTCTGAAGCCTATTTGAGCCTATACTATCCTATGTCCTTAGCCTATACATATATACAGATCTTGTGAAGCCTATGTGAGCCTATGTCCTCAGCCTATACATATATACGATCTCGTGTAGCCTATGTGAGCCTATACTAGCCTATGTCCTCAGCCTATACATATATACAGATCTTGTGAAGCCTATGTGAGCCTATACTAGCCTATGTCCTCAGCCTATACATATATACAGATCTTGTGAAGCCTATGTGAGCCTATACTATCCTATGTCCTCAGCCTGTACATATATACAGATCTTGTGAAGCCTACGTGAGCCTATACTATCCAATGTCCTCAGCCTATTCATATATACAGATCTTGTGAAGCCTATGTAAGCCTATACTAGCCTATGTCCTCAGCCTATACATATATACAGATCTGGTGTAGCCTATGTGAGTCTATGTCCTCAGGCTATACATATATACAGATCTGGTATAGCCTATGTGAGCCTATACTATCCTATCTCCTTAGCCTATACTGATATACAGATCTTGTGAAGCCTATGTAAGCCTATACACGCCTATGTCCTCAGCCTATACATATATACAGATCTTGTGAAGCCTATACTAGCCTATGTCCTCAGCCTATACATATATACAGATCTTGTGAAGCCTATGTGAGCCTATACTAGCCTATGTCCTCAGGCTATACATATATACAGATCTGGTGTAGCCTATGTGAGCTTATACTAGCCTATGTCCTCAGCCTATACTTATATACAGATCTTGTGAAGCCTATGTGAGCCTATACTATCCTATGTCCTCAGGCTATACATATATACAGATCTGGTGTGGCCTATGTGAGCTTATACTAGCCTATGTCCTCAGCCTATACATATATACAGATCTGGTGTAGCCTACGTGAGCCTATACTATCCTATGTCCTTAGCCTATACATATATACAGATCTTGTGAAGCCTATGTGAGCCTATACTAGCCTATGTCCTCAGCCTATACATATATACAGATCTTGTGAAGCCTATGTGAGCCTATACTAGCCTATGTCCTCAGGCTATACATATATACAGATCTGGTGTAGCCTATGTGAGCCTATGTCCTCAGCTTATACATATATACAGATCTTGTGAAGCCTATGTGAGCCTATACTAGCCTATGTCCTCAGCCTATACATATATACAGATCTTGTGAAGCCTATGTGAGCCTATACTAGCCTATGTCCTCAGGCTATACATATATACAGATCTGGTGTAGCCTACGTGAGCCTATACTATCCTATGTCCTTAGCCTATACATATATACAGATCTTGTGAAGCCTATGTGAGCCTATACTAGCCTATGTCCTCAGCCTATACATATATACAGATCTTGTGAAGCCTATGTGAGCTTATACTAGCCTATGTCCTCAGCCTATACATATATACAGATCTGGTGTAGCCTACGTGAGCCTATACTATCCTATGTCCTTAGCCTATACATATATACAGATCTTGTGAAGCCTATGTGAGCCTATACTAGCCTATGTCCTCAGCCTATACATATATACAGATCTTGTGAAGCCTATGTGAGCCTATACTAGCCTATGTCCTCAGGCTATACATATATACAGATCTGGTGTAGCCTATGTGAGCTTATACTAGCCTATGTCCTCAGCCTATACTTATATACAGATCTTGTGAAGCCTATGTGAGCCTATACTAGCCTATGTCCTCAGCCTATACATATATACAAATCTGGTGTAGCCTATGTGAGCCTATAGTAGCCTATGTCTTCAGCCTATACGTATATACAGATCTTGTGAAGCCTATGTGAGCCTATACTAGCCTATGTCCTCAGGCTATACATATATACAGAGCTTGTGAAGCCTATGTGAGCCTATACTAGCCTATGTCCTCAGCGTATACTGATATACAGATCTTGTGAAGCCTATGTGAGCCTATACTAGCCTATGTCCTCAGCCTATACTTATATGCAGATCCTGTGAAGCCTATGTGAGCCTATACTAGCCTATGTCCTCAGCCTATACATATATACAGATCTTGTGAAGCCTATGTGAGCCTATACTAGCCTATGTCCTCAGCCTATACATATATACAGATCTTGTGAAGGCTATGTGAGCCTATACTAGCCTATGTCCTCAGCCTATACTTATATACAGATCTGGTGTAGCCTATGTGAGCCTATACTAGCCTATGTCCTCAGCCTATACATATATACAGATCTTGTGAAGCCTACGTGAGCCTATACTAGCCTATGTCCTCAGCCTATACATATATACAGATCTGGTGAAGCCTATGTGAGCCTATACTAGCCTATGTCCTCAGCCTATACATATATACAGATCTTGTGAAGCCTATGCGAGCCTATACTAGCCTATGTCCTCAGCCTATACATATATACAGATCTTGTGAAGCCTATGTGAGCCTATACTAGCCTATGTCCTCAGCCTATACATATATACAGATCTGGTGTAGCCTATGTGAGCCTATACTAGCCTATGTCATCAGGCTATACATATATACAGATCTTGTGAAGCCTATGTGAGCCTATACTAGCCTATGTCCTCAGCCTATACTTATATACAGATCTGGTGTAGCCTATGTGAGCCTATACTAGCCTATGTCCTCAGCCTATACATATATACAGATCTGGTGTAGCCTATGTGAGCCTATACTAGCCTATGTCCTCAGTCTACACTTATATACACATCTGGTGTAGCCTATGTGAGGCTATACTAGCCTATGTCCTCAGTCTATACTTATATACACATCTGGTGTAGCCTATGTGAGGCTATACTAGCCTATGTCCTCAGTCTATACTTATATACACATCTGGTGTAGCCTATGTGAGGCTATACTAGCCTATGTCCTCAGCCTATACATATATACACATCTGGTGTAGCCTATGTGAGGCTATACTAGCCTATGTCCTCAGTCTATACTTATATACACATCTGGTGTAGCCTATGTGAGGCTATACTAGCCTATGTCCTCAGTCTATACTTATATACACATCTGGTGTAGCCTATGTGAGGCTATACTAGCCTATGTCCTCAGCCTATACATATATACACATCTGGTGTAGCCTATGTGAGCCTATACTAGCCTATGTCCTCAGCCTATACATATATACAGATCTGGTGTAGCCTATGTGAGCCTATACTAGCCTATGTCCTCAGCCTATACATATATACAGATCTGGTGTAGCCTATGTGAGCCTATACTAGCCTATGTCCTCAGTCTATACATATATACAGATCTTGTGAAGCCTATGTGAGCCTATACTAGCCTATGTCCTCAGGCTATACATATATACAGATCTGGTGTAGCCTATGTGAACCTATACTAGCCTATGTCCTCAGCGTATACTGATATACAGATCTTGTGAAGCCTATGTAACCCTATACCAGCCTATGTCCTCAGCCTATACATATATACAGATCTTGTGAAGCCTATGTGAGCCTATACTAGCCTATGTCCTCAGCCTATACATATATACAGATCTGGTGTAGCCTATGTGAGCCTATGTCCTCAGCCTATACATATATACAGATCTTGTGAAGCCTATGTGAGCCTATACTAGCCTATGTCCTCAGCCTATACATATATACAGATCTTGTGAAGCCTATGTGAGCCTATACTAGCCTATGTCCTCAGCCTATACATATATACAGATCTGGTGTAGCCTATGTGAGCCTATACTAGCCCATGTCCTGAGCCTATACATATATACAGATCTTGTGAAGCCTATGTGAGCCTATAGTAGCCTATGTCCTCAGCCTATTCATATATACAGATCTTGTGAAGCCTATGTGAGCCTATACTAGCCTATGTCCTCAGCCTATACATATATACAGATCTGGTGTAGCCTATGTGAGCCTATACTAGCCTATGTCCTCAGCCTATACTTATATACAGATCTGGTGTAGCCTATGTGAGCCTATACTAGCCTATGTCCTCAGCCTATACATATATACAGATCTGGTGCAGCCTATGTGAGCCTATACTAGCCTATGTCCTCAGCCTATACATATATATACGGATCTTGTGAAGCCTACGTGAGCCTATAGTAGCCTATGTCCTCAGCCTATACATATATACAGATCTTGTGAAGCCTATGTGAGCCTATACTAGCCTATGTCCTCAGCCTATACATATATACAGATCTTGTGAAGCCTATGTGACCCTATACTACCCTATGTCCTCAGCCTATACATATATACAGATCTTGTGAAGCCTATGTGAGCCTATACTAGCCTATGTGCTCAGCCTATACATATATACAGATCTTGTGAAGCCTATGTGAGCCTATACTAGCCTATGTCCTCAGCCTATACATATATACAGATCTTGTGAAGCCTATGAGAGCCTATACTAGCCTATCTCCTTAGTCTATACTCATATACAGATCTGATGTAGCCTATGTAAGCATATACCAGCCCACGTCCTCAGCCTATACTTATACACAGCTCTGATGTAGCCTACATGAGCCTATACTACCCTAACTCCTTAGCCTTTACTTATATATAGATCTGGTGTAGCCTATACTAGCCCATCCCCTTTGCCTATATTTATATACAGATCTGAAGTAGGCTATGTGAGCCTATACAGGCCTATCTCCTTAGCCTATACTAATATACAGATCTGGAGTAGGCTATGTGAGCCTATACTAGCCTATCTCCTTAGCCTATACTTATATACACATCTGGTGTAGCCTACGTGAGCCTATCCTGGCCTATGTTCTCAGTCTATACTTATATAAAGTTCTGCATTAGCCTATGTGAGCCTATACTATCCTATCTCCTTAGCCTATACTGATATACAGATCTGGTGTAGCCTATGTAAGCCTATACTAGCCTATCTCCTTAGCCTATACTTATATACACATCTGGTGTAGCCTATGTGAGCCTATACTAGCCTATCTCCTTAGCCTATACTTATATACACATCTGGTGTAGCCTATGTGAGCCTATACTAGCCTATCTCCGTAGCCTATACTGCTATACAGATCTGGTGTATCCTATGTAAGCCTATACTAGCCTATCTCCTTAGCCTATACTTATATACACATCTGGTGTAGCCTATGTGAGCCTATACTATCCTATCTCTTTAGCCTATACTTATATACACATCTGGTGTAGCCTATGTGAGCCTATACTAGCCTATCTCCTTAGCCTATACTTGCATACACATCTGGTGTAGCCTATCTGAGCCTATACTATCCTATCTCTTTAGCCTATATATGTATATGTTATATACACATCTGATGTAGCCTATAAGAGCCTATACTATGCTATCTCCTTAGCCTATACTTATATATAGATCTCGTGTAGCCTATGTTAGCCTATACAAGCCTATGTCCTCAGCCTATACATACATACGGATCTCGTGTAGCCTATGTGAGCGTATACTATCCTATGTCCTCAGCCTATACATATATACAGATCTTGTGAAGCCTATGTGAGCCTATGTCCTCAGCCCATACATATATACAGATCTCGTGTAGCCTATGTGAGCCTATGTCCTCAGCCTATACATATATACAGATCTCGTGTAACCTATGTGAGCCTATACTAGCCTATGTCCTCAGCCTATACATATATACAGATCTTGTGAAGCCTATGTGGGCCTATGTGCTCAGCCTATACACATATACGATCTCGTGTAGCCTATGTGAGCCTATACTAGCCTATGTCCTCAGCCTATACGTATATACAGATCTTGTGAAGCCTCTGTGAGCCTATACTATCCTATGTCCTCAGCCTATACATATATACAGATCTTGTGAAGCCTATGTGAGCCTATACTATCCAATGTCCTCAGCCTATACATATATACAGATCTTGTGAAGCTTATGTAAGCCTACACTAGCCTATGTCCTCAGCCTATACATATATACAGATCTTGTGAAGCCTATGTGAGCCTATACTAGCCTATGTCCTCAGCCTATACATATATACAGATCTTGCGAAGCCTATGTCCTCAGCCTATACCTATCTACAGATCTGGTGTAGTCTATGTGAGCCTATACTAGCCTATGTCCTCAGCCTACACATATATACACATCTTGTGAAGCCTACGTGAGCCTATACTAGCCTATGTCCTCAGCCTATACATATATACAGATCTTGTGAAGCCTATGTGAGCCTATACTAGCCTATGTCCTCAGCCTATACATATATACAGATCTTGTGAAGCCTATGTGAGCCTATACTAGCCTATGTCCTCAGCCTATACATATATACAGATCTTGTGAAGCCTATGTGAGCCTATACTAGCCTATGTCCTCAGGCTATACATATATACAGATCTGGTGTAGCCTATTTGAGCCTATACTAGCCTATGTCCTCAGCCTATACATATATACAGATCTTGTGAAGCCTATGTGAGCCTATACTAGCCTATGTCCTCAGGCTATACATATATATATAGATCTCGTGTAGTATATGTGAGCCTATACTAGCCTATGTCCTCAGCCTATACATATATACAGATCTCGTGTAGCCTATGTGAGCCTATACTAGCCTATGTCCTCAGCCTATACATATATACAGATCTTGTGAAGCCTATTTGAGCCTATACTATCCTATGTCCTTAGCCTATACATATATACAGATCTTGTGAAGCCTATGTGAGCCTATGTCCTCAGCCTATACATATATACGATCTCGTGTAGCCTATGTGAGCCTATACTAGCCTATGTCCTCAGCCTATACATATATACAGATCTTGTGAAGCCTATGTGAGCCTATACTAGCCTATGTCCTCAGCCTATACATATATACAGATCTTGTGAAGCCTATGTGAGCCTATACTATCCTATGTCCTCAGCCTGTACATATATACAGATCTTGTGAAGCCTACGTGAGCCTATACTATCCAATGTCCTCAGCCTATTCATATATACAGATCTTGTGAAGCCTATGTAAGCCTATACTAGCCTATGTCCTCAGCCTATACATATATACAGATCTGGTGTAGCCTATGTGAGTCTATGTCCTCAGGCTATACATATATACAGATCTGGTATAGCCTATGTGAGCCTATGTCCTCAGCCTATACATATATACAGATCTGGTATAGCCTATGTGAGCCTATACTATCCTATCTCCTTAGCCTATACTGATATACAGATCTTGTGAAGCCTATGTAAGCCTATACACGCCTATGTCCTCAGCCTATACATATATACGGATCTGGTATAGCCTATGTGAGCCTATGTCCTCAGCTTATACATATATACAGATCTTGTGAAGCCTATACTAGCCTATGTCCTCAGCCTATACTTATATACAGATCTTGTGAAGCCTATGTGAGCCTATACTAGCCTATGTCCTCAGCCTATACTTATATACAGATCTTGTGAAGCCTATGTGAGCCTATACTAGCCTATGTCCTCAGGCTATACATATATACAGATCTGGTGTAGCCTATGTGAGCCTATACTAGCCTATGTCCTCAGCCTATACTTATATACAGATCTTGTGAAGCCTATGTGAGCCTATACTAGCCTATGTCCTCAGCCTATACATATATACAAATCTGGTGTAGCCTATGTGAGCCTATAGTAGCCTATGTCCTCAGCCTATACGTATATACAGATCTTGTGAAGCCTATGTGAGCCTATACTAGCCTATGTCCTCAGGCTATACATATATACAGAGCTTGTGAAGCCTATGTGAGCCTATACTAGCCTATGTCCTCAGCGTATACTGATATACAGATCTTGTGAAGCCTATGTGAGCCTATACTAGCCTATGTCCTCAGCCTATACTTATATGCAGATCCTGTGAAGCCTATGTGAGCCTATACTAGCCTATGTCCTCAGCCTATACATATATACAGATCTTGTGAAGCCTATGTGAGCCTATACTAGCCTATGTCCTCAGCCTATACATATATACAGATCTTGTGAAGGCTATGTGAGCCTATACTAGCCTATGTCCTCAGCCTATACTTATATACAGATCTGGTGTAGCCTATGTGAGCCTATACTAGCCTATGTCCTCAGCCTATACATATATACAGATCTTGTGAAGCCTACGTGAGCCTATACTAGCCTATGTCCTCAGCCTATACATATATACAGATCTGGTGAAGCCTATGTGAGCCTATACTAGCCTATGTCCTCAGCCTATACATATATACAGATCTTGTGAAGCCTATGCGAGCCTATACTAGCCTATGTCCTCAGCCTATACATATATACAGATCTTGTGAAGCCTATGTGAGCCTATACTAGCCTATGTCCTCAGCCTATACATATATACAGATCTGGTGTAGCCTATGTGAGCCTATACTAGCCTATGTCATCAGGCTATACATATATACAGATCTTGTGAAGCCTATGTGAGCCTATACTAGCCTATGTCCTCAGCCTATACTTATATACAGATCTGGTGTAGCCTATGTGAGCCTATACTAGCCTATGTCCTCAGCCTATACATATATACAGATCTGGTGTAGCCTATGTGAGCCTATACTAGCCTATGTCCTCAGTCTACACTTATATACACATCTGGTGTAGCCTATGTGAGGCTATACTAGCCTATGTCCTCAGTCTATACTTATATACACATCTGGTGTAGCCTATGTGAGGCTATACTAGCCTATGTCCTCAGTCTATACTTATATACAGATCTGGTGTAGCCTATGTGAGCCTATACTAGCCTATGTCCTCAGCCTATACATATATACAGATCTGGTGTAGCCTATGTGAGCCTATACTAGCCTATGTCCTCAGTCTATACATATATACAGATCTTGTGAAGCCTATGTGAGCCTATACTAGCCTATGTCCTCAGGCTATACATATATACAGATCTGGTGTAGCCTATGTGAACCTATACTAGCCTATGTCCTCAGCGTATACTGATATACAGACCTTGTGAAGCCTATGTAACCCTATACCAGCCTATGTCCTCAGCCTATACATATATACAGATCTTGTGAAGCCTATGTGAGCCTATACTAGCCTATGTCCTCAGCCTATACATATATACAGATCTGGTGTAGCCTATGTGAGCCTATGTCCTCAGCCTATACATATATACAGATCTTGTGAAGCCTATGTGAGCCTATACTAGCCTATGTCCTCAGCCTATACATATATACAGATCTTGTGAAGCCTATGTGAGCCTATACTAGCCTATGTCCTCAGCCTATACATATATACAGATCTGGTGTAGCCTATGTGAGCCTATACTAGCCCATGTCCTGAGCCTATACATATATACAGATCTTGTGAAGCCTATGTGAGCCTATAGTAGCCTATGTCCTCAGCCTATTCATATATACAGATCTTGTGAAGCCTATGTGAGCCTATACTAGCCTATGTCCTCAGCCTATACATATATACAGATCTGGTGTAGCCTATGTGAGCCTATACTAGCCTATGTCCTCAGCCTATACTTATATACAGATCTGGTGTAGCCTATGTGAGCCTATACTAGCCTATGTCCTCAGCCTATACATATATACAGATCTGGTGCAGCCTATGTGAGCCTATACTAGCCTATGTCCTCAGCCTATACATATATATACGGATCTTGTGAAGCCTACGTGAGCCTATAGTAGCCTATGTCCTCAGCCTATACATATATACAGATCTTGTGAAGCCTATGTGAGCCTATACTAGCCTATGTCCTCAGCCTATACATATATACAGATCTTGTGAAGCCTATGTGACCCTATACTACCCTATGTCCTCAGCCTATACATATATACAGATCTTGTGAAGCCTATGTGAGCCTATACTAGCCTATGTGCTCAGCCTATACATATATACAGATCTTGTGAAGCCTATGTGAGCCTATACTAGCCTATGTGCTCAGCCTATACATATATACAGATCTTGTGAAGCCTATGTGAGCCTATACTAGCCTATGTCCTCAGCCTATACATATATACAGATCTTGTGAAGCCTATGTAAGCCTATACCAGCCTATGTCCTCAGCCTATACATATATACAGATCTTGTGAAGCCTATGTGAGCCTATACTAGCCTATGTCCTCAGCCTATACATATATACAGATCTGGTGTAGCCTATGTGAGCCTATGTCCTCAGCCTATACATATATACAGATCTTGTGAAGCCTATGTGAGCCTATACTAGCCTATGTCCTCAGCCTATACATATATACAGATCTTGTGAAGCCTATGTGAGCCTATACTAGCCTATGTCCTCAGCCTATACATATATACAGATCTGGTGTAGCCTATGTGAGCCTATACTAGCCCATGTCCTGAGCCTATACATATATACAGATCTTGTGAAGCCTATGTGAGCCTATAGTAGCCTATGTCCTCAGCCTATTCATATATACAGATCTTGTGAAGCCTATGTGAGCCTATACTAGCCTATGTCCTCAGCCTATACATATATACAGATCTGGTGTAGCCTATGTGAGCCTATACTAGCCTATGTCCTCAGCCTATACTTATATACAGATCTGGTGTAGCCTATGTGAGCCTATACTAGCCTATGTCCTCAGCCTATACATATATACAGATCTGGTGCAGCCTATGTGAGCCTATACTAGCCTATGTCCTCAGCCTATACATATATATACGGATCTTGTGAAGCCTACGTGAGCCTATAGTAGCCTATGTCCTCAGCCTATACATATATACAGATCTTGTGAAGCCTATGTGAGCCTATACTAGCCTATGTCCTCAGCCTATACATATATACAGATCTTGTGAAGCCTATGTGACCCTATACTACCCTATGTCCTCAGCCTATACATATATACAGATCTTGTGAAGCCTATGTGAGCCTATACTAGCCTATGTGCTCAGCCTATACATATATACAGATCTTGTGAAGCCTATGTGAGCCTATACTAGCCTATGTGCTCAGCCTATACATATATACAGATCTTGTGAAGCCTATGTGAGCCTATACTAGCCTATGTCCTCAGCCTATACATATATACAGATCTTGTGAAGCCTATGTAAGCCTATACCAGCCTATGTCCTCAGCCTATACATATATACGGATCTTGTGTAGCCTATGTGAGCCTATGTCCTCAGCCTATACATATATACAGATCTTGTGAAGCCTATGTGAGCCTATACTAGCCTATGTCCTCAGCCTATACATATATACAGATCTGGTGTAGCCTACGTGAGCCTATACTATCCTATGTCCTTAGCCTATACATATATACAGATCTTGTGAAGCCTATGTGAGCCTATACTAGCCTATGTCCTCAGCCTATACATATATACAGATCTTGTGAAGCCTATGTGAGCCTATACTAGCCTATGTCCTCAGGCTATACATATATACAGATCTGGTGTAGCCTATGTGAGCCTATGTCCTCAGCTTATACATATATACAGATCTTGTGAAGCCTATGTGAGCCTATACTAGCCTATGTCCTCAGCCTATACATATATACAGATCTTGTGAAGCCTATGTGAGCCTATACTATCCTATGTCCTCAGCCTGTACATATATACAGATCTTGTGAAGCCTACGTGAGCCTATACTATCCAATGTCCTCAGCCTATTCATATATACAGATCTTGTGAAGCCTATGTAAGCCTATACTAGCCTATGTCCTCAGCCTATACATATATACAGATCTGGTGTAGCCTATGTGAGTCTATGTCCTCAGGCTATACATATATACAGATCTGGTATAGCCTATGTGAGCCTATGTCCTCAGCCTATACATATATACAGATCTGGTATAGCCTATGTGAGCCTATACTATCCTATCTCCTTAGCCTATACTGATATACAGATCTTGTGAAGCCTATGTAAGCCTATACACGCCTATGTCCTCAGCCTATACATATATACGGATCTGGTATAGCCTATGTGAGCCTATGTCCTCAGCTTATACATATATACAGATCTTGTGAAGCCTATACTAGCCTATGTCCTCAGCCTATACTTATATACAGATCTTGTGAAGCCTATGTGAGCCTATACTAGCCTATGTCCTCAGCCTATACTTATATACAGATCTTGTGAAGCCTATGTGAGCCTATACTAGCCTATGTCCTCAGGCTATACATATATACAGATCTGGTGTAGCCTATGTGAGCCTATACTAGCCTATGTCCTCAGCCTATACTTATATACAGATCTTGTGAAGCCTATGTGAGCCTATACTAGCCTATGTCCTCAGCCTATACATATATACAAATCTGGTGTAGCCTATGTGAGCCTATAGTAGCCTATGTCCTCAGCCTATACGTATATACAGATCTTGTGAAGCCTATGTGAGCCTATACTAGCCTATGTCCTCAGGCTATACATATATACAGAGCTTGTGAAGCCTATGTGAGCCTATACTAGCCTATGTCCTCAGCGTATACTGATATACAGATCTTGTGAAGCCTATGTGAGCCTATACTAGCCTATGTCCTCAGCCTATACTTATATGCAGATCCTGTGATGCCTATGTGAGCCTATACTAGCCTATGTCCTCAGCCTATACATATATACAGATCTTGTGAAGCCTATGTGAGCCTATACTAGCCTATGTCCTCAGCCTATACATATATACAGATCTTGTGAAGGCTATGTGAGCCTATACTAGCCTATGTCCTCAGCCTATACTTATATACAGATCTGGTGTAGCCTATGTGAGCCTATACTAGCCTATGTCCTCAGCCTATACATATATACAGATCTTGTGAAGCCTACGTGAGCCTATACTAGCCTATGTCCTCAGCCTATACATATATACAGATCTGGTGAAGCCTATGTGAGCCTATACTAGCCTATGTCCTCAGCCTATACATATATACAGATCTTGTGAAGCCTATGCGAGCCTATACTAGCCTATGTCCTCAGCCTATACATATATACAGATCTTGTGAAGCCTATGTGAGCCTATACTAGCCTATGTCCTCAGCCTATACATATATACAGATCTGGTGTAGCCTATGTGAGCCTATACTAGCCTATGTCATCAGGCTATACATATATACAGATCTTGTGAAGCCTATGTGAGCCTATACTAGCCTATGTCCTCAGCCTATACTTATATACAGATCTGGTGTAGCCTATGTGAGCCTATACTAGCCTATGTCCTCAGCCTATACATATATACAGATCTGGTGTAGCCTATGTGAGCCTATACTAGCCTATGTCCTCAGTCTACACTTATATACACATCTGGTGTAGCCTATGTGAGGCTATACTAGCCTATGTCCTCAGTCTATACTTATATACACATCTGGTGTAGCCTATGTGAGGCTATACTAGCCTATGTCCTCAGTCTATACTTATATACAGATCTGGTGTAGCCTATGTGAGCCTATACTAGCCTATGTCCTCAGCCTATACATATATACAGATCTGGTGTAGCCTATGTGAGCCTATACTAGCCTATGTCCTCAGTCTATACATATATACAGATCTTGTGAAGCCTATGTGAGCCTATACTAGCCTATGTCCTCAGGCTATACATATATACAGATCTGGTGTAGCCTATGTGAACCTATACTAGCCTATGTCCTCAGCGTATACTGATATACAGATCTTGTGAAGCCTATGTAACCCTATACCAGCCTATGTCCTCAGCCTATACATATATACAGATCTTGTGAAGCCTATGTGAGCCTATACTAGCCTATGTCCTCAGCCTATACATATATACAGATCTGGTGTAGCCTATGTGAGCCTATGTCCTCAGCCTATACATATATACAGATCTTGTGAAGCCTATGTGAGCCTATACTAGCCTATGTCCTCAGCCTATACATATATACAGATCTTGTGAAGCCTATGTGAGCCTATACTAGCCTATGTCCTCAGCCTATACATATATACAGATCTGGTGTAGCCTATGTGAGCCTATACTAGCCCATGTCCTGAGCCTATACATATATACAGATCTTGTGAAGCCTATGTGAGCCTATAGTAGCCTATGTCCTCAGCCTATTCATATATACAGATCTTGTGAAGCCTATGTGAGCCTATACTAGCCTATGTCCTCAGCCTATACATATATACAGATCTGGTGTAGCCTATGTGAGCCTATACTAGCCTATGTCCTCAGCCTATACTTATATACAGATCTGGTGTAGCCTATGTGAGCCTATACTAGCCTATGTCCTCAGCCTATACATATATACAGATCTGGTGCAGCCTATGTGAGCCTATACTAGCCTATGTCCTCAGCCTATACATATATATACGGATCTTGTGAAGCCTACGTGAGCCTATAGTAGCCTATGTCCTCAGCCTATACATATATACAGATCTTGTGAAGCCTATGTGAGCCTATACTAGCCTATGTCCTCAGCCTATACATATATACAGATCTTGTGAAGCCTATGTGACCCTATACTACCCTATGTCCTCAGCCTATACATATATACAGATCTTGTGAAGCCTATGTGAGCCTATACTAGCCTATGTGCTCAGCCTATATATATATACAGATCTTGTGAAGCCTATGTGAGCCTATACTAGCCTATGTGCTCAGCCTATACATATATACAGATCTTGTGAAGCCTATGTGAGCCTATACTAGCCTATGTCGTCAGCCTATACATATATACAGATCTTGTGAAGCCTATGTAAGCCTATACCAGCCTATGTCCTCAGCCTATACATATATACAGATCTTGTGAAGCCTATGTGAGCCTATACTAGCCTATGTCCTCAGCCTATACATATATACAGATCTGGTGTAGCCTATGTGAGCCTATGTCCTCAGCCTATACATATATACAGATCTTGTGAAGCCTATGTGAGCCTATACTAGCCTATGTCCTCAGCCTATACATATATACAGATCTTGTGAAGCCTATGTGAGCCTATACTAGCCTATGTCCTCAGCCTATACATATATACAGATCTGGTGTAGCCTATGTGAGCCTATACTAGCCCATGTCCTGAGCCTATACATATATACAGATCTTGTGAAGCCTATGTGAGCCTATAGTAGCCTATGTCCTCAGCCTATTCATATATACAGATCTTGTGAAGCCTATGTGAGCCTATACTAGCCTATGTCCTCAGCCTATACATATATACAGATCTGGTGTAGCCTATGTGAGCCTATACTAGCCTATGTCCTCAGCCTATACTTATATACAGATCTGGTGTAGCCTATGTGAGCCTATACTAGCCTATGTCCTCAGCCTATACATATATACAGATCTGGTGCAGCCTATGTGAGCCTATACTAGCCTATGTCCTCAGCCTATACATATATATACGGATCTTGTGAAGCCTACGTGAGCCTATAGTAGCCTATGTCCTCAGCCTATACATATATACAGATCTTGTGAAGCCTATGTGAGCCTATACTAGCCTATGTCCTCAGCCTATACATATATACAGATCTTGTGAAGCCTATGTGACCCTATACTACCCTATGTCCTCAGCCTATACATATATACAGATCTTGTGAAGCCTATGTGAGCCTATACTAGCCTATGTGCTCAGCCTATACATATATACAGATCTTGTGAAGCCTATGTGAGCCTATACTAGCCTATGTGCTCAGCCTATACATATATACAGATCTTGTGAAGCCTATGTGAGCCTATACTAGCCTATGTCCTCAGCCTATACATATATACAGATCTTGTGAAGCCTATGTAAGCCTATACCAGCCTATGTCCTCAGCCTATACATATATACGGATCTTGTGTAGCCTATGTGAGCCTATGTCCTCAGCCTATACATATATACAGATCTTGTGAAGCCTATGTGAGCCTATACTAGCCTATGTCCTCAGCCTATTCATATATACAGATGTTGTGAAGCCTACGTGAGCCTATACTAGCCTATGTCCTCAGCCTATACATATATACAGAGCTGGTGTAGCCTATGTGAGCCTATACTAGCCCATGTCCTCAGCCTATACATATATACAGATCTTGTGAAGCCTATGTGAGCCTATAGTAGCCTATGTGCTCAGCCTATACATATATACAGATCTTGTGAAGCCTATGTGAGCCTATACTAGCCTATGTCCTCAGCCTATACATATATACAGATCTGGTGTAGCCTATGTGAGCCTATACTAGCCTATGTCATCAGGCTATACATATATACAGATCTTGTGAAGCCTATGTGAGCCTATACTAGCCTATGTCCTCAGCCTATACTTATATACAGATCTGGTGTAGCCTATGTGAGCCTATACTAGCCTATGTCCTCAGCCTATACATATATACAGATCTGGTGTAGCCTATGTGAGCCTATACTAGCCTATGTCCTCAGTCTACACTTATATACACATCTGGTGTAGCCTATGTGAGGCTATACTAGCCTATGTCCTCAGTCTATACTTATATACACATCTGGTGTAGCCTATGTGAGGCTATACTAGCCTATGTCCTCAGTCTATACTTATATACAGATCTGGTGTAGCCTATGTGAGCCTATACTAGCCTATGTCCTCAGCCTATACATATATACAGATCTGGTGTAGCCTATGTGAGCCTATACTAGCCTATGTCCTCAGTCTATACATATATACAGATCTTGTGAAGCCTATGTGAGCCTATACTAGCCTATGTCCTCAGGCTATACATATATACAGATCTGGTGTAGCCTATGTGAACCTATACTAGCCTATGTCCTCAGCGTATACTGATATACAGATCTTGTGAAGCCTATGTAACCCTATACCAGCCTATGTCCTCAGCCTATACATATATACAGATCTTGTGAAGCCTATGTGAGCCTATACTAGCCTATGTCCTCAGCCTATACATATATACAGATCTGGTGTAGCCTATGTGAGCCTATGTCCTCAGCCTATACATATATACAGATCTTGTGAAGCCTATGTGAGCCTATACTAGCCTATGTCCTCAGCCTATACATATATACAGATCTTGTGAAGCCTATGTGAGCCTATACTAGCCTATGTCCTCAGCCTATACATATATACAGATCTGGTGTAGCCTATGTGAGCCTATACTAGCCCATGTCCTGAGCCTATACATATATACAGATCTTGTGAAGCCTATGTGAGCCTATAGTAGCCTATGTCCTCAGCCTATTCATATATACAGATCTTGTGAAGCCTATGTGAGCCTATACTAGCCTATGTCCTCAGCCTATACATATATACAGATCTGGTGTAGCCTATGTGAGCCTATACTAGCCTATGTCCTCAGCCTATACTTATATACAGATCTGGTGTAGCCTATGTGAGCCTATACTAGCCTATGTCCTCAGCCTATACATATATACAGATCTGGTGCAGCCTATGTGAGCCTATACTAGCCTATGTCCTCAGCCTATACATATATATACGGATCTTGTGAAGCCTACGTGAGCCTATAGTAGCCTATGTCCTCAGCCTATACATATATACAGATCTTGTGAAGCCTATGTGAGCCTATACTAGCCTATGTCCTCAGCCTATACATATATACAGATCTTGTGAAGCCTATGTGACCCTATACTACCCTATGTCCTCAGCCTATACATATATACAGATCTTGTGAAGCCTATGTGAGCCTATACTAGCCTATGTGCTCAGCCTATACATATATACAGATCTTGTGAAGCCTATGTGAGCCTATACTAGCCTATGTGCTCAGCCTATACATATATACAGATCTTGTGAAGCCTATGTGAGCCTATACTAGCCTATGTCCTCAGCCTATACATATATACAGATCTTGTGAAGCCTATGTAAGCCTATACCAGCCTATGTCCTCAGCCTATACATATATACAGATCTTGTGAAGCCTATGTGAGCCTATACTAGCCTATGTCCTCAGCCTATACATATATACAGATCTGGTGTAGCCTATGTGAGCCTATGTCCTCAGCCTATACATATATACAGATCTTGTGAAGCCTATGTGAGCCTATACTAGCCTATGTCCTCAGCCTATACATATATACAGATCTTGTGAAGCCTATGTGAGCCTATACTAGCCTATGTCCTCAGCCTATACATATATACAGATCTGGTGTAGCCTATGTGAGCCTATACTAGCCCATGTCCTGAGCCTATACATATATACAGATCTTGTGAAGCCTATGTGAGCCTATAGTAGCCTATGTCCTCAGCCTATTCATATATACAGATCTTGTGAAGCCTATGTGAGCCTATACTAGCCTATGTCCTCAGCCTATACATATATACAGATCTGGTGTAGCCTATGTGAGCCTATACTAGCCTATGTCCTCAGCCTATACTTATATACAGATCTGGTGTAGCCTATGTGAGCCTATACTAGCCTATGTCCTCAGCCTATACATATATACAGATCTGGTGCAGCCTATGTGAGCCTATACTAGCCTATGTCCTCAGCCTATACATATATATACGGATCTTGTGAAGCCTACGTGAGCCTATAGTAGCCTATGTCCTCAGCCTATACATATATACAGATCTTGTGAAGCCTATGTGAGCCTATACTAGCCTATGTCCTCAGCCTATACATATATACAGATCTTGTGAAGCCTATGTGACCCTATACTACCCTATGTCCTCAGCCTATACATATATACAGATCTTGTGAAGCCTATGTGAGCCTATACTAGCCTATGTGCTCAGCCTATACATATATACAGATCTTGTGAAGCCTATGTGAGCCTATACTAGCCTATGTGCTCAGCCTATACATATATACAGATCTTGTGAAGCCTATGTGAGCCTATACTAGCCTATGTCCTCAGCCTATACATATATACAGATCTTGTGAAGCCTATGTAAGCCTATACCAGCCTATGTCCTCAGCCTATACATATATACGGATCTTGTGTAGCCTATGTGAGCCTATGTCCTCAGCCTATACATATATACAGATCTTGTGAAGCCTATGTGAGCCTATACTAGCCTATGTCCTTAGCCTATTCATATATACAGATGTTGTGAAGCCTACGTGAGCCTATACTAGCCTATGTCCTCAGCCTATACATATATACAGAGCTGGTGTAGCCTATGTGAGCCTATACTAGCCCATGTCCTCAGCCTATACATATATACAGATCTTGTGAAGCCTATGTGAGCCTATAGTAGCCTATGTGCTCAGCCTATACATATATACAGATCTTGTGAAGCCTATGTGAGCCTATACTAGCCTATGTGCTCAGCCTATACATATATACAGATCTTGTGAAGCCTATGTGAGCCTATACTAGCCTATGTCCTCAGCCTATACATATATACAGATCTTGTGAAGCCTATGTGAGCCTATACTAGCCTATGTCCTCAGCCTATGCATATATACAGATCTTGTGAAGCCTATGTGAGCCTATACTAGCCTAGGTCCTCAGCCTATACTTATATACAGATCTGGTGCAGCCTATGTGAGCCTATACTAGCCTATGTCCTCAGCCTATACATATATATACGGATCTTGTGAAGCCTACGTGAGCCTATAGTAGCCTATGTCCTCAGCCTATACATATATACAGATCTTGTGAAGCCTATGTGAGCCTATACTAGCCTATGTCCTCAGCCTATACATATATACAGATCTTGTGAAGCCTATGTGAGCCTATACTAGCCTATGTCCTCAGCCTATACATATATACAGATCTTGTGAAGCCTATGTGAGCCTATACTAGCCTATGTCCTCAGCCTATACATATATACAGATCTTGTGAAGCCAATGTGAGCCTATACTAGCCTATGTCCTCAGGCTATACATATATACAGATCTGGTGTAGCCTATGTGAGCCTATAGTAGCCTATGTCCTCAGCCTATACATATATACAGATCTTGTGAAGCCTATGTAAGCCTATACCAGCCTATGTCCTCAGCCTGTACATATATACGGATCTGGTGTAGCCTATGTGAGCCTATGTCCTCAGCCTATACATATATACAGATCTTGTGAAGCCTATGTGAGCCTATACTAGCCTATGTCCTCAGCCTATACATATATACAGATCTTGTGAAGCCTACGTGAGCCTATACTAGCCTTTGTCCTCAGCCTATACATATATACAGAGCTGGTGTAGCCTATGTGAGCGTATACTAGCCCATGTCCTCAGCCTATACATATATACAGATCTTGTGAAGCCTATGTGAGCCTATAGTAGCCTATGTGCTCAGCCTATACATATATACAGATCTTGTGAAGCCTATGTGAGCCTATACTAGCCTATGTCCTCAGCCTATACATATATACAGATCTTGTGAAGCCTATGTGAGCCTATACTAGCCTATGTCCTCAGCCTATACATATATACAGATCTTGTGAAGCCTATGTGAGCCTATACTAGCCTATGTCCTCAGCCTATGCATATATACAGATCTTGTGAAGCCTATGTGAGCCTATACTAGCCTAGGTCCTCAGCCTATACTTATATACAGATCTGGTGCAGCCTATGTGAGCCTATACTAGCCTATGTCCTCAGCCTATACATATATACAGATCTTGTGAAGCCTACGTGAGCCTATACTAGCCTATGTCCTCAGCCTATACATATATACAGATCTTGTGAAGCCTATTTGAGCCTATACTAGCCTATGTCCTCAGCCTATATATATATATATATATATATATACAGATCTTGTGAAGCCTATGTGAGCCTATACTAGCCTATGTCCTTAGCCTATACATATATACAGATCTTGTGAAGCCTATGTGAGCCTATACTAGCCTATGTCCTCAGCCTATACATATATACAGATCTGGTGTAGCCTATGTGAGCCTATACTAGCCTATGTCATCAGCCTATACATATATACAGATCTTGTGAAGCCTATGTGAGCCTATACTAGCTTATGTCCTCAGCCTATACATATATATATAGATCTCGTGTAGTATATGTGAGCCTATACTAGCCTATGTCCTCAGCCTATACATATATACAGATCTCGTGTAGCCTATGTGAGCCTATACTAGCCTATGTCCTCAGCCTATACATATATACAGATCTTGTGAAGCCTATTTGAGCCTATACTATCCTATGTCCTTAGCCTATACATATATACAGATCTTGTGAAGCCTATGTGAGCCTATGTCCTCAGCCTATACATATATACGATCTCGTGTAGCCTATGTGAGCCTATACTAGCCTATGTCCTCAGCCTATACATATATACAGATCTTGTGAAGCCTATGTGAGCCTATACTAGCCTATGTCCTCAGCCTATACATATATACAGATCTTGTGAAGCCTATGTGAGCCTATACTATCCTATGTCCTCAGCTTGTACATATATACAGATCTTGTGAAGCCTACGTGAGCCTATACTATCCAATGTCCTCAGCCTATTCATATATACAGATGTTGTGAAGCCTATGTAAGCCTATACTAGCCTATGTCCTCAGCCTATACATATATACAGATCTGGTGTAGCCTATGTGAGTCTATGTCCTCAGGCTATACATATATACAGATCTGGTATGGCCTATGTGAGCCTATGTCCTCAGCCTATACATATATACAGATCTGGTATAGCCTATGTGAGCCTATACTATCGTATCTCCTTAGCCTATACTGATATACAGATCTTGTGAAGCCTATGTAAGCCTATACCAGCCTATGTCCTCAGCCTATACATATATACGGATCTGGTATAGCCTATGTGAGCCTATGTCCTCAGCTTATACATATATACAGATCTTGTGAAGCCTATACTAGCCTATGTCCTCAGCCTATACATATATACAGATCTTGTGAAGCCTATGTGAGCCTATACTAGCCTATGTCCTCAGCCTATACATATATACAGATCTGGTGTAGCCTATGTGAGCCTATACTAGCCTATGTCCTCAGCCTATACATATATACAGATCTTGTGAAGCCTATGTGAGCCTATACTAGCCTATGTCCTCAGCCTATAGATATATACAAATCTGGTGTAGCCTATGTGAGCCTATAGTAGCCTATGTCCTCAGCCTATACGTATATACAGATCTTGTGAAGCCTATGTGAGCCTATACTAGCCTATGTCCTCAGCCTATACATATATACAGAGCTTGTGAAGCCTATGTGAGCCTATACTAGCCTATGTCCTCAGCGTATACTTATATACAGATCTTGTGAAGCCTATGTGAGCCTATACTAGCCTATGTCCTCAGCCTATACATATATACAGATCTGGTGTAGCCTAATTGAGCCTATACTAGCCTATGTCCTCAGCCTATACATATATACAGATCTTGTGAAGCCTATGTGAGCCTATACTAGCCTATGTCCTCAGGCTATACATATATACAGATCTGGTGTAGTCTATGTGAGCCTATACTAGCCTATGTCCTCAGCCTATACATATATGCAGATCTTGTGAAGCCTATGTGAGCCTATACTAGCCTATGTCCTCAGCCTATACATATATACAGATCTGGTGTAGCCTATGTGAGCCTATAGTAGCCTATGTCCTCAGCCTATACATATATACAGATCTTGTGAAGCCTATGTGGGCCTATACTAGCCTATGTCCTCAGCCTATACATATATACAGATCTTGTGAAGCCTATGTGAGCCTATACTAGCCTATGTCCTCAGCGTATACTTATATACAGATCTTGTGAAGCCTATGTGAGCCTATAGTAGCCTATGTCCTCAGCCTATACATATATACAGATCTTGTGAAGCCTATGTGAGCCTATACTAGCCTATGTCCTCAGCCTATACATATATACAGATCTTGTGAAGCCTATGTGAGCCTATACTAGCCTATGTCCTCAGCCTATACATATATACAGATCTTGTGAAGCCTATGTGAGCCTATACTAGCCTATGTCCTCAGCCTATACTTATATACAGATCTGGTGTAGCCTATGTGAGCCTATACTAGCCTATGTCCTCAGCCTATACATATATACAGATCTTGTGAAGCCTACGTGAGCCTATACTAGCCTATGTCCTCAGCCTATACATATATACAGATCTGGTGAAGCCTATGTGAGCCTATACTAGCCTATGTCCTCAGCCTATACATATATACAGATCTTGTGAAGCCTATGTGAGCCTATACTAGCCTATGTCCTCAGCCTATACATATATACAGATCTTGTGAAGCCTATGTGAGCCTATACTAGCCTATGTCCTCAGCCTATACATATATACAGATCTGGTGTAGCCTATGTGAGCCTATACTAGCCTATGTCATCAGCCTATACATATATACAGATCTTGTGAAGCCTATGTGAGCCTATACTAACCTATGTCCTCAGCCTATACTTATATACAGATCTGGTGTAGCCTATGTGAGCCTATACTAGCCTATGTCCTCAGCCTATACATATATACAGATCTGGTGTAGCCTATGTGAGCCTATACTAGCCTATGTCCTCAGTCTATACTTATATACACATCTGGTGTAGCCTATGTGAGGCTATACTAGCCTATGTCCTCAGTCTATACTTATATACACATCTGGTGTAGCCTATGTGAGGCTATACTAGCCTATGTCCTCAGTCTATACTTATATACAGATCTGGTGTAGCCTATGTGAGCCTATACTAGCCTATGTCCTCAGCCTATACATATATACAGATCTGGTGTAGCCTATGTGAGCCTATACTAGCCTATGTCCTCAGTCTATACTTATATACACATCTGGTGTAGCCTATGTGAGGCTATACTAGCCTATGTCCTCAGTCTATACTTATATACACATCTGGTGTAGCCTATGTGAGCCTATACTAGCCTATGTCCTCAGTCTATACTTATATACACATCTGGTGTAGCCTATGTGAGGCTATACTAGCCTATGTCCTCAGTCTATACTTATATACACGTCTGGTGTAGCCTATGTGAGGCTATACTAGCCTATGTCCTCAGTCTATACTTATATACAGATCTGGTGTAGCCTATGTGAGCCTATACTAGCCTATGTCATCAGCCTATACATATATACAGATCTTGTGAAGCCTATGTGAGCCTATACTAACCTATGTCCTCAGCCTATACTTATATACAGATCTGGTGTAGCCTATGTGAGCCTATACTAGCCTATGTCCTCAGCCTATACATATATACAGATCTGGTGTAGCCTATGTGAGCCTATACTAGCCTATGTCCTCAGTCTATACTTATATACACGTCTGGTGTAGCCTATGTGAGGCTATACTAGCCTATGTCCTCAGTCTATACTTATATACACGTCTGGTGTAGCCTATGTGAGCCTATACTAGCGTATGTCCTCAGTCTATACTTATATACAGATCTGGTGTAGCCTATGTGAGCCTATACTAGCCTATGTCCTCAGCCTATACATATATACAGATCTGGTGTAGCCTATGTGAGCCTATACTAGCCTATGTCCTCAGTCTATACTTATATACACATCTGGTGTAGCCTATGTGAGGCTATACTAGCCTATGTCCTCAGCCTATACTTATATACAGATCTGGTGTAGCCTATGATTGACATAGAAATGCAACTTCTCACATACACATAGCTTTCTGTATTCACTTTTCTTCCTGTGGTATAAAAAGCAATGCGAATGTAACTTTGGTATAGGAATTTTAACGCCGCACTTTTGCCAATTATACATTCAGTGATGCTGTCCGGTTTTGGCCGTTTGTCTTAACACGGATGCTGCCCAGTGTTTTATAAAAGCGATTTGCAAACGCATCTGTTTTCTCAGCACATTAAATTGCGGTAATTCGTTTAGGAAGACGACAGATCTCGAGTGTATCGGTGGGCACTTCCCCCCGAGCGAGGGTCCGGGATAATGAATAGGCGGCGGCGGTTCCCTGCATTTCATTAGGGTACAACATTATACTTGCATGTGAGAAATTCCCTTTGTGTGTGTGTGTGTGTGTGTGTGTGAGAGAGAGAGAGAGAGAGAGAGAGAGAGTTTTTATACGAGCTTTTACTACATTTTCTGTGTTTATAAGTGCGTGATGTAAGCAATTTAAGGGTTTAATGCTTTTTGTCAGAATTTAACGTGTAGTGGACTTCTTTTTTATTTTTATGAAAATAAAACTTGTCGTAGGAAAAGCCCTAGGCACATCACCTGTCTTTTCTTAAATAATTTATCAACTGCTAAATGATCTCTCTACGAAAATCTGTCTATATCATAAATTTCACATAAAGTTAATGGGTGAATAAATGAGGAAAATTGGCAGAAAACTGCTAATATGACATTTCTTTTTAAATATGACATGTGATGGTAGCAAACATTCAGTTCCAATTGTGTGAGATTTATGGAAACAATGAATGACAATGCCGGACCACACACAGCTTGAACTTAAGATATAATGAAATCATTTGGCTGGGAAAGATTTAACCACCCTCCTTACAGTCCGATATGGCACCAATGTATTTCAATACGAAGAAATTCCTTGGTGGAAGACATTTCAACTGGCGTTAAAAAAAGAAATGCCGACTTGGCTTTTATCACAGGTGGCATAATTCTTGGACAAAAACTTACAAAAATTGGTTTCCCGCTACGATAACTGGCTGAATAAGGGCGATATCTAAGTGTAGAATTAGGAAAGGGTTATGAATGATAAAATTGTTTTGAAAACAGTATTAGGTATGTTATTTTTAAAAATATATTATTGGCACATACTCTAAAAATACGCCTCGTATATTACTTTGTATTTCTGTCTCATTTGTAACCCTGTCGTTTTTCAATCACCAAATGCTAATGATGTTTTAATATAATCGTCCAGCCCTCCGACTTTTTTAGGCTCCATATTTTTTCTTGAGTGCATAATCACTAAATAATTGCAAGCGTGCCTTAAGGATACTGCTGTTGGTGCTGTTGCTGATGAATGAATGATTTGGGTTTTGAAGGAGGCCTGAAACGATTCTTCTCTTTCAAGAGCGGAAAGAATCGATTTTCGCTCCTATCGAGATTAATTTTTTTGCACATAGTCCCGCGCCCTTTTGTGCGTCTATAGTATTCATGTTCAGTGTAGTGGCAAAGGACAACAACTTGAAAAGAACGTCACGAAATGCTAACAATGTCTTTTGAAGATTTACGGGTCAACAGATATCCTTGAATGAAGGTTATTATTTTCATATTAACTTTGGCAAAAGAACTGTTAGTTTGAATTCCTTGAGCGTGCAAAGGAAGGCAAAAAGAGGCTTTAGAAACTGCATTAAGGGTTAGTTAAAGGTAGACAGCAACACAAGGTGTCCTAGGTAGTTTAAGACAGATTGGAGAGATCTGCGGTTGAATCCCGCCTATGCTCTACGCGAGGTTTTTTCTCAGTCTTCATAACTGGCAAATACCTGTAAAGTTCTTTCCCAAATTTCCTCTCCTATTCACCATTTTATTTCACAATCACAGTGTGTACTTTGCATCTATGAGGGTACTTTAATTGAAACGTCATTATTTTCGCTTTATTAGTTGATATATATAAATGATTTAAAACGACCTTGACCTGTAAAATCACAACAATCAAATAAATATGTATAAAAATTACTCTTACTTGTAAGAGTATTTTAATTTCACCTCGTATATTTTTCATATTCCATTGTCCTAGTATCATCAGAAATAAAATGCAAAATCATCGAAATCTGGGCCCTAGTCATTGGTGTTAAAAAATACGCCTTTGCTATTATTGGCTCACGTGGCATAATTAGCGAGTTATATACGATATTAAATACAGTAAGAACCTGTTTATAACGGTAGGATTGCGCCAATTAGTTTTAGAATTTCTTTACAGTAATGAAATTATTTTAATTTTATTTGATATTTAAGAAATCACACTGCAAATTCGCATTACCCAGCTAGTGTATTAATAATTTGGTTTCTTTAAACACCATGTAGCTTAAAGATCCCGCCCAGTAGATGCAGCTGGTCTACTCCCCCCCCCTCCCTCCCCCCGCCGAATTAATATGGATTTAATTTGGAGAGTGTGAATGACAAACCTTAGCCAATGTTTTCCAGTGTGTAATATCTGAATGATAATGTAGATGCAAATTCAGACCCCTGTGATGTCACGATGACGTAAGAATATAATAGAAAATCCTGCAGCAGATGTGGTGGATGTAGGTTCTGTACTTACTTGGGGGGGGGGGGGAGAGGAGGGAGGTTCAAATATCTGTTACCCTGCGACCAGCAGCTATACTTAGTCGAATTCAGTCCATTTAAGAATTATATTTGGAAATGTCACCAGAAATGCATTTTTAGGAAAATATGAAGAACATAACTATAAAACAAAATGTCCGATGAACACTGAAGTTTAGAAGTTCCAAATTTTCATCAGAAAATTACCAACTCCAAAACGTTCAAGTTCTTTTTCGTTATCTCCGATTTTTACTTTCTCTACTGGTAAGTACAAGGAAGTATAATATTCCACCCAAAAATTCGATGTCGAGATTTTACCGGAAATATGTTTTGAGAACCCCTGGATCCAAAACAAGCAGATAGAAAAAGACCCGTGTGTGTGTCTGTCTGTCAGCCTTTGGACAGCATAACTCAAAAACGAAAACTCTGTTAAAAACCAAAGTTGGTATTTAAGTTTAATATCTTTCAAGGATGCGACACGAAGGTTTTGAAGAAAATTCCTCCACCGTAAACTGCCCTTTAGATGAAACATTTTTCGAAAATTTTTATTTTCTTGTAATGGCTCTAACGATTTTGACTAAAATGTTTGAGATATTTTTTATGACAAATGAAATATATATCTTGAATTTTCTGGCTATAGCCCAGATAGTCCTATTTACTCTGGATGGCTTTTGCATAACTGGTAAACCGTAAGAGATAGACTAAATTTTAATATAGATAAATTTTTTTAGAGTGAACCATTTCGGAGATATTCCTTGTTATTGTTATGAGTTTTGGAGAACCTACTTCTATCAAATGGAACATCGTTATTCATTTCTTTATGTGTTAACCATGCAAAGAGATCGGAATTTGAAATCTTTAAAACAGTTGATTATTTTACAAGGTCTACTGTGTTCCTATATTCTCTTTGTGCCTAACAAGAAGATAAACAGTAAGATAATTTCTGCAAAGTTTCTCTCAACTAACACGAAGAAGATATAGGAATAAGAATTTGTAAGAATGGTTAGTTGTACATCGAAAGTCATATCCGTGGTTGTTTCAACCTCTTGGGACAATTGCTCACCAGCAATGTTGTTCACCGGCTTAATGGTGGCCTTTTTTAACTTAGATTTCTATTATTTTGTTTTTTTCTTTTAAGTTATTACGTAATAATCCCAGTGGAAGAAAAATTCCCATTCCCCAGCCGGAAATCGAACCCGGGAGCCGTTGCACAGCAGGTGATCTACCGTCTGAGCTACCGAGCCAACCCAATAGCTTTCTTGAGGTTACGGAAGGAGTATGTATTGTCCAGGCACGTCCTTACAGTTGGCAACACTGACCACTCCTTTATACATTTGATTGCTATGTGCACACTGATGCTGTGGGAAGGATGCAGATGTTGATGCTTGTGTTATTGTTGCAGTTGGCGGTGTCCACATCGGAGCCGTCCCCGCCGCCTCCAGCAGCGACGGTCCCCACGGCTACCCCGACCACGGCGGTGACGAGTAACCAGCAGCCCCCGGGGGCGGCACGTAGCCCCGAGGGTAGCCCTCCAGCAGGGGCACCTCCGGCTGCCCCCGGGCGGTGCTGTGACACGGGCAGACCGCTCTTCACGGACCCCCTCACGGGACAGACCGTATGTTCCTGTCAGTACGATTTGCTGAGTTATCAACAGCGCCTTGCAGCTAGTGCTGGAGTGGCAGCTGCGGGTATACCGGCCTTGTCCATGTACAGCGCGCCGTACACGGACGGCATGGCGGCGTACTTCCCGGCGCTGGGGGCAGATCAGGCGCCCTTCTACACCTCCACGGTAAGTACCTACCGCTCATGGCTGTCGTAACACAACCAGTTAGTCTTAGTAACCGCGTTCGCTCCAACTGAAAACTGTTTCATGCTCGACCATACCCAAATTTATTAATTAAGTCTGATAGCGATCCTTTAATGAACCCACTTAAGTTCAAACCTTCATTAAAGCAATGATTTTCATCCAATCGGAGAATTCTCATGCAACAATGGGAAAGCGCAATATCGATTAATTCTCAAAACGCAACTTGCGCGAGTTTAGAAAACGCTAAAATGTCGAAGAAACACAAAACACACAAATTAACCTCAATACAGCGTCAACTTCTAAGAATATTGCACTAAGCACAGTCCCGCAAGTTAATTTCGCTAGTAGTACAATAAATAACTTATAAAGTTTGGTCTGAAAACCAATATATCCAAGGTTATTTTCATCATGCAGCTGTGATGTGCTGGAAACGAATCGATTTTTAACGCATGCACAGAACTCCAAGTAGCAGCTGATGCAATATATTTATATATTTTATATTTCAAATATAAAATTAGGTATATAGTTGAGCATAAATTGTCGTATCAAACTTAATAATGGTAATTAAGACGTTCGGATGAAAATTAGGAAACTCGCGTCTTAATTACTACCATTATAGTTCCGTTGCATAATATACTATTATACCACAAGACCAAAATGTATAATAGTCTTAATTATTTGGGCTGCAGTATACATACTTAAAACTAAGACATATAAAATTTAAAATTAATACATTTCAGAGGATATGTGGAAAAAATAGTTATTCCTCTTAACTTATGTATCTCAAAAGGTGTCCTTAAATAGGAAAGAAAAAAGAAAAATAGAATCTAGTGAAATTAAGTAGGCCGTGGTATCGGCCTACTGGATCATCAAATAAATCAAGAAATACGGAAGAACCTAAAAGTATATGAATCAAATAATAGAATACAAGAAAATAAATATGGCATTCTCGCATTACAAGAATGTAGTTGAAGAATAAGGATAAAACTAAAATGGCAATAATTTAGAATCGAGTGTTTGTGACTATTTTTGCCAACTACCCTATAATGTCAAAACAAATTTAATCCTAACAAATATATCTTACTTTGCTAATCCTGTTCAATTAAATGCTAATCGGATGGCAGCATTGATAGTAGGACCTTGGTGTGTTTGTGAGTAGTGCAGCATATGGTAACATTGTTGAGTTCATGTTGTAGTTATTTATTTTTTTTTTTTGGGGGGGGGGGGGTAACGTCAAAACAACACATTGAGGCAAAGGGAAACATCATTTCTTTTTTAAGTTTTAATTCCTTTAACCTGATAGGTTATATTGGATAATAAAATGGGTGAAAAGATACCCAAATGAGCCCGGTTCTCAGGATAAGGGAAAACGTCGGAAAGAAAAGTTATCCGAATAACTTACCCTAAGTGAGATTCGAATTCGGGACCTCTTAAATGTGAGGTCTTTCAGCAACTAAAGATAAGCTTTAAGAGACCTATGCATACCAACCAAACGCTAGGGAGAAACCTTTCTAAGTGTGCAAATTACCGCCATATCACAACAAGCCGATTGCGATCAGGTGGTCCTTCAATCCTAAAGCAGATGAAATGTCACGATAGTGACATGATATTCATGGTAGAAGAGCGACCGCCCAGAATTTGCCTATCGACTAGGTGAAACCTCAAAAAACATGGTCAGTCCGAAGGGAATTTAAACCAGCAGGTCCCAAATGTGAGCACAACACATTTTCGCGGATCTATCAGTTTATGTCACTGGTAGAGGAAGCAAAAATCTGGTATGTTGCACTCGCATGACTTTCTCTACTCTTGTACAAACTAATCTAAGAAACGCTTATTCCTCTAGTTCATGTTAATCAAGATAAACATTTGCAGAAAGTTTCTTAGTGGTAATTTTCTTGTAGTTACAAACGTGGTATGGGGATACAGTAGGGTTTAAGAGATCGTCATATCTTACAGATATGTAGGCCTCTTTCTAAAACTCACTTTTTTACTTTGTCTTCTACATGCAGTAGCTAGGGGAAATATTCTTTCCCACATAATTTCGTTGTCAAGATTTCACTGGAAGTAGTGTGTGTGTGTGTGTGTGTGTGTGTGTGTGTGTGTGTGTGTGTGTGTGTGTGTGTGTGTACAGCATAACTCAAAAACAAAAAGTAGGCTAAAAACCAAAATTAGTATTTATGTTTAATATTTTTTAAGCATGCGACACGAACATTTTTAAGGAAATTTCTCCACCCTAAACTATCCTCTACAGGAAATTTGTTTAAAATTTTGATCTTATAAAAAATGGCTCTAACAGTTGCAATTAAAATGCTATACATTTAAGATATTTTACGGCAAATGATATGTATATTTTGAATTTTGAACCTTTGATTAACTGGTAAACCGTAAGAGATAGACCAAATCTTACTATACAAAAATATAGATCTCGTTAAAACATATGATTCTGTTAAATGATCTTTTTCTGTGAAGTGAACCATTTCGGAGATATTTCTTGTTACTTGTCTGTGTTTTACTATACTTAAACTTTTCTCTTTTTAGCTCTTGGGCGTGCAAAGAGAACGCAATTTCAATGCCTTCATATAGCGACCGGCTTTAAAAGATTTGACTATTGCTCAAAGCCTACTACATTCCCAAATTCCTCTTGCAAGTGTTTATCTCGACTAACATGAAGAAGATAGAGGTATAAGAGTTTGTAAGAATAGTAAAGGGTAGAGAAAGTCATGTGAGTGCAACACATCAGATTTTTTCGCTCAGTTAGAAAGCAAAAATGAATGCTAACTAGCACAGTGTAATATTTCTGTTGTAAGAAGAAAGCTGGACCGTGTGTAGATGTAAGAAGGCTGTGGGCAGATGAACACAGTCGATTCATAACGCGTAGCATGAATGGCATCCGTTAAGTTTTGTTAAATATTTGCGCTGCGCTCCGTCGTAGTCTCCCAGAAGGAATACACGGTACTGTTGTTTTGCACGAAGGTGTGTATTCATTGCAAACACGCCGCTTGTATGTTTGATTTACGACGGAAGTCAAGACTACCGTGGACTCCTGCATGTATATTCTTCACGCTCGTGATGTCTTCACTCCTCACTGTCTCGTCTTGGGGTATAAAACTGAGATGCACCTGCTCAATACAAAAACACACTCAGGAAGATATATCTATGCAGTTTATGTGAAGAAATGCTTACGTCTTACACAAAGCCATTTGTGGAAGTACCTACTGGGCTTTAGTTGGATCGTAGTTTTCTGCAAACTTCAGGACCTTCACTCCAATTTCAGCCTCTTCAATGCTCTTCTTTGTCTCTGCTTAGACTTTTTTTTTTTTTTGCATCCACCGTTTTTACACACCCTATACTTGACTACTGTAGATGGAGGAAGACATTCTTTAGCCTCGTAGATCATATGTGACGATGAACGAAATGCATGAATTGGTGCCCAAATGAGCCCAGGTTCCATAGAAATTAAAGTTACCCGGTCAACTTATCCTAACCGAGATTCGAACTCAACACCTCTAGTAGTCTGTGAGGTTTAACTTGCCATGCCCCTCTTAGACAGAAACACGACTACTTGCCATCTCACTCTGACAACGCAGGCAAAACAAATACACCAGCCAAACACGTATCAGTGGCGGAGTTCCGTTCGATTGTTTTCATTCCCCGATTCACGGTCAGAAATTTCAAACAAGTTTTCGTTTTTATCTTCCGATTCCAATTCTTCTAAATGTGTTAATAATCTGTCCGCAATTTCATCACTGTGCTGCGCATGCTCACACAGCTCATACGCCACTGGTAAGCTTCACTCAACATACAAAGAGGAGAACCGCAGAACTTCGTCCACCAGAATACCACACGCGGTGCCTGGGATCGAAGTGAATGGTCTAACCACTCGGCTACGGCGCAGCCAAATCGCCAAATTGTAGGACATTGTTGGCCAATGCAAAAATAATGTAAATTTATAGCTTAAATGTTATTTATGTACCCATAGGCATATACGCTTATATTTTATTAAAATCCTGAAACATATAGAGATAAATATGCTCATGAACAGTCAGTTATACTTCTGTGAAGAACAAAACATCTAGCTTGTTTGAAACATAACCTAGAAATTCCACACCACCGAAGTTTTTAAAATTGTGCTTCACTAAAACAATACCTCTAACATCTATCCACAGTGAAAATACTTTCGATATTAGCATTGTGTTGCTTTGCCTCCACAGAATACCACCCTTTTCCCCTCGTAGTGCAAACGCTATGTTGCCAATCTCTCGTTTCTATTTTCGCAGTTGCCAGTTTATTTTGTAACCATCACTGTTTATTTCTGAAAATGTAGCACATTAGAAACTTTTCAAAAATTTCCCCCGAACGCCGGACAAATGGTTAAAATATAGGACATGTCCGAGAATTTCCGGACATCTGATAAACCTATGTATTGTACGTAAAGAAAATATTGCAATTAATCCACAAATTTGATGCCAAGATCTCATAGGAGGCAATTGCGTGTGTGAGGAAGAACAGGCAGGTAGATGTGCCAGCCTGCATTGCATTAACAGCAGTTGGCAACTCTGTGACACAACTGTGACGCAATGTTGCATCTTTTCAATGGTGCACAGCAGATAGAGAAGGCACCTACGATTTCGAAGGATGTGGCACGAAGATTTTCAAAAATTTCCCCATCCCAAATCACGCTTTCATTTTCTCAAAAATACTCTAACGATTTTGATTAAAATGCATGAATTCAACCCTTTTTCATGACGAATGAAATGTGTAACTTCATTTTTTTTGGCAAAAAACGTCAAACTCTGTTCATTTGAATGAATTTTACATAACTGTCAGTTAAGACAGTTATTATTGACAGTTATTATTAAAAAAATGCACACCTTGTTAAAAATGTTCACGAGTCCTTGCTTTAACGACCTCGGCTACACATTCTTCGAACCTTTTTTAAGTGGCCTTAAAATATGTCTTTCTAATGAAACATTGACATGTAATTTTCGGGTGAATTTGCAGTAAATCATTTTCGTACAAAATATAAAACGACACAAGGCCTAGTTGTTAACTTACATTCTGGTCCATAGGCAGGTAGGCTACATGATATCTCTCCAGAACAGCTTCTTCTAGCACATCATAACGACATCACCATGGGTTGCCCTTTACCTTTCAGAATTTTCATTTAAATACACCCGGTGTGTTTTCCTTCTTTTTCCCCCCTTGTTTATTATTGTTATTCTTCTTCTTCTCCTCCATGTGTGATGGCCGAGAGTCGTCCGTCATTCTCCCAAGACATGTTGCTTTATTCCTGTGTATAAATGAAAAGACGCTGTGATTCCAATGCTGCCAACATTTAGACGGTAGCCTGATCTACTGCCTGTATAATTAAATCTTAACTGTCATGAAGCACACTATACAATTCACATTCAGATGAATAGGCTTCTCCCGTCACTCCTTGTGCTTCTTTTTCTTCCTTAATTCGGAATGCGTAATCGCCTTTAGCTGTACGTGGTCGTGTCAGAGTCCTCTGACAGGTTCACCTCTTTGTCTCATATCCCGTCTTGGGTGTTCAAAAACACCAACAATGTTGACAGAAATAAATAATAATTACCATCTGAAGGTTATTTAATCCCGGGACATAAAGTACTTACAATAGTAAGTCGTCATTGGGGTAATCGTCTCTGATATGAGACTGCCTTTGTGGTTTACCGGGAGAAATACGAGTCAGTTGGAGAATCCAATGTCATTCTGGCAGGTTCTCATGGTAGCTTAATGGTTAGAGCACCCGCTTAGTAAGCGGAAGGTCTATGGCATTGCATTTTTCAGTTCCGATTCTATCTTACAAGTTTTAATATTTTTAATACTAAAAGATTAGCGTTCATTGATTTCGAAAAAGCTTTTGAGTTAGACAAAGATGCAGTCTGTCTCCAACACTCCTCAGTATTTATTTACGTGATCTGATTAAGAAATGGAAAGAAGAAATTAACTCGGGGATAAAACTAGGGAAAAATAAATTTATAAATCTCTTAATATATGCTGATGATGTTCTGGTCATACAGAATAGCGAAGAAAGTCTAAAAAAGGCGGTGTTTCAATTGCAAACAGTAAGGAGTAGAATTTACGAATATAAGAAGGAAAAACTAAAATAATGGCCCACTACGGGAAATATAAGGGATGTCGGACGCCCAAGGAAGAGGTGAAAATAACTGAGAACGGAACAAGCTATCAGCCTAGTCCCTGGAATGAAAAAGAGGAAGAAAATAAGTTATTTGGGCGCCGTTTTCTACCCATTATCGTGAATTTTACATTTTTCATCTAGTACAAATTATTCTAATAAATTGGAAAGGTGGAATCAGGCTGATCCCCGTAGTCGGGATTTGAACCATTGATCTTTAGGTTTCCGTCCGGCTGCTCTAGCCAATGAGCTACCATGGCAATATGCCAGCTTGACAACAAATTCTCCAACTGACTCGCATTTTTCCGGCAAACCTCAAGGAGATATCAAACTAAGAGGTTAATTAATTAATAAAATAAAAAAGTTGTAGAGGCTTCAACAATCAGTTTGTACTTTATTGATCGCAAATGCTTACTGAACTAGATCCCAAAACCCACTAGCCATTTTCCTTACATTTTCTAAGAATATGGGCACTTTGAATCATAGTTGATAATACTGCCACGATCGACTTCTAAGCACAGTGTTTATGTGAGAGATAAATGTTTTATTTCAAATTTTGCTCGTTCACGGTTGACTTTAAGTACTTGAGATGTTGCAATCGCAGCAAGTAAATGTGTATTACGTCTCCTTGCCGTTAACTCTTGCTGTATGATAACGATACAGCATTACGATCTCTCTCTCTCACTCTTACTCCAAAATAATCACTTTTCAGCGTGCGTGCATGAAAACCGCTGTTACTCCCGAGATAATTGTACTCTTTTAACTTGCACCAACAGCAAAGTCATTTTTACTTTATTTATGATCACCTAGTAGGTATATTCCATCCAAGAATTTGGTATCCACGTTTCACTAGAAATAAGTGATTTCAAACCCGCCCCTGAAACATCCCTCAAAAAAAGACATTTTAGAAAAAGTTCTGTCTTTTTTGGTATTGGAGTTCACTTTCTCACTAAGAAGCCGCAGCAAGATGTTCAACGAAATCTCAAATCACGTGGAATATTTTCCAAAAGAATTTTAAATAAAAGTGAAATTTTCTCTTATTCGGAAAGAATTTTGTATAGCTATAGAAATAGACTATAACTAGGGCTCGGAAGTTCATGCCCTAAAAACACTGAAATATGTCAAGAAATATGCACTATTTAATTAAAACAATGTCCCTTTGCAGTAGGCAAGACGAGTTAGTATAATATAAATAAGTAAAGTTACCTTATTCTTTAGAGGTTGAAGCAGAAGTGGTCCCGCTGCTAATATTAACTGCTAATTTGCAGTTCACAATCAACACTTTGCACAAATTTTCAACTGTAAAACATCGTTTGTTGTCTCGCAAAATACTTTTGTAACGTGAAAAACTTCTCTCCACGTCACAAGATGTTATCGGGGCATATTTAAATGATGTTAACTGTTTCACAGAGAGAGTCAAGTCTCTTGGTGTGACAGATGGTTTTCTTTCAAGGATGTCTCGAATACCGCACATCTGTTTATAACCAGAATTTTTTGAAATTACATAATTCACTTTCTCTTTCACTTTTTGTTCTACGCTACCAGAAACTGAACTTAGATCACATGTTGTTTTTTCAAAGACAGTAAGTGATTCATGCAAAGGAGATCCTACAGCTTCCAATGCCGTTATGGCTGTTGGTAAGAAAGAAAAATGGACAGATATGAAACTAAGATCCTCTTTTAACCCAGTGCCTGACAGAATATTTTGCACAGTTTCTATTGATGAAGCGTCTTTCAAGTCCAATGAATTAACAATCTCTTCGACTATTTCTATGTGCTCAGCATAATATAAAACTGCATCGATCCATGTTCCCCATCGAGTTAACACTGGTTCCGGAGGAAGTCGGATATTAGGTGTTGTTGATCTAAACAACTTAGCCCTTTTAGGAAGTTTAACAAAACTTCTCTTTGCACTGGACACAAATCTATCTACCAATGGGAAATAATCACGTATTGTCTCAGAAATGCCATGAACAGCGTGTTCCAAACAAGTTATGTGAAATAAGTTAGGAAAAATACCTTTCCGAGTTTGTCCTGATTTTACCATATAAGGATCTGCATCAGTAACAAATAAAAGCAACCAGTTGTATTCGATTCCACATGGGCATTGTAATTTCAAAGAGTCCATCACAAACTGTGTCGCAGTTACATTGTCAGTGGCCGACAATTTGCACATATTAAGGAGATAAGCTGTAGTCTGTTGTTCATTATTTAAAGCACCCATGATTATATTAGCAATAGAACGGCACTCAGAATCAGGGGTTCCATCAACAGACAACCACAAACACTGATCCGCTAATTCGTTTTGTATATTTGACAATACGTTATTGTACCAATGCCCTACATAAGTCTTGCGCAGTGCACTTTCTCCAGGCACATATTGTCGAGTGCACTTCACAACAAAGTTTTTAAATGTCGGACTATTCATTTTGAACAAGGGAATATCAGCAGCTAAAATGCTTGGCACAAGTCATAGGAAAATTCAGTAACCCTACTTCCTAAACACTCTAGTAACTGTTTTTGAACAAGTTCTTTGTTTGCGAGTTTTCTGATTAAATTCTCCTTATGTTTTGCTGTGTTTATGTGCTGAACTATTTGAAATCTTTTCTCACTCCCTACATTTTTCTCACACGCTCCACAAAACAGTACCCTATTATCTGTAGATATTAAATCACTCGAAAACTCTTTCTGTAAATTAATTAATGTAGCACTCGAAGTTGGTTTTATTTTCGGCATTTGAAGAGCTTTTTAACATTTTATACGCCTAATTTAATTTGGTGGGGATCAGTTCACAACACTGTTACGTTTGAAGACCACGACACAACTACTGGTGGGCAGGCAAGAGTTGCTGTAATCGTGCTGCTCAAAACGTTGACCTGCACTATTTTCTACGTACATACATATAATGAAAGGATGGAAACAGGGGATTCACTGCCTGACAACATGACTCAGCATTAGTTCTCGTCACCTCGTGACTTGCATCATGTGGAATACTACCAATATGAAAAATATAATCCAGATGGAAAAAAATAATAAAAAAGCATAACAATCATTAAAATATGCAATATAGGGGCTATAATATTGAAATAATATGCATTTATCAAAAACCAAGAAAATATGCAGTTATATGCACCATAAAATCTTGCCCAAATAACTGAAAATTCCATAATTGGTGCACATAATGTAAAAGCATACATTTTTAACCCCTAAGAAAAAACATGCAAAAGCAGAACTTCCTAGCCCTAACTATAACATACAGCACATAAAATGTGGATCTCTTATATCACACAACTTATTTCAAAT
Source organism: Tenodera sinensis (assembly GCA_030765045.1). Classification (NCBI taxonomy): domain Eukaryota; kingdom Metazoa; phylum Arthropoda; class Insecta; order Mantodea; family Mantidae; genus Tenodera; species Tenodera sinensis. Next base: position 160,774,544 of record CM060966.1, on the reverse strand, counting down.
AACATTTTCTGTGGAATTAGCCATTTCCAATATATCTATTCGTTACTCCTGTCGTTATTCAGCTGTTTCTCGCGTATTAGGCGCAGAATACTGGTCTTACTATCGATTCGGTTTCTTGTATACACCTTTTAGCAACAACGAAATATGTAACTAAACTTCTTGATTAACTTGGAGTTAGTTATGTAAGAAGCTATACAAAGAGAATTCTGACTATGACTTTCTCTAATCATTGTTGTACAAATTATTGTAACAATTTGACAATGGGGATAATCCCACTCCTGACACCAGCGTAACAAAATCAACAAAATCGATCTTCTAAAACACTTGCACAAATACACAGTTCTCTTTTACGGACGTTAACACACTCTTTCGTCATTCGTGGTATTACAGCTCACAACTGTTTTCTTCTCGTAACCTTGACTCACTTCTTTGTCTTTCTTCGCTTTCTCTGTCTCTCAAACAGCTGACTGACGATACATGCACTTAACTGCTTCGTTATGTTCCTTTCGACGCGACCGTACTAACGCGCACGCGCAGCTGACACACACACTAAAGCTTAACTGATTCCCAACGACTCGTATTTGTAATTAAATACAAATTCCTCTCGCCTACTTATATATCGAGGATAACGTAACATGTACAAATACGCCGGCTGACGGACACTTCTCGAATAATCTGGAAAATCCTTTATGTTATTAAGTGTTCACAACATTTGCGCGAGGCAGCCTAACCTTGAGCGGCTTTGATACACTCACGGCCAATGAGGTGGGGCGGGGTAGTCGGGCCCCACCGTCCTTTGTTGTACAGCCATGAAAAAAAAAAGTTTAGAAACGTGGATATAACATACCTGAGAATTGGCATAAGATAGGAACAGGTTTGGTGATTAGATAAAATAAATCATCTTGGGAAAGAAAGAAAATGTGCAAGAATGCACTTAAGACTTGTGTTGCACTTGTCTGGCTTGGCCAGACACGTTGAGAAACTGCCGCTGTCGAGGCACGAACCCAGACAGGGGCATATCAAGTGCGGACAGCACAACAGAAATACAAATCCGCCGGCAGGCAGCAAGAAACATGCCTTGAATAGAGTTTTAATGAGGCGCCGTTTCCATGGTAGCTGCTGCCGCCGCCAAGACTTCGAACAAAGGAACTACTACTGTGAAAATCAAATTGACACCCAATCAAACCCATTTGTTCGAATATTGACTAAAGAAACGCGAAGTCACTTAGTCAGATATCGTAATTGAATCATATACATCTAGTTATGCACAGTCAGAAAATACCTTCATGGCCTTCTGAAGTCGTGACTGCAGCCTGATGATGGACTTGTTACCGTCACTTTTTCCTGCTCACTTTTTCATAATAAAACTGCATGGGTATTGCCTTGGGCGTGATTGCTTCATTATCGAGTTCAGACCTCAGCGACGACCATAACTTTCTCTACCATTTCCCTATTGTAACTGTGGGAAAGTGCTATATCGGCACTTCACCACAGAATACACGATTTGAAGTCCTTGAGCAATACATTCATTAGAGAAATTTGATGTAATACATTTACAGGATGTCTTTTACCCCTTCGTTATTCAATTATTCCAACAAATGAGAGAAAGAGTGGAATCACGACTGAAAAATTGACGAATGTAGGTATATATTGAATTTTCTGCAAAAATCCTTCAGTCTAAAACAATCTTGATAATTTCATTGACTGGTAATGGATAAAATAAGTGACAAATAACAAATTGGAAAGGAACAGGGTCCTGATTTATATCTGTGCTCAGTGGCAAGTAATAAAATACGAGCTATGGTTGATTCTTTATCTGTCATGTGCATAAACCTGGCAGTAAGAAGCCAAGAAATTCCCTCCTTGGAACTGTTACATTTTTATGGATCTTGGTGAAGCCAATCACATTACGAGTTGCGCACGTGATGCGAATTTATTGCGGTGTTAACATTTCTGAAGTAGTACTTGGGTTTTACATTTCTCGGTTGCCCTTGGTTACCAAAGGGCTGGAAATTAGAGAGTTGCGACAACACTTGAGTTTGTGGTTAAGATGATTAAAAGAGCCCCTTTAAGGAAAGTGCCTCGAGTAACTCTGTCAAAATAAATAACTTCGCTCTGATGAAATTTGTCTTAAAGTTTTCTAGGACATTAATATTTTACATGGAAAGTAAAAGCATTACTTATCTAACTGTAATTGAAAAAAATCTGATGTGTTACACTCACATGACTTTCTCTACTCTTATACTAACCATTCTTACAAACTCCTATTCCTATATATTCTTCGTGTCAGTCAAATATTTTAAAGCTTTGAGATCCCGTTCTCTTTGCAAGCTTAACATAAAAAAAATGAACAACGATGTTCCATTTCACGAAAGTTTTTAAGTTTTCCGAAGCTGACACACATAGCAAGGAATATCTCCAAAATGGTTCACTCTACAAAAAAATTTATTAAGACATAAATTGTGTATTTTAGCAATACCTCCATTTTTTGTACAGTAAGATTTTGTCTATGTCTAACGGTTTACGAGTTATGCCAAAGTTATCCAAAGTAAATACGACTACAGAGGCTATAGTCAGAAAATTCAAGATATACATTTCATTTGTCACACAAATATCTTAAACATATGACATTTTAATCAAAATCATTAGATCCATTTTGAAGAAAATCAAAATTTTTGAAAAATTTTCCATGTAAAGGGTAGTTTAGGGTGGAGCTATTTTCTTCAAAATCTTCGTGTCGCATCCTTGAAATACATTAAACTTAAATACCAACTTTGGTTTCTAACCGACTTTTCGTTTTTGAGTTATGCTACCCACAGACACAGAGATACAAACAGACATACACGGGCCTTTACCTAAAAATACTCGTTTTGGATTCAGAAGGTCTCAAAACATATATTTCCGGAGAAATCTCGACATCGAATTTTTGGGTGGAATACAGTAGAGAGTTTTAGAAAATCTTGATTATCGCCTTAGCCTACTGTATGCCTACTGTATATAATGAAATTTTATTTGAATTAACGAGAAGTAGATAGAAGAATACGCCATTGTAAAACCAGTTTGTAAAAGAGTGAGTCGAGAAATTTATATGAATGGAACACATCGGCGTTTTATTTGTATTCAAACCAGTATTTTCAGGTCCCAAAGAGAAAGGTATTACAAAATCATAACCCCCCCCCCCCTCTGAACTTTCAGCAGCCTACGTGTTTTGTCTTGACTTTGAATGGAAGCCATTATACGTGTTTTGTTTCCTATACTTCGCGGACAGTTTGATATCTATTTGAACTCTTGCCACTTGTTTCTTGGAAACAGAGAGAGATAGACGTAGTTTGCGCTACTCAGATTTTGGTTCCGCGTACTTGTCAGCTGTTAGATTTATGTTTGTGAAATTTATCTACCTGTGACAGCTTGGTATCATTCGCAACGGCATTCGCAGAGTGAAAAGGGAGTTTAGTTGTCCATATGAGATAAAACAAGCTTAATAAATGTATGTGCACATAGCATTATACTTCAGGTGCGTTCGCAAACTGTGTCTTCGCTGTTGTATTTCCTAGGTTTTTTGGGGATAATCATAGAAAATGTATTTTTTACTTTCTTTAAAGGAAGTATTGCACTTCAGTTATACATTCGATGCCGAGGTTTCACTGGAGATACATGTTTTGATGGCCTTTGAATTAAAAAAAAAAACTTTTTCCAAAAAACTGTCTGGAATGTGTGTGTGTGTGGGGGGGGGGGGGGTGTGAATAGATTAACTCAAAAACCAGTAGTTGAACATCAAATTTTGTGCAGTGTTCCGCTTATAAGTATACATTTTCTTGAAAATCTTCAATGTCGCACGGACATACTTTCTTCAGATTCTCTTCTTTATTTGTGTACACCCTGTATTTATCGCCATCATCCAGGTTACAACCGTAGCTGTCCAAGCAGATGGAAACATCACCCTCTTCTACGTGCATCCAGTGACGTTGTCAACGGCACCCTTTACCCCAGTGAGAGGACGTCTCCAAGAACAATGTAGCTAATGTTGTACGTACATAGAAACTCAGGCTTCCTAATCGCTTAACATTTGTTGTTGTAGGGTACAAGGATGACCGAAACCATAGCAATGTCATTTCGCTGAAAGAGGGGAGAGAACATTTAGCACAGTAGCTGTACCTCCGTCCGCCTCGAAACTGTTGATCAATATTTAGCTCCGAGCAGCAGTTGGGTTTCTCAAGCGGCAACTCAGATTTCACTTCTTACATGGCCGTCCGTCAACATACCTCAGCCTGGTCACTTTCTGTTGGTCCGTCCAATTTGGGTTTCTAAACTTTCGTTCTCCCCAAAGTTTGAAGGTATTTACACTATGTTCGTAAAGTCCCTCCACAGTGATGAAACTGTGTGCATTTGTGTCGTACAGGCTGTAATGAATTTGAAGAAAACAGTGGAAAGAGAAAATGAAATTGCTATTCCTTTGTTTCTTCCTTTAATTACTTCTTTTTCGTGTTCATGCAAAGGAAACATAATTTCAAAGCCTTTACATAGCGACCAATTTTACTACTATTTAACTCACTCTATTTTTCTTACATCTTCAATAAAATTTGTAAATAAGTAATGAAAGGTTATCTTGATTAACAAGAAGTCGATAAAAAAGAAATATTTTATTAAAATTGTTGGTAGTACAGTAAGAAGAGAAAGTAATGTGAAGGTAACTCATTCAATTTTTTATTTTCTATGGTAAATATGGTAAATAGAAGTATTACGTTCCATCCAAAAATTTGATACCGACATTTTAGTGAAAACACGCATTGCGTGCGTGTGCGTGTGTGCAAAGTAACTAAAAAACTAAAGGTCATTTAAATACCTAAGTTGGTATTTAAATTTAGTAACTTCCAAGTGTATTAAGGTTTTCAAAAATAGATCGAACATTTTTGATTGAAATAAAACGAGTTTAAGATATTTTCATGACAGATGAAATATCTCGAGCTTCCTGGAATGTTCTCGAAGTTTTTTTCATTCTGGATGACTTTTGTATAATAGTAAACCATAGGAGAGAGACAAAATCTTAGTGTACAGAAAAGTAGATTTCGTTTAACACACGATCTATGTAATTTTTTTTTTCAGGGGGTTAACCATTTCCGAGATATTTTAGACGAATTTGAATTCATACTTAATATGTAAATTGGAAGATATGTGTTCATGTATTTATTATTAAAGCCCCCTTTCTCATTGGTTTCAAATACTCCCAAATGGGAAGTTCTTATTTGTTTTTCCCCTCCTGATCATGCTAAGAGACCAGAATTTAGAAGAGTGAATAGAGATAATCATATGAATGGAACAAATAAGAAGTTTACGGTTTGTGAATATTTTAGTATTTGCTTATGGATACAAATGCGGACTCTGTGACTTTCGAGCGGAAATAAAGACGTAAATCCTAATTTATTAATTAAAGTGGTATACTTGGGTGGTATAAGAGGAAATGATTACAAATGGAGGAGGACATATGCGCTATACTTGACTTGTCATTAATAACTCGCTCATCATTCCCGACCTCACACGATGACGGGTCGTCTCGGGCCAGCTCCGGCTTCCGGATCAATTACGTCACTTCTCAATTGAAAACTTATGTTTCTCAATGAACCACAATGTTATACATTGTCCGTCCATCCCAGCACTGCACTGCACGCTGTCCTTCTTTCAGTTGTTTTCCATGTATCTTATTTACTTTTCTTCCAATTGCCAGGCGTGCCAACATCTCTACGCCATCTTAACTTCCCTACACAGTTATATTTACAGGAGCGTTCACTTGTTATCCCGAATACATTATTGAGAGAATTTTCGAATCTTTATGACATATTCATAAAATGTAGGTAGAAGAGTTGTCGTATTTTGAAAATCAAGGACAGATTAAAAGCCCTACTGATTACCGCCCCCCTATGGGGACTTACGCCCCCTAGGACTCACAAGCCTGTATCTAGGGTCAGATGCCTATTGGGGAGCAGACGAACCTATAGACCTGATAGAGTGAAGACCTGGAAGCGGGTGGTCAACCAAGCACCAGCTGTGACAATGACCAAGGGGTGATACGAAATGGATGCAGGGAAAGGTTATGATGGAGCAGTTGGTGGAATGAGTGGCGGGTTTACTCATTTTATTTAATATAATAAATCATTGTGCACCTTTTAATAAAGCTTCCTTGCTACCTTCTATTAAAACATTAACAAAAACCTTATCTTGAAAATGACAACTAATTGAACGCTGGAATAAATGGTTAAAATTACTAAATTATATATCTTTCATTTAATGAGTATCAGGCAAATTAATTGTAATTTTGTATAGCCAAGCGATAGTCGAAAAGTTACAAAAAATATTAACCTCTCTAAAACACACAATTTATTTCAACTAATTTTTGTGGCATAAGCCATTTCTGAGATATTCGTTATTATTGGTTCGGATTCTTCAGAAGTTTGTCATTCTCATTAAGTTGGGTTAGAATGGAAAGAGTGACGTTTTAAGGCTAGCATAGGCCGTCGAGTGCTTAAACATTTGAATATCGACGTTTGTTTTGTAATTATAAGGAATGAAAGACAAAAAGCCATGTGAATATAACGCATCAGAGATTTATAAAAATGTTTAACCTACTTGAAGTATGGATTACTTTCAAAGAACGCGGTGCAACACTTGATTGCCCATGATCTCATTGTGTAATCTTCTTTGACGTCAATCGCATTTTTCATACGATTTGCTGTTTATCAGCTTTGTTGCTTTTTATTTCCAGCTTTTATCAAAAGATTTCCTCTCTATTTGAACGACTACAAACCATAAGGTTTAAAGAAGATAAATCTAAAGTTATGATAATATACTTTTGGCAAAGGAAACCATTTAGGAAACTCCTGTTAAGGTAGCTAGAATTGTTAAGTGCAGATTTAGTTTCGCCCAAGGAACTGGGCCTTCGTTAAGGCAGAGATAAAATTATAAAATTAGTACAAAAGTAACATTTTTGTTACCTAATATTAATATTTAAGGATTATTGAATTACTGCATATTTAATTTACAGCTTTTAATTTATGAAAAGAATGTTAAATAGTCATAAAATATTTTTCTTTAATTTCCTTTGTAATTCTTCCTACCTTGACTTTGTTATCAAAACTCCTATAGCCACGAAGAGGTGTTGCAAGTTAATCGATGGCAGTTATAGAAGTATAGACATGATATGAAGTCTTCGAGCTTGGACAAAAATAATAGGATAGAAGAGCGTACTATCTGATTCGAGCGCCAGGCTAGTGAAGTTCAAAAGAAAAACTATTTACGAATCTTCCATAGTCTATTATAAGACCAAGTCTACATTGTTGTTAGTTGAATTTAAGGATATGAATGCTAGTCATAAAGGTAAAACAAATCATAAAGTTATTACTATATTAATTTTTCTGGTAAATTATAGGGCTACAGGCCTAAAAACTTTGTATATAAAATAATGGGAAAGATAGAGATAAAACTAAATGTAAATACTTTGAGTTTTTCTTTCCAATAATTAATTGGATGTTTTAATTACAGGCGGCAGGGTTGGAGCTGAAGGAGAACTTGGCAACCGGCGCTGCGACGTGGCCCTACCCTTCTGTCTACCACCCTTACGACGCCGCAGCCTTCGCTGGCTACCCCTTCAACGGGTGAGTGTGGCATCTGGTGAGCGTATTAGTAAAGAACTTGAAGTAATTTTTAAAGCTATTATTTAAATACTTGATATTAAAGCATGTATCTATGGTTAGCCAATTTTGACTGTTTAGGATCAAGTCCCAACATGTTGTCTTACGTAAGTTGAAAGCCAAAAATGCCTCCGGTAAGAGTTTTTCCGTCTTTTTTCCGTCTGCTCGCATGCTTTCAAAATGTGTGTTCAGCATTCTTGATTCTGCATAAAGGTCAGATCCCCCCGACAATATCGTCAACAATCTTACGAGTTTTCCACCCCACCCCACTTTAATTTCATTCTGTAGTCCAACAATGATCTTTGCATTCAGATTCTGTTTATATCAATAGAAAGAGTAAAATGCAGATACCTCAAGAAAGTTTTGGGAGAATCACAGAATCTCAGATTACGACTAGCATATGCACTTACCAGGGAGATGTTCTTAATACATTGCTGCCAACTACGAAGACCCAAGAAGCTTCAACAAGAACTACAAGAGGAAAAAAAAGAAGAAACCTGCGCGATGCAAGACAGATCCTGGACACAAACGACACTAGAAATGTGGAACTGACTTCAAGATTCAAAATTCCTGTCTTCCACCACAAGATATGTTCCAATAAGACTTTCCACGACCCAAATGACACCTGCATCTGTGTTCTGTGTTCCAAAAAGTGTGATCGATGTCATATTGTAAAGGACATGAACAGATGAAAATCTCTGCACGGGGCCGCACTTGGGGCCCACTTACTTGCTGTCTCCAGGGTCATTATTTCCCATGACAGACACAATAATTGTTGACGCTACATAAGAACAAACACGGCCAGGCGGATATTTTTCTACAAACACATTTTTTGGGTTCAAATCCGTTTAAGTCTCGATATCGTATTCCTGGCTATGATGCAATTCTTCCTCTAGCTACTGGAAGCAAGGATTATCGTGTAAGTTAACCGGCTGTTGCACCCAGAAGCAAGCCGCTTCGTGTTTACGACTGTCGCCAAAAGGTGGCATGGAGTCTTAGGCGCACACTTTGCATTGAATCGCCATCCGTCCGATGACGCGTGGCTGGCTGGGTATTACACCAACTTGTTTCCGTTCACGTGAAGAAGACAGAGCAATGACTCGCCGACACCTGCCAGGAAGTTGGACATATAAGGGACAACGGACACACTTGCTGTATAAGGTCACTCGGCGTCACCAACAAGTGATCATCCAACACCGCGTTTTTTAACAAAACACAGTGTCATAAAGACCACACACACATTTCCATACAATACTCCCTCATTACAAGCAACATAAAATTATATATGCATCCGAGTATTACACAAGGAAGTGCAATAAGCAAGACCACACCGAGAGGGGAACACAAAGGTCACTGTCAGGCCCTTACAAGCTCAAGGAATTCTCCTCAGTCTCCGCAATCACTTACTGCAAGTATTCAACAAGAGCCAAGGTAGAAATGATAACCCTCCGTAAGGCGTGCGCCTTGTAGAACACCGTTACTCGTGTGGGGCCTAGTAGGCTCTCCCTGTATTTTTGTACTTATATGCTTGTATTTTTCCTTCAGTCATACATATACATGGTTCTTATCAAGCATTATCTTACTAGATATGTAGCACATAGAAAGATAATAAATTGCGACGTACTGTAACTAATAACAATAAGAAGAACAACAGCAATAATAATACTAATAATCAGGGAGCGGGGTTTTAGTGCGAAATCCATCAAGTTAACCATGCAACGGGAAGTGGAAGCGCCGCAGAGTGGAAGGCAGTACAACCCTAACGCTACCTGCCGGCTCTATACTCCGTGCTGCTAGTCTTATTCTTAAGCTCACTTACTAAACCCCGCTCCCGCCTTTGACAGACATATAATGGAGGACGTTAATAAAAAATCAGTGTGTTTCCCTGGCGCACCTTCGAAACTCTCTGCAACTGCCTTCAGACTTTCAGAGGTCCTGGCCGACGCTAAACAATCGGTCGAAAGTGTTCTTTTAAGTGACTAGCAGTGGTAAATATGAATGATCAAGTAGTTGGGTATCCTTAAAACTACATCAATCACAGCTGAGAATGTTGGACTCTAAAAGTAAAAAAAACAATATTGGAAGCACCAGGCAAGACATTTCCACGACGTGTGTTAGGATATGCTCTTTTAGATACGCAAAAGAATGAGGATATCCACGAACAACTACAAATAGTGTAACAACCAGCTCAGGTTAAGTTAAACTGCAACACAGGTTTGCAGTGCAGAGGGAGCGAACAGAAAATCAAAACAGACCAGTATAAATGTGTTGCAACAATTGAAATATTACCCCATAGTTCACGCTTGGAAAGGTTAAAAAAAAAAAAAAAAAAAGCCGCCAGCCCTCTTAGCCGTCGTCGCTGGGGCGTGTTTTGGCGCTCCTCAGGCAGGGGGTCACAGGTTCGAGTCCTCGGCTTGCGTCTTTGAATGTGTATGTGTTTCTGCATCTAGAAGTATGAATGAGAGAGTGAAAGATTGCCTATGTTTATGAACTTAATAAAAATAATCATCATGGTCTACACCTCGATACCAGATGACACTTAAAATATTAACTCAAATTCAGTAACGCAAAGAAATGCCTAATTCAATTACTCGAATAAAAGGTATGTTACAATCACATGACTTTTCTACTCCTCGTCTAAAAAATATTTTTACTATAGATTATAGCTTTCTCTACTGTCTACCCATAGTATAGACATAGGTTATACAGCAAAGAACGAGTCTTTGCGTAGTTCTTTTGTGACTTCCACCCCCAGAAAGAAGAGATGAAGTGAAGGAACCACAGAAACGTGCGGGAATTCCTAGTAGTTCCAGGCTCCAAGATTACTCCCACCACTGGAGGTGCCTAAAGAGAATAATGAACGCCTCATCAACCAAGCAGACCTCTATTGTCTCTATTCCCTTTGAGCAAAGATCCGCACCATACGTCCGGTACCGTCTTATGCCACGAAACCTTGAAGAGCAGCTAAAAGATCAAAAGGAAACGAATGCAAAGGAAATCATAGTAGATGAGTAACCACCTTAGCATTCGCCTACCTAACAAAAAAGAAGAAGAAGAAGAAAAAAAAAAAGAAACAAGAGAGAAAGGCTATGAAAAACTAGGATCATTAAAACACACATTGTATATAAAATATCCATTTTCCAGATGTTATTTAACTTTTTCAGTACCTATAATTGGTCATTGGATTTTCTTTCTTTATTTCTTTTTCTTTCTGGCCATGCAGAAACAATAGGATTCACAGTCATCCCATAATTACCATCTCTTAAAAGATATCAGTATATTTTAAACATACTGTATTGCGCATTCTATTCTGACAACAAGGAAATATGTAATACAGGGTTGGGCAGATAAAACTGTTCCGTGTTATGACATTGATTTTAAACAAACTTCTAATGATTTAAAACAAACTTTAATGGAATAAAATGTGTGAATGTTCATAATAAATGTTGGAAGTGCCCTCCATCTGCATCTACTTCTGTGCACGTTTGGATCACGAAAACAGGTGTTAATTCCTTATGGGTGATGCTGCGGATGCTATTTTTGATGTTATCCTTGAGATCATCAGTGGTATGAGAATTCTGCTCGTTCACTTTTCCCGTCAAGTACCCCCATAAATAAAAATCACAAAACGAACAAATCTGGTGATCGCGGTGGCCATAAGTTTTTGCTCACAGTCCTTATTTCAGTGAACATCTGAGGAACACAGGTAAATTACCTTTCAGATGTGTGACATGTTAATTTGACGGTCGTCATATGTGCAGACAACTGCCACTACAAGCAACGGTCGAAAACAACGTAACGTAGTGTATGCATGCGTGTTTAACCCCCAAAAATATGGAAACATAAAGCAAAATTTCAATTTAACCTGTGTATTTTTGTTGGTTTCAAAGTTGTGCAGTGGGAACTAAAGACACGAGAGAAGTAATAAAGGAAATGAAACAAAAGGCGAGAGAGGATGATGTCAGCACGTCAGTGTGCAAGGTGCTGCCGCCGAGCTGAGCTGAAGCACTTACAACTCTGCCCTACTCCTGCGGTTTTCCTTACTCTCTCACTAACCATCCTCCGTGCAGCCCTCACCAACTCGTTTATTATTTAGCGGGCAGCGGCAAACGCCGATAATGTGTGGTTCCATTTCGCCCTTTCAGGGCCACTCTCAGACAGGAACTGTCGGCGTCCATGTCTCCAGAGTTATTTACTACTCAGGGACATTTTCTCCTCCCCGCAAAAGATCTTATACTCCTCTCTCACAAAGAAACGATTCTGTCCAAGTGATTTGTTGTACAAACTTGGCAAAACTTTGTTCCTAAGTAACAGGATCTACTCCACAATTTACAACTTTACATAGAAAATAGAACCACCAGGTCCGAGATAGTGCACTTAACATTAAAAGAGCAGCTGATCTAATCCCTACACTCACATGATTTTCTCAATCCACTATCATTTATTTACCTATTTTCTACAAACTACTCTTGCAAAAGCTTCTAACTAAGGAATTATTCTAAGGAATTATTACATATCAAGTTACTTGACATGCTGGTGCCATCTCTTGTAAAACTTTGCAATTACCAGCAGAGAAGCAAATTGGCCATATTTGCATCAAGTACCTTATTTAGGTTGTTCTGAAAAACTATTCTAAAGATTTCTTTTTAAATAGTATGTTAAATATATTTTAAAAAAGACAAAAAAATACGTCTGAGACAAAAAATAATTATTTCTCATCATAGTTTTAGTTATTTTGAATGGCAACCCTCATAAGTACCTACTTTCCCGACATCACTGCCTTGTAATTATGGTTCAGATTAATATTCCTAGAAAATATTTATTTTTTCTAAATGAATTATGTATAATTTTGTTTAAACCATAAGGGAAGACAAAACCTTACTGCACAATAAATGTAGATATGTTTAAATACATACAATTATTTATTGCAAATAAGTTTTTTACGGCGGTCAGCCATCTCTATATTCATATTTTTTATTTTGAATATTTCATTATGTTGCATTCGTTTGTTTCACCGATGTCATAGGAGTATGCAATTTCAAACCACTTATCGAAATTTTATTACGGCCAACATAAAATAGATAGAAAAATTACCAATGAACTATTTGTGAAACAGAAATTAATCTGATTTTATCATATATTGTCTTTAAATTTGGAACTCTGACAGTATTAAACAGTTAGGTAAATGCAGAAGAACTTTACTTTCTCTACTAGTACCCAAAAAATCGATACTAAGATATCACCGAAAATGCTCCCCCTGAATTTAAAAAAACACGTTAAAAAGTATTTAAAAACCGAAAACTTAATTAAATGCCAAACCAGCTTTTAGAACATATGAATTCACTTAAAGCCTTCTGTATTCCCATATTCTCCTTGCACCTACAAGAAAATTAATAATAAGATAATTTCTGGAAATGTTGATCTGGGTTAACATGAAGTAGATAGGCGAATAAATGTTTGTAAGAATGGTTTCTAGTAGAGCAGAGAAAGTCATGTGAGTGTAACACATCAGATTTTTTCCACTCTTGACATAAAAGGAGTGAGATTGCATTAGCGCGCATGTTGTCTCTAGGAATGACATTGGTGCCTGGATAAAACCTCCCCTGACAGACAGATGTATGTGATGCATCGTCTTTTAATTACCACCTAAAAGGGTGAGACGAAAAAAGCTAGGGTGGAAAAAATTTTCCCTATGTTTGGTTATACATTATTATGATATTTTCCTCTCAACTCTCGATGGCAGTGTCCCTGGGTACTATGTGAAGGGTTCGGGAATCAATTCGCCATCAGGATAAGGTCCCTGAGGCCATTAGCCCTTCTTTCTGCCCCCCCCCCCCCCCGCCGCCTGACGCCCCTTGCGAATTTTGCTTGACCTGTGACAGATGAAAGAGAAATTGATGTATCGTCAGATCTGCGTTTACAAACTGTAGAAATGTGTTTCTTATGGGTAGCACTTGGACCTCTTGGATTATTATTTATAGCCTACAAGCCTGCTTGCCTTTAATGTATTTAGTATATAGTAAAATCACTGTGCGAATTTCACATAATATATACAAACGTCGTCCTAGATATATTCATGAAACTTTCCATACTAAAGCTGGCTTATCTACAAAGCACGGTTTGCTTTTTAAACTAGAATCGCAAAATAATTACTTCTCCCCTCCGTGTTCTTTATGCTTAATTGTATAATAATCTATAGGATAGAATATTTATAACAGTAATGTAACAGTAAATAAATAACAAAGTGGGTTATATGACTATGAACATATATACAATTCTTTGTGAAAAAAATCTGATGTGTTGCACTCACATGACTTTCTCTACTCTTGTACTAACCATTCTTACAAACCCCTATCTTCTTCGTGTTAGTTAAGATAAACATTTGTACAAATTATCTTATTGCTTATTTCCTTGTAGGTTAAGAGGAGTATTAGAATACAGTAGGCTTTGGGCGATAGTCAAATATTTTAAAGCTTTGAGATTCCGTTCTCTTTGTACACTTAACATACAAAAAATGAACAACGATGTTCCATTTCGGAGAAAGTTTTAAGTTTTCCGAAACTGACACACATAACAAGGAATATCTCCGAAATGGTTCACCCTACAAGAAAAGTTATTCAGACATGAATTGTGTATTTTAGCAAGACCTATATTTTTTATAGGTTATGATTTGGTCTATCTCTAACGGTTTACCAGTTATGCAAAAGTCGTCCAGAGTAAATACGACTACAGGGGCTACAGCTAGAAAATTCAAGATATACATTTCAGTTGTCATCAAAATATCTCAAACATATGAGATTTTAATCAAAATCGTTTGAGCCATTTTCAACAAAATCAAAATTTTCGAAAAATGTTCCATGTAAAGGGTAGTTTAGGGTGGGGCTATTTTCTTCAAAATTTTCGTGTCGCATCTTTGAGAGACATTAAACCTAAATACCAACTTTGGGTTTTAACCGACTTTTCGTTTTTGAGTTACGCTGTCCACAGACTGACACACAGACACACGGACCTTTTTCTAAAAATCATTTTTTGGGGTTCAGGGGGTCTCAAAACATATATTTCCAGTGAAATCTGGACATCGAATTTTTGGGTGGAATACAATACTTCCCCTACTTACCAGTAGAGAAAGTAAAAATTAGACGTTAAAGGAAGTTAAAACGATAAGGATAAATATGATCATATAAATGAAAATAAATGAGGTGTAAATCGTGAGGCAGGAGTTGAAATGTATTGTTCACTATTGAATGAATGAATTTAGTTCACTTCTATTATATACAACCTATTAACTCTTTACATTTCATCCCTATTACTCGTACATATAACTATAGCCTAAATACGCTTGAATTGTTCCTGGTACAAATTTAAGCACCATTGTTATTAATACATGTTGCATTAAGATCACAATCTGCCTATTGTTAACCAATTTTCCTGATAGACATGCTTGCAAATATACAGTTTTATAATTTTATAATGGTTCTTTTGTATTTTTCCTTAATATTTCCTAATAAATTCACCCAACTTCCTAATCACTGCTGCATTGTTAGACTTTCTCATTCTCATTTGAATTATTTATCTTAGTAATTATAACCACCTAACTGCTACCCATTGAGGCTTCCATAATTTTGGCTCTTTACACCCCAAAATAAAAGGAAGCTAATTTTCAGTTTCCTCAAATAATGGGCACTTCTGTGGGCTAATTCTTCGTTTCACTTCCCTTAATTTCATTGCCCCAAATCTAAACCATGCCCACCTATTATACACTTCAATGTCTTTTCTTCGCCCCAAACTTTTTTGATTTGCCTATACAATACCAAAGTCCTCTTACCCCTAATACTGTTTTAAATTCACTATTAACAATTTCTAAAAGGATGAAAAGTGTATAGTTATTACAATTTAGTTGAAGCAATGTTATTCTTCAACTTTGGTATCTGATATCAAGATGTTTTGAGGTAATTTTTTTAACCTTGACGACTTCTTTCTCCTATATTCCTAAAAAGTTAGATAGAAAACATTAACAAGAAATCTGATATATTATTTGGTAGCCAGAATGCCAAACTCTTGACGTAGTTTAATATTTCTGATGAACCAAGGAGAATCAGTGGTGGCTCGAGGACACCCTTGAGGTATGCTATGAAAAACAGAAGAAGCTCGTTAACATGAAGAGCACCCTTCTCCTAGAACTACCAAGTTAACCTCTTTGGAAAGGACACGTGGTCTGCGACCATCAAGAAAAATAATATTTTCGGGATTTACAAATGTTAGCAGTTTTCTTTATACAGTTGCTCTCCCTGACGTTTGCAAGAGTAGCTTTTCAAACTCTAATGACGTAATTATTTCATTTGCACCATAAAAAAATTTAAAATATTTGTAACCGTCTTATATTGAAAGAATATTAACTTTTTTCAATAAAATTGCAGTGTTTTATAACCCCGTCAGTAACCAAGCGTGCCATTATACTGATTATTTTACTTGGGCCCTCCCCATCCTTTAGCATAGGCACATTTGACTGCACTTGCTGGGATTCGAAATCGTGGCGTTTGACCTCAAATGGATGGCTAATTCATTGCGTATCACTAGCGATCACAGCCTCCGCTGGAGTGCCTCCGAAAGGGGTATGAAAAATGATTTAGCAATTAGAAGAAGAACGGCGTATGTACCAAAATAACTCACTAATTAAAGGGTTAAAATTGTTAACTTTGTGAATACAATTTAGGTAACAATACATGAAAAATCATCCTATATTCATACAAAATAATGCGAAACATCGGCGAAACGTCCATTTCACACAACTTGCTCAGTCACTCTATACGCAGAAAATTCAAAATATAGATTTTATTTGTAATGTAAATATTCAAACGAACGGCATTTTAATCAAAATCATTTGAGCCACTTTTGAAACGGTAAAAAACATCAAACATTTCCAATATGAAGGAAACTTTTGACTGGAGGATTGGTTTGGAAAGCAGGAGATTTCAAAAGTATGTTTCTGATGAAATAGTTATTGAATCTTTAACTGGTGCGCAAAGGTTTACCTACAAACGTCACGTGTTTGTAGTGTGAAGAAGTCACATTCTGTGGAAGTGCTCCGTGTGAGCGAGCCTTAATGCAGTGAGATATTTTTGCAACCTGTGGGAGAGAACACAAGCCCGCATTAGGTTCCTGATTTAGGATTCAATTTGTGGCAGGCAGGGCGGCGGTAAAGCGATTAGTGGGCCCCCCATCAGACACATGGGCTGGTGATTACCTCCAACCGCAAGTACCTACCTAGCACTACAGATGGGGCCTAGGTTCGACAAAGAAAGCTCCATGTTTTACCGTGAGATTGGCTCAAGGCGCAGCCCTAGTTCTTTACATTCAACAATTTTAAGTAACGCGGAGAAAATATCTTGTGTGACGTCACATGCCTTATACAAACTATTCTTAAAAACACTTCCTGCTTGTGTACCTCATATTAAACAAGATAAGACATTTCTTTTATTACGTTTCGTTGTGGGTAAAATAAGAAAAGGGGAATAGAGTAGGCTTAAGCGATTGTCATATCTTTTAAGAGCCGGTGCTATGTGTTGGCTTTTGTATTCCATTCTCTTTGCATAGCCAGGATAGGTATAAAAAACCGACAGCTTTCCATTTGGGAAGAATATAAATATTACAAAATTCAAACAAATAAGGAATATCTTGAAAGAGGTTCATTCAAATATATATAAATTGTGTGTTTTTTGGAGTACCATATTTTACCTATCTCTTCCTGTTTACCTTTTGCAGAAAATTTCGTAGAATAAAGAGGACTTCTGAGGAAATTAAAGATAAGCATTTTATTAGTCATAAAAATAGTGTGACAAAATTACAATTTGACAAATCCCACTCCTGACACCAGTGTAAAAAAGTAACCTTATTTTTCTTCTAAAAAATGAACTACAAAAGCACAGTTTGTTTTTTAATAGCACAGTATAGAGTTCTTTGTCACTTTGCAACTTACGGTTGTTCAGTCCTCTCATAACCTTAGACACATACTTTTCTGTCTTTCAGCTCTCTCTAACAAACTACTGGCTTAGATCACACTCACCACAACTGCTTCTTATTTTAAAAAGCAATTATTAGATTTTCTTAAATTTAATTTACATTATGACGAGGTTTGTAGACACTCGCGCGCGCAGTTCTAATAGCCGTCTCTTCAAGTACTCACGATTCCGTCACAAAATAATACAAAAACACCACTCTTCTCGCTGTCCCGCAAGCTTTGATATCGGGAATGGCGTATCACGGATTTTTCTCGAACCCTTCACAAACATCCCGGCAGTCGGAAATCTCGCGAATGTTCTTGAAACCACTTTGTTCTCCCGCTCTATTGTTGTCACTCATATATTCGCAAGCTCGGCATCACAATATTTTAAACAATGCTATTTTAATATCTGGGAATTAAGATTACTATGGATAAAAAACAAGAAAAAGAGATGACTACGATCAATACATTAAGGAATGCAATATCTACACTAAATGGAACACTGTGGGATAAATATATTTTAAAAGGAATTAACACAATAATGAGAACTATTATCACCTGTAGGCTTTGAATTCGCAACTAAAAAAAAATTGTTTGCTGTGTAAACGGACTACTGGAGACTATGCGAGAATGTCCAGGAACGAAAAAAATTCGAAATTGACATATAAAGGAAATTATGCAGATCAAATACTCAATTTTAGGTTTTATCAAGAAGAAGCAGCTTAAATGGTATGGACATGTTAGGAGAATGGATTGGGAACTACAGGGATGGAGGAAGAAGGGAAGGCAACCTATGACGTGGTCCCATGGAATCAATGAGACCAGAAAATGTTTATTCATTGTAAAACCGGCCTAATAATAAAACCATTTTAATCGAAATTGTTAAGAGTAATTTTTATAAAATAAGAACTTTCGAAATATGTTTCATGTGAAGGGTATCTGAGGTGGGGGGATATGTTTGAAAACTTTCTGGGAGCTGCCGAACTTAAACACCAAATTTGGTATTTAGTTGACCTTTCGTATTTGAGTTTATAGTATTTTTGGATTTAGTGAGTCTCAAAACATATATTTCCGATTAAATGTGGACGTCGAATTTTTTATCGTAATGCAATATTTCCTCTACTTAATAGACGGAGTAGAGAAAGTAAAAATGCGTAATTGAAAACGTATGTCTCATGGGAGTTTCTTAGTCATAGTACCTTACCTTGTTTTGCAGTAATTATTTACGTGTTTTATGACCGTGTGCCCCTCTTTTTTCTTGGACAACAGCATGTTTCTACGTTGTGAACAACACATAAATTCAGTTAATTACTGCATGCCAGTGCTTTGCTAATTCTTTACCTCGTTTCTACGATAGTATCCTCCGGTGCACAAAGCTGCACTCTTCTGTCAGCCTGCCTCATTGTCACGCAATCATACATTTCATATCAATATCGCGTTTGTTTCACATCCACTTTCATTGGAACAAACCCAGTAATTTACGTAATAAATGTATTTATTACACGAACCGTACATAAAGTTACGTTAGCGTGAATTTTTCCCCCTCCACCGACTGTCACTTATTGCGTTATACTTTCTCTAGGATCAGTATTCAATTCCACAGAGAAATTCGATATCGAGGTGTCAAAAACGAAAAGTTGGTAAAATACTAAATTCCCCCAACCTAGGACCCTAGGGAAACTTTAGTGATTTTGCTTTTGCCATATTCAAGTTGTATGATTAATTAAATTTCAATTTTTGTTGCTAAAATTAGCCTGATTTAAATGAAATTTAGATTGCTTAGAAAACAAATGCTTCTATATTCAATAACTGTATAATATTTAGGTTAAATTTAAAAGCTTTTCTGCAAAAGAGGTATAAATTTGACCAAGTTTTCTAACAAAAAATTTCTACCTCATACTTCTTGTGCAGTTTTATCCATAAGGCATCTCATTTTTTTCTGTGGTGGTTAATGGATAGTTTGCTATGTGGAGTTAAAAAATATTCATGCCATTAAAATGAGAGGAAAAAAATGTTAATTATGTAATTACATAAATTATATGTATTTTTAGAAGTTATCTTTAATTTTAATCACAATAAACTTAGTATTTCTATACTAGTGGATAATAATATAGGTTTCAGTAAAATTTTCTAGTTAATATCTTTAACAGGCTTTGAGGAAAGTGCACAAGAAGTATTAAGTTACGGAAAATTGAGGTTAAGGTGTGAAAAATGAGGCCATGTCCTTGTGCCGCCATATTTAAATGACCAAATTAAAAAGTCACATGGTGTAACACCATATATATAACTTTAAAGCTAATGATTTGTACTATTTTTTAGAGTAGAAAATAAAAAATCTAATGTGTTGCACTCACATGGCTTTCTTTACTCTTGTACGAAACATTCTTGTGTCTTAATCTTCTTCGTGTTAGTTGAGATAAACATTTGCAGAAATTCTTATTGTTTATTTCCTTGTAGGTGCAAGGGGAATATTAGAATACAGTAGGCCTTGAGCGATAGTCAAATCTTCTAAATCTTTGAGATTCCGATCTCTTTGCATACTTAACATATAAAAAAATGAACAACGATGTTCCATTTCACGAAAGTTTCAAATTCTCCGAAACTGACACAAATAAAAAGGAATATCTCCGAAATGGTTCACTCTAAAAAAATTATTCAGACATAAATTGTGTGTTTTAGCAAGATCTACATTAAATCTATCATGCTAATGTATTCTGTTGAACATCTGCCAAGAATCAAAGACAAATAAAATAAAAGTTTGAAAATGCCGTTACTGTAAAGTGAAATAAGCTCGTATGAGCCAAAGTAAGATTGAAATAGAAGTGAATCTGGTGGACAGGTGTGGAATTGAGTTGTTGGGTGTGTGTAGGCATATACACGCGACAGACGGACAGACACAACCGTAATAATTGTGTACATGTGGGCTGCAGAATGGCTGTAAAACCATTCCAGAACGTGTTCAAGTTGCATCATATATGTATACCCACGTCAACTTTCCCTTAGTTTTCCACCTCAGGAAGTTCAACTCGAGCGTCACACACGTCTGCCTTCAGCAACGGAAAAATACACCTTTACATCTTGTTTACAAGTTCCAAAAGGGGTTATATACTTATAAATAGAAGGTTTCTGCTTTTTTTAGCACCTAGTATTGCCTATAGATAATGTTGTATTGTACCTAAAAATTTTATATCCATTTTTTACCGGAAAGACATGTGTTGCACTCACATGACTTTTTCTACCTCTTACAAACTCTTATTCCTACATCTTCTTCGTGTTAGTTATGATAAACATTTGTACAAATTATCTTATTGCTTATTCCCTTGTAGATGCAAGGGGAATATTGGAATACAATAGGCCTTGAGCGATAGTCAAATCTTCTAAATCTTTGAGATTCCGATCTCTTTGCATACTTAACATATAAAAAAATGAACAACGATGTTCCATTTCACGAAAGTTGTAAGTTTTCCGAAACTCACAGACATAACAAGGAATATCTCCGAAATGGTTCACCCTACAAGAAAGTTTATTGAGACATAAATTGTGTATTTTAGCAAGATCTACATTTTTTGTACAGTACGATTTGGTCTATATCTAACGGTTTACCAGTTATGCAAAAGTCGTCCAGAGTAAATACGACTACAGGGGCTATAGACAGAAAATTCAAGATATACATTTCATTTGTAATAAAAATATCTCAAACATGTGACATTTTAATCAAAATCGTTAGTTTGAATAAGATAAAAAATTTCGAAAAATTTTCCATGTAATGGATAGTTTAGGGTGGGACTCAAAATGTTCGTGTAGCATCCTTAAGACATTAAACTTAATTACCAACTTTGGTTTTAGCCCAATTTTCGTTTTTGAGTTATGCTGTCCACAGACTGACGGACACGCAGACTGACACACACATGGACATTTTTCTAAAAATGCTTTTTTTTTGGATTCAGGGGATTGATTTCAACCAAATCACGTATAGTCTTAAAAATAGCCCGGATTTTAAAAGTTTCAGCAAAACCAGATGTCGCATTCCAACAATTTAAAGTTTGTTTTAAAGATTAATTGTTTTAAATGAATAAGACATAATGTTCCGAATCAAAATATATCACAAATTTATTTTCGTTAAAAGCTTTGTACTTGTTTTTGTCATTTTACACTCGGCTCTTCCCTTAATGGACAAACGTTCGCTATACATTCCGCTATAAACAAGAATACGTAGACAGACTTTTAAAAACCAATATTTTTGTGATGGCTTGAAATTCCATGTTCTTTGCATGAGTTGCGCTTACACAACTCTCTCTACCACTGTTGAATAAATTATTCATACAAACTCGCATTCTACTTCATGTTAATCGACATAAACAGTCCTGGAAAGGTTTCATTGCTTATTTCCTTGTAGGTGCAAGGGGAACATAGGAATACAGTAGGCTTTGTGCGATAGTCAAATCTTTTAAAGGTGGTCGCTGGAAAATGACTTCAAGTTTGAGAAAAGTGCAGGTGTTCTAAAATGTCAAACAACAAGGAATATCTCAGAAATGGTTAACTCAAGAAAAAACATGATTTGATATGCGTGTGCTTTAACGAAATCGGTGTTTTTTGGGGACTAAGATTTCATGTATGTCTTAACATTTAGTCTATCACTTATGCAAAAGTCGTTCAGAATGAACATTACTTCTGAAGATATTTGGTATATGGTATTTTAATAGAAATCGTTGAAGACGTTTTTAGAAATTCAAAACTTTTAAATGTAAAGTGGTGGGGGATTTTCTTGTCGTGCTGCTTTTCACGAACATGCTGTTCACTCACTCGCACACACTGACCTCCTCGTCAACATTATGTTTTTGTCCTGAGAGGACCTCAAAACACGTATTTGTGTTTAAATGTATGTATGTATATAATTTTTGGTTGGATCGCAGTGACTCCTCAGCAAGTAGTTACGTCAGTATACTTGAGAACCTGGGCGAAGATAAACGCGAGGTGAAGAGGACAGCGTGACACAGTAAAACAGATGGCGGTGCACCATAAAAGGACCACGTGACTGCGAAGCAAGTGCTATAAAGTGGTAGAACCTCGTGCGACATCATATCGATTGTGTGTCGACAAATCCCGGGCTTGAACTCTTGTGCAGCGAGGCACGACGGCTGCTTTAAGACGCTTCCAATGTTCCTTTGGCATCGGCGACGCTTGGGGATGGGATGGGGTGGGGTAAACGTCCCACCTGCCACTTGAAACTGCTTTATATCCAGCGTGCTACTAGTTCATTTGTTTATGCAATACGCACTTGCTCTTATAATTCACAAAATGTTTGATATCGAACTTAAGGTCCATTACCTTCTTTAAACTGAAACTTTACAAAGTTTAATGTCTTTCAAGGATGCGACACAAAGATTTTGAAGAAAATAGCCCCACCCTAAACTACCCTTTACATGGAACATTTTTCGAAAATTGTGATTTTCTTGAAAATGGCTAACGATTTTGATAAAAATGTCATATGTTTGAGATATTTTTATGACAAATGAAATGTATATCTTGAATTTTCTGGCTATAGCCCCTGTAGTCGTATTTACTCTGGGCGACATTTCCATAACTGGTAAACCGTTAGAGATAGACCAAATCGTACTATACAAAAAATGTAGATCTTGCTAAAATACACAATTTATGTCTCAATAAATTTTCTTGTAGGGTGAACCATTTCGGAGATATACCTTGTTATGTGTGTGAGTTTCGCAAAACTTAGAACTTTCGTGAAATGGATCATCGTTGTTCATTTTTTTATATGTTAAGTGTGCAAAGAGAACGGAATCTCAAAGCTTTAAACGATATGACTATCGCACAAAGCCTATTGTATTCTAATATTCCCCTTGTACCTACAAGGAAATAAGCAATAAGATAATTTGTACAAATACGTATCTCAACTAACACGAAGAAGATATAGGAATAACAGTTAGTACAAGAGTAGAGAAAGTCATGTGAGTGCAACACATCAAATACACGTCATACATTCGCTTTTGCAATAAATTGACTATGATATCTATTATGTAGATCAGTTGAAAGGATTGTTCAAACATGTTTTCATTATCCAAAAGCATGTGGTGTATTTTTCTGTCATTTCATGTTTATAATGACGCCGGAATCACGCTTGTAATCTGCGAATCGTAACATCGAGCTGTGTGAAACCGTAAACAGGAAGAATATACCTACGCCTGTTATGGCTAACCTGATTTTATAATCATATTGCCAGGTGCAGGAAGTGATATAAAGATTTTAGTACTGAAGCGAAGAGCTGATCTCGCATACAGACGATAACTAGCTTTACTTCACTGATATAGCAGAGGGTATAAATGTGTAATTAATGATAAACATACTTCCAAGAACGCCCCCCACCACAGACCGCCCAGCTAAACATGGGCATGAAGGTAAAAATAAAAATATAGACCAGCGGTGTTCTGCCAGGACGCGGTAGAAATAATACGGGTTAAATATAATAGTTTCCGTGTTAATAATGCCTTTAGTCACAGTAATACTAAGTTGAAGTTATCTCCTGCGCGGTCTTTAAGCGCTGGTGCATGACAGTAATCGATCCCGCACTTTTGCCTCGAAATTCATTCAATACAACGTTTAAAACATTTATAGATATTGGTTATATCTAAAAAATTTATTTTCATAATATTTATTGAAGTTA
This sequence comes from Tenodera sinensis, assembly GCA_030765045.1. Classification (NCBI taxonomy): domain Eukaryota; kingdom Metazoa; phylum Arthropoda; class Insecta; order Mantodea; family Mantidae; genus Tenodera; species Tenodera sinensis. The sequence goes on along the minus strand of CM060966.1, from coordinate 160,750,183 downwards.
AATTGAGTTCTGTGTTCGTTTTTACATCAAAATAGAAAACATGACTAAATCACCTAGCCTTTTTTCTTTGCAAGGTTCAGATTGCAGTAAAACTACAGCAACTCCATATAAGCCGAGGTGCAGAATCCGCCACTGATCTGCAGTGACAAAAGCTACAAAGTATGTGCCGATGTTATCAGTAATGTGCAGGTAAAACTGACGTAAAATGAAACAGGGTCGTGTTGGAATTTTTATTACACTCTTCAACTGATACACTTCTTGGGAAGTAAGAAAATTAAACAGGGGCAGATGGCCTAGATGCATTCCTTTTAACAGGTAAGTGCCTGTTTTGTTTGTGTGGCATTTCAGTTGTTTAGACAGATAAAGCCTAATGTGTTGCCTCAGTCAGTGTTGTGCCTAGCTGTTCCCTCAGCTGTTTATATAACATTATTTCTATCATTTGATATCTACAAATTTATGTTTTCACTTGTGCCGCTACCTGTGGAGAATGTGTATTTCACCCAAAATTCTATGAGATTTTACCAAAAATACAAGTTTTTAGGTCCCTGTCCCTCCTAAAAGCAAACCTCTAAAACAAAAGTTCAGATAAATCACTTATTTTATACTTGTGTGAACATTTTAAGGATTGCAGGCAAAATCAGTCGTGTTTCTTTTCTGTTATTCTATTTGCTCCTAAAATTGTATCACAAATACAGTTTTTTTCTCTTGTAAACAGTCTACAGTCCTTTATGCTATCACAACTCAACTTTCATTTCTCGTAACCTTGCCTCAGTTCTTTCAGTGTGTTTCTTCACTTTCTCTGTCTGTCATACGCTAACTACAACAATGCAATAACACCTACAATAATTTAGCGTTCTCTTTATTAAACATTTGACTCTCGCTTCAGCGTCCTGTATGATTAGACCCATTTCTGCAAAGGATTATCTCGACGATAGTGATTTGAGATTGTAATGTGAAGGTAGCACCTCACAATAATGGCACTGACTAAGATTTTATTTCGAAGTGACTCGTGTCAATCATGTACCGACATTCACTTGTCACACCACAAGAGGCTGACATTATCTGTGCCTAGTCAATTGTCTCCATATCTGGAGCGGGTGTCGACAAAGAAGCATCGATAACAACAAGTGGTTTCGGCAACTATGAAAGCGAGTATATTTTTTATTATTATTTCTGTGTACAAAAGCCTCTCCTTTCCTTGTGTTCACAGCTTGAGACGATTTATTATCACTCTACAACATGCTTAACCAATTTTTTTTTTCTTCGCTGGCTACCTTCACATTTCACAATCGCGTTTCTGATATAACTTAAGCCTTGTTTTTCTTTCGTATATCACTGCTTCATACATAAGTTTGTGTGTGTTTGTTTCTTGTTATTGTTAAGAACATGGGTGAGATCAAGTAGATAACCGAATGGAAATTTAAATCATAGAAACTACTATATTTCGCCTGTTTATTAACATGAAAAACAAAACAGGTTCCTGTAAATATCACCTCCTTATGCTTACCTTGGCATCAGCATGGTCACCAAAGAGTTTGTAATCCCAAAAAGTATTTATTGTTTCCAAACTATACTTACAAAGTGGTGGCGATTCTTTTACTTACATTTCGGGTATTTTTCACCTGCCACATTCGCACCGAGTAGCCTGCAGCGAATGGAATATTTAAACGCATTTTGGTTTTTTATCCTTATGCATTAAACATCGCGACATTTGGAAAAGTTTCTCTGGAAAATGTACCATCAGTATGTAAATACCTTTGTTAACAACTGAAATGTCATGCATACCAACTGTCTAACAGATTTACAGTTCGGTCAACTTGACAGGTTGGCATCTATGCTCCGTGTTATTGCCGACGTTAGTCTTTTTTTTTTTCGGTAGTGAAATTAATGTACATTTTAGAATAGCTTGGCATTGTGGCGTTAGAAATGCAGCTTCCAAGATTCACCTTTTCTGTATTCGTTAGGGCAGTACGTTTGAACGTGCTGATATTTAAAGGATCGACATATTTGTTGAAATAGAGAATATTTAGTGAATATTTTAGAGTTATTTTTGTGCTGGAGCGATCTATTTGCCTATTTCTTATTAGCAAACCCATATTGTAAATGCACGCCATCTTCCTTGGAGAGGCATGAATAGGTGCATTGCGAATTGTTGGTTAAAAATCAAAATTCGTATTTAAGCTTAATATTTTTTGAGGATGCAACACGAAGATTTTGAAGAAAATTCCTCCAGCCTAAACTACCCTTTACGTGGAACATTTTCTCAAATTTATCTATTGATTTTGATTAGGATACCGTATATTTAATTTATTTTCGTGACAAATAAAATGTATCTTGAATTTTCTAACAATATCCTCAGAACCCCTCTCGATTCTGGATGAACTCCTAAGTCGTCATGCAGAACTGCAAAGTAACCCATGACAAATTCGTTTTTAGGAGTAACCATTTCCGAGATATTTCTTGTTATGCGTTCCTAGAAGATATAAGTATCTCTTAAGCTTATTGTATTCTCCTATTCCTGTTGTACCTACAAGGAAATATGTAATAAAATAATTTCAATAAATGTTTGTGTATTAACATGAAGGAGTTAGGCAAATAAGCGGTTTTAGCAATAGTTTGCACAAGGGTTAGTAGAGAATGGTTTGGATTCAATACTTCCCCTATTTAGTACGTTTCCATGGCGAATTCAAATCGATTTGAGTTCTTTTTCCGGATTGAATAGCGAATGGAAACGCGGATTCAAGCGAAGCTTAACCACTGGGTCTGGTCTGTGTATTTAGTGAAATCGGATCGAAATGAATGTTGTTGGACCTTATTTCCGGATGAAGGAAATGCACCAGGTTTGAGTGCTTGAGTTCCGGAGTGAGTGTTAAGGATGCCTACCACACAGGAGACTTTTTTTTTTTTTTGGGGGGGGGGGGTTCTTCAGTAAAAGTCGATGTAGCGTCTCTAATACGGAGGTGGACGATTTGCGGCAGATCCCTCTTCCCTGTGAAGACAAAAGAAGAAGACGTGTCCATCCCTCAGCCAAGCCGCCATCTTGTACCTCACGACTGGGTGAGCAGAAACAAGTAGGGATAGAAAAAAAGGGTTGGAACAAACTCGACAGCGGTTCTCTCTCTCTCTTGCTCTCTTCTTCTACTTCATCCCTCTTATGTAAGAACAAAAGAGGCGCCATGGAAGAAGAAGAACAACAAGAAAATAAAACACGCTGATGTGGGTGGGTGGTTGGGGCAGCAGAACTGTCGAACTGAAGAACATGGACAGAGAAGAATCGGCGGGCGCCATCTTTGCCTGCGCCATTCATTCAACGCACCATTCACATTATGACCCTACCTTGGCAATGCTTGGTTGCCTACACGGCGATCATTTGAAATCCGGACCGGGTTTGTTTGTTAATCATTTAGCATAAATCTGCTAGCGGCTTCTTGGGAGGGGTTGCTGCTGCTACTTCTTTCAACTCGTCCCGCGCAGGCCGTGAATTGTAGACGGATTGCAGACCGACAATATATGTGTTCACTATTTTCTGGATTTTACTTCTTTGCTTAAGAAAACTGCCCCTGTTTTGAGGCCCTTGAATAAAAATTTGTTTTAACTTTCTCTACTCTTCTACTAACCATTCCTACAAACTCTTATTCCTACATCTTCTTCGTGTTAGTTGAGATAAACAGTTCTACAAAATATCTTATTGCTTATTTCCTTGTAGGTGCAAGGGGAATATTAGAATACACTAGGCTTTGTGCGGTAGTCAGATCTTTTAAAGCTTTGACATTCCGTTCTCTTTGCACACTTAACATATAAAAAAAAATGAACAACAATGACACATTTCACGAAAGTTTTAAGTTTTCAGAAACTCGCACACATAGCAAGGAATATCCCCGAAATGATTCACCCTAAAAGAAAATTTATTGGGACATAAATTGTGTATTTTAGCAAGATTTACATTTTTTGTATAGTAAGATTTGGTCTATCTCTAACGGTTTACCAGTTATGCAAAAGTCGTCCAGAGTAAATACGACTACAGCGGCTATAGTCAGAAAATTCAAGATATACATTTCATTTGTCATAAAAATATCTCAAACATATGGTATTTTAGTCAAATTCGTTAGAGCTATTTTCAAGAAAATCAAAATTTTCGAAAAATCTTCCATGTAAAGGGTAGTTTAGAGTGGGGCCATTTTCCTCAAAATCTTCGTGTTGCATCCTTGAAAGACATTAAACTTAAATACCAACTTTGGTTTCTAACCGACTTTTCGTTTTTGAGTTATGCTGTCCACAGACTCACAGACGCACACACGATCTTTTTTTTTTTTTTTTTTTTTTTTTTTTTTTGGATTCAGCGGTCCTCAAAACATATTTCCGGTGAAATCTCGAAATTGAGTTTTTGGGTTGAATACAATACTTCCCCTACGTACCAGTAGAGAAAGTAAAAATGAACAGCGATGTTCCATTTCACGAAAGTTTTAAGTTTTCTCTAAAATGATTATTTTTTTCTGTTTACTACAGCAAGTAGAGGAATTACACTCCACCCAAAAATTCGATATCAAGATTTCATCGGAAACATCTACACGTTTTGGATCTCCGTAAATAATAATAATAATAATAATAATAATAATAATAATAATAATAATAATAATAATAATAATAATAATAATAATAATAATAATAATAATAATAATAATAATAATAATAATAATCATCATCATCATCATCTTTATATGGAATTGTTTAGTAAATTTTTATTTCAATTTGAAATACAGTATCAAGGTATTTTTATCAAAATGAAATTTATATAAATATGAGAAACACTTTGAATAATTAGTAAGGCATAATAGATGGACAAATCTTACTAAAATGCAGATCTTGTCAAAGCACACAACATATGTCAAGTGAATTTTTGAGACAACTGTATTTGGGATATTGCCTATTATTGGCTTGAATTTTGAAATACGTAGCTATACCTTTCTCAAATGGGAAGCCCTTGTTCGTGTTTTTACTGTTCGCTAAGCAAAGAGAATGGAATATCAAAGCTATCATATAGCGACGTGCTCTTAAAAAATTTTTATCGCTTAAAGCCTACTGTATTCCCATATTCCCCTTGCAAATGTTTATCTCAACTAACATGAAGCGATAGAGGAATAAAACTTGTTGAAGAACGGGTTGAGAAAGTCACGTGAGTGTAACATATTCATGTGAAATTAGAACAAAGGGTTGCGGTAGATACAAATAGATGCTGTTGCCATTGTGACTGCGAAGTGAAGGATGTCGATGCGTTACCTGGAAAGCAGCAAGCGCAGTGCGCCTTTCAGCTGTCTGCAGGGATACCGACAAGCATTACAAGGTTTTATAAAAGGTAACATGGTACTTCCGACTGTGAGAAATCTAAGCATGGACTATTTTTATTATCTCTACACAAGTAATGGGTAAGAAACGCTACAGTCTGATGTTATTTTCATAAATAAAAGAAGAGAGAGAGAGAGAGAGAACTGGTTGGCTGGTGTAGAGAACATCATAAAGCTTCGGAACGTAAGTGTCGGACAAAAATGTGGCCATTAACTGTCGACAGCGAGGTCGTTACTTTATGGAGCGGCTCAGTGCTGCCACAGGTGGTAATTATGTGAGTTACGCGTGTCTTCTCCAACGGCTTCTTAGCAAAAACCATCGATAGGTAGTCATTTCATTACTTTCATCTTATTACACTTACAGTAGTAATCCAAAATTGCCCAATAAGATTTTAGGTAGGGTTATTCGATACCTATACTTGACCACAAATACGTGTTTTGAAATCCCTGAACCAAAAAAGCATTTTTAGAAAAAGGTCCTCGCGTCTGTTTGTGTGTGTGAACAGCGTAACTAAAAAATCTACTTGTTGAACTCACATGACTTTCTCTACTCTTGTACAAACCATTCTTACAAACTCCTATTCCTATATATTCTTCGTGTTAGTTAAGATAAACATTTGTACAAATTATCTTATTGCTTATTTCCTTGTAGGTACAAGGGGAATATTAGAATACAGTAGGCTTTGAGCGATAGTCAAATCTTTTAAAGCTTTGGGATTCCGTTCTCTTAGCACACTTAACATATAAAAAATAAACAACGATGCTCCATTTCACGAAAGTTTTTTTTTCCGAAACTCACACACATAAGGAATATCTCCGAAATGGTTCACCCTACAAAAAATTTATTTGGAGATAAATTGTGTATTTTAGCAAGATCTACATTTTTTGTATAGTATGACTTGGTCTATCTCTAACGGTTTACCAGTTATGCAAAAGTCGTCCAGAGTAAATACAACTACAGGGGCTATAGCCAGAAAATTCAAGATATACATTTCATTTGGAATAAAAATATCTCAAACATATGACGATTTTAATCAAAATCGTAAGAGGCATTTTCAAGAAAATCAAAATTTTCGAAAAATTTTCCATGTATTTTAAGGTGGGGCTATTTTCTTCAGAATCTTCGTGTCGTATCCTTGAAAGGCATTAAACTCAAATAGCAACTTGGGTTTTTAAGCGACTTTTCGTTTTTGAGTTATGCTGTCCACAGACTGACAGACTGACAGACACAGACACAGACACAGACACACATACAGACACACACACACACACGGACCTTTTTCTAAAAATGCTTTTTTTGGATTCAAGGGGCCTCAAAACATGTATTTCCAGTGAAATCTCCACATCGAATTTTTGGGTGGAGTACAATACTTCCCCTACTTACCAGTAGAGAAAGTAAAAATTAAAATTAAGTAATTATGGACGATTTTTAAATGCTGTAGTTTTCCGCCTCCCATTCTATATTGGGTGTGAAAGATCGCTTAATTTTGTTCAGAGCCCTCTTTATCCGGTTTGAGGTTGACATAAATAGATGACACTATTTCGCAGGAAGCCATTCCAAGAATATTTGCTCCCCAAAAAATCCATCACCCTCCGCCGGCTTTAAACCCGTGACTTCCGGGTCTCCAAGTGGCAAGCACTTCAGTAGCTGTGTCTAAGGATACAGTAGTCTATTAATTTGAATAGCTGCAGTTGTCATGGTAAAGAAGGGAAGCAATTAAAATCCAATGAAATTGTGAAGGTTTCAAATTCACCACCAGAGACAATATCCGGGGTATCGCTTCCTCAAGGCATAGGATGATATATTTGTGCCTAGTCCGCTGTTCAAACAACATCTCTGGGCATGTTTGTGTTGCCAGGTCAAGTCTGTTTGAGGAGAGTAAATCTAGCCACCCCTGTTCATCCATCATCCCCCTACTCTCCACTCCAACACTAGGGGAAGTTCATTAAGCCGTGTCTTATTAACTTGTCTTTCATCCACGTCGCTTGTTACAGATGAGATGGCTACATATACTGAATTTGTTTTAACGCTTCGTGCAGTTTACCATACAAAATAGCAACCCAATGACAAATTTTCTCCCCCGGAAGGTTGCTCGTTTATATTCATCCAAACTATAAACATGGCAGCGATTGTAGTACAATATTTTCTTCTACTAGCTCATAGGTATTCATACTTAATCTATTAAATAGGGAAACTATTATATTTCATCCAAAAATTACACAGTTCCTGTGAGATAGTGTTTTATTCTCTCTACTGCGTACTTAAGGTAAAGGTGAGGCAGAAGGGCAGACTTCGAGGGGGCGGTAATTAGATAAAGAAGAAGACAACACTAATTATCGTAGAATCACAATTGTTTTCAGTAGACAAACTGAACATTCATTTAAACAGCTCTCTGAATAAAAAAAAAAAATAAAAAAAGTGAAGGAAGGTGTCGAGGAACAACAAAGAAAGAATTAAAATAGTGTATCAAATAGCGAGGAAGAGAGGGATGAATGCAACAGAAGATTGGCACAGGATCGACAACAGTTAAGAAAATGCATAGATGAAATGGGGCATCGTTGTTCATTTTTTTATATGTTAAGCATGCAAAGAGAACGGGATCTCAAAGCTTAAGATTTGACTATCGCACAAAGCCTAGCGTATTCTGATATTCCCCTTGTATGCAATAAGATAATTTGCACAAAAGTTTATCTCAACTAACTCGAAGAAGATGATATAGGAATAAAAGTTTGTAAGAATGGTTAGTACAAGAGTAGAGAAAGGCATGTGAGTGCATCACATCAGATTTTACTTTCTCTACTGGTAAGTAGGGGAAGTATTGTATTCCACCCAAAAATTCGATGTCGAGATTTCACCGGAAATACATGTTCTGAGGCCCCCTGAATCCAAAAAAGGCATTTTTAGAAAAAGGTCCGTGTGTGTGTGTGTGTGTGTGTGTGTGTGTGTCTGTCAGTCTGTGTGTCGGTCTGTGTGTCAGTCTGTCAGTTTGTGGACAGCATAACTCAAAAACGAAAAGCCGGTTAAAAACCAAAGTTGGTATTTAAGTTTAATGTCATTCAAGGATGCGACACGAAGATTTTCAAGAAAATAGCCCCACCCTAAACTACTCTTTACATGGAAACTTTTTCGAAAATTGTGATTTTCTTGAAAATGGTTCTAACGATTTTGATTAAAATGTCATATGTTTGAGATATTTTGATGACAAATGAAATGTATATCTTGAATTTTCTGGCTATAGTCCCTGTAGTCGTATTTACTCTGGACGACTTTTGCATAACTGGTAAACCATTAGAGATAGACCAAATTATAATATACAAAAAATGTAAAATACACAATTTATGTCTCAATAAATTTTCTTGTAGGGTGAACCATTTCGGAGATATTCCTTGTTGTGTGTGAGTTTCGGTAAACTTAGAACTTTCGTGAAATCGATCATCGTTGTTTATTTTTTTTATTTATTTTTTTATATTTTTTTTATATATATATATGTTAAGTGTGCAAAGACAACAGAATCTCAAACATTTGACTATCGCACAAAGCCTACTGTGTTCTAACATTCCCCTTGCACCTACAAGGAAATGAGTTATAAGATAATTTGTACAAATGTTTATACTAACACGAAGAAGATATAGGAATAAGAGTTTGCAAGAATGGTTAGTACAAGAGTAGAGAAAGTCATGTGAGTGCAACACATCAGATTTTTTTAAAATTTGTAATCACTTACACAATTATGACACACAAAATACCTATAGATCATGCTACCAGTTTGCAGAATTGAGGCACTGTACCCTTTCTTGCAACACTGTTGGCATTCCTGATGGATATGTTCCTTCTCATAGGCAAACTTCTAACTTTCCGGGCTTTCGTTGCAGCTTCTGCCTCTTCCTTTTCAGCGGAGGCAGTTTTCGTAGGTTTTAGATCATTTACAAACCCTGCGCTTGCTATAAAATCAGATTTTCAAGATTTTATTTTCATTCCTGGTCTGCTTTTTAATATCCAGCGAAGTTGTTGGAGGAGGATTTAGCTGTTGGAAGCTTCTCAAGGGTCTAGAAGCTCGAGTATGACCTTATGTTCTTGTATTCCCATTATTTGAGATTGACTATCGAATATTCCCCAAAACAGCTTGATTCTGAGGTTTATGAATCTAATTTTCAACATCAAGTTCTCTATTTTAATGTGAAACTGAATTTAACTTCAATAAATGTTATGGAATCCATTAATTTAGATATGTTTTACATATATAAATGTATTAAAAGTTGTATTGAATTATATAGCGAAAAATGCTGTCCTTTTGCGCCACAGTGCGGTCAAACAGAAAATAACTCAGAAGACAGACAATTCCTCTAGTATGCTTAGTCACCGATAGATGGGTCGCTGGTGCCAGAACATTCTTTTACGCCTTCATTTCCCATAAAAACTAATGTACAGCGAATGGAACCTTACTGTTCAAGTAAATATATGACAAATATTTCTTATATGTTTCGTTTCTGTTACTGGATTGCACGTTTGTTTTGAAATAATCACAGACCCTTTCCACAATATGTCGACACAACTATACACGAATTCTCAATACAGACTCATAACACCATTGGTGAGAAATTCTGCCAACATGTTCATTTGTCCTATTCTTAGTTTGGCAAAAGGTTCCTTTAACAACAACTATTTGTGAACATATGTGCAAATTAGATATAAATGAACTAGACTAGTGTAAACCATTTACAAATAGCTCTATTATAACACTGTAAGACGTATTGGTGAAAAATGAAAGAAATATGAGTAAAAATTAATAATAAAGTTGTAAAACTATGGCACTGAGGACTAGGTTACGAGAAGTCGATTTCTTCTTAATCGCTGAGTAAATCTTGTGCTTTTAATACTGATTATGTAATAATTTCTATACCAATGTTAAATGTGCGAGCTTCGGAACTGTTGTTAATTTGTTTAGGAGGGTTCAGCGCATTCTTGTAGAATTCCTAACTCATGGTGACGTTGGTTGTTTCTTGCATACTATGGGACATTAGTGGCGTTCAGATGGACTTTATTTTGTGTAACTTGTAGACGAATATGCGTTCAGTGACCCAAGGATGCGACCCAAAGATTTTAAAAAGATCTGATCGTAAACTATTCCATTACATCGAAATTATTTCGAACATTTTTAATTTCTAAAAATGTCTGTAATTATTTCCATTAAATTGCAATGTGTTTAAACTACTTTCATGAAAATGGAATGTCTATACTGAATTATATGGATTTTTTTTTGGCAAGATTAGGCAAGAACCTAACCTAAGTCGTGTGGAAGGTGAAATAGGCGAACTTGTTTGTTAAAATAGAAAATGTGATGAAGAACAATAGATATTATAGAATTGTAAGATTGCTGATGTATTGTCAGTTAAGAAGTATTCTCTCGTTGAAGAAGAGCTGGAAACCAACAATATTTGTTGCTTTAAGCATGTCTTTGTATCTTAGTGTTTGTGCATGTGCGTGTGTCTGTGTGTGTGCGCGTGTGTGTGTCTGTGTGTGCGTGCGTGCGTGTTTGCGTGTGTGTCTGTGTGCGTGTGTGTGTGCGTGTGCGTGTGTGTTTGTGTGTGAACAGCATAACTCAAAAACGAAAAGTTGGTTAAAAACTTAAGTTGGTTTTTCAGGATGCAACACGAAGATTTTGAAGAAAAGTTTTATTTTTTCAAAAATCCTCTAACGATTTTGATTAAAATGTCATATGTTTAAGATATTTTTATGCCAAATGAAACATATTTTGAATTTTCTGGATAGAGCCTATGTAGTCCTGTTTACTCTTAACGACTTTTGCATACTGGTAAAACGTAAGAACGTAAAAAAACCACAGGTTATATCCAAATACATTTTTTATGGAGTAAATCATTTCGGAGATATTCCTTGTTATTTGTGTGACTTTTGCAATACTTACTTTTCTCAAATGGGAGGTCGTTATTCACTTTATCTCTTGGTCGTGCTAAGAAAATGAAATTTCAAAGCCTTCATATAGCGACCAGCTTTAAAACATTTGACTATCACTTAAAGTCTACTGTATTGCCCTTGCTTCCACAACAAACTTATCATTTATTACTATTACTATTATTAATTATTATTATTATTATTATTATTATTATTATTATTATTATTATTATTATTATTATTATTATTATTATTATTATTATTATTATTATTATTATTATTATTATTATTATTATTATTATTATTATTATTATTATTATTATTATTATTATTATTATTATTATTATGGTTATGGTTATGGTTATGGTTATGGTTATGGTTATGGTTATGGTTATGGTTATGGTTATGGTTATGGTTATGGTTATGGTTATGGTTATGGTTATGGTTATGGTTATGGTTATGGTTATGGTTATGGTTATGGTTATGGTTATGGTTATGGTTATGGTTATGGTTATGGTTATGGTTATGGTTATGGTTATGGTTATGGTTATGGTTATGGTTATGGTTATGGTTATGGTTATGGTTATGATTATGATTATGATTATTATGATTATGATTATGATTATGATTATTATGATTATGATTATGATTATGATTATGATTATGATTATGATTATGATTATTATTATTATTATTATTATTATTATTATTATTATTATTATTATTATTATTATTATTATTATTATTAATTATTGAAGGTGGGCTTAGGGTTTAAATAGAAGTGAATAACATTTTAACAGTGTAATATATTTCCAGGAGAGGCACGTAATATTCTAAACATGAGGAACCAAATCTACTGGTGATTTGTCAATTTGGGTGTTTAGGTAGGACAATAAAGTTCCTTAAGACCAGGCATGTTTACGATGAAGCAAAACGAGGAGGAGTAGCAGGAATGGGCCACTTTGTGGTGTGGCTCGGGGCCAGATTGTGGGACTGCCAGGTGGTCAGTGGTGGTCTTTAAAAATCCGTTGGGGTCCCACCGCAGACACCGCCATGAGTTGACCGTCGCCAGCCGCAGATTGTCCGCCGGTCGCCTGAGTTATTGCCGGCAACTTGCTGTTCCAGTGGGCTCCGCGGTCACCCCTCCCAGTAAATTATTTCTTTCACCATTGGTTTCAATTCGCTGTTTGTTCCCCGCGATATTAATTTCTTTTCAGCTTTGTAACATTGGCTCCAAATGCGTTCGTAAATCTTTCTTCGTGTGCGTGGCTTTGATTTTCAAACAACCACAGTGCAAATTTAAACGACTTGACTCACTCCACGTGTTTTCACGACACAAAATTCTAGGTTAAGCAGCCCTCATTTAAGTACGTATGTCTATGACTGAAATTTCACGAAAATTGAGAAAGGGAAAACAAATTTTTTATTTCAATTTTAAAAAATGATTCAGAAATTCCTGAATGGGAGAAATGCATAAATTTCCTTAACTGCCCTTCTGCAGGTCAAAATATCGCATGGATTTTAATGCGAAATATTCCTTCAAATAATTTATCGCCATTTTTACTTTCTGTCGAGATTTCACCGGAAATATGTTTTGAGACCCCTGAATCCAAAAAGCATTTTTAGAAAAGGTTCGTGTGTGTGTGTGTGTGTGTGTGTGTGTGTGTGTGTGTGTGTGTGTGTGTGTGTGTGTGTGTGTGTGTGTGTGTGTGTGAATTAAATACGAAGTTTGGTATTTAAATCCAGCATCTTCCAAGGATGCGACGGGAAAGATTTTGAATAAAATCCCTCCTCTCCAAACTATCCTTTACATACATATACTCATATGACCCTTTCTACTCACACTTCTCCAAATTATACCTACAGTCTTATTGTTGTATTTACTACGTGTTAATGAAGACAGACATTTGAAAAACGGTTTTATTAGATATTTCCTTGTAGGTATAATATATAAATATACAGGCCTCAATGACGCAATTGATAGTGGTCGCTATATGATGGCTTTGAAATTTTATTCTGTTTGCATGTTCAGGGTATACGAATACGGACTTTCTATTTGAGAAAAATAAAACTCCTGGGGAGGTCAAATTAGTAAAAAGCAATACCTCAGTGACGCAAATTTTGTGGTTTAACGAGATATACAGTTTTATATGTAAAGTAAGATTGTTGTGTACCTCTTGCGGTTTACCTACCAGTTACGCAAAAAGTCACGCACAGTGAACAGAATCTCTGATTACATTCCAAAAAATCTGATGTGTTGCACTCACATGGCTTTCTCTACTCTTGTACTAACCATTCTTATAAACTCTTATTCCTATATCTTCTTCGTGTTAAAATAAACATTTGTACAAATTATCTTAATACTTATTTCCTTGTAGGTACAAGGAGAATATGGAAATACAGTAGGCTTTGAACGATAGTCAAATCTTTTAAAGCTTTGAGAATCCGTTCTCTTTGCACACGTAACATATAAGAAAGTGAACAACGATGATCCATTTCACGAAAGTTTTAAGTTTTCCGAAACCCACACTCATAACAAGGAATATCTCCGAAATGGTTAACCCTGCAAGAAAATTCAGTGAGACATAAGTTGTATATTTTATCAAGATCTACATTTTTTGTGTAATATGATTTGGTCTATCTCTAACGGTTTACCAGTTATGTAAAAGTCATCCAGAGTAAATACGACTACAGGGGCTATAGCCAGAAAATTCAAGATATACATTTCATTTGCCATAAAAATATCTCAAACATATGGCATTTTTATCAAAATCGTTAAAGCCATTTTCAAGAAAATCAAAATTTTCTAAAAATTTTCCATGTAAAAGGTAGTTTAGGGTGGGGCTATTTTCTTCAAAATCTTCGTGTCGCACGCTTGAAAGACATTAAACTTAAATACCAACTTTGGTTTTTAACCAACTTTTCGTTTTTGAGTTATGCTGCCCAAAGACTGACTGACACACACACACACACACACACACACACACACACACACACACACACACACACACACACACACACACACACACGGACCTTTTTCTAAAAATGCTTTTTTGTTTTGGATTCAGGGGGTCTCAAAACATATATTTCCGGTGAAATCTTGACATCTAATTTTTGGGTGGAATACAATACTTCCCCTACTTACTAGTAGAGAAAGTAAAAAATTCAACATATTTTAACTAAAATCTTCATAGCTATTTTAATAAAACAAAAATATTCTAAAAAATATTTAATGTAAAGGGTAGTTTGGGGTGGGAAGTTTCTTAAAAACCTTCTAGTCGCATTCTTGAAAGCTAATATACTTAAATAATGAGCACTTGGGTGCCGATTTTTTCTAAATTTTTTGGGGGGTTCAAGGGACCTCAAAACTTTGGTTTAGTGTAGTTTTGTTTTTATAATATTAATAACAGCAATAATAATAATAATAATAATAATAATAATAATAATAATAATAATAATAATAATAATAATAATAATAATAATAATAATAATAATAATAATAATAATAATAATAATAATAATAATAATAATAATAATAATAATAATAATAATGAGGGTTTGAATGAAATGTTTATTTCTTAAAGATTTTTCCGAGACCAGCTTGTGGGCGATTAACAGAAAATTAATATTTGTTGTAATAGTTGTGTTATCTGGCTGCTACCTTGAAGAAATTATACATGTCGTGCTGTTTAGAAAGTTGATTTAGTGTTACACAACTTTACATTGTAATGTTTTCTTTATCCCACTTTTCTCTTTGCTTTTCGCAAGCCTTTAGTTTTTTTTTATCTTTGTTGGTTGCGGTTATCGAAATATGCACGAGAGAAAATAATATGCGTCGTTTAAAAAAACAAGTTGATTGTGATAAGTTCACACGAAACCACCTTTCTAATGTTTACCAAGGGCGTAGCAATTATATACAAGTTTTCTCTAACTGTGACTTTTAATTTCTGATTTATCTATAACAACACTTGCCAAAATTCTCTCGACAGCCTTGGACAAACTTGTTAAACAGAAGTATGTATGTCGCGCTGCGGAATTGTGACACTGAAGGTAACAGTTGAACATCAGCCTACCTGCTGTGATTATCGGTTGTTTTTTGTTTGTTTGCTAAAGAACTGGAATTAGAGACTTTTTATGTAAAATACTCGCAGATAAGGGAGGTAGGAAAGTAGGTATAATCTTTATTATTTTCTTTCGTGTAAGTAAAACATTAAGGGGCTGTAAAGGTGAAATTGTTCAGCAATATGGAAATTATTCGTATCAGTTTTGCTCTCTCTGGCGCCCAGTTATACTGAGAGAAAGTATTGCAAAGCCCCCTATAATTTTATATCTAAATTTCACGTCAAATACAGGTGTCGATGTTCACTGAACCCCCTCCTTTATTTGGAAAGGTACTGTGGCAAAGGGTTAACTGGGTGCGTTTCCCTGCTTTTGAAGGTCTAATTCCTCGCCCCTCACACATAACTGGTGCACACTGGACTTATGAAAGCACATCGCAATCCGTAGGAGTGCCAGGAAACTGGAAATAAAATTCTCAGAGTGGAAAATTACTCAAAAAAATATTTTTTTTTAAAGTGAGCAGCACGTGTAAAATAACTGCCACAAAAATCGAGAAGTTGAGGTGCTCATTCAAGCATTAAAAGAACCTTTAAGCAAAATTAAATGGTCTTTCGCATTCAGTCTATAGGAACACTGAGAACTTAAACAGCACTCATAATTAAAAGCTTAATTTTCTTTCCATACTCAGTCATATTTGGCAAACCTGTACGCACAATGAACTAGCAATTCTCTACAAGTTGCCCTAGGAACGAACTTGGGCAGAAATTGGGAAGAAATTCCATTTCCATGGCAACAACCTTACTTATATTCAAAGAGAAGGTTAATTCCGAGGTAAACCTGACTAAAATCAATGCCGGGGGTGTGTATGCAACAGGCATGCTCGGGTTAGCATCTCCATGACGACAGGGACACTAATCGCATCGCTCTCCATGGAAATTAAACCAACTCCTGCCTGCCAAATTAATTTGTATGATATGGCGCCCAAACACTTCCCCCTCTGATCAAAAAACCTCGTGTGTTAGGCTCATAAGACTATATCTACTCTTCTATAAACTATTCTTAGTAATTTTTAAAACAAATTTATTTTAAAAAGTAAAACAGATTCAGTAGCTTAAACAATAATCAAATCTTTTAAGAGCTGACCGATATGATTACTTATATTCCATTCTCTTTACATGTTCAGGACATAGAAAAAAGAGTAACATCTTCCCAGTTGAGAAAAGTAAAAGAAACAAATAACAAGACATATCTCGGAAACGGTGCACTGTGCGAAAAATGTATTTGACAAGAATTGTGTGTTCTAACCAGATTTACACTCATTGTCCACTACGATTTTGTCTCTCTTACGGTTCGCCAGTTATACAGAAGTCTGCCTGAATGATGGACACTCCCAAAAATTTCAAGTTAAACACTTCATTTATAAGAAAATATGTTAAAAAGTGTTTTAATCAATCAGTAGACCATTTTTGATGGAATCAAAATTTTTGAAAAATATTCCATGGGGATTTTCTTGAAAATTTTCGTGCAGCATCCTTAGGAGAGTAACTTAAATACGTAACTTAAATACCATTTTTGGTATTTAACCGACATTTATTTTTTAGTTATGCTGTTCACAGACGAACAGCACTCTTTCTTAATTTTTGGGGGGGCTTAAGGCACCTGAAAACGTGTATTTCCGGTTGAATTTCGGTATAAAATTTTTAGCGTATTATATAAATGGCAGAGAAAGTAAAAATAAGAAAAAGGCCCTTAATTTATAGAAATTTCGTTTTCAAATCATTGATGGAAGATTTCGAACAATATTGTAAAATATTAATCACTTCATATTTGGCAAAGCTGTCTTTCTATTATGTGGCCAGTGTTGTAATTATTAAGTTGGCACGACTGTGGGTATTTACAAAGTGGAACTCGGGACAATATTTCACGTCGATTGTCCAGAAACCCCCTGCGGAAGGGGATTTCTTTTGTGCTCGAGGATGCAATACTTATGGAAATAACTTCCCTTATCGTAGTGCCGCTCGAATGATGGAATAACCAAATATGGAGCGAGCAGATCTAATCCGGGCATTGTCCACTACTTGCTGCAGCAGAGACATCTGCCGAGGAAGGATGGCATTCACATGGAAAACGTGGGAAAATATCGCAGCCAATATGTGGACGTGACTTGCTTCAAGATAGCGTCCGGCGGGATTTGCTCCGTGTGTCTCAAATAAAACAGCTACTGTATTATTGCAAAGCGTGAAAATGAGAGCGAATGAATCCATTCTTTACAGTCACCTGTTTCTAAGCCCTCTGTAGTACTCAACAAAGGTTTATTTACTTAAAACATATGCCAGTCCATCACTCCTTTTCCAAAGCCTACTATAATTTATTTTAGCTTTCTCTGTCAGGTATAGCAACTGTATTCGACCCAAAATTTTGATGTCGACATTTCACCAGAGTCCCCGCGAATCCAAAATGGTATATTTAGCGCTTGTGTGTAAGTCTGTTAAAAACCAAAGTTGGTATTTAAGTTTAATGTCTTTCAGGGACATGGCACGAAGATTTTCACGAAAATAGTTCCACCCTAAACTACCCTTTACATGGAAAGTTTTTCGAAAATTTTTATTTTCTTGAAAATGGCTCTAATAATTTTGATTAAAACGTCATATGCTTAAGATATTTTTATGACAAATTAAATGTATATCTTGAATTTTCTGGCTGTAGCCTATGTAATCCTGTTTACTCTGGCTGACTTTTGAATAATTCGTAAAGCGTAAGAGATCAACCAAATCTTACTATACAAAAAATGTAGATCTCGCTAAAACGCACAATTTAGGTCTGAATTAATGTTTTTGTAGAGGGAACCATTTCGGAGATATTCCTTGTTATTTGTGTCAGATTCGGAAAACTTAAAACTTTCGTGAAATGGAACATCGTTGTTCGTTTGTTTATATGTTAAGCGTGCAAAGAGAACGTGATCTCAAAGCTTTAAAATATTTGACTATCGCTCTGTCACTGTATTCTAATATTGCCCTTGTACCTACAAGGAAATAAGCAATAAGATAATTTGTACAAATGTTTATCTCAACTAACACGAAGAAGATATAGGAATAAGAGTTTGTAAGAATGGTTAGTACAAGAGTAGAGAAAGTCATGTGAGTGCATCATCATCATCATCATCATCAGTAGAAGGATTAAACAATTGCCTCTTGCTGATTAACAAGACATACGCCCAGGGTTCAAAGGGAGTCCAGCATTTCTAACTCTCTCTAAATTACAAATTCGTGGACTATGGTATATTCTGAAACTGTTGTCAATCTTTGTGTTTATAAATTTATTAGTAGAATACAAAATAGGCGCTGTATTAAGGCAGAATATGACGAAAGGCGTACAGATCACAAATGCAAATAATAGTTCTTTTTTTGCCTACCCAAGTTCGTAGATTTTCGGTTAGTGGACTACTCCGAAATCAGGAGAGCGTGTATAACGGACATGGGCGGGTGCTGTTATCATTGGAAACATGCCTCCACTCTGATTCTTTTTTTTTTTTTTTAAATCCCGCCACCTCCTACTGGTGGATTTTAAAACGAGTGCACACTGCCATTAATGCCTTTGGCAAACAGTGATGTTACTGTGAAGGTGGCGGGGGAGTAGGTGTTTCCATTGCGCATACTCCACGCGCAGGTTCCCCCCACCCCTAAAAAAAGCTTAAATAAACGACGCTATGCATTGAAATGGAAATGTGTATAATGGCAAGGCCTCATGTCGGTGTATGGGGTACAATTCGGAATGCTACTCCTTTTTTATTAACTCTCAGCCGCGCACACTTTTTTCGGCCTTCTTTCTGGTGCGAGATGCGGAAAGGAGGGGGGTGGGGGTGGAAAATATACACACAAGCTAGATAGCTACCCCTTGACGGCGTATAAAATGTAAATTCCAACGCCAGACGAACCGTTATCTGCAGAAACGTGGCGGAAAAAAAAGAGGGTAAAGATGCGTGTGCAGGAGCGACATCTGCACGGAAGTCTTGTTCCGCGTGTGTACATGCGATACGCGGATGTTTTAGAAGGCGCTGGTTGGCTTGCATTCTTCTGTGTCGTTGCTTTCCTAAGAGTAATTATTGGCTGCTGCCAGGATACAGTCGACGAAAACAAAATAAAGCGGGCAGTTCTCGATATAAAAATGAGAAATATGTAGTTTTTTAATATTCCTTTAGGTTTATGGATTTACTGTTATTTTTGTTACTGTCAAAACTTCTCTACTTGCGTTATTTGCAACCATTACTGAGTGATTGGTTAATTTCTGTTCCAGTTATTTGTCACAGTTACTGACTAACTGATTGTTTATAGTTTGGGTTACTTTTGTAACCGATACTGAATATCCTGTTAACTTCATCGTTTTTTAAAATCATTTTTGTATAGCTAGTCACTTTCTTTTCCGGCTACTTTTGTAAACGTTACTTTAACTTCTGTTTTCATTAATTTTGTAACCCTTACTGATTGCCCAGTTAATAACTGTTTGGTACATTTGTAACAGTTGCCGAATAACTGGTTACTTTATGTTTGCTGTAGCTGTTACGGAATAGCTAGTTACTTTCTGTCGCTGTTAATTTTGTAACGGTTACTGAGAAACAGTTACATTCTATTAGAGGTAGAACTGGAACTGAAAAATGCAATGCCACAGCTGGCACACCTAAACATGAGAAGCGAATGCAATAAATGGAAAATGATGGAAAGAAAACCCTCCAACATTCGCCGAATGACCAGGGAAACCATCGAAAAACCCAAAGTCAGTCCTCCCGAACACGAGTCTCGAGTTATATCTACCAACTTACTTGGTGAATAACAAGTTATTTCTTGACTTGTTGCTTTTATAACAGTTACTTTCTGCTCCTTCAGTAACTGCTTATTTACAGTAGTATATACCAGTTATATATAACCGTTACGTTACTTTTAGACTTTAGCTTCAGTATTTTCTTCATGCTGGTCACGCTATATTTGTTTATCGTTCAGAGTTGCATTAATATTGAAATAAAAGTTCACTTCTAGTAAATTATTTTTATCAAGCTGGACAATATAGCTCAGTTTCACAGTAGAGTGAATATCTTAATGTTCAAGCGATTCGTTCCACTGTCAAAGACGCGTTAAAGCAACCTCTCATTATCAGAATATGGAGATAAATTTAAGATTAAAAAGCCCTTTAAAATGTGTGAACGACATCGACAAGAGTACAGACTCCTCTGTATCAACTGGCGAAGTCGTAAAAGACTAGGAGGATAAATATAGCTGTGAAATAAAACTATGTCTTGCTTGCTGCAGTTCTTGGAGGCTGGGTAGGAGTTTTTGATAAAGTAAACAGTAATTTCTAATGGAGATTCTTTTTCCCTAGCCCCCCCCCCTCTCTCTCTGTATTTAACGTATTTTTTATGCTTTCACTTCATCTGTCCCCTCTCACTTCCACTGCTGTCTCTTCTTTCTAATTCTCTCTATGCAACTCATATGGTATGCGATGTTTGGAAAACCAACAATAATTTTTTTCCTACTAGGATGATGATAGAAACATTACTTTTGAAACTTGTGAGAGACAAAGTATTGAAGAAATTGGAGGAAGAAATTTCAAAACACAAATGTAACACTGTACTAATAAAAATCACATAACTTTCTCTACTCTTGTACTATTTTTACAAACTCTTATTCCTATATCTTTTTCATCTTAGTCGAGGATATAAATTTGTAGAAATTATCTTATTTACAATGTAAAGCGAAATTTAAGGTTAAGGAATTTTCTTCAAAATTTTTGTGTCGATCCTGAAAGATAAATACTTAAATACAAACTTTATTAACCGACTTTTGGCTTTTCAGTCATGCTGTTCACACACACAAATCAAAGAAAGCAAAATTATGGTGAGGAAAAGAAAAATATAATCTATTGCTTTCACATGAATTTTTCTACTCACTTGTACAACTATTCTTACGAACATTTAAGGCGGAATTGGACGCTCATTGCATATTTCAAAACATAAATACTTTAAAGCCCTTATTTTTGTGCCTCTTGATTTTCCATCCCTCACGTTTTTATCTCAGAGTCTTTACCGCTCCCTCTCGCCGATTACTTTTAAAAAGTACGCCCCCCCCCCCTCTCAGCATTTCTTACTTAAGTTGCGAGGTCGTATTTACTTGGATCTTGATATTTTTCCACTCCCTCGAAGAGTATTTTTAGGTAGAGTCGGAGAGTTTCATCCTCTTAGAACTGCTCGCACCCCCCCCCCCCTCGCCCCTGCGACTTACAAGAACGTCGGCCCTGATTCAGCAAGCATGTCCTCGTACCTTCATCATGTTCCCGGAGGAGGGGGGGCGACGAATACAAAAACGAGGTCTTCTAAGTAGTAAAGATGGGGAAAAAAGAAGGAAGAAATGGGAGTAAAATTTAATTTCGATCTCGTTGAATCAGCACTGGCTGTTGCAAAAGTTTAATCTTTGATCAGCGCAGGGGCTTAAAGCCCCGGCATCGGGGGACGGGGTTGTTAAACCTTTATGCAGAGAAGCGGGGGAGAGAGAGACAGAGGAACGACGATCTGCAATGAGATCAGTTACAAGTGATGTGATTGGTCGGTGGAAAAAGGCAGCCATCCCCTGCTGCCACCTCGCGTACCCCGTAACGCCTGAGAGGAAAAATAACAGAGCAAGGCTCGACTTTTCTCACCAAATAGAGAGTCATCTGGGAAATGTTAGGCATCACGACGTTACAAAGTGCAACCTTTCCCTCCCAAGACTTGTTGATAGCATTCTGGTCAAACGCTTACAAACTCTTCACAATTTGACCAGTCTGACAACTAGAAAAAAACAAAATATTTTATATATAACGTGCTGCCACCAAAATAGGATACATCTCCTATAGCAGGGATGCTCAACAAGCGAGCACAGGCTACACATGTCATTTTCCCCTCTCCACTGACAAGGCAAGCAGAATCAAACTTGCTGGTCAGAGGCGGATGGCACGGAGTATTGGTATATAGCAGAACATACAAATCAATTGGGTGGAATACAATACTTCCTCTACTTACTATACGTAGTAGAGAAAGTGAAGTTGCGATAACTAATAATATCTTGCGAAGCGTTGAAATTCACGAAAATTTGATCGTTTACGAAGGACTTTAGATGTTACCAAAGAAACGTGAAGTTCAAGTGAGTTTCTCCACATCTGTCATGGAAACCAGCCGTAACATTGTTACGTCTTATTTCACAGTTTGCGATAGATGCACGATATGAAATGTTTTTTCTATTATGAAGAATGGACATTAGCATATAGTGGATAATAGTGTCTAACTGGCTTTGATATTCTGCAGCGTTTGTCGGTCTGGTCTATTCTATTCACTGTGTGGTTCTGAACTCAGATGTCTTGTTAAGGTTTTTTAAACTAATTATTCTCTCCACAGTCAGCAGAAAAATATTGCATTTCGCCAAAATTTTGATATAAAGATTTCACCGGAAATAAACGTTCTTACACACCTTGAATAGAAAATAAGAATTTGCTGAGTTTTTGTTACGTCATTAAAGGAGCCCCTCACGACAAAAAAATTTAAATATTGATCTCACATTTTAACTCTAGGTTCAAAATACATCCGCTTTTTAAAGTTACCCTAAGTTTTGCCTCGTTAAGTTAAGGGTACAAAATGTTTAAGCTTACAAATATGTTTTTTTTCCTAAAATTCTAATTTTTGTGTTTTAAAATTAAAAAAAAGGAATGCTTAGATACGATGCTCGTACATGTGGCAACAAAATCCAGGAAATTTTTTATTTATGTCTTTGTGAATATGCGCAGCTAATTTCGTTAGTGTAATACAAAAACTGCTCCGCAAGGAGCATTTTACAGGAAGAAAAATGCTGAAAGAATAAATAATGAGAAAGCGACGAAAAACAATTTGAATGCATAGCAATGGAGTAAACATTTAAAATGGCATTCACGAGCGTGTTGAATTATTTTATGGAATGAAAAAAAAATGTTTCCCTTTTTCTTCATTTTCATCAAATTTCGGGCATACATAACCTTAAATAATTATCTATTGCTAAAATAATGCTATGCAATATTGCACGTGTTACGAGTATAACAAAGAGTACAAGATAGTTCGAGTATTTTCCCTCGATGGTGTTATAAACCACCTAATACCCTTATATCGCAATAAACATTGCCCCAAACACAAATTTTCGCTGTTGCTTCAGAGATGTTTTCCAACTTATTTCCGTCCCGTCCTTGGCCACCTGTAAGTTCAGCTTAATTTTAGCGGCAGTAGAGCAAGGAGACCATGCATTAATTTCTACATGGGAACAAGACATGTTTTCGTATCTGCGTGGCCGTGAGATAAGATACAAGGAGGCGCTGAAGCCCAAGACATGAGTGTGCCATTAATGTCTACTTACGAAAACCCTCTTAGAGGTATTGTAAGTCGAAGATGTTGCGACATGTTTGTTCCAACACCACACTCGTATTTCTGGGAGAATGTAAACAGATTAGTCTAAAAGGGAGGACAAAACATTCGTTATTCTACAAGAATAAATAGCTTCTAGCAAAAGCACGCATTAGGATCTTCGTGTTTCGAAGCAGCTCTTTAGAAATATCCTTTATCAACGTGAGGTGTGCTCTGATCATAATTTAAGTTTTTATCTGATCCCAATGTTCCGGTAATTTCCTTAACAGTAACAAAAACAAAAGCAACAGCAACAACAACAACAAAACAACAACAACAATAATAACATATTACATAATAATATAATACATTAATACAAATTTTTCAGTGGAGTAAATGGTTTCAGTAATAACCATTTGAGAGGTTAGGTCCAACAGAATTACACACCAACACGTGCCCTTTATATAAGGAATGTTTCAAAAATCCGCCATGTTGTCCTACAACATTCTATAAAAAATCTTAGCGGTATGTCGGTTCTTCAGTGTGGTAGCAGTGTTTGTACGAACAAATGAATAGTGCAATCATAATAATTTCGTGTTTCTGTGTATGTTTGAGCATGCCAGAAGGAAAATAACATTGTTTATTGATATCAGTGAGTTATAATAGTGTCCATAATGCTTAATACTTATTCAAATGCATATCTAAAGCTTGTCAAAGTTAATAGAAAGAAGCTTGTAAGTAAGAGTGACTGGAAACAAGAGGTAAAGAAGAGAAATAAACATACAGGTTATGTATACATTTCTAGTTCTGGTAAATTGGTTTCAACAATATAATACATGTAAAAAACTGCTGTTTAGACAGTGTTGGAAGATTTGTTTAGTAGATATTAATGAAACCTCAAATAAAGATTCCGTTCTCTCTAGCTGTAAACTAGAAACTCTTAATACAACTTCAGCGAGCACTAAGAAAAACAGACAGAATATTTGGCATTGTAGGGATAAGCGATGGAAAATACACTACTTGGGGAAAAAGCACCAAATTTTCCAGAATGTAATACTTTTAAAGAAATGAGAGGTGAAGTTGCATTTGAACAATATAGGCTATAGAATCGATGTACAAAATGTGAGTAAATCCTGTCGTGATTTTACATGTACTTGCAGTTGGAGTTACGTATTGAAGGAATCATACCTTCTTTGTAGCGGTTATTCTACATAAAGTGGCATATATTATGCACATAAATAAATATAATAATGAATTTAAAACTCAGTTATGGAGTGTATTCTGTATATTGCTGGTTTAGAGGACATAGTACTTCTTTGTTTCATTAAGAGATACATCTATTTCGTAACAAAATATGCAGTAATATAGTTACTAAATCTTCAAAGCTGATTTCATAATATCTGTCATTTTCTGTATTTATTGGAACCAAATCCTCAATTATACAGTTTAGTTTAAATGTTTATAGGAACAGTTTGGTAGAAGCAGAAAGTTTATTATGAAAATATATTCGGAGGACATTGTGGCCGAGCGGTTACAGCGTTCGCCTGCCACCTAGGAGGCCCGGATTCGAACCCAGAGATTCGCATGTGGTATTCGTCATGGACGAAGCGGTAACTGGAAGGGTTAATTGGATAAACAAAAACCTGCAAGCGTCATTCAATTTCTTAGTAAATACTATCTCCAAAATACTTCTTGAGGAAAAAAAAATTAAATGTTAGGTTTGTGAGAAAGATGTGTTTGAAACACATTACATGATTTACAAGTGAGGCAGGAATAAACTTCTAATTTTTAACTCGCAAGGGTCGCTACCTGAAAAGTTACAAGGTTCGCCCCGTTGTTAAGTTTTTTACCCACACAGACAATCCTTGAAATTTCGTAATTATTCTGGTTGAAATGTGAAGTTTAGTTAGTAAAACAGATTATTCATGTTCTCAACAATCTACTATATTGCTTGACACTTCTACTTGGTCTTTTGACATTTTTATTACCTGAAAAGTTATAAAGTTAGTCGTGGCGAGAGATTTGCATTCACAGACAAACCTAGGGATTTCGGAACTCTGGTGGTATATTATAAAACACGATAAATCTTTATTTTGACCACTACAAGGATATTTTACAGTTGGGTTTACACAGTGAACAATGTAGGTCTGTTTTGACACCTTCATTACCTATACAAGGTTGGTCCAGGCAGGAGCACACACCTTCGTGGCGTGGGGGTAGCGCATTTGCCTTAACATTCAACAGGTTTTGAGTTCACATTTAGGTTAGGGCGAATTAGCTTGATAAGTATTTTTTCGGGGCTTATGTTAGTAAAAAATACTCACATTGCTAAGCACTCTTTGTGACTAAAGCATTTGACGTAAAAACTCCCAAAATTAAATAAATGTGATTCAAGATTATAACCTTGATAGTTTTAAAAAATGTATGAACAAACTTGGGTTAAGGTTTTAAATTAATAAAAATACATCAGTTATATTGACGTCATTCTCTATCCACTATATTTTCTTCTTCGTGTTGATTAAGCCAAAGGTTTGTAGCAATACTTTCATTGCAATTGGTTATAGATACGGAGGCATAGAGAATACCGAATTGACAGTCACAATTTTATAAGCTATTGGTATATGCTGTCGTTTACTTTATTTATATTACATCGACACAACCAGAGAAAGCAATTTTAAAAAATCTGTGTTGCACTCACATGAGTTTCTCTACTCTTGCACTAACCATTTTTACAAACTCTTATTCTTCTATCTAGTTCGTGTTAATTGGGATTAAACATTTGCAGAAATTATCTCAGTTTTAGCTGCAAGGTGAATATGGCAATACAGTGGGCTTTAAGTGATAGTCAAATCTTTTTAGAGCGATCGTTATCTGATGGCTTTGAAATTCCGTTCTCTTTGCATGAAAAAAAAAACAAAAAAACAAAAAACAAAAAACAAAAAAACAAAAAAAAAAAAAAAAAACAACTAATTATGACTTCCCGTTTGAGAAAAGTATACATATTTGAAACTTTACACAGACAACAAGGAATATGTTGGAAATGGATCATTTCACAGAAAAAAGTGCATTAGACATAACGAGGTTTAAATTTTATTTTTAGTAAAATTTTGTTTGTCTCGTACAGTTTACTATATATGCAGGTAGACTTCTGAGAATATCCACAGAAAATTCAAGATATGCATTTCATTTTTCAGAAAAATATCTTAAACATATGATATTTTAATCAAAATCGTTAAAACTATTTTTCAGAAAACTAATCTTTTCTTTTCTTTATCATGTACAGCGTAATCTTTTGTGTTGATTTTTTTGAAATCCTTTATGTCCCACCCTTGGAAGATACCGGAACTAAAACAGAAAATTTGATATTTAACCTGGTGGAAACACACGCATACATACGGATATTTTTTAAAATCGTGTTTTTTTTTTTTTGTTTTTTTTTTGTTTTTTTTATTGAGGGTGGCTCAAAAGTATAGTTCTTGTAAAATCTCGACTTCGAACTCCCTACAGAAAGCAACAATGACAAGAAAATAAGAATGAATTGAATGATAAAGGAAATATGATTAAAATAAATTATGTATTTTAAACGGGTCTTCATCCTTCATATACTCTGTGTAAAATTATACAAAATTTCTTGTAAATGAAACAGAATTCATAAGCTATTCCCAGAGAATTCTTTATCTATATTCTATTTCATCTTGTAAATATGTTGAATAACTAGCATTTTAATCAAAACCATTTCAATTATTTTTTAGAAATATCATAAATGTCTATGTTTTTACACCATCATCCAAAGCTTATTCTGCATATCCGGGTAATAAGGAAAACGTTTGTGATGTGCAGGTATGGGCTGGACATGAACGGAGCGCGGCGCAAGAACGCGACCCGGGAGACCACGAGCACGTTGAAGGCGTGGCTGAACGAGCACAAGAAGAACCCTTACCCGACCAAGGGCGAGAAGATCATGCTGGCCATCATCACCAAGATGACTCTCACCCAGGTGTCCACGTGGTTCGCCAACGCGAGGCGTCGGCTCAAGAAGGAGAACAAGATGACCTGGGAGCCCCGCAACAGGGTCGAAGATGAGGATAACAACAACGAGGACGACGGCAGCGCCGGGGGACGCAAAAGTGCTGACAACGTCAAGGATCCTGGTAAGTTGTCCTACACACCCCAAGCATGCTTTGGTTTGACTCGAGGAATACATCGAATTGTCCATAGTGACTCCTCCTTCATGGTAAACCTTTAGAGTCAATGCTTGTGTCCTAAAAAGGTCACCCAAAGGGAGCACTACAAAGGTCCTCTGTGGGCAATTCAGGAGTGGTAAATAGTAGTTATTACTCCACAGATTATACATGTAAAATAAGACAAATGCCGCGGATGTTTCACTTCAAGTAATATAATATATTGTGATCAAATCAGAAAATGCAGTCCAGTTCTAAACCTTTACACAGAAACACAGTTCTCTTTTGAAATTTTTAATTCTTCCACGAGGAATATGTTTTTTTGCAGTTTCTAGGATGACTTTACAGAATTCTTTGTTCATATGATCTGGTTGGTCATGCAGCTGTGAGTTTGTTTGTTCTTTAAATTTATGTTCTAATTCAGTTTTATATTTGATCCAATCTGCTTTTTTGAAGTTCCAATACAGATTCGTAAGACCTTGACTGTTATTTGTATTCTCTAGTTTTATATCAGCAATTACCGCTCTGTGACCAGAACTTGGATCTTCTATAACTTGTTTTTTAATTTTTGAAACAATATCTGTTGTAGCTAACAAGAGGTCTGGGTTACTGCCCGCTCCAGAGTAATGTATGAAGGTTGTGGGATCTTCTTTACTATAAATCAGTTCAAAAATTGTGGTATTCAAAAATTCTTCCACTATCTTCCCAGTAGAATCCACTTTTTCATAATCCCATCTTTTGGAATGTGCATTGAAATCCCCAATTACGATTGTTTTATTTAATTGGTCAATAAGTGAGAGATCCGGTACATTCCTGGGAGGATTGTAAATACTGTATAAATGTAGATGTGTTTTGTTATCCCAAAAATTTAGCTTTATTAATTCGCCTTTATCTGTGTTATCCATTTCTTTAACAATTTCAAAGGAGGTTTTAATATCCTTTTTGACTCCAACTAATATTCCACTACTTATCTGTCTATTTTTGGGTAGTAAGTGCAGTAAAATTCCAGTAAAATTGAAGTATTTAAGTTGGTCATTTGTTAGATTTGCTTCTTGTATTACAAATATATCTAACCCCCAGTTAGAAGAACTGAAAAAGCAAAGGGATATAGCTAGAAATACAGCTGAACAAACAAAAAACATATCAGATACACAAATATGGCGGAAGAAATGTGCCTCACTAAAAAAAGAAATTAATACTGCTAAAAGGAATCACTTTAATAATTTCTTAGAAAAAATGGATTATAGGACAGATGGTAACAAAGCTCATAAGTTCATAAAAAATGTCAAGGACAGGAAAGAAAACAACAGCACACCTATCATACACAACAATAAAATGTTAGTAAATGATGCAGTCATAGCCGAAACATTCAATAAATATTATGCTAATGCACACAAAGTAACAAGAAATAATAAAAAGGAACGTAAAGAATTTAAGAAAGATTCGAAACAAGAAAGAGAATGTAATCCTAACACTCAGTGCAATATCTTTTTTCAAAATTTTAATATGCAAGAATTGAACATTTCAATAAATAATCTAAAAAACAAAAAGTCTCCTGGACCAGATCACATACATCCAGAGTTCATAAAAAACCTTGGAAAAACAGCAAAACAACAACTACTGAAACTCTACAATCTATCCTGGAAAACCACTGTACCTGCTGAATGGCGAAAAGCAATAATTGTCCCACTCTTGAAGAAAGACTAAACTGCATCAGAAATAAAAAATTATAGACCAATAGCTCTTACCAGCATAATAGCAAAAGTGATGGAAAGAATGGTGTCAAGCAGGTTAAATTGGTTCCTAGAATCACAAAATTTAATATCCCCATGTCAAGCTGGATTCAGAGAGTTCCACTCTACAAATGAACAAGTCTTACTTCTCAGTCAAGAAATCAAAGACTCCTTCAATAGAAAAGAAGATAATGTATCAGTTTTTATTGATTTTCAAAGTGCATATGATTCTATATGCAGAACAAAACTACTAAAGAAAGTAAAAAAAATAGGGATACAAGGTCCAATGTTTTCATGGCTATGCCATTTCCTAACACAACGCTTTATTGCAACCAGATATGGAAGAAATATATCTAAATATAAACAAATACACCGTGGCATACCACAAGGTGCAGTGCTCAGCACTACACTTTTTAATATATTTATTAATGATCTACCACCACAAATACAAGAACCAGGCGTGAAGTGTGCACTATTTGCTGATGACTTGGTAATGTGGACTTCAAAACCAAAAAGCAAAAGTGCAGAACTGGAAAAAACCATGCAACAATCCTTAACCAACTTACAGAGGTGGACCAAAGAAAATTTAATGACTGTTAATACAACAAAATCAAACTACCAAATCTTTTCACTAAGAAAAAAACCACTAAAAATAGAACTAAATTTTGAGAGTCAATAATTACCAGAAACAAAGGAAGCAAAGTATTTAGGAGTTACATTTGATACCAAACTTACATGGACCAAACAAATAGAAAATGTAATACAAAGAGCAGAGAGGCGCCTTTCACTGTTAAAACGTCTAACAGGAATGAAGTGGGGATGTTCCAGAGCAACGCTTAACACAACATACAATATATATATATATATATATATTATTTACTTACTGCAGCGAAGTTCTTGTAACAGCAAGCACACAAAAAAATTCAAATCTTTCAAAACCAAAGTCTGAGATTAACTACAGGTGCTATCAAAACCACACCAATAGCAGCTATGGAAATACTAACCAACCAATACCCCATTGAATATGAAATAGAAAAAGGGGCTCTTATTCAACACGAAAAGTTGATCAGACTCCCATTCAATACATGGCACAAGAGAAATTTTACACATACACTAAAGACTCAGGAGAGCTTTCTTTCCAAAATTCAGGACATCAAGAAGGATGTACACCTTCCTAATTCAAAGGAAAACTTCATATCTAAAGTCAATCCAATACATACATTAGACATCACATATTATTTACACCTGATAGAAGAAGTTAAGAAAAGTGATACTCCAACTAGTGTTCTAGAATTATTGGCATTAGAGACAATCCATACTAGATTTCCAGAACACGAATGGCTCCATATTTATACTGATGGATCATTGATATCAAACCAAGATGGAGCAGGTGCTGGAGTCACATGTCATCTCTTTTCCTATTACAAATCTTTAAGTTATGGAACTACTAACTTTGATGGAGAAATTGAAGCAATTCGAATGGCCCTACAAAATCTTTTGTACAGAATTTCACATTTTCAGCAAGCAGTTGTTCTCTCAGATTCCAGGGCAGCAATTATAGCAATTACTTCCAAGTTGTCACCAAAAAACCAAACTATTATAGAATGTTGGAAGATGCTTAGCCATCTAACAGCACTTCAAAAACACCTGGTCTTCCAATGGATACCGGCTCACTGTGGACTGAGTGGTAATGAGAAAGCTGATTTTCTTGCAAAAAAGGGTACCAGCGGTGTACAAAAATCTATAGTTAATCTACCATTTTATGCAGCTAAGAGATTAGTCAACTCTGAATTCAAAAAAATTGTTGCAAAATATTACTATGAAAAATCAAAGAATAAAAGATGGGAACTACCAAACATTCAAACAGTGATTCCTGAGTATCCTCGAAAAACAGCAGTTGCAACCTTCAGGTTGATTACAGGACATGATTGTCTGGCAAAACATTTAAACAGAATGGGGATATATTCTTCACCACTCTGTCCTCTATGTGATCTGCAAGAGGAAATGGACCGAGAGCACCTTCAAATATGCCCGGCCACTTCTAGTGCCCCATCCATCAGTGAAAAATATTGGAGAGCAAGAGGATTAATGACTTCATTGTCAGAAATCCAGCATTAGCTAACAACAACAACAACAACAGTTCTCTTTTACTGACGTTAACACAGGCTACAGTCTTTTGTGATATCACAACTCACAACTGTTCACTTCTTGTAGCCTTGGCTCAGTCCTTTCACTGTCTCTTCACTTTCTCTGTACACTAACTCCGACGATAAAATCACTCGACGCTCATTAAATCTTCTTTCACTTCGACGCGACGTGCCACACACACACAGCTGTCTCCCACTTACTGACACACAAACCGACCCATGTCTGTAACTCTAACTCTGTCTCTGCTGTTTCCTCGCCTCCTTATATAACGATGATGACGTCACACATTTCGCGGTAATGTATCCAGATCTTTCTCGAAGACTCTGGACAAAACCCCTTTTTGTTCTGCCACTTGATTGTTGTTAATCACGTATACACAACAGTCCCACGAGGCAGCCTTACCTAAGGCGCCTTTATTTGCTCGCCGGTCTGATACGTGTTGTGAAGCAGCTTAACCCCGATAGTGCTTTGTTTTGCGCCACGCCCGGCGTCAATTGCTATACTCACCATGCAGAATTTAGCGCTTATACGTTACAATAACTGACCTCATTATATCCATCGCTTCATAATGATACTGCTGTCCACCAATCAAAGATGCGGCCGTTCATAACGACACTACTATCCACCAATCAAAGACAATTCTCGTTGCAAGAGGTTGATATCACGAATAAATATTTAGATGCTGTTTCTGTGGTTGTAAAAATATACGTATATTGTGCAATAGATATGTAAATCAAATCAATATTTGCACATTTACATACGTATATGCGTAGAAAAAATTGCATGGACCACATCAGATCGTTTCATTTAAAGTATTTCGTAACAATGCAATGCGTTATTGAAGAACATATAATCTAAATTAAATTGACAAAAGAAGGTAAAAGACAGTGGACTGGCTGCAGTATTTGCATAAAACAAGACTGAAATGAAAGTGATAAAATGAAAACGACAAATGGTTAGTAGCAGGTGCGTATGATTCCTAATGATCTTATGTCGCTGATTCATGAGGTAAATGATGGTTGTAATCTGTGCACTCAAACGCAATTTTTGCAATCAGTCGATAGCTTCCCTAGCACTCGACTAGCTTCAAGTGTTTGCCTACACATGAAGAATCATGCTTTATCACTGGGGATGTTTGTAATGAGCTTGCTGCAACACCATTTCCCTCTCTGTAACACTTTACAGACACCCACACCCACCCCCTCTGCTGCTGATAGCAGAAATTGATTGGTGGCAAACCGCCATATGTCACCCGCAAGTCCAAATGAAATTCACAAATAACTTTCGTTTTGAATAACGAGTTTATAGCGAGGGGCTTCGCATTATCGCACTTCAACTGTCAGGGGGAGAAACGGACCTAATTCGCTCGCAATATATCATGTGCTTAGAGGAGGCTATGCAAAGTAAAGTGGCATTGTTATTGAGCTGTTATAGCTCTGCATTTCCATGCTAACTCGATTATTAATGTCCTAGACGTTACAATTCAATGGAAGTGCATATTTCACTCACAAGTGTGTATTTACAAACATATTACAAATATTTGTAAGGTTAAACCAATAGAAAGAATAACTGTAAATAAGAATTGCGTTTAAATTTTTTTGCAATCTTAGCATTTTTAACGGATAATACATTGAAAATATACACAATTAAAACGTATTGTGGCAAGATGACAAAAGTCCAGTCAAATTCTTTTTTTTTTTTTTTTTTCCCTCAGTTTATTATCTTCTAAACCTTCTGCACAATTACTGAGTTCCCTTTTAGCGACGTTAACACAGTCTACAGTCATTCATGATGTTACAACTCACAACTGTTTTCTTCTCATAACCTTGACTCAGTCATTGTCTTTCTCCACATTCTGTCTCTCGCACACTGTGACGATACAATCACTCAACTTTCATTAGAACTTCAATAATAATTGGAATAATAACTTCATTGTCAGAAATCCAGCATTACCTAACAACAAATTATATATGGAGGTTAACGTAACACGGACCGTTCTCGAACTTGTACAAACACGCCGGCCGCTGGACGCTTCTCGAATGCTCTGTAAAACACTGTGTTACCGGTTGATTGTTATTAGTCATGTGTTTGCTGGCATGAGAGCCTTTGTAACACGCCGCGCCAATGGGATTAGCCCTACCCCGACCCGTTAGAATGAAAAGTCAGTTACATCCCCAACTTCATATTTAAGTTTAGTGTCCGTCAAGGATGCGAGCGAAGATTTTCAAGAAACTTTCACATCTCAGACTACCCTTTGTATGGAACAGTTTCCGATTTTTTTTTTTTTTTTTTTTTTTTATATATATAAAAACAGTTCTAACGATTTTGTCTAAAGTAGCATATATTTAATGATATGTTTATAACGAATAAACATAATCTTTTAAAGCTTTGAGATTCCGTAGGAATATCTCCGAAATGGTTCACTCTGCAAAACAAACGCACAGACACGCGGACCTTTTTCTAAACATGCCTTTTCTGGATTCCAGTGAAATCACGACATAGAATTTTTGGATGGAATACAATACTTCCATTACTTGTTATATATAGCAAGTACCTACATTAAAACAAATGAAAGTCATTCACCTTGATTTATCACGTCTAAATCCCAAATTGGTGCTCTGCACATTAAAAGATGAAGTAACTCGCGATGCCAGGAAACGTGACAAGAAGGTTCAGAAAGGAATCAAATGAAAAGTGATATTTGAAAGCCTCCTTAACTAACAAAGGAGAGATCTAAATCTTAGGTACTTTACCACGTAATGGAATCATTTGCACTCTTAAAATTTTAATCCTGCATAGGCGTACTCGAGTATTTACTGAGAGCTTGAGGAATTCCAACGCTACACTTGTGAACTGAGCTATTATCATCGGTTTACTTTTTAACCTAGCTTACATATTTCATAGTTGTAATTTGTTATATTATTTAAAGAAACAATAGACGAACTATGACCAACTTAGTGAATCTATTTTGCTCTTTCTAAGGTGATTAATATTTTTAGAAATACGTTGCTCATAATTTTAATAAATTATGTAATTTTTCAAGACTTATGCCGTCATAGTAAGTTATTTTAATCCTAGGACTGCATTAAAGTATGTAATTGAATCTATGTTAATTGCCTCTGCATTTTAGTCTTATATATTGAACATTTTTGACATAAGGCATCTTGAAGTTAATAATTCAAGTTGTCTGGAATTTATTAGGTAATTTTTGGTAATATTTGTATATAGAAAACCGATCTAAGGTAGCTAATTTTCCCAGGTATACCACAACTTTAAAGCTCATAAGTTATAATATATTTTTATTTTCTCTGCTACGTATAGTAAAGTAGAGGAAGTATTGTATTTTACCCAAAAATTTGATGTCAAGATTTCACCGGAAAAATAGTGGGACTATATATCGCAATTGCTTCCATTTATGCAGAATCGCTTCCTTGGTAACGAAAAGATCGGCGGACCGAGCGTTAGGTTACGTCAATGTCGGCAAATGGCCACGAAGATGTCGGTGTGAGAAGCCAACACTTGGCGCATCAGAGCGTTTGCAAAATAGTAGACAATAAGTTGCCATATTACTAATTCAGCGGAGTCAAATATTGTCCATCTGTGAACTAGAAGACAACAGTAGAGTTTAATTTAAACGCTACAGTTACATCATAACGCGTGCTTCCCGTAATTCTGTAAAGACATTAGACATTTTGTGAGAATCTATAGATCGAGTTGTATAGATATACTTTGCCTATTTAGGTGTTAATTACAAATTCCAACACGTAATGAAAACAAAAGCGGCTGCCATAACAATTGCATGCATAGGATCAGCTCAACACAATCTTTTGTTCGTTCCTTCTCTGTCACTTCCTATAATAAGTATTACACTCCATCCAAAAATTAGATAATTCGATTTCACCGGAACTTCCAAGGATGTAAAACCAAGATTTTCTAGAAAAATTCAATTTTTTTTATTGTCGTCATAAACAATGTCCACTTTATTGGGAAGGAATCAATAGATGCTGGTATGTATGAAATTATCTCCAACATCTATTTACTATGTATATAAGTTTGACATGGTTTTACTCGCTTTTCTTTCACGTAACACTTTCACATCTTTCTCTACTCACTCAAGATACAATTAATACAATTTTCTATGACTGAAATACAAATGCAACGTTTTACATTTCCACGATTTTCTCTACTCGCTCTTAGTACGGTATTTGTGGTTGTTCAACAGTGCTTTTGCATAGCGTTTCCAGGTTTTCCATATATTTCTTTTTTTTAGGTTTTTATTTTATATTCTTCACACTATCCTAAGAGTGTTAATTAACTATTCGTCTAAGTGTATTAAAATATATTTTTTAAAATGTTGGGTTACATTGTAAAACCACGGGAAACGCCATGTATTTCAGCTACAAAAAAGTACACCTTTAAAACAGAGAATTTACTTAACTATTTTCAATAATGTTTAATACTTTTAATTGTTTTAAACTACTGTCACTATTCGTTTGTTTTTTGCGGTTTCATCGACAGTATTAAATTGTTGAAGCCATAGTGAATCGTTTTTAAACACCTGACTACTGATACAGTTTCTTTACCTCATTTGCACCCCAAAAAATGTGTAATAAAACTGTCTATGGAAATGTTTATCTTGATTGGTGTGAAGTTAGACATATGGTAGTGTGTAAATTATGTGAAAATAATAATAGCAATAATAATAAATAATGAGCACCCTGGTTCTTTCACCGTCAACCCGATTGCCGACCTCACGCCCACGGACGATGCATTTAACTGATACGGGGAGATAATGGGGTCACATCACTTATCCCAAGCCGATAAGTAGGCTCTCTTGACTAGGATGGCTGCCTATCGTAGCTCCTTAGTCTCCCACACTTATTCTCGGGAATTAAAATTGACACTCCCATTGTTGGGATCTAGAGCTCCAGGAGTTTTACATATTGGTCTTAAAACGCAAGTATTCAAACAACGAATGTGGTCACAAATTTAATATATCCTTATTATTCTGTTACAACTATTCTTCCATTTCTGACGAATACATAAATGAAATGTATTGCTGCATGTAGTCACTTACATACATTTGTATCCCAAACGACTATTATATTTCTCACGACTTCTGTCTATATATAATATAACATCCATATTTTCCAACATTATTTCTTGTATCTGTCTTGTTCCATAGACATTCTTAGCTATCTTTACATTCACGCTGGGATGTGGCTTAGGAAGGCATGCATCACGTCGTGCATGGCATGCATAACCTTTACTGGAAATGAAAATAAATTTTCTTCGCTGAATTAGGTACTTAGAACTGTAGCAAAGATTTTCTCTTGCAATAAATCTATACATAAAATTATTGTGCCTTATACCTACATAAAATCATGTTATAAACAATACGTAAGTAAATGTTGAAAAAGAGTGCAATTTTCAAAACAAATTATCTGATATTGCAGGGTAGCTTTTTAAAAGTATAATTTTTTGAGTTTATTCACCTCATCGCGTTCCTTGTGTAGTTATTGCACTTTCTATAGTAAATCCACTTCTTTAACCTTTATAATTGCAGTTTTGTACAGTCCCGGCTATTCTTAAGGGATAAAAACTTTCTTGACCTCTCCCCGAAAGTCTTCCAAGTTCTGGAAATGCTGCATAACCTATACGAACCCTTTGGCGGTGCAACGATAGTTGAGCGAATTGGTCTACTAGTTTCTCATATTATCATAGCAGGTGAAATTTTAGAACCTTATGCATTGCCTTTACTCCTATAGTTATTCAATAGCAGAATGCCTTAATGTTTATTACGGAATAGAAGTATAGCAGGTAAAGGACCCATATATGGCCCCGTTCCTAATATGGCCACCCTATGTAAACCCTCCAGCATGTGGCGCAATTACAAAGCACTAACATGAATTACAGCAGAGAACGCTAGAAGAAGAACTTCTATTTGTAGCAGTCTTAAATCTTGTCGATGTAAAGGTGTGTTTTCGACACTATTTTGCTACAGAACATATTTTACCTTGAAATATAACTATTATAAACCGCGAAGAAGCCCAGAATTCTTTGTTTTATCGTAGAACAGTTATATAGTAAACATAACCTCAGCAAACAAGCGCAAAGCAAGCCCTGCTCCTAATATGGCCACTTTGCATACCAAATATGGTGCTATTCTAAGTAAAACTGCACTATTTGTTTGAAAAGCAACTGTTGATATTAAAGTTTTTTCCGAAGTTAATTCATTCTTGTGTGTTTAACTATTTACATAGCTTAATTTCACCTTTTTATATGTGTTATACGATAGGGGCCATATTTGGAACGCTGGCTTCACTTCCCTTCCAAAGAAAGCCATGCAATGGATTTTTACGCCCAAAGAAACAATTGCGAGGATTACAGGTAATTTTTAAGTGAAGGAGCTACCAACATCTCACACAACCCCCAACTTGGAGGATCAGGGTTTTCTTCCAGGATCATCTTCATAGCTGACCATACAAGCAAAAACTGTCACATTTTAAGTATTTGGGCTGCGACGTAAGTGTAGACAGAGATAATGACGTTGGATACAAAATTAATACATTCCAAAAAAATTCTGGAACAATAAACTAAACAATAAGGCAAGAAACGAAACTGTAATTTTATAAGACAATGACGGTACCAGTTTTGTTATAGGACAGTGAATCTTTGATCCTCATTCAGAAGGTTAGAAATAACATGCAGAGGGCTGAAATGAGGTTTCTGAAAGGTTGATCAAGAAGAGAGCTAATAAGAAATGTAGAAATATCTGAAGAATAAAAAATAATATTCCATACATTCATACAAATTTTCTGTTCTTATAATGTAACATACGCTCTTGAAAACCTCCAAAACACAAACTGATATTGCTTGTACTTCCTCAGTAGTAAAACAGTTTCTCTTCCGTTAATTCGACATCTAGAACGTCTAGAACCACCGATTCAGTACACTTACATGTTTATTATATTTAATCAGCAAATAAAATCTGAATAAAATATACACCTTTTTTGTGTTCTCTTCAAATCCCTCCTTTCTCTTACAAATAACGGACTTTGTAGCGGTTGACAGCCTCTCTGTTGTGATATGGGACCCTAACAGAGCTAAACATTTGATGAGCTGAAAACAATTTGCTATTAAATGTGTTTTGCGCATGGTTAACGAGAAAGACACGCTACGGTACGAACTGCAGTGACGTAATTTTATTTTCCTAGCCACTCATGGTACAATGAAGTAAAACAGTCGCCTAATACATCCATATTCTGAACAACCAAAAACAATTGCTCGTAGAATTCATACAGAAGATAGTTTTATCAAGATGGTATACACTGTTAGCCATGCATCAGACTACCATAACTACGTAACTCCAATTCGCGCCGCAGCCTGTCTTTCTCGTTAGCCATAGTTCTGTGGTAATGACGTAATCTCAACTTCAGCGTTCTCCCCTGACCTAGTGCATATTTTTGTGTTTCAGATTCCAAGGACTCCGGCACGGGTTCCAGCGAGGACGGTGATCGAGCGGCACACCTAGGTCCAGGTCCACCTCTAGACACGGGCAGCGAGTGGTCTGAATCCAGGCCGGACTCGCCGGAGTGCCTGTTCGAGAGACCTCCCCACCTGGCTGCCTACCACCATCACCCGCTGAGCCACCCGAGACTCGGACCGCCTCTTCCCGCCCCCACGTCTTCTCCTCCGCCATCGTCTGGAGCCGGCGGCGCTTCGTCCTCCAGCTCGGCCTCGAACCCCAAGCCCCGCATCTGGTCTCTGGCAGACATGGCCAGCAAAGACGACGTTCACCACCATCTAGCGGCCGCCTCCGCTACGCCAGTCTCAACGTCGGCCTTCTATGCGGCAGCGGCGGCGGCCGGGAAGCTGATCTCACCGTTAGCCAACCGCGGACCCATTCATCCTCATCATCTTCATCACTCCGTACACCACCCGGCAGCTGGCGGCTATCCTAGGCCTCACCACGACTTCTACCGCAGTTTCTACGGCCCCGCCAGTCATCTAGCAGGTGGGAGCGGTGGAGGCGGACCTCCAGGGGAAGTTTCTCTCCTTGAGACGTACTCCAGGACATTTGGAGCAGCGGGTCTTGCTCCAGGAGGCAGTGCTGGTGCTCCGAGTGGAACCGCCTCCGTCTTATCCAAGGCGGCTGTGGCTGCGGCTGCTGCAGCGGCGGCGGCAGGCAGTGGTCCACCCTTCGCCATTAACGGTAGTAGCAACAACTCTGGAGGCGGTGCTTTAGCGGGTCTTCCGGCAGCATCTGGGGCATCATCGGCGTCATCGTCATCGGCAGGTTCCTCGGAACTGGCGAAACTTTCCCCGTCTCAGGACAAACTCCAAGCTGCGCCTCTCAACAAGGCCTGACCGTCTAGTCATTCGGCCTCATGGTATCTGGTACCCCGGTCACAGGCCGAGAAGCAATGCGCTAGTGTGTGAACGACGCACAAGTGACTATCGCAATCTCCCTGGCTCAGAAACTGGCTTGAACCTATCTCAAGTGTGTGAACGACGCACAGACAGATTTGGTACGTTCTCAAGGGCCCGAAACTGATTTAAAACTCACAAGGCGTTTAGCCAAGCTGTGGTCAGTATTGCAAGAAATTTACGCTTCATGTATTCTGTACAGTCACTGTTCTTCTCACGCTTATCATTATATATTTGTGTCAAAAATGTTTTTCTTTCATTTTTTTAAGCCAAACGATTACGAGGGTAAATACATTTTCTAAGAATAATTTCTAAAACCCCCTCCTCCTTCTTCATTCCATGCTTTAGACATCAAACTGTTCCGCTTTCCTAGTGCCAGATGGAAATCTCTGCCTAAATCTCGTTCTCCTATAGGTTTATAAATTAATGCCGTTTATTCTTTTATTTGTCTATTTATATGCCGCCTTAAAATCTGAGATATATAGGCGGCTGTTTACCTTTGGAACAATTGCTCGTCGAGAGTGATGTTCATTCGTTTACAGTTTGTGAAGTTCTGGATTTGTTTAGGTTAGGTTTTCTTTATAAACATGAATTCACAGATAAGACACTTTAATATTCTAAGAGGCAATGAACAATAATCCTTAGTAAAATTTCCTTATTTCAAAGAACAAAGTTTGGGGTTATTTTAAGACCGGAACATACCCTTAAGAATTCAATTTTTGAAATGAAATTTTTAGGTTATACATTATCAGCTATAAACACGTTTGCGCACATACTTTTTATATACAATTTTAAAACTTTTTGAGTTTAAATTTGAATTGAAACTATTAGAATGCCTACAAATGTTTAAAGAAACAACTTAAACTTACCGCCAAAATACACAGTAATATTTTCTTCAAGATTATTTAATATTTACTGCGGAATTATTAACTTTACCAATTATGTTGGCTATGACAAGAGCTTGGAATTTGTTTTACCCATCTGCACGATATACACTATCTATACAAAATCAACTAAAACAAAAATACGGAGCCAAAGCTGGGGAAAATATTTTATTTACAATTTCAAATAATATATCAATTACTATAATAGTGGTCACAGCTTGAGTTAGATTCCTTGATGGCTAGTGATATTCTGAATCATGAAAATGCATGAAGAAAGCTCTGAGCTTAAAAACAAATCTTCTTGAAGAAGAAGAAGGCAAGATAAGCAATAACGTTTCGTCTTGAAAGTGAAGTTTTCAAAGAAAGCGCACATCATACTCCCGTTTCTGCATTTAACATGCTCCTCATAGCATACAATTACACAGAATGGGTTTGAAACGTGTGAAGTTGAGCATTTGATATCGAAAGACTTTTTTATTGACAGCTACGAAAAAACTGCATATATATCGAAGTCTGAAGTGACCAATCAGGGGGATTATAGAAGAAAAACCTCTCTATTAACTAAAATATCTGTTGTAGTTGTCAGTTTTATTAACTAATATCATTATTTTAAGTGTCTGTGGCAGACAATAAGACAAAAAATGAGCTGTTTATACGCTGCAAGACATTGGTTATGTGCTGCTGTGCATTTTGAATGGGACACATTCTCACTTCATGCAAATATACGACACAAATCGCACGCTGGATTATTACGTCATCGAAAAGTTGTTATTGTAAACAAATAAACAAAACACAAATGGGGAATTTTAAATGTTTGTTAAAGACATCTGCTGTTCCTTAAAATGTGATATTTTGAGTGACTGGAAGCTATATTTTTACATTTCTTTTTGAATGCCTTTCCTTAAATAGAGGGGGGGGGGGGTTATTACCCAAATCGGGGGTAAAGAGCATATCGTGGCTTTCCTAGCATGAACAAATGAACAGCTAGGAGAAACAAACGAAAGCATGCTTGCTTCCAGTGTGCAACCTTAACATCAATAATACTTATGAGACATCCTAAAAATTAAATTTAAAATTACAAATTTAACCAGAACAGAAAGCTTGAAAATGGCGTTTCTCTCCATAATTCATCACACATCTATCAAAGTTCAGTATAATCGCTGTTTCAAACGTTTATAATAAAATCCTGAAAATGTTCTTTTTCAACAATGTTGGCACCGCGTCTCCCTTGACCCCATGACGCAAAAATGTATGAGCAACAAGTAGTCTAGAATCAGAACACTGTGAAAGACTTACCATTCTTTATCCGTCAGAACCAATCTACTAATGTATTTATGAACGTAAATATTAATTTAGGATAAGTGATATATAACACACCTTTACTTTATGGGCATGTCTCATGGGTTTTATATACCTATGCCATATTTTATACAAAACAATTGAATAAATTATTTTAACTTTAAAAAAACTAATCCCTGGTGCTGTGCTTACAAATAAAAACGGGGGAAAATATCTTCTCACATGCGCATAAACCCGTGGGTGCGTGCATATAAAACTCGAGTTGTATTTTCTCCTGCTGTTTATTTAAACGCACATTTCGTGTCTGCTTCCAGTCACCCAAAATGAAACCCAGGAATATTTAGTCGTATCTACTGGTTGACATTACAACCAAAATTCGTTTTACTGTAACAAAGGAACATCAGATGTCTCTATGATTGTCCAGCATATAAATGTGATAAAATAATTATCCTTGTTTCTTTTTCTCCTCTTTTATCTATCTATTTTCTTTCAAAAATTTTTATATTATTTTTCCTTCTTCTTTCATGAAGTTTTTACCATTTTTGAATAGCGGCCATTGTGGAAAGTAAGGTGTTATGAAAAGTGACGTCATACATTTTAAAGCAACTTTTCTGGTTTTGAGCCATAAAATGCTTCAAAAAGTCTCCTACCTCTAGGAACGTGTGAGCGATGAATTAATTCCTCGTGAAATTACGCATGTACCATCACTACTTGTAGAAATAATTATGGTTCAGAAAAAAAATGGACGTACTTTTGGTGCAATTTATTAATGCAATATTATTTACTTAAAACAGCAATGTTAACGGAACTTAAAAAGTTGCTATATAAATAGAGTAAAAAACAAATAAATGTGTACTATTCAGTGTTGAAGAGGCACAAATAAATAAAATACAAATACCAAAAAAGAGCCTCTTGAGAATTTTTCTTTGTTTTCTGGTGCGCATGCTTAGAATTTTTTCTTTCTTCCTCTCTCTCTCTCTCTCTCCTACTTCTACATTTCTTGAAGGATTTCAGGCACATAGAGAAACAAGCTATTGAGTCCACACTGGCCCCATTTGTAGTACATTGTTGTTAAATATACTTTAAACGTAAATAAAAGTTCATAACAATGTTTTGAGTGTTTTAATCATGTATACCTTACAATATTCTACTTTATATGCGATGAAGTCACTTACAGATGAAGTGTTGTACTCTAACCAAAAATTTGATGTCGAGATTTCATCGGAAACACAGGGGACCTCTGAATCTCCAATTAGAAAAAGGGTCTTTGTGTGTGTGTGCGCGCGTGCGCGCGCGCGCAAGTGAAGCAACAGAATCTAAAATAACAAATTAGAAACTAAAAGCTTCACTTATCTTAGTGACATTGCAAGTCTTATTAGAGCAAGTGCCAAGGTTAATAAAACTGTATCGTGCATTGAAATCACCAAAAAAACTTGGGTAAGTAAGAGTATTTAATTATTCTAGTGGAGATAAAGACCATCAGGCCTTCTTTTCCACATCACCAAAAATACAAACAATATAAAAAGAAGAGAATGAAAAGTAGTTACTACAAAAAACCACAGTTCTAAAAACCAGTGAATAAATATACTTTGGTTTAAAAGAAATCCCTCCTAAACTAATACAATAG
Source organism: Tenodera sinensis (assembly GCA_030765045.1). Classification (NCBI taxonomy): domain Eukaryota; kingdom Metazoa; phylum Arthropoda; class Insecta; order Mantodea; family Mantidae; genus Tenodera; species Tenodera sinensis. Next base: position 160,706,183 of record CM060966.1, on the reverse strand, counting down.
AGTGAGATGACTTATAATTAAGTGAAAAAGAAAAAGCATATGAAGGGTCCACCTTTGCAGTTTCATTAGTGGGATAGAGGAAACTGAATTGATAGATATTTAAAACCAGGTTGCCACGTGCTAGCGTTGAAACTCCATACTCTAATAATTTTTATTAAAAATCCATATGTTTAGGTATTTTTATGAAATGAACATCTTAAATTTCTTGTGCATAGTCTCTGAAGTTATTCGTTTGTTATGTGGTGGTCATGCAAACAATGAAATTTGGAAGCCTTCACATAGCAACCAGGTCTTAAAAGATTTTACTATCGCTTAAGCCTATTGTATGCCTTATATTCTCATTATATCTCTAAAATCGTATTAAAGCGATTTGTACTCGATTAACATGAAATACTCAGAAGAATAAGCGTTTTAAAGAATACTTTTGCAGCAGTGAGTAGAGAAAATCATGTGAGTAGGTCCGATTTTTTTTTAATATAGGAAAAATAGGTAGAATAATATTTTGTAAGAACACCTTGTATTTCAGGAGAGAAACTCATGTGAATATAATATATCATACTTTTCAAATGTTATCTAAAGCGACTCGATTATTCCCATATTTACTTACTCGTAGAAATACTATCACTGAACCCAGTCCCTTTGTCATTAAAGGTTATTGTAGTAAAAAGTTCATTATGGACAGATATTCTACATAAAATTGTTCTAATAATTTAAATAAAGTCGCATTTCAGGCTTTTAATTTAGGGCAAAATTCAAGAGAAAATCCTATATTTCATACTTCTATACTTAGTCCTTTTAAATGTTGGTATTTAGGCACTTCTCATTCCAGTAGCTGTCCCTGTGAAATCTTTCAGGCTTTTCTGTTATGAGAGCTTGAATTTTTCCTGTTTGGCATTTTCTAATTTAAAGGTAATTAATATAGTTCTACTATTTACTGACACTTCAACAGACCATAACTCAACAAAATGGGGATCAAATTATAAATACTAAGGAGGTTATATTCCAAATTTTATAATAATTTTACCCAAACTGTATCGCAGTTGCAGAAGAAAAATGCAATTTTGAGAAACGAAGAAAACAAGATTTAATGGGTATTTAAGTGCTGTACGTACATGGCCGATGATACAATTAAAATGGCATTGAGTATAAAAAAAATCTGATGTGTTGCACTCACATGACTTTCTCTACTCCTGTACTAACCATTCTTACAAACTCTTATTCCTATATCTTCTTCGTGTTAGTTGAGATAAACATTTGTACAGATTATCTTATTGCTTATTTCCTTGTAGGTGCAAGGGGAATATTACAACACAGTAGGCTTTAAGCGATAGTCAAATCTTTTAAAGGTTTGAGATTCCGTTCTCTTTGCACACTTAACATGCGTAATACAAAAATGAACAACGATGTTCCATTTCACGAAAGTTTTGTTTTCCGAAACTGACACAAATAACAAGGAAATCTCCGAAACGGTTCACTCTACAAAAAAATTTATTCAGACATAAATTTTGCGTTTTAGCAAGATCTACATTTTTTCTACAGTAAGATTTTGTCTATCTCTTACGGTTTACGACTACAGGGCTACAGCCAGAAAATTCAAGCTATACATTTCATTTGTCATAAAAAATATCTCAAACATATGACATTTTCATCAAAATCCTTAGAGCCATTTTCAAGAAAATCAACATTTTCGAAAAATTTTCCATGTAAAGGGTAGTTTAGGGTGGGGCTATTTTCTTAAAAATCTTCGTGTCGCATGCTTAAAAGATGTTAAACTCAAATACCAACTTTGGTTTTTAACCTACTTTTCATTTTAGAGTTATGCTGTCCACAGACTGACTGACACACACTCAGGGACCATAACATTTTAAATAGAGAAGGAAATAAATTTTTTTTATTAATGAAACAAAAAATGATATATTTGGTCTGGAACCTCGAATTCTCAGTTTACGGTACACTTTAAGCATGCATTAAAGTTTACTTATAAAAAGCATTGTTAGTTTGGTAGCATAGCAAGTGGTCCCCCCTTGAGGTCTATGTGCTGAACGAATTCCACACTATTCTTGTTGCGAGCGTGCAAAGAGTAACTGTAAAATGGCGGCCGATAAAGCAACAAACAAACAAAATGTTTGCAGAAGTTGCCGCTACTGGATGTGCAGATAAAGGAATGGCAGGCAAGATAAGAGGGCGGTACTTGTGTTGTCACCTCAGACAGGCGCCAGTGCCATATCAGCGGTATCGTGTCATCTTTGCACAGGGGGGCATCAAATCAAAGCGTTGCGCAGTGTGTACAGTCTGGCACGGAACCTACGATTCACATTTGTTATTGTCTGCTACCGGTATATGGACCTCTGCTTTACAATTACACTAGCCAACACTGTAAATGTTACTGGAATGAAATAAATGGCTATATCGACCACGCTAACGAAAACGGCAATAAAAAACTCGAAATAGCCCTCGTTTCCAAGTTACAAGGTGCACTTAATTATATTTAATTATAATTATACTTTATTAGCATTCCCATATAGGCTTCAAAGTCCTGTTTATGGAGACCAGCGGTGCTCTTGTACTAGCAGGAAAGAGGAGGTTGAAATAACCTCCTTCCACTCGCTGGAACAGAATGACGTATTTATCCATGGTTACTGAGTTCCAGTGGTGACACATTCGTATGCAAAAATATTAGTCCTCATACTACTACTCCGTGCCATCCGCCTCTAATCTACGTGTATGCTACAGTAGACACAGTGATGAAGCTTCAGCCAACAATAACTGTGTGTATATTGTTACTATTTTTAGCCCGGGCTTGCAGCGTTAAGGGGAAGGGGATAAGCTAGCAATAGTGCATATTTCATTTACGCTAGTTTCAGTCTGTTACAAGCTGTGTTCTGATATCACTTGTACTGTTTTCACCGCTGAGGATCACTCCTCTGTCTTTTAGTTGTTGAAAGTCACTATTCTCTTGAAGAATCCTCTCCCATTTATCTCACACACGTTGACCTGCATCATCTGGAACAACTTGAATTTCTTGAGTAACTTTATCCACAACTTGCAGTGAGTTTACCAGTGTTTTGTTTTTCTCCAAGGCATTTAATAGCATTTGGTAGCAGAGAACATTGATCTGCTATGAAAGTTAACTCATTTTGTATTTTAATAAAATCGCTATTTTCTGTTCGAAAAAAGCATATGTAAAAATAGGCAACACCCGGTCTCTAATTATAACACACATCGAGAGTTAATCTTGCATTTTCATTAACATTTTCTTTATCACCACACCTGAAAACAGACTTTCATGTCAGTTACAGAAAAAACAAAGTAAAATTTTGTTGGCTGGTGTTATCGACATTTTTATTGTCTTGTTGGTGTATATAAAACTCGTACAGTGGCCATCTGTAGGTCACCGAGAAGACTCATTAGAGATTAATAACTCTAGTCCGAGAATTGGGCCTAATACGTATGTAAATATCACCCCGTTAATAAATCTGCAAGTGCGTGCGCACTTTCTGTCAGTTCGCACTTTAGCATTTTGTGAACGCACTGTAGAACTTCTTCTGTTGCCACTCAACATCTCCATTTACTTCTCTTTTCTCAGCACGGAGTAGGAAAGAAATATCTCCATATCGCTATACGTATTAAACAAACTAAATGCTAAATTAAGATTGGATTAACAAATTATATTGTACAATTTGACAACTATCCACTGCAGTTATTTTTTCTGTCACTTTATTTTCTTCTAAAACGTTTTCACAAGACAGTTCTCTTTTTACTGACGTTATCTTTCGTGGTATTTCAGGTTTGTTCCAACAAACGGTTTTGAGCACGTTCTGAACGCCTTCCCAACTAATACCAACATTTTCTTACGCGCATGCGCAATCGAGTACGCTCTCAGAATTGCAACATTAGAATTGAATAACCTCATCACGCGTTGTAGGTTATACGAGGTTTGTTCTGACACGATCCAGATTCAGTTCCGTTATCTGAGCATGCGCAGTAGCTAACCAATGTTCCGGCAGATATTTTTTATAAATTTCGACTTCAGTTGCGATATTGTTTGCTATAGGAAAACATAAATATGCTCCAAACATACAAAAACAGTCATAAATACATACAGTTGCTTCAAATAAAACAAATAAAATCATTATTAATGATTAAAATTAGGTAAAAAAGAAGAACATGAAATGAGTCATTCAGATTCAGATGACAATACAACTGAAACAAGAAAGAGGAAATCCTTGGGGTGAATTGAAAATGTCAACAAGAAACTAACAATGCAAAGTTACGAACTGGGTAAAAATTGCAGGTGCTAACGTTTTAAATATCAAAAATATTGGGTTTCATTTTGGATTTACATTCTTTATTATGGTATTACATCCATTTCTCAACAATTGCGTGACTCCAAGGCTTACTTTTATCAGTTTGCCTTATTAATACCGCATAAATGTATATTTAAAATTTGAGAAATAGGTTATTAATGGCCTTCAAGTTATTAGGTTTCAAACTTTAAAAATGCACTCCTGAAAACTTTAGTAAAAGTGACTTAAGTCATTGTTCCCGTGTGGTCTTGACTTCGGTAGATTCCGCCAGAGCTCGTTTAAGCCTGTCCAGTGTTGCACTTAGAAAAAAAACGTTTTGGTAAAAGTAAGATAAAGGATATCTATAATTACTCCTTGACAACTGAAATAATAGTTATAAATAGGGCTCGCATTTTTAGCTAATTTTTGTTTGCGTCCTAAATATGAACTTGAAACTAAGTTTAATGTTCTGTTCACAGGACCAAATATTATAAGGTTTATTGGACACAAAAATGCATATTGGTTAAACATCTGCTACCGCTTCACTGCCCCCTGGTTCATACAATATTTGTTGAACTCTACAGTCAATTAGTCATTTGTGAATCCAAAAGTTGGTATAACCTTCCAGTTGTGTCGTGTGTGTGTGTGTCTGTGTGTTTGTCTCTGTGTGTCTGTGTATGTCTGTATGTGTCTGTGTGTGTGTCTGTGTGTGTCTGTGTGTTTGTCTCTGTGTGTGTCTGTGTGTGTCTGTGTGTCTGTGTGTGTGTGTGTGTGTGTGTGTGTGTCTCTGTGTGTTTGTCTCTGTGTGTGTCTGTGTGTGTCTCTGTATGTGTGTGTCTGTGTCTGTGTGTGTGTGTCTCTGTGTCTGTGTGTGTGTGTGTGCGCGCGCGTGTTATATCATTGAAATATGCTGTCAGAGTAGCGTAATAAATCTGGTCCCTTAACTAGATTACATATCCATTAACAATCACAGAAATTTTCATTTAAATTTCTTCAGTTGTTCTTGAATTGTCAATGTTAACGTTTAGAAAAATGTGCGTTGTGGGAAATGAGCTTTATAACTTTGATATAAAATCTTAGGTGTCTTTATTAGCATTTTACCTTTTAACTAATTACTCTAAAACTGATGTTGGTATTGAAATAATTATTTTCGGAAAATAAAATTAAATATTTGCTGCATCAAATATTTTTAAAAATTAGTCTTTTTTAATTTTTAAAATTTTCACCACTCAAATGATTTTAAGAAATTTTATTGTTCTAAATACTGTTGCAACTGTACGAAATAATGAGGATCGAGTTAGGCTCGGGTGCCCAGGTACCATTAGGCGAATAATAAATGATATTGTTAGAGATGAAGCCAGGAGAAGATTTCACGCTTCTAGGTCGTGTATTATACCTACAGGCACGGTATCTTACAATCTCATGTTTTTGTAGATGAAGAAAGGATCATCGTTATGATTCATGTTGGCAGGACCGTGGCGGGTGGTCGAGCGTCTTTTGTCCGTCATAGCAACAAGACTAATAGCCCGCACTACAAAGAGCATGCTGGACTCTGTCACGGGGGTTTAAGACTTCATTCTCTTCACAGCCCAGTTTAGAACACGTGAATGAAGAATGGCCAGCGTTTCTCCCCCAATTTATAATTTCAACTAGTGGAAAACATTCTGCTGTTTTATGGTCCATATCTTACTCTGCATTAACAATGTCACGGTGGTTCCTTAAATCATGTGAGTTATTACGTCATTATACCCACAACGGACTAGCAAAAATGTAGGGACGCCTCTGTGTCTGGCGCACGTTAAGGAGGTCGTGGTTCGATTCTTGTGATCTACCGGGTAATTTCAATCTGTAGCTGTTAGGGACCCCGTCCTTTTGGTCTAATAGATTATATTCATATAGTAAGAGCTTGTTTATGTCTTACGCTTTGCAGTTATGGAAAAGTCATCCAGAACGAAGATAAATCAACAAGAACAAAAGTAATTTGAAATAAACTGTGTTTGCTAAAGAAGCCTTTAATCAATACAAAGCTTTATTATGTTAAATTAACATAAATATTTGTATTTCGTTGTCAATGCAACAGGTGTAAAGGAAGCTGAGTAGATATTCTTCTTTTTGTATGACATCACGAGAAACAAAAGAATGGTGACCAAGCACATAATCTAGAGAAATAACATAGGAAAATAGTGCACAAACGATAATAAATAAAATGAAACCTGGTGTTAATTTTGTATTTTATCGACATCTATAGTTTTGCATTGAAACCATTCTCAATAACTTACGCTTTATTAGCAATAAAATAATAACTAAATTGTCGATCAAATTGGAGAATTATGTATAATTTTCTATCTACTTCATATTAATTAAAATTTACGTTTTTGCAGATATGGTTGCATTACCAACAACTCTATTTTGGAATTTCTTTGCCATCGGGTCCCAACTCGAGCGGAATATGAATGACTGTCCTATACTCAGCGATTATTTGCCTGTGACGGGATAAACTTGCTCCGTACTGTCTTACAGAATCTGCGCGCAAGACCACACTAAAGATATAACAATATTCCATGTAGCGAAGAGGAAATCGGCACCAGTTACGTTTCATTTTCACTGCTACGTATGGTGGGCCCAAAAATTCGATAATAGGCCGCCGAATAAAAAAAAGAATATAAAAACACGTTTAATATATTTCAAGGATGCGACACTCTCGAAGAATCTCGAAGAAGTTCTCTGCCCTAAACTAGCCTTTACATGGAACCTTTTCCGAAACTTTTGAGTTTCTCAAAAATAGTTCTATTTTGATTAAAATGCCACATATTTAAGATATTTTTGTGGCAAATGAGATGTATATATTGAATTTTATGGCTATAACTCATGTAGTCCTGTTTAGTCCCGACTTTTCCTATAAAAACTCATACAAATTTTTAAAAATCATAGAATTAAGTTTTTTACGTTACTAATATATATCAAGGTATGTATGTTGAGACTGAATGAGGAATGCCACTGCCCCCTATATCATACAGTTTTTACTACGCCTGTCCAGAGATGAACACATGTTTTCTCCAGAAGGCAGCATATCAATATTTATTGCTATTTGCCCACCAGTCGCCACAAAAAGAAGCGTAGATGCCGGTACATAATTTTCGACAATGTCTTCATTTGGAATGATGGGAAACGGGACGTGGTCCAAATACGGAGATAGGACCACCGCAGCCAACGCCGCCGGCCGGAATATCTTATTGTCCCGTTGACGAGTCGATCTACCGGAGCGCCTATGACAACATCATCTGCTAATGTCAAGGGAACAACCGTTTGTCTTCACCAGGAGGCGAAGAATGACGACTGACAAAGCATTCCTCGGAAATGATGCCTGCTCAAAAAACTGACTATAGCGAGCAAAGCCAGTGGCGGCTCAGATTCCAAAAATATCATCCACATAGGGGGTCATTCTGTGTATTAAAAAATCTGATGTGTTGCACTCACATGACTTTTTCTACTCTTGTACTAACCATTCTTAGAAACTCCTATTCCTGTATCTTCTTTGTGTTAGTTGAGATAAACATTTGTACAAATTTTCTTATTGTTCATTTTCTTGTAGGAGCAAAGAAAATATTAGAATACAGTAGGCTTTGTGCGATAGTCAAATATTTTAAAGCTTTGAGATCCCGTTCCCTTTGCACGCTTAACATATAAAAAATGAACAACGATGTTCCATTTCACGAAAGTTTTAAGTTTTTCGAAACTCACACACATAACAAGGAATATCTTCGAAATGGTTCACCCTACAAGAAAATTTATTGGGACATAAATTGTGTATTTTAGCAAGATCTACATTATTTGTATAGTATGATTTGGTCTATCTTTAACGGTTTAGCAGTTATGCAAAAGTCGTCTAGAGTAAATACGACTACAGGGGCTATAGCCACAAAATTCAAGATATGCATTTCATTTGTTATAAAAATATCTCAAATATATGACATTTTAATAAACATTGTTAGAGCTATGTTCAAGAAAATCAAAATAAACACCATTTTTTAACCGACTTTTCGTTTTTGAGTTATGTTGTCCACAGACTGACACACACACACACACGGATCTTTTTCTAAAAATGCTTTTTTTTTTTTTGGATTCAGGGGATCTCAAAACATATTTCCGGTGAAATCTCGACATCACATTTTTGGGTGGAATACAATACAAGATTTGCCATATCGACAGGGCAGGACTTACTCTTGTATTGTAAATATTACGCACTACGGGTATTCTACACAAGCTGGTCAGCCGTCTCTTCCATCGGTGTCCCAATTTCACTGCCTGGTTATTGGCATGCAAGCCTTGAGGGAAATTCTGATCGTAACTGTAGAAGAATTTTTCTAATGTCAGACTACCGCCAGTAAATATCAATACAGCAAGAGAATTTGTATGCTTATTAACAAAACAACTCTTACAGCAATTTGTATTCGTGTTTTTGAATGACGTAAGCAAATCATGAACACATTATTGACTCACCTGTTAGGAAGACTACTTAGTGGACCAGCCTGGTAGGTAAAGAAAGATAAATCGCGAGTCTTAGAGGTGGCATCAATCTCGGGGGGCCTTGGCTGCAGATGAATGAATCTGATACAGGAGGCCGTGAATGAAACACGCTTCGTCTTTTTATTTGTGTGTATAGAAAGAGGGTGTGTTACTGTTGAAAACTGGCATCCTCTCTTTCTTTTTCTGATTTTTATCGCCTTCTGCGTGACTTTACATTTGCTAAGTGTTAAAGGCTGGTGGCAGGGAGGAAAGGCAATTAAAGTCGACTGAATGAATGTATGTGCATTGTATTCCTTCTCGTGGAAGTTTTAAACAGGCACCAAAACTGGATTGGGAGGTGCAGTCCAAGTCTGAATTGGTGAATAATTTTGGCTCGTCTGGAACCATTTTAATTTTGAACAGAGAATGAATAATTCGGTTAAGTAATAAGTATTTTGAGAAACTCTCCAGTCAGTGTTATTTATGCAATGGGGCCAAAGGCTAGTAAAAGTAATTTAAATCTAACCTATTACGTTGTGTTATTTTCTAGGAGGAAAACTAAGATGAAAGGTAAGGATAGGAATGTAAGTTGATACATTTGAGGACGAAGGCACCGTAGTGTTTAGGGAAAGAAGGTTCCGCAGGTCAGTTCTCCCAAGAAAACATGGCCTATTTTTGTAAATAGTCGTGTTTTGTAAATATATCCTGCCCTTTCCTCAAACAAGTGTTCTCTTTTGTTTCCCGACATGCCACTCAAAAGTGACTCGCTAAGTGCCGACCCAAGTTTGCAAACAACAGCATTTAAAACAGAAACCGTTATAGAATGACTCGAAAAGTTGGTTTATCTTTTTCTTTCGAAGTGTAACGGTCCACTATTCTATTTTCATTTTTATCATCTCTACTGTTTATCTATGCAATCGATAATACACGTTTTAAGTCCATTAAAATCATCCGAAAAGTATTTTAGAAGAAAATCTATTCGTATCTAAGCATCTTCCGAAGATATGACATTTTTCAACAACATCCTTCCCTTCCAAGCTATCCTTTACATGGAAACTTCTTATGACGATGAAATCTCTTTTCTACACTATAAAATAATTTGGCATAAATAGAAAAGAAACAGAAAACTTAAAAAAATCGGATGACACAATAGAAGTATACTGAAAATTTCATAAAACCAGTTCGATGCAACGGAAATATATAGAAAATTTCATTAAAATGAGATGAATAAAACAGAAATATACATAACATTTAATAAAACCATAGATACGCGCTTCATTTTTGTTTTAAGAGGTTAATAATTACAATACATCATTTAAATAACATTTCATGGACTATATCGCATTTTAATTCGTGAAGTAGTCTTAATAAAAGCAACTCGTGATTGTTAAATTCTCTAGTTAAATTCTCTCGTCAGTTGTCACTCAAAAAGTTGCCTCGAGAACTTGACAATCACTCTTGGCATATCTTATGAAAATTTAGCAATATCCAGAGGGCCAAAAGTGGATTGGGAAAACCACCAGAATGCAAAACAGTTGATATTTATATTCTCTGTTCGTGGTTAAGGTCGTGTTTCGTGTGTTACTCTTTCTTTCTATTTCCAAAGCTACAACAAAAACTTATTTGCAAACATTAAGCAAGAGAGAAATCCATTTTCAGGTGAAACATGAACATTATGAACTAAAAGACCTTACAGTTTTACTAACGGTGTTTGGCCATGACGCATAGCGATTGTTTGTTGTCTACGAGCGAGTTTTGAAATCGATAGCTATCGAAACCCTGGCGCCGATCCATAAGAAAGGACTGATAGCGATCTCTGTGCATACATCACGATATCTTGCACACGTTTTAAGAGGGGGAGGGTCTAGAAGCTCGTGTTCCGGCCGAGGAACATTATGTTACATGTTTGTGATGGATTGCTGCACTTCTCCATTATTTACTTTTCGTGTATACTTATTCAAAAGAAGATTCACGTGATGTTAACGCTCATACGCTTTTTAACCTTCTTTTGTTTCCTTAGCAGTTGCGCTTGTATTTACATAACACAAATTGTAACCCAACTAAATCTGTGCTAAATTAATTTCGCTAACGCTTCTTATGACAAAATAGGAAGTAGATATTTTACTTCGTACAAAATTCCGATATCGACATTTCCCCAAAAAGACGAAAATCATGAACTTTGAATCCAAAGAAAGCAGTTTTTCCAATTAACAGAGGGAATATTGCAATGCAACAAAAATTTGATATCGATATTTCCCAAGAAATACATGTTTTAAGGCCCGTTTTATCCAAATAAAGAATTTTTCAATTAACTGAGCTTAATAGAAGCAGCACTGTAATATAACATAAATTTGGTATCGAGATTTTGTAAGAAATACCTGTTTTGAGCTCCCTTGAATCCGCAGAATGCAGTTTTCCAATTAACTATCCTAAATAGAAAAAAAAATTGTAATGCAACAAAAATTCCACATCGAGATTTCGCAACAAATACGTGTTTTGAGGTCCCTTGACTTTTTCCAATTAAGTGTGCTAAACAGAAGTACAGTAATGCAACAAAAGTTCGATAGATTACCCAAGAAATGCCCGTTTTCATGTCTGCCAAAGCCAAAGAAGCAATTTTAACAACTAAATGGAGAAGGTATCGTAATCCAACAAAAATTTGGTTTCGAAATCTCCCAAGAAATACATGACTTCTCAAGAAATATTTTTGTTAAGTTCGATTGAATCAAAAACAAGGTTGTTTCCAATTAAGTGTGCCAAATAGAGAAAATATTGTAATGCAACAAAAATTCGATTTAGACATTTCCCCAGAAATTCCTGTCTTGAAGCCCAAAGAAAACGTTTTCCCAATTGATTAATAGAGATAACTCCAATGCAACAAAAATTCTATAACGAGATTTCCCAAGTAATACATGTTTTGAGATCCCTTGAATCCAAAGAAACCGTGCTAAACAGAGGACGCATTGTAATGCAACGAAAATTCGACATCGAGATTTCCAGGTCCCTTGAATTCAAAGCCTCTGCCCACCACGGGCGTCATGAGTGGGGTGCAGTATTGGAGGTGGGATGTGGTCAGCATCCCGGTCGCTTCTGAAAAGTTACGCGGTCAGAGGCTGCTAATTTTCAATAAAACAGCTCCTCAATTGCCTCCTTAGGGAGGTAAAGAGGCTGAGTGCACCCCGTACTAGGTCTCCCAACGGGAGAAATTCCGCACACCGATACCGGGAACCGAACCCGGGTCCCTGTTTGGTAAGGAGCAGCGCTAATACCATATTTAAATATGATGAGCGTTCTTCTTGAAGCATTCCAAGATCTAAAACACTAGAGCAGCTATTAAAGCAAGATGCTACAACCAAGTTGGACCATTTCTTTGCTGTCACATTTTTTTAACGTCTGCCACGGACCATACTTCTTCTTTCCCTTCTATTCCAGGAATGTGGAAAGTAGCAAAATTATACAAATTCCAGAGCAGCCCTCAGCATATGTTTTCAAGATGTGTGTCTCCTTGGAATTGGCAGAGGCATCTGTAAAAAACAAATTCTAAGCGTCAGAAAATGCAGATTTCGTGTGAGACTTAATTTTTCTTCTCTGTGGGAAATATTTCCCCTAATTGACGCGTACGCTAAACTTTTCTGATGACAGAAATGTGGAGAATAGTTATTTAATGTTTTTTAAACATTTTTAAAAAGAGATTTATCCCAGTCTATTCTTTATACTTGATGTTGACTTCCTCTATTTCATTTAATTTTATGTAGATTCTGCAAACGATTCCATCTAAGAGGATAGAGAAAAAAATATTCGAATATTCACACGCTGATTAATAAATGCCGACCGTGAAGTTTCTATTCATCAGTTACTACTAATAGACGAATCAACCTGACTGATTTTTGTGAGGTTACTATAGACTGCTTATGTTGAAGGAGAAAGGGTGAGTTCAGGTGGAAACAACGGGCGCGTGCCTCCAGTGCTAATTCAGACTGTATGAAAAGAATGTGTATATCAGCGATGCTCAAGTGCAGGCAGGTAAGGGGAGATAGAAATCACCTCTTTTCACCCGCTGGGACAGAATGACGCATTTATCAGTGGTTACAGTGGCGGCATTGTGTACTACCCCAACGAAGTTACGTGTCGCCACTAGGCCCGTCGTCGAGTGTATTGCTCTCCTTTTCCTCCTGGCTAACCCCTCTTCCCTTTCTTAATTCCTATAAATACATCTACTGGGAGCTATATCCTCTCCTTTCACTTCTCTAATTCTGGTAACCTCCTAACTACCTGGAATCGCCCAGCCTCGACAATTCCGCGAATTTGTATCTGGTCCCTAATTATATACTCACTCATGCTCTGCTAATTATCTAACGACCTTTTTTCCACTGCAACATGAAACCAATTCCCTATATAAGATACTTTTATACACGTAAACTTGATACAATATATTCTTCTGATTTTTATGCTTTCTCTCTACCGCCCTATCTTTTCTATAAATAACTTAATTATTAATCCCATTTACTTATATACCTTATCCTCTTAAAATTAGTATTTACTTCCTGAAATCCTGATTTCAGCATCACATTTATGGATGCTTATCTAAAAACTGTTTTGTTAAACTTTTGTGGGAGTATGGCTTATATCTCAACACGAATTTGTTTTCGGACATAAGTTTATGGGAAGATTTATTCTAGTTTTGACCAATCCAAGCTCGTGTTACACTATGGGACACTTTTTTAACATCCTGTATGTGTATAATGTGTGTGTGTGTATCTGAAAATAATGCCATTTTAATCAACATCGTAAAAAGATTTTGAAGAAAAATTCTTGTGAATTGTAGCTTAATTAGGGATTATAAAAGTATTTTGTGGCATCTTCAGAGAATGCTGAATTTAACTATGAAGATTACCATAAAGGAGAACTCATGCGAAAAACTGACGTCACAGAGTGCGTAGCTGCATTGCAAACTGATTTAGACAAACAAATATGAAGTCTATATGCGCATCTACTATTGGGTTCATTACGAGCGCAGGTATTGTTATCCATCACAATAAAAGATACGTGATTAAACCAACAATTAGATTTCAAAAGGATGCAGAACAAATATTGCAAGTTGATAAAAAATATCTGATGTGTTGCACTCACATGACTTTCTCTACTTTTGTACTAACCATTCTTACAAACTCTTGGATATCTTCTTCGTGTTAGTTGAGATAAACATTTGTACAAATTATCTTATTGCTTATTTCCTTGTAGGTGCAAGGGGAATATTGGAATACAGTAGGCTTTGTGCGATAGTCAAATCTTTTAAAGCTTTGAGATTCCGTTCTCTTTGCACACTTCACATATAAAAAATGAACAACGATGACTCATTTCACGAAAGTTCTAAGTTTTCCGAAACTCACACACACAACAAGCAATATCTCCGAAATGGTTCACCCCACAAGAACACTTATTGAGACATAAATTGTGTATTTTAGCAAGATCTACATTTTTTGTATAGTATGATTTGGTCTATCTCTAACGGTTTACCAGTTATGCAAAAGTCGTCCAGAGTAAATACGACTACAGGGGCTATAGCCATAAAATTCAAGATATACATTTCATTTGTCATCAAAATATCTCAAACATATGACATTTTAATAAAAATCGTTAGGGCCATTTTCAAGAAAATAAAAATTTTCGAAAAATTTTCCATGTAAAGGGTAGTTTGGGGTGGGGCTATTTTCTTCAAAATGTTCGTGTCGCATCCTTGAACGACATTAAACTTAAATACCAACTTTGGTTTTTAATCGACTTATCGTTTTTGAGCTATGCTGTCCACAGACTGACAGACACACAGACACACACACACACACCTTTTTCTAAAAATGCTTTTTTTTGGATTCAGGGGGTCTCAAAACATATATTTCCGGTGAAATCTCGACATCGAAGTTTTGGGTGGAATACAATATTTCCCCTACTTACCAGTAGAGAAAGTAAAAATGAACAACGATGTTCCATGTCACGAAAGTTTTAAGTTTTCCGAAACTCACACATAAAAAGGAATATCTCCGAAATGGTTCACCCTACAAAAAAATTTATTGAGACATAAATTGTGTATTTTAGCGTGATCTACATTGTTTGTATAGTAAGATTTGGTATATCTCTTACGGTTTACGAGTTATTCAAAATGCATCCAGAGTAAACAGGACTACATTGGCTATATCCAGAAAATTCAAGATATACATTGTATTTGTCATAAAAATACCCCAACCATATGCCATTTTGATCAAAACTATTAGAGCCATTTTGGAGAAAATTAAAATTTTTGAAAATATTCATGACGCATCGTTGAAAGACATTGAACTTAAATACCAGTAGGCTGCTGTTATTTCGTTTGAAATCTGCAATATTAAATTTTCAGATACATTCGCTTCAAGAGGTAGAGAAAATAAGCAAGAACAGAGCGAAACAGGAATAAAGAAGAAACGGTTACAGTAACACACAAAGGGCAGCCGGTCATTAGTGACGAATTTCATTTCACGTCTGATGCGGAATGCCGGGTCGGCACACAAAAGCGGCACACGTGAATTACGCTGTCGCCACATGCTGACAATCGCACTTAAGTTGCAGACTTCCATAAAATCAAACGTTACATGGCATAACCTCGAGCCCACCTCAATGGGCCCTTTGTTCTCCTCTCTGGGACCACACAAGGGCTCCTCCAAATTTATAGTCCTGGCGATTCGCTGACTCTCTCTCAAACTGCCTTAGCTTTGTTTGTTTACTCCACTCGCAGATTAATTAAACGCTTTCTGTGTAAACTACATTTCAATATACATACCTAACAAAATTGTCTAAATCTGACCTACTCTAATATTTACTTTCGCTACCTGTAAACACTCCAGGCGATTCTGATATCATTTCTAATCTAACCCAATCTAGATTATCTACAACTTCTAATGCAATCCACTTCCGTGGCTAATAACGTCTTTAATTGACAGCAATTTGTATCCCATACCGCTATTGCATAAAGCCAAACCTAACCTCACTTTTCTTGTCTTCGTGATATTTTTTCTCCACCATATGCCATTTAGTTCTCTCATAGCTGTCCTTCCTTTGTTGATGATCTGATCGATTTTGTCTTTACTATTTCTTCCTTAAAAGGTATCTCCAAGTATTCATTTGTCTACAGTTTTATATCCGCCAAGTAGTATGATTTTTTCTTTCTTTACAACGTATGGTAAGTAGAGGAAGTATTGTATTCCACCCAAAAATTCGATGTCAAAATTTCACCGGAAATATGTCTTGATGGCCCCTAAACAAAAAAAAAAAAAATCACTTTTAGAAAAAAAGTCCATGGGTGTATGTGTGTCTGTCACCCTGTGAAAAGCATAACTCAAAAACTAAAAGTCGAATAAAAATAAAAGTTGCTATTTAGGATTAAAATCTTTTAAGAATGCGACACAAAGATTTTGAAGAAAATATCCCCACCCTTTACATGGACAATTTTTTGAAAATTTTGATTTTCTTGAAAATGGCTCTAACGATTTTGATTAAAATACCATGTGTTTAAGACATTTTTATAAGAAATGAAATGTATATTTTGAATTTTCTGGCTATAGCCTATGCAGTCATGTTTAGTCTGGATGACTTTTGAATAACTCGTAAAGCGTAAGAGATACACAAAATCTTACTATACAAAAAATGTAGATCTTGCTAAAACACACAATTTATGCCCGAATAAATTTTTTTGTAGAGTGAACCATTTCGGACATATTCCTTGTTATGTGTGTGAGTTTCGGAAAAAGTTTCGAGAAATGGAACATCGTTGTTCATTTTTATATGTTAAACCTGTATAGAGAACGGACATTGAAAGCTTTAAAAGATTTGACTATCGCTCAAAGCCTACTGTATTCTAATATTCCCCTTGTACCTACAAGGAAATAAGCAATAAGATAATTTGTACAAATGTTTACCTTAACTAACACAAAGAAGATATAGCAATAAGAGTTTGTAAGAATGGTTAGTACAAGAATAGAGAAAGTCATGTGAGTGCAACTCAGATTTTTTACAATTAAGTTGGCTAATTGTTATTTTGAGTAATCGTTGCAGATAAATATTTTCGACGGAATTAATTTCAATACATTTACAAAAACGTTAATTTAACGTACTACCCATGGAGGAAAATCGTGCTGTTTATGACAAATGAAGTACGATTTCTCAATGCCTCTGTTTTATATGTAATTTTGAAGACTTTGAAAAGAAGCTGTTTCTAGAATGAATATCAGATCGTATTGAAATATGTTTTTAGTCACGCTTTACTTATACAAGCACCTGAATGTTCCCGCAGGGTATTCCAAGCAGTTGGTATTCAGTCTTTAGGGCATCTATATTTAAAGTACATTATTATTTATCTATTACGAACAGGGGATTCGAACTCGGAACCTCTTGAACGTGAGGTTGACAGTCTATCAGGTGGGCATAAAGCATTCTTGTCCTGTTCCATTCTTACATGGAGAAGACACTTTCGCAAACTTTTGGACTGTAGACAAGAAAAATGAAGCGCTTGAAGTTGCAATGTTCAGGTTGGCAGCATTGCATGAGAAAGCGCTGTTTTTGTAATTCTACACCAACATCAAAAGTCGTGTTTGCAGTTTTTTATCTCTGTCTGTGGGCGAACGCCGGTAGCTTAAACACGCAGAGTGAAAAATCCCAACAATTACGATAAATAACTGTAGCAATAATGACGAATGTCCCGACAGAGAAATAATTCGATACTCTTGAGTTACCTACGCTTCGAGCCACCGAGAATGTAATTTTTCAACTGTTTCCTCTCCACGCATTAGTTATTTCGCGGAGAGCGAGTGGACGGGACGGGAAACAAGTGACAAGCAACCCGCGGGAGGTCGGAACAAGGGCGCCGTCCGAAACAAAGGAGAAAAAGAAGAAGAAAAAAAGTTAAAGCTACGTCGACAAACCTCTGTAACATTAAATATGAAACTTTGTTACACAAGAGCTTTGTGGGGTGGGAGGTCCGTAAGAATGTTGTGTACGTTATGTTTAAAAAATTCTATGTTGTTACTTTCCCTAGATTCTACTTTTAACATGCAGAGGAAACATTACTTTCCACCTAAAATTATGATGTAGAGATTTCATTATATATACATACACGTTCTGAAGTCCTCTGTGTCCCCCAAAAAACATTTTTAGAAAATAGCTCTCCGTGTTTATGAACAAATGAACTCAAGTACGAAATCTCAAATGAATACCAAAGGTTCAATTATTGCAAAGTTACTATTAAAGATTTTCAATAAATGTCCCTACTTGAAAGTACCATTTACGTAGACAATTTTTGTCTATTTTTAGTCTATTTTTTAGTCCATTATATCTCTGTTCTGCTTGTCTATAAGTAAGTGTGTAATATGTAATTAAAATTTATTTCCAAAAATATGAAGTTGAAAGAAAAACGATTTAAACGATAGCCTGTACAAAAGAAAAGAAAAATAATTCTGATATCTTGCGCTCACATGACTTTCTCTGCTGCTCGTGTACAAACTATTCTTAAACTAAACCCCAACGCAACAACCCATGAAGAGCTAAGGTTTACCGCCGGCCGCTGCGTTTCCCACCTCTACCCACTACAGGTATCATTATTGGGGTGCAGTACTGGAGGGTGGGAAGTGGTCAGTGCCCCGAGTCCTCCCGCCAGTTATGCGGCCTTCACGATTTGGGGTCGCTACTTCATCTAGTAGCCCTTCAGGGACATAACGAGGCTGAGTGCACCCCGTGTCAGACCTAGTGGGGGATAATCTCCATGCCAGTACCGGGAATCAAACCTGGGTCCTTCGCGCCAGAGGCAGGTACGCTACCACTACGCTATGGAGGCGGTCAAAAACTATTCTTACTATCCGAAAAAAACGGGACCTCGACGCCCTATCCTGTCACCACGGAGATCGTATATTTTAGACGATAAAAAAGGAGAGAAATAGACTTCAATAAAAATTAAGAGATGCAAGCATTATGAAAGGTTTCTATAGTAATGTATACATTTGGGTAGAAGTAACGTTTGAAGACGTACTTTTTAATGGTAGAGGGAACGTGGTTGATATATCTGCAGCACACATGGCTCCAACAGACGTGTTTACATTCCTGGCGCATCTCAAGATGAAATACTCTCTTCGCAAGAAGAACAGATTAGTCCAAGGCGACCAAGGGGAAAGCTGTTATTTTAGTTTGGAAACCAAAGAAAAAGCGTTCAGCACGAGTCTTTTCAAGTTAAAGATGCTCGATGACAAACGGGTGGGTTTATTTGTCAGTTGGCAGCCATGTGTCTGTCCGAGCATCCCTTTGAAATTTTTTCTACCCGGGTGTGAACAAAGTTTGTGTTGCCGCCGACGCCGCCGCGGTTTCCCAAAGCGGACCGGATGGTCACTTGATGCCAATTTGCATTCGGATTTGCTCCAGATAGTGCTCTGGGGTTGGACGATTTCGTCATTGCTGATGGTGAAAAACCTGAGGCCTGTGCAAGTGACAAATGTGAATCGTGAACTCGGGTGGTGTCAAAATCATTCATTTTAATTTCAAACCGACAAACATGTACAAGGGAGCCTGATAAATTAGTATAGAAACACAGCAAACATTCCGTTTTTTACTTAAGTACGTCTGTAAGTGGGTCTAGAACACTAGTTCACAAACTTTGCCACCTGGCGCTGTAATTCCCACTCTTCTACCGCAGAAGAAACCAACTTATAAACATAAAGAAAGAAACTCTGATGTGTTGTATTCATAAGACTTTCACAACTCACTCTTGGACCAACTATTCCTATAATAACATATTTCAGGGTTTTACCCCCCCCCCCCCGCCTTAATCCAAAAACGCAATCTCAGAAAAAGGTCCGCCCAGGGGCGCGTGCGCGCGCGTGTGTGTGTGTCAAAGTGTCTGTGGTCAAAAACTCAAAAAGGAAAAGTCTATTAAAAACCAGAAACCAAGTTTAATGTCTTTCAAGGATGCGTCACGATTTTGATTAAAATGGCATATGTTTGAGATATTTTTATGACAAAATGAAATTATCTTGAATTTTCTGGCTATGGCCCATGTAGTCCTGTTTACTCTGGATGACTTTTGTATAACTAGTAAACCGTAAACGATAGACAAAAATCTTACAATACAAAATATGTAGATTTGGTAAAACACACAAATTTATGCCCAAACAAATTTTTTGTAGAGTAAACTATTTCGGAGATATTCCTTGTTATTTGTATGTTTTGGAAAACAAACTTTCATCAAATGGAGCATCGTTATTCATTTTTAAATATCTTAACCGTGCAAAGAGTGGAATCTCAAAGCTTCAAAAGATATGACTATCGCTCAGAATCAACTGTATTCCCATATTCCCCTTGCACCTACAAGGAAATAAACAAGATAATTTCTGAAAATGTTTACCTCAAAGAGCATAAGAGGAATAAGGTTTTGTAAGAATGGTTAGTACGAGAGTAGAGAAAGTCATGTGAGTGCAACACCTCAGATTTTTTATTAACGGCATGCGGTTAATAGTTATTGTTAATCACTGTTTCTACTACTGAATTGTGTAACTGTTTCAAAGTTTTCATTGTTGGTGTTTTTTTTAGAAACAATGAAATATCAAGGTGATCAGAGTACTACCGCGTCAGTATAATGTGATTCATGTAAAAAAGGAATAGCTAAACATTGTTAAATATTACCTTGATAAAAATAACAACATATGATATCCAATTTTAAAATAAATTTATTTTAAAAATTGCTCAGACATTTTGTTACCAGCGGTAATCACTAAGTAGTGATAGTATAAGTTCTGTTATAAGAGTTGGAATTGCTAGGGTTAAATTACAGTCGCTTTGGCTCTTTTTGCTACTCCAGATCGAGGAATGCGACCAACTATAAAACAGCATTCCCAAAAATACAACAATATCACAGATGTAAAGGTATTGTTGCTTTTCTCCCAGCTATTTGAGGCAGTATTTTGTGTAAGCGTCTGAAATTATTCTAATTGTACAAAGAGCCCCCTGAAATGATCCTGTGAGAATAGAGGCAGCATAGGCTAACTTCTTTTGTTTAAGATTCAACTATCAAGAGAAAGAATAGACACTGATCGATGGTTTAGTTACGGAAGATGTTAAATGTCTATTGTGTTTTGAAAGGAATTATGATCTATATGTGATGCTCATAAATGGAGCTGTTTTGCAAGTGATGTTAATTCGATTATTTTCTGTGAATTGAAGCAAGTGAAACATGTTATACGTTGGTTAGCTGTGCTTAGGCATGCCTTATCTGCGACGAAATCCGCCATTGTTTAGCGAGAAATTTTGTAAAATTAATCATATATAGACTGGCAGTTTCTGGGTGTACGTAAGGTGTTTTAGACATTCTCGGAAGTGATCTTAATTCATTAATAATTACATTACACCCGTACTATCTTTGATTAACAATTTAAGAACTGTTAAGCTCTACGACTGAGGTGCAAAAGTTAGGTTAAGGCTTTCATATATAAATAGCGTTACATCTGGCACACTAAAGAGGAATTCAGCATATACAAATCGTGTTACAGTGCCTTGGTGTATGTGTATGCATATGTGAAAATATGTGGAGATAGTAAATGTAGTGTTTGTGTGTGTTAATGTGTCACAAACATAATCTGGGTGACTTAATACTCCAAAGGCGAAAGAAAATAAACAAGAATGGAATGTGTGTGCTTTTTAAGAAGTCATGTATAAATTTGTTTTAAGGAAGTAATGTAAGTACTGTAATGTAAATATGATATGGAATGTGTAGATCTGCACACAGAAAAGTTAATTTAAAAAAATGTTACATTTAGCAGATTTTGGCTTCAATTCACTACACACATATTTCAGTTTTAAAACCTTCGTTAATAGTGTAATTTATACAATAGTCTACTGGCACAATTTTGCACAAAGGTATCAAGTTATACAAATTTACTGTTGTAAAGAACATGAACACGTTTTTCCACTAAAACCTTCCAATTATTTGAGTTACCTGAGATTGCGAGTTTACGGCGCATGCGTACTGGAAAGGTACGACGTAAGTCACATTTCACTTCAGTAACTTCGACTCCCTTTAACTCATCTTTCACTAAATCATTGCCAGAGGCACTGGTGGTAAAATAACTTCGAAGTGCTGACGTCACAAGCAATTTTCGAATGCTTATAGTCTTCTGAAATAGGAAGTTTATTTTTTTTTTTTCCAACTTTTGGCCATGCAAAGGGAACAGAATTTCAAAGCCATCAAATAGCGACTATCGCTCAAAGCAATTGTATTCTCATCTTCCTCTTACACTTACAACGAAATTAGCAATTAGTGAGAGCAATATATTAGACGTTTCTAAATAATGACGTAGATATAATAAGAGGTAGAGAATCTGAAGATAAATATTCTAAAACATTGAATATTACACTATCGTGGCTTGACGGCAGTGTGTGTGTGTGTGTGTGTGTGTGTGTGTGTGTGTGTGTGTGTGTGCGTGCGTACGTGTGTGTGTGTGTTTACAGAGAGATTGGCGGATAACCAGAACAAATATTATCACCAGCAATCTCATCTTAACAGACGGCAGTAAAAGATGACACAGATAGTTTTTATTTCCCCGCTTCAAAGTGCTTGCCGCGTGATACATTGCGCCGCGAGTGTTTGTGTTTATTTTAGTTGTGACTGCAGATGACTTCTCTGTCCTGCACCAAGAGTGATGAGCCGACCAGCTTTCGCAGTTAACAAACTGTTAACTTACCTCTTAATCCTTCACATTGCACAATATTAAACGTATAATTTTATTTTAAATAGTATTATTAAGTTACTAAGAAACACTTAAAAATATACTAATTTAGTAAGAAACGGTAACTATAAAACACGAGAAAGGGGCGAGGCGAGAGGATCCTGTGACGATTTATTTTAATAGCTGCCTGAAAATTATCTATACATATACCGGGTGGAAGGGAAGTCATTACATTAATTTAAACCAGTGGTAGATCTCAGTTTTGACGAAAACATCCTGGTAACACTGCAAATTGTGTGGATGTCACATTCCCTAGTCCAGTACATAAACAAACACCGTAACGGTGCGTCTTGAGAACATAAACACATACTTTGCCTTGTCCTTCCGTGTTTACTGTGCGAGTGTAGGCCAATCACAAACATTTGGTCCCAAAACATTATACAAAAGCGAAAGCGTCCAACATATTTACATCCACAAACCAGGTCAATTCCCTGACCAACCTCAACGCAACGTTGTCAACTTTCACGTCTGAAAGAGCAGCTCGAAGTATTCTTTCACGTCTTACAACTAACAGTTATCTTCGTACATTTTGTGGAATTACGTATTCAATTTGCATAATGCAGTATAATATTGCAGGGATACATTTAAACCCTCAAATTTGACTTAAGACGGTCAATCACATATTAGATTTATAAATTTAATAACACCTTTGACGGAGTTAAGAGACAAACTATGGCGAGTGCTATTAAGGGACCCTGGGAATTATATGAATTTTCTATATTTTAATAGGTATTAAATCAATCCTTTGCACACTTACGTTATAAAGTAAAACAGAAAGTTTCAGTACAATCTGTTTTATGGTTTTGTCAAATCTAATTGTCCAAAAAAAAAAAAAAAAAAAAAGACCATCAAACCAAGAAGAAATAATAATTACTTTTAATCAAAGACTGAAATTGACGTCACATAAGTGGAGCAAATACTGGAGAATTCTGGGAATAGAACACAAAATTTAATGTGCATGGAGTAAGTAAATAGTGTATAAAAAGATGTAAAGTCGAGAAAAAACAATTTTTCTACAAATTTACATCATGATCACGAGTCGGGGCTCCTCTTGGGCCGTGGGTCTGGGTGGCTCAGTTGGTTAGACGCTGGCCTACTGATCCCAAGGTAGCGGGTTCAAACCCGACCCAGGCCGATGGTTTTTAAGTGTGCTTAAAAACGACAGCTCCATGTCAGTAGATTTACTGGCATGTAAAAGAACTCCTGCGGGACAAAATTCCGGCAAACCGGCGACGCTGATGTGATCCTGGCAATTGACAGCGTCGTTAAACAACAAAATCATTTTTTTCATCCTCTTGGGCCTAAAACTACCGTATTGCATACGTCACACCTTCACTCTTTTGTCCAGTAGTCTTTTGTCCATAGCTTAACCACTTCTATCCGCTGAATTTCGTTACCTTTGAGCCCTGTTTGACGCATATTTTGTTCAAATACTGTCGAAAATTTAAGCAGAAGAGTGGATATTTTTTATTGTTAAATTTCTAAGTCAATTCCTCCCTTCACTTATATAACAATTAATAGAACTACATATACTAGCTGGTATTTAGGTAAATACTCTTGGTAAACAAGGCTCTTTCGGAGCGATTACAGAAACAAAGTCAAAAGTACAACTCTTCAGCTGTCTACAAGGTAAAGTTCAATGAATACATTAAGAGTGACACTGCGCGCAAAGAACGCATATGTCCGAATATAAACGGAATTCGTTCTCAAAGGAAAATCGACATGTGTTGGTAAGAAGATGATGGACAAATGTGAGACAAATGACACACAGATGAGACACGGCTTGTTAGCGACCAACGACGCATGGCGTCGCGATGCCTTTCTGTTGGCAGCGCCGGCTGGTTAGCATCGCTGACAAGCGGTGTCAGCTGAGCATTTCCCGCTTCCTGCCAAACCAGGCACAATAATTAGAGGTAAACGTGAAGGTACTGGCAATTAACTCCCAAAATTATAAAACAAAGTTTCAACCACAGCATCGGATTCAGAAAGCAACGGTCTCCGCTTTATGAAATTCTAGCAGCCAAATTAAGTGAGAGAAAATGTTTATTTTTAATATTCAGAAATAATGAATAGCACTATCACTTTCTCTACTGGTAAGTAGGGGAAGTATTGTAATCCACCTAAAAATTCGATGTTGAGATTTCACCGGAAATACATGTTTTGAGGCCCCCTGAATCCAAAAAAAAGCATTTTTAGAAAAAGGTCCGTGTGTGTGTGTGTCTGTGTCAGTCTGTCAGACTGTGGACAGCATAACTCAAAAACGAAAAGTCGGTTAAAAACCAAAGTTGGTATTTAAGTTTAATGTCCTTCAAGGATGTGACACGAAGATTTTGAAGAAAATAGCCCCACCCCAAACTACCCTTTACATGGAAAATTTTTCGAAAATTTTGATTTTCTTGAAAATGGCTCTAACGATTTTTATTAAAATGTCATATGTTTGAGATATTTTTATGACAAATGAAATGTATATCTTGAATTTTCTGGCTATAGCCGCTGTAGTCGTATTTACTCTGGACGACTTTTGCATAACTGGTAAACCATTAGAGATAGACCAAATCATACTGAACAAAAAATGTAGATCTTGCTAAAATACACAATTTATGTGTCAATAAATTTTCTTGTAGGGTGAACCATTTCGGAGATATTCCTTGTTATGTGTGTGTGTTTCGGAAAACTTAGAACTTTCGTGAAATGGGTCATCGTTGTTCATTTTTTTTTATATGTTACGTGTGCAAAGAGAACGGAATCTCAAAGCTTTAGAAGATTTGACTATCACACAAAGCCTACTGTATTCCAATATTCCCCTTGCACCTACAAGGAAATAAGCAATAAGATAATTTGTACAAATGTTTATTTAACTAACACGAAGAAGATATAGGAATAAGAATTTGTAAGAATGGTTAGTACAAAAGTAGAGAAAGTCATGCGAGTGTAACACATCAGATTTTTTTAGGTAATGTTGCCGAATACAGGCTTCTTGAAGTGCAATGTCGCTAAACCATACCAACTTAACATGAAGAAATACACTACTGGAGAAAGAGATTGGCAACCATGAATCAGAGAGGAACGGAAGGGCGATTTAAAACTGAATCAATGGAACAGAAGCGCGTACTAAATAATGGAATAATGTAAATAAAGGAGACGTGTTACGAAGTGAATATTTCCTTTTTCCTCGTTTTCCGAGTTATTTCTAATAAAATCCTATCTTTGTAAGTAACAATAAGCAATAATGGTTACAGAATATTTCTTATATGTTGTGTTCTTTTATGGCAGTTTTCAGTAGCTGTTGAATGCAGGGGTAAAGTGTTTCAGAAACGAATATCTAAATCAGAAGGGTGGATATTTGAGGCAGTTGGGTTAAGCAGGCTGTGCCGCCGTTTGGATCTGACTGAAATATGGACACGCACGTACCAAAAGTCGAACTACCTCCTCCCCCTTGGAGCTCCTTGAGTGCCGCATGCAAATTGAGTTGGTAGTCGAAGTTAGGCAGCACTAATAGTCTTAATCTTCAACACTCCTTGTGTAGGATAATTAGCTACAGGCGGTGTAACCTTGTAGAACAAAGCTTCCCACCGAGAGCGTGGTGTGAGAGGGTTGGCTATATAGCACTGGGGTGGTGGTGGTGCTACTGCTGCTTGTAGCGTGGCTTCTTGGACACTACCCCCGTCCCCAAACTCCACTATTACCTACAGCAAAAACTCTTATACGTCACACTACATGTAGATCTTGCTCAAACACACAATTTATGCCCAGATAAATTTTTTGTAGAGTGAACCATTTCGGAGATATTTCTTGTGATTTGTGTCTGATTCGGAAAACTTGCGGATAAAGAGTAGCATGTTTTCAGGTTGGTTAGTACCTTCAATACATTCCGAAAAACAAAACATTTTATAAAAAAATTAAAAATCTGAAGCAGATTCTAGTTCTCTTAATCATTTCGTTATTTACGTATAGGTCTCCATGTATTTTTACTTTCTCTACTGGTAAGTAGGGGAAGTATTGTATTCCACCCAAAAATTTGATGTGGAGATTTCACCGGAAATATATGTTTTGAGGTCCTCTGAATCAAAAAAAAGCATTTTTAGAAAAAGGTCCGTGTGTGTGTCTGTGTGTGTCAGTCTGTCAGTTTGTGGACAGCATAACTCAAAAACGAACAGTTGGTTAAAAACCAAAGCTCGTATTTAAGTTTAATGTCTTTCAAGGATGCGACACTAAGGTTTTGAACAAAATAGTCCCACCCTAAACTACTCTTTACATGGAAAATTTTTCGAAAATTTTGATTTTCTTGAAAATGGCTCTAACGATTTTGTTTAAAATGTCATACGTTTGAGATATTTTTATGACAAATGAAATGTATATCCTGAATTTTCTGGCTATAGCTCCAGCAGTCGTATTTACTCTGGACGACTTTTGCATAACTGGTAAACCGTTACAGATAGATCAAATCATAATGTACAAAAAATGTAGATCTTGCTAAAATACACAATTTATGTCGCAATAAATTTTCTTGTAGGGTGAACCATTTCGGAGATATTCCTTGTTATGTGTGTGAGTTTCGGAAAACTTGGAACTTTCGTGAAATGGATCATCGTTGTTCATTTTTTATACGTTAAATGTGCAAACACAACAGAATCTCAAAGCTTTAAGAGAGTTGACTACTGTATTCTAACATTCCCCTTGCACCTACAAGGAAATAAGCAATACGATAATTTTTACAAATGTTTATCTTAATTAACACGAAGAAGATATATATGAATAAGAGTTTGTAAGAATGGTTAGTACAAGAGTAGAGAAAGTCATGTGAGTGCAACACATCAAATTTTTTTGCGTTCCTTTCCACTGCCGCCGAAAGATGTTCTGACACAATTGCAACAAGCACAGATCGAGAATGTGTAACTCGTTTAGAGTAACGTTTAACCTATAACATTGTGTTGTTCACTTTGGTCTTCAAATCATCTGCTCTGATTTGTTCATCCACTAAGAGTTCATTTTGAACAATCACAGAATGCACAATAATTTATTTCGTCTGTTCTTTAGTTTGAGGCCTTTTCCTATGTTTCGGTTTACTTCTCTAAGAATACCGTCTATATAAATATTAAAAAGTAGAGGGACTAATTACACTCCTGTCTAAGACTATTATTAATAATAATTTCTTTTGAAAATCTTTCATTTCTTAATTTTATGTACCCGAACTGTAAATGCTGGACGATGATCTCAATAATTTGGGATTGCAGAAGAATTGTTAATTGAAGATTTGGACCAATAATTGTGTTTATAACTTTGGTTGAAAAAAGCAAAGAAAAACAAAGACATCAATACCGTCTCCTTGTATGTGTCTGTCTGTTGACATAATGTGAAACAACCGAGGTCTCCAAAAATGACAGCAGTTTTTCCCCCAAAAGTAGAGATTTTGGGTTCACACAATGGTGAAGGATTCCCAAGATCTTCTCTCTCACATTAATCTGGCTGGTGGGACAGGTAAAGGGAGGTTTGAGGTCACTGGCCGGCGCCTTCATGAACACTGACCATCCATCATGATGACGATGATGATGTCACTCAGCGGGAACAAAAGAGGACAGCCTTGTAGCACTCCATGTTGCCTCCTCACTGGTAACGAGAACACTGTTTCATGACATACACCTGTGGAATACAATTGAGGAAATGTATCCTGTACTTTTGACGAGGATTCAACAACACAACCGAAGCACCACAGAGATTGCTCTTCCAGAAGTTCCCTTTGAGAATCAGATACTTGGATGTGCATGTGATAAATCCTGGAAGATGGATATGATAACACATTTTTAATCGCTCAATCTGTACAAAACATTCATAAAAATCTGACGTGTTGCACTCACAATACTTTCTCTACTCTTGTACTAACCCTTCTTACACTTATCCCTCTGTCTTCTTCATGTGAATACAAATATTTGCAGAAATTATCTCATTGTTAACTTACTTGTGGGTGTAAGAGGAATATGGGAAGACAGTAGGCTTTGAGCGATAGTCAAGTCTTTTAAAGCTATGAAACTGCATCCTCTTTGCATGGCCATGAGCTAAAGTGAATAACGACCTCCCATTGGAGAAAAATTCAAGTGTTGCAAAACTCACAACTGGCAACTGAGAAAAGTGAAACTCAAGAGTTACCGTATTTCAATCTTCTCTTCATGCACCGGCCCAAATGACCTCGTTGTCGACGGTCCCTTAAACCCCACGCACTCCCTTCTCTTCCGATTACAACAGAAGATCAGTTCATAACCTCGAATAAATTTCATGTTATTTTTAACATCAACAAATAATCTTTTTTCTGAAAAAAATACATTAATTATTAAAATAACTATTAAAACACGGTTGAAATGGAGTGCTATTTTTATTGTTAATCGATTGTAAGTGTAATAAATTATTTTTAAGCAATTTACTTGATTTGTACAGTTGAAGGCACTCTAAACAAATGTTACCTAGTGATAACTTGTACTGTGACGCCGGGCGCGGCGAAATACAAAGGACTGTTGTGGCTAAAGTACTTCATACCACATATCAGGCCGGTGAGCGAAAGGCGCCCTAGTTTAGAAAGCCTCGCGTAACTGTTTGTGTGCACCTGGCTAACAACAATCGCTCTTATGGAAGCTATTCTTGCCAATGCTTATTTCGATGTACATTTTAATCGACACCAGCATTTTCAGAGTTTCTGTTAGTGTTCAGTTTCTTTTAGGAGCAAACGCAGTAGGCTTAAGTGATACTGAAACGTATTAAGAGCTGGTTGTTATGCTGTGCTTTTGAAATCCTTTTCTCTTTGTAAGGCCAAGAGATAAAAAAAACGAATTGGTTATTTCCATTCGTCACGATAGCTGTCTGCACCTCCGACTGGAGTGGGCTAGAGCCACTCACTACACAAGGTTCTCATAAGAGAGAAGGTTGGACATCCATCTAGTCCAATATTTGCTGTCCACTTAATCCAGTGCTTGAAATTTCCTTTCTTTTTACTGCTACGTCGTTGTTTATGTGAAGCTTTGAGAAAACGAATTGGCAGCAGAAAGAAAGAGAATATCAAGCACTCACAGGTTTCACATTCACCAGTGACCAGGTTCTCCTGTACGGGATGTCGTGTTTGCACAGCACCTAGCCGCTAATGCGACTTTATCTGTGCGGTATTGGAGGTTGTCTTTGTGTTGTCATGCTTTTGTGTCCTTGGCAATGGATTCTTTCTCTATGCCTAGTTTAGGATACAGAAAGGGGGGCAGGAATAGGTGTTGGGGTAGTGATGTATTAGAAGATGGGAGTGGCATTACCCTTATCCAAGGGCGTCCTTGGGTAGGCGGTAACTTTTCCTTCTTCGAGGTGCTGTGTGGTCGTATTGACCTAATGCCCGTACCAGCTGATTGGTGTGGGAGTGCATAGTTCGGGATCGCTCCCTTACCAAGTCCATGATGTAAGGAAGTCCTGATTGATTGTGGAGGATGTAAGATGGGCATCTACGTCCGGTATTGAATATCATTCTTAGCGCCCTGTTCTGCACTGTCTGCAGTTTGCGCAAGTTAGATGGTGCTGCCGATCCCCAGGCTTCGCAGCCGTATAGGATCAATGGCGGAATGATTGCCCGATAAATCCTTAATTTTAGGTGGTTGGGCATGGTAGATCTGAGGATAGAGTAGAGCTGTCTGAGCGCAGCGTGACCAAGTTTGGCCTTTGCGCGGACGTGTTGGGCGTATGTTAGCCCGCGATCGAGGAGAACGCCTAAATATTTGGCGGAGGTTACCCATGGGATATTTCCCCGCCTAAGCCGAAGAGACCGTTCCGGCCGCCAATGGCGAACCTTACCAAGAAGGAGAGCGGAGCTTTTCCCTGGACTAATAGCCATTCTCCACTTCTCACTCCAACGGCCGACGGCGTCGAGTTGTCGTTGAAGGGGAGGGAGGCAATATCTCACATTTTTATTTTGTGCCATGATGAGGACGTCGTCCGCATACTGGCATGTCACAGTATGTTGTTCCGTGGGGAAATCGGACATGTAAGCTGCGAAGAGTAGCGGGGAGAGTACACTGCCCTCTGGGACTCCTGCCGCTATTTCTCTTATTGTAGAGAGTTTTCCTTCCACTTTCACTCTGAAAATGCGGTCCTGAAGGAAACTGCTGATAATAGTGAGATATGCAGGAGGGATATTTGCCTGCTTTAGTTTGTACAGTAGGCCTTGGTGCCAAGTTGTGGCGAAAGCCTTCTTCACGTCCAGCAGCACCGCTATGGTCTTGATGTTTCCCTGGAAACCCAGGGATACCATCTCGGCCACACGCAGCAACTGCATGGTCGTGTCGGTCTGGGTGGCTCAGTTGGTTAGACGCTGGCCTACGGATCCCAAGGTCGCGGGTTCAAACCCGGCCCAGGCCGATGGTTTTTAAGTGTGCTTAAAAACGACAGCTCCGTGTCAGTAGATTTACTGGCATGTAAAAGAGCTCCTGCGGGACAAAATTCCGGCACACCGGCGACGCTGATGTGATCCTGGCAATTGACAGCGTCGTTAAACAACAAAATAATTTAATTTTTGCATGGTCGTGGAATGACCCCGACGAAAACCAAACTGGTGATCCGGTAGGAGTTGCCTCTCCTCAAAAAGAGGTATTAGGTGGGTAAGGAGCAACCGCTCAAAAACTTTTGAGACGATTCGGAGAATGCTGATGGAGCGGTAGTTGTTAGGAAAGACTGGGTTCTTGCTCGGTTTCAATATACACACCACCCTCGCCTCCTTCCAGAAAACCGGAAAGTGACGAAGACGGAGGCATGCATTGAAGATCCGGGTCAAGCGGACCACAGCCTTTTTGGGTAGATGCTGGAGCATGAGCTCCCTGACGCCGTCATGTCCAGGGATTGTAGGGTTTCAGACTTTGGATTTCGGAAATCACCGCTTTCGGTGTGATTATGGGAAGTTGGATCACCTCGTGTAGCCGCCGCGGTTCCTCATAGAGGTAATCCACGGCTGCATCCACGAGTTCAGTAAAGTCTTCGTCTTGCGGGTCCTCCCGGGATTCGAACTGTACCTCAAGGTGGTCCACGAACACAGTGGCTTTCTCGTCTGGCTCAAAAGCGAGTCGCCCACGAGTGCCGTGCAAGGGATGCTGGTATTGGGTCTTGTCCTTCCTCAAGGCCCTAATAATCCGCCAGGGTTTCTTTTCTTGAAGGTTTACAGTTTGTAATGTGTTTTCCCAGGCTGATGTTCTATGCGCACGGAGCAGTCGCCTTACCAGGGATTTGAACCTCTGGTAAACTGCTCCTATCCTGGGATGGCGGAAACGCTGCCATAGCTTCCGAACAGTTGCTTTGGCTTTTATCAACTGTCGGAGTTCTATAGATAAGGTTCGAGGATCTGGGGTGTTGGTGGGAATGCGGTGAGTATGTGCGCGTACCGCATTTAGGATCTGGTGGGAAAAGTCCGACGCTGCCTCTTCCAACGCCTCGATATCATCGATGCGAGGTCGAGGGTCGACGGAACGGTTAAGTCTAGGACTGCTGCATCCCAGTTGGTCTCAAATTTCCAGTCTGAGTTTAACAGAGCTGGCATGGCTACTGTGGAATCTACCACGACAGGGTCGTGGTCAGAGTCCAGCTCATTTACTGCCGAGAGGTCGAAGTGTAATGTCATGTTCTTGGTGATCATGATGTCTAAGACGTCAGGCCTGCCGTGGGCCGGATGGAATGTAGGGCCTCTTGGCCCATGCGCGACAAGGTTTGGGTCTCCGCTGATGAGGCGAGAGAGCCCGCGCCCCCTCTGGTTGCTAGTGCGACTGTACCAGAGCCCATGCTTCGCATTGAGATCTCCAGCGATGCAGACTACTGGGTGTAGGTTGAGGAGAGTGGTGTAATCTGCTTCATAGAAGCGATGATCTGGAGGGTCATAAGCCGCAATCAACAATGTGTCCACATCACCAATGGCAAGCCTAATGGCAGTAGCCTCCACATGTTGAAGGGCAGGAAGAGGAAAAGGTGTATGCTTTTGATGAAGATAGCTGTACCACGGCCCTGTCGGCCGACCCGATCAGACCGATGGGCGACATAACTAGGCAGCGAGAAATTTATACCAGCATGCAGGTGTGTTTCGATCACCAAGAGGATGTCGATCCCGTAGGATTGTACAAATTCCAGAATGCCAGGACGTTGTTCCCTTGCGCCGTTGGCATTCCAGAAAGCGGCGCGTAATGGTCTACGCACAACACGGTAGGCCATTACTGGGAGGATCTAGGAAACATGTTTGCAGCAGGATCTGGTGTTTTTGTAGGACGTCAACATTGGCGTCCGTTATGGTCTGCATACACCTCCTCAGAATGGGAAGTGTCCGTTTAATCATATGCCCGAACCAATTGGACAGGGTTCTAAATTCCTCAAGGTCTGCCGAGGATATATCACTTCCGAGTGGCGCCAATGGGGCCAACGGAGTAGTGCGGGCCGGGATCTCGGTAGTAATGGTGACTGCATCAGACACATCACAAATATACTGGTATCTAAATTATGGTTAGAATCACCTGTACCTGACCACGGACATATCTCCTTTGAAATAGTTACAAGAACCATTTCTTCTTGATTTACAAAACTGTATTTCCTTAGGCATAGCCATTTTGAAATTTTGTACATTTATATGTAGATATTATAAATTTAAGTGCCAAGACCGCATAATTTAGAGTGCTAAGAGATAGGGCAGTGCTGATTTAAACACTACCGCCATCCTTGAACGGCACAACAAAACTATGTGCCAAATACAGCTAGCAGATGTCAGACAGTGTTTAAAGAAAGTTATTAAGTTATACATATTAATAAAAACGACGTCGAAGGTTAAGAATCAGGGGATAATATCTGTAGCCCGCATTCAGGAGGCCCCGGATCGTATTCCGTGTCCTTGACACATTTGGAAGCACCTTTCGTTGGACTAGGTAAGGGAATATGCCTTTCGATCTCATGATAAATAGTTCGGGTAATTATGGCTCGAATCCACAGGGCTCTAAAAAGAAGAAAATAGGCTTTGAATTAAACCAAGTCTATAAATATATTACATTACACAATTTATATGATATAAAATCTTCTCGGTATATTTATATAGGTACTAAAAATGTATTGTTTATTTTATTCGTATTCTTCTGAGCAAACCCTTTCATTTGATACCAATATCATGGGAGCGTATAAAAAGTAACTAGACCGCCGGAGTCGACGTTCCGCCATATTGGATTTAGAGTGATGTCACACACACCTAATCATGCATTGTCATCTACACTAGACGCAAGTGCAACATTTCAGCTCAATCAGTTGAGGATAACTGCTTTTAAATTCAGTTGCAAGATTTGCAAACATTGCAAATTAAATAAAAGCTTGTGAAATGGCATACGGCTATGATTGTGCAATATCTTAGACATTGCTGAACGTAAAATACGCGGCTAATGAAAACATACATTGCTTTGTTATCTTGTGAACTGAGCGCTAGCCCGTTCTTGCTCGACTTGGGTTCAGCTGAAGGGCGCAATAAGATGTTTCCTCTCCCTCTGGAGACATCGGTGCAGAAATTTAGGAAAGTAATTACAAGAAGATGGTATTATTGCAGAATAGGCTCCTAAATGCGCTCGCAGGGAAGTGCGGTTTGTGCTGCTAAAACGGTACACCCGCTGTGTGTCGAGAGTTGACTATCTACAAGGCGCACCTCACTTCTCCACCATTACATTTACTTGCAATTATTTCATGCTTTATTACTTTCTCTGCTATATATACTAACTAGGGCAAGTATTGTATTCGACTCAATTTCAATGTAGAAATTTCACTGGAAATATATGTTTTGAGAACCACTGAATTCAAAAACATCAGCTTTATAAACAAGGTATGTGTGTGTGTGTGCGCGTGCGTGTGTGTGTAGACCAATTAAGCGATAGTCAAATATTTTAAGAGCTGGTCGCTAAGTGGTGGCTTTTGATATTCCATTCTCTTTGCTTGTACAGGATAAAAAAAAAAAAAAAAAAAAAAAAAAAAAAAAGTAACGATTTCCCATTTAGAAAAAAATCGGATGTGTTGCACTCACATGACTTTCTCTACTCTTGTACTAACCATTCTTACAAACTCTTATTCCTCTATCTCTTTCGTGTTAGTTGAGATAAACATTTGTACAAATTATCTTATTGTTTATTTCCTTGTAGGTGCAAGGGGAATATTAGAATACAGTAGTCTTTGTGCGATAGTCAAGTCTTTTAAAGCTTTGAGATCCCGTTCTCTTTGCACGCTTAACGTAGGTATAAAAAGATGAACAACTACTTATGTTCCATTTCACGAAAGATTTAAGTGTTCCGAAACTGACACAAATAACAAGGAATATCTCCAAAATGGTTCACTCTAAAAAGAAATTATTCTGACATAAATTGTGTGTTTTAGCGAGAACTACAATTTTTGTACAGGAAGATTTTGTCTATCTCTTACGGTTTACCAGTTATTCGAAAGTAATCTACACGAAACAGGACTACATAGGCTATAGTCAGAAAATTCAAAATATACATTTCATTTGTCAAACAAATATCTCAAACACATGGCATATTAACCAAAATCGTTAAAGCCATTTTCAAGAAAATAAACATTTTCGAAAAATGTTCCATTTATGGGGTAGTTTGGGGTGGGAATATTTTATTTAAAATATTCGTGTCATATCCTTGAAAGACATTAAACTTAAATTCCTCCACTCTAGACTACCCTTCACATGGAATTTTTCTCAAACAGATTTTCTTGAAAATGGCTAAGGATTTTCATTAAAATGACATGTTTGAAATATTGTTATGGAAAATGAAATGTATATCTTTAATTGTCTGGCTATAACCCATGTAGTTCTGTTATGTCCAAATAAATTTTTTGTGGAGTGATTCATTTTGGATATTCTTTGTTATTTGTGTGAGTTCTGGAGAACTTACACTTCTGTCAAATGGAATATCGTTATTCAGTTTTTTGTATGTGAAACGTGCATAGAGAAGGGATTTTGAAAGCTTTAAAATATTTGACTATCACTCAAAGCCTACTGTATTCCTATATTCCCCTTGCACCTACAAGGAAATAAGCAATAAGATAATTTGTACAAATGTTTATCTCAACTAACACGAAGAAGATACAGGAATAAGAATTGGTAAGAAAGGTTAGTACGAGAGTAGAGAAAGTCATGTGAGTGCAACACATCAGATATTTTTATATTGTATTTAGCTGGTAATCGGGGGAAATGTTAGAGATTGTCGTTGGCATGAGAGATAATCTGTGATTGGCTCTCTATTGAGAACGTGTGCTACCATATACCATTATGTAGGAGTACACCTGCTGGCTAGGTGCTCACTCTCACTGTTTTTGTTTCTGTTTCGTGATCCTGTCGCCGGATGAGGGAGGCGCCAGGGTCGGCGATCGCACCGAGTGATAGTGTCAGAAAGGCGCGTTGCCGTCAGAAACAAGGGAATGAGAACTAGTCTTACCGGGCCCTCCTTCATTCTTTTTCTCTCTTTTGCATTTAATGGTGACCAAAAGCGGGACAAGTATCCCAAAGAGGAGGTTTATCTACATCGCTCTCTATCTTATCTCCTTTTCTTCTTTTTCTTTTTTGGATTATTTCACCTGAATGTGTGGGACCATGCGAGCATTGGTTTTCGGAAGACCGTAGATATTAGCCGCGCTTTCTTCTTCTTTTTGTACCTGATTTGTGCTTCTTCTAACCTCAATATAACATACAGAAAAGCTTCGTGTAATATCTTAGCTATAAGCCAATAAATCTGTGAAAAGAAAAATAAACAAAGAATTTGGCTTTCTCTGTTACATATACATGTATTGCATTGCTGCTAAAAATTCGATACTGAAATTTCACTGGATTTTTTGAGATATTCGAGATGTGATTTACGCAAATAGCATTGGTTTTTCTGAACTTCAACTTTTTTCATGTTAATTTGTTGAGCTGATTTGTTTACGATTTTCGAGGCAATCACTCTATACCGGCTCCAATTTTATCTAGTTTATTTGATGCTAAAACTGATCTAACATGTTTGTCACGAAGTTTCAATTTTATTATCGATTGAAAAAACACCACAGGGGGGATACGAAGTACTACAATACACAATGTGTGGTAACGAAGTGCTCTGTTTAATATATTTTTTCTTCCTAGCGTTAGCCGTTTCCCAGTAATTCATGTTTGCTCTAACCCATGGATTTTTCATGGTCTCCCAGGGTCGGTAAGCGAATGTTGCGTGATTCCTCTTCCACTAGGAATTTCCTTGCCCTTCATCATTTCCTTTCCTGTTTTAAGGTTGCAGGACCAGGTGACGCTGTTCGGCGGGTTGCGTGGGAGCTTTTGAGGTGCGTTTGGTAGCAGTTTCCTATCGTTCAGTGACTGCCCACAAAGGGGTGGACCCCCAAATTAAGGGCCCCCTCCCTTCGTCCATATATTCACCTCTTACTGTGTCTCAGTATCATCGTGCTACTTTTGACCCTCTCGTCTTGTTTTGCCACTCTTGCAGATAACTCAACATTCATTTTCTTTTAGCCGATTCGCTTTATCCTGCCCTCCCATACTACACAAAACACAGTGATCGCTAAAACGTACAATTCATATCTAATACATTTTTTGTAGCATTAGCCATTTCCGCAGTAATCGGGAAGTTTTACCCAGTGATTAAACGGACCGAATGACGCGCACTGGTGTTGGAACCAAACCGAACCTCCGAATATGTTACTCCAGTGGCCAAGCAAAAGCAGGTCCAAGGAAAATGCAGTCGGCATTTTTGTGCCTCGTTTAATGGGCCGGAAACAAAAGCGAGTGACGTCTACAGGGTCCTTAATTGCGTCACTTACTTTTTTTCTTTCTTTTACCACTCCCTTTTTCCATTCTTTGAAGAGAAGTTTACAACGTGAGCTGAATTTTAGATATTCTAATGTTTCCCACCTGTATCGCAACAAGAGTTCAGAAACAAATATAGGTTAGGCGATTTGCACGCACTCTGCTGTTATACAGATGCACCTACAGGTGTATGAGACATGCTAGGCTCAAGTAATTGTAATGGTAAATGTAATTGTAACATAATTGTATATAATTTACAAATTTCTTAAACCAAATCAATGCTTCATATGAATGCCCGAAGGTTTGTTGCCTAGAATTCAGAGGAAATACCCTTTTTGAGGTCCCCTAAATCTAAAAAAGGGGTCTGCGCACGCGCGTGCGTGTGTGGTGAGTGTCTGAACAGCAGATCAAACCAAAAGTCGATCAAATATCAAACATGGTTTTTAAGTTGAGTATCTTCAAAAGATACCACACAAAGGTTTCAAACTACCCTTTTTATTTTTCAAGTCATTTTGATTTTGATTAAAATACCATGTGTTTAATATATTTTTATGACAAAAGAAATGTAAGTATATCTTGAATTTTCTGGGTATGTCCTAAAAGTCATCCTAACCTTTGCGTAACTGGTAAACCACGAAAGATAGACAACATTTTTCTTAAAAAATGTAGATCTCATTAAAGCACACAATGTATGTCCTATACATGTTTTGCGCAGTAAGACGTTTCCGAGATATTCCTTATTATTTGTTTGATTTTCCAAGATTTACACATTTCTCGATTTGGAGGTCGTTATTTATTTTTTACCTCTTGATCATAGAAAGAGATTGGAATTTGAAAGCCATCAAACAGCGAACGACGATTAAAATATATGTCTCTTAAACTTTGCTGTATTGCCAAATTCCTCTCTAAGCTACAAACGAATTTGTTTTTGAGTTATGATACTATATGACGCGCACGCACGCACGCACGCACGCACGCAGTAGTAGAGAAAGTAACCTTAAGCAATTCAACAAAGTTGTGCTCTGATTTTCTAGCATGGCCATTAGTTTACGTTTGAGAGGAGAGAATTTGGAGATGGGTAATTATGTCACAAGTGGAACTTGAGATGTAAAGAAAGTGATGACGCGCAATGAGTGACTGAGAAGTCGGTGACACTTTTACAAAGGAAAGCAGCGAACCTTTTTACCTGGGCAGATCACCCTCCTCTGTTCCACTAGATACCTACTCGCCTTCAGTCAAAGTGACATGATTTTTGAGAAATCCCTTCCAATTATACTTCGCTTCGTTTGTTTCCTCCCTACAAAAGAAGAAACATCTTAAAGCATCAAATTTCACCTGCAGAAACACGGCGCAGCATTGAAATAGGCAAGAAAAACAGACACTGCAAATTTTCTACACTGGCAAAGAATACGTCCTTTCAGTAAATCTTAGATAGATATAACATATATTTAATAAAATATTCCAATACTTATTAGTTGCAAAAAACAGCTAACACTTTCCCACTTAACCTTTGGAAGTGACTCAGATGTGAAGTACGTTGACCACGTTGCGTTGAGGTTGGTTAGAGAATTGATCTGGCTTGTGGATATAAACAGGTCGGGCACTTTTGCTGAGATCCACCACTGGTTTAAGTTAATGTAATGAGTTCCCTTCCAGCCGGTATATATTTCATAGTACCTCGGCATTTTTCGCCTCTGTTTTTGTGAAATCCTGTTTTTTGTGGGAGAAGATACTTATTTAGATAAACTGAAAGTCAAAACGTTAACTAAATAACAATTTTAGTCGCAATTGTGAAGAGTCATTTCCGAGATACAGATATTTAATAAACACCATCATTTCAGCTGTAAAACGTCTTGAACGCAGACTTCCCCCATAGATATCCACCCAGTTTGACGTTTTCGTCCAGCATTTGTTCTATTATGGAGTTCAGTTCTTTGCTGCTGCGATTGACTCCAGGACGTTAACACATTCGCCTAGGTCCTTTATCTTTCCGTCCAGTTCTTTCATGGCTTCCTTTACTCTGGCCAGTCGCTCGTTAGTATTCTCCAATAGATCTATCTTCATATTACACATTCCCGTCTTCTTCTTTTCTGTTTCGGAGTTTACATTTTAAGTTTGCCTTCCATCTTTGTTTTCATTTTGTCCATCTTTGTTCCTATATTTTCTATTCCGTAGTTTACATTTTTCCAATTCGGTTTTCATATTTGTTTCCTCTGCCGCATTCCAGAACTCATTTCATTTCCCATTATGTCCATCTTGGTTAACATTTATTTCATCAACTGTTCCATATCGTGCTTTTCGGCGCACTCCTTACATCAATTGTGATTACTTTAGTTTTTTAGCTATTTCTTTATTTTTTATTAAAGCACCGGAGCAACACTAAGCAAAAGGACTGTGGAACAATAACAAATACTACAGGAAGAAAAGCTGGTTGATAAATCCATGTGAATTTACTACGCATTTCTGTTTCAAGAAATTGTATGAATTGTTCGTTGAAACGGGAGTAGTGAAAGAAATGTGATTGTATTTAGTAAAATAAAAATGAGTAGAAAAACCGTGTGAATGTTATACGTTGCACTTATATTTCCAGTGCATGGAAAAATGTATGTTTGTAGAAGAGGGAGTAGTATGTTAGGTAAAAGAAAAAGGAGTAGAGAAAACCATGTGAACGTATTACACATAAATATCAAGTTCGGTTTTTAACGGACATTTTTTCTAAAAATGGTTCTCTTGGATTCGTGGGGCCTCAAAACACATATTTCCGGGGAAATATCGATATCGAATTTCTGGGTAGGACATAATACTATAGGCAGTAGAGAAAGTAAAAATCAAATCTATGAAAATCCAATAATGCCAACTCTATATAGAAAAAAATATAACTTGGAAATTTTCGCCGATGCACTGGCTCAGATACATTTTCCATAGAACTACGCGAGCGCACACGTTCAGAAGCCGTAGAACAGGTGTTAAGGCTGGGGCACCACCACCACCACCAATCACGGCGCACATAAAGCAACTTTGTGATTGGAAGACTTGGGTAAACGCGGTTGTCTCGTCTTAAAGGAGATTGTTTTCTCTGCAAAGCTATTTCCTCCCCAAGCCAAGCGTTCCGAGGCAAATTGCGACGTTAGCTCTAAATGGGCTCTTCAGCCAAGTGTACTGTTATACAGAAGCGCGCATAACTGCTGTGTGCAGTGTGGGTCGTAAATGTTGTGTACGGTACTGCACAACTATGTGCGTAGCTTCGTACCAAGTGCAAGGGGCTCACATGTAGGCTAGTAACCACGAAGTGTCAAACCTTACATCGGGGTAGCGGCTTTGGGCTGGTGATTTAAAGTTGGCACTATCCAAGTCTTTACCTCTAATTAGCTCATGTGAAGTATTTAAGGCCCAACGCCGTACGGAGTCCATGTTAAAAGCTGTAGGTCCTTTCGTTCCACCGCTATCCTCATTACCGAACCATTGGAGACAACGCACTCCGCTCTCTGGGTATATGACTCGTCTTCCCTTGTTGGAATTAGGTAACCTCCGAAGGTCATAGAGCATTTGAGAAACCTTAGACACAACGCCTTTGCCTATTTAAAATAGCTATAAGTTGCGCAACAGGTGTCAATACGTCGTATACTGCAACATATGTAGATCTATTGTGACTGCTACCCCCCAGAAGGAACGGATGATGCTAAGGAACCACAGAAGGGTATAGGCTATAAGCAGACGTAACGCAGAGACGCGCAGAAGTCTTAAAAAGTCTGGCTCGAAGACCTGACTCACTCTCGGATCTGACCAGGATGGGCGATAAACATACTGTTGCAAGGAATGCCAATTATAACATTCTTTATTAATTTTAGGGGCATCAGAGTAAAAAATTTCATAAAGGGTGCCTTAATATTTATCCAATGTTAGTTTTTCTTTTCGCCTAACAATTTTCCCACAAACCAATCACATTTTTTGCATGGTTGTAATTGCCCCTCGAAATGAACAACGCTTGACGTATATAGTATCCGTTTTGCTTCACACCTCAATGCGTGACCCACTGCCCTAGGTAGCACGAGGTCGTTGGCCTTGTAGCAAGCGTTAAAACTGGGTTCCAGTACAACATTCGTTATCATGAGACCGACCCAGTATTCCTTAATGTCCTTAATTACCAGTATAAATATCTGCACCTGACGCCGCTGCTCCGTGATTTGAATATACATATTTTGATCGCTGTTTCCGCAACCTATAGGTGAAAAGCCAAGTATTTTACGCTTAATTTGAAATAGTTTCTCACTGAGTGAGTGACTGTATAGGATTTAAGGCCCCGTTGACAAGTAGATCGTTAGGGGCCGATGTAAAAAGAGCTGGATTTTGTTAAAGCGCACAATTTATGTCAACCGTCCTTTTGTATGTAGATATTTCGTTGTGATTGGTTTGAATTTTCAAATACTTAAAACTTTGCTCTTATTCAGTTTTTTATTTACCCGCGCACATAGACAGAGGACGTTTGCTAAACATATTTTTTTGGATAGAATACAATAATTCTTGCTGTAAGTACTAGAGAAAGCAAAAACGAATACCAACTTTCCGATTTAGAAAGATATAAGCATTTAAAAATTGAAATCTATAACAGAAATATATCCACAAATTAAACTGTCTACTTTAACAAATCTTTATCTTTCGCTCACTAAGGTTTTATGTTTCTCATTCTTAGATATGGTTTACAGTTATGTAAAGAATGACGTCCTTCCGGAAAAGTCATACAGATATTTTAAACGTCTCATATTATGACAAATGGCAATTCTGGTTCCTTTTTCTGTCACTTTATTTCTGTTCTAAAACTAAATCACAGAAACATAGTTCCCGTTTCATCGTAACACAATTTTCAACTATAATAAAAAAAACTGTCTTTGATTAATAAACTCACTAAAACTGTTCCAAAACTAACTTTCCTTGCCCATGCCGACTCTTTTATATAATCGAGAATTAGGTAGCGGCGATGTTTCTGGAAATCCATATATCTCGAAGTTTCTCGTAACAAGCCGACGGTGGAAGCTTGCCGAACTGTCTGGAAACAGCCTTTGTTCCTGCCGCACATTGCCAAGCAACGTAGTGGTGTGAGATAGCAGACTGCGAGTC
This sequence comes from Tenodera sinensis, assembly GCA_030765045.1. NCBI lineage: Eukaryota > Metazoa > Arthropoda > Insecta > Mantodea > Mantidae > Tenodera > Tenodera sinensis. The sequence continues at coordinate 160,663,677 of CM060966.1, read as the reverse complement.
TCCCTCTGAAATACGCCAGCCGTCACAGTGTTTCAATCAATACCGTTGGAGTCGTTTTTCAAAAAATAAACCAAATGTAAAATTCGTGTTTGTTTCAGTCAAATTTGGCAACTGAATTTTGAAGCAGTTTTCCTCAATCGATTGTGTTGAAATTTTGCACACACCTTTAGTTTGGATAACAGTTATGTGGCGTCATTAAATCCGGGTCATCGAAAATAATATCTAGTTATTTTTTGTGCACTTCTATGATGTGGGTGTCAAATTAAATCCTTTGCCGGAGAAGAACACAAATAAAATAAAACAATTAATAGTAAACACAAATTTTTGAAACAATTTTTTATTTAAATGCGGAAGCAAATAAACTTTAAATTAAATCGAATCCATTAATTTATTACATTATGCAATTTATATGATATAAAAGCTTGTCGCGAGATTTACCTGTGAAGGTTAACAAGAATACAATACGATCTTGATATAAGTAATTCTAAGAAAAAAAAATGCTTTTAATAAAATAGGTAAATTTCACAACAGGCTTTTATATCATATGAATTGCATAAATTAATGGATTTGATTTAATTTAAAGTTTATTTGCTTCGTTTTAGGGCACTTAAATAAAATTTAAAAAAAATTTTTTTTCACTATTAATTTTAAGTTGGCGGCATCGTAGCTGAGCGGTTAAACCGTTCGCCTACCACCTAGTGACCCGGCTTCGATTCCAGGGACCCCTATGTGGTATTCCTGATGGATAATCGATTTTGTCTGCATTTCATATCATCCTATTCCTCACTCTAATACTTGGTGCTTGGCTGACCACCCGCTTCCAGGTCTTCAAACTGTTCTATTTATAGGTTCGTCTGCTCCCCGATAGACGTCTGACCCTAGCAACCGGCTTGTAAGCCCTCCTACATAATTATTACTCTCCTGATTGCCCTCCTTGTAGGTACAAGGGAAATATTAGAATATAGTAGGTTTTGTGCGATAGTCAAATCTTTTAAAGCTTTGAGATCCCGTTCTCTTTGCACGCTTAACATATAAAAAAAATGAACAACGATGTTCCATTTCACCAAAGTTCTAAGTTTTCCGAAACTGACACAAATGACATGGAATATCTCCGAAATCGTTTACTCCACAAAAAATGTATTTAGACATAAATTGTGTGCTTTAGCAAGATCTACATTTTTTGTATAGTAAGATTTTGTCTATCTCTTAAGGTTTACGAGTTATTTAAAAGTCATCCAGAGTAAGTAGGACTACATAAGCAATAGCCAGAAAATTCAAGATATACATTCCGTTTGTCATACAAATATCTTAAACACATGGCATTTTTAATCAGAATCGTTAGAGCCATTTTCAAGAAAATCAGAATTTTCGAAAAAGTTCCATATAAAGGGTAGTTTAAGGTGGGGCTATTTTCTTCAAAATCTTCGTGTCGTATTTTTGAAAAACAAACTTAAATACCAACTTTGGTTTTTAACTTACTTTTCGTTTTTGAGTTATGCTGTCCACACACACGCACACACACGCGCGCGCGCGAGGACTGTTTTCTAAAGATGCTCTTTTGGATTCAGGGGTCTCAAAACATGTATTTCCGAAGAAATGTGGACACTAGATTTTTAATTGGAATACAATACTTTTACTGTATAGTTAACCAGGTGCTGAAACCAGGATTCATAAGCGGTAAGTACCCTGAAAGCAGTAATCAGTTTTCACGAGCACCATATGGGGGATAGACAAGGCAATAAGGCGGCATTTGAATCTTCGTGGAAGGTATCATCAGGATATATTCATAACAGTTTGGGTAGTTGTTATTAACTGCCGAAACGTTCACGTGTTATTGCTCATTACAAGCGTTGAACCCCAGTACCGTAGCTAGGCAAATTACCTCTCGGGCTCCACGTGATATACGCGCGTGAAACTTACTTCCCTGTACCTACACAAGATGGTAGCGGCAATATCAGATAACTAAGAAGGTCGTCATATCCTTTTAATGGTGCACCATAAAAGCGAAGGGTCCGCTGTTCTGCGCGAGTTTAACACCACAACGAGCACTCCTTATTGCCAACCTTACACACTATTGGTTCATTTTCTCTCTTGTGTTTCTAGTAGCACCTAACTGATATGGGGCAACTTGCAGATTGTGGCGTGCTCAAGGAGTGCCAACTTAACTTTTCCGAGAGCATGTTATTTTCGTTGTTTTAGGACAGGAAGGGATGGAGATAAAGCCATGACAAAATCTTATTTCAGCAGGAATGAAAACAGCTGAATCGGCAAGTGGCGAGCGGTGCAGTCCCAACTAAATTTTATAATACATTCCTTCAAAGCAATAAATCTGTGAAATTTGGAAAGTGTGTTTCAGTTTTAATTATTTTACCGTATATCTAGTAGATATGTTAATTCCACCGTGTTAATTCTACACCGTTTCACCGATTTCGAGGAAACTTGGCACAGAAGAATATCTGAAATGTTGCACTCACATGACTTTCTCTACTCTTCTGCTAACCATTCTTACAAACTCTTATTGCTATATCTTTGTGTTAGTTGAGATAAACATTTGCACAAATTATCTTATTGCTTATTTCCTTGTAGGTGTAAGGGGAATATTAAAATACAGTAGACTTTGAGCGATAGTCAAATCTTTTAAAGTGCTGAGATCCCGTTCTCTTTGCAAGCTTAACATATAAAAAAATGAACAACGATGATCCATTTCACGAAAGTTCTAAGTTTTCCGAAACTCACACACACAACAAGGAATATCTCCGAAATGGTTCACCCTGCAAGAAAATTTATTCAGACATAAATTGTGTATTTTAGCAAGACCTACGGTTTTGTATAGTATGATTTGGTCTATCTCTTATGGTTTACCAGTTATGGAAAAGTCGTCCAGAGTAAATACGACTACAGGGGCTATAGCCAGAGAATTCAAGATATACATTTCATTTGGCATGAGAATATATCAAACATATGACATTTTAATCAAAATCGTTAGCCATTTTCAAGAAAATCAAAATTTTCGAAAAATTTTCCGTGTCAAGGGTAGTTTAGGGTAGGGCTATTTTCCTCAAAATCATCGTGCCGCATCCTTGAAAGACATTAAACTTAAATACCAACTTTGATTTTTAACCGACTTTTCGTTTTTGAGTTATGCTGTCCACAGACAGACACACACACGGACCTTTTTCTAAAAATGCTTCTTTTTTTCTTCTTTTTGGATTCAAGGGGTCTCAAAACATATATTTCCGGTGAAGTCTCGACATTGAATTTTTGGGTGGAATGCAATACTTCCCCTACTTACCAGTAGAGGAAGTAGAAATGAATAACGATGTTTCATTTGGCTGAAGCGTAAGTTCTCAAAAACTCACACAAATAACAAGGTATATTTCCGAAATGCTTCACTCTACAAAAAAACTTATCAGGGCATAAATTGTGTGTTTTAGGGGGATCCACATTTTTTGTATAGTAAGATTTCGTCTATCTCTTACAATTTACCAATTATGCAAAAGTCATCCAGGACTACATAGACTATAGCCACAAAATTTAAAATATGTTTCATTTGTCATAAAAATATCTTGAACATATGTTATTTCAATCAAAATCAATTTTTAAGAAAATTAAAATTTGTGAAAAATTTGCCATTTAAAGGGTAGTTTAGGGTGGAGCAATTTTATTCAAAGTCTTTGTGTGGCATCCTTGAAAGACATTAAACGTAAATAGAAAATTTGGTTTTTCAGCAACTTTTCGTTTTTGAGTTATGCTGTCCACAGACTGACAGAGAGACATACACACAAAAATGCATTGTGCCTTTCTATGATAGCGGCATAAGACAACGAGCGCCGAGGTCGTGGACAGGCAAAACACCACGTGATATTTCGGAACTTTTTGACTCTCGTCATTGGATAGGCAGGCATATAAGTGTAGTATATCATACTTTTTTAAAATAAACTTGACTTTACTTTATGATAGAGCGATGGAAATCGTGGACCCTTGCAATCAAATATAAGTTGCGAAAGTGTGGCTTCAGTTGGCTGCCCCGAGACAGGAAGGCAGGAACTGCACCTCTGAGAGGACCAGCAGGTAACACCCAAGAAGAATGGAAAGTAATAACCACTGTATACATAGCGTGTGCGATGATACGTCCAGATACGCTGATGATACTAAAGACGGACAAAAGTTTACCACTGTTCCGTTAAAAGGGGCGGTCTGCATAACAGCTCTTGCATCTAATAACAGGCCCGGAAATACGCAGATCCATCCGGCGATACGGAAACCGTTTATCTTTTGTCATAGAGCGGAGCACTGCCCCATTAATAAATCTCTCTGCTAAAATTCGCTTCTGCTGAAACAACTGCCTGGGCCTGAGATCTCTAGGCACCTAAAGGAGGCTCTGAAACTATCAAAACAGGCACTAAATATATTTTTAGGAACCTACAAATACAATTAATCCTACAAATCTGATTTCATAAGTCCAAAATATATTTACAGTTTCTAAGAGATTAAAATACAATAAAAATTGCGTAGCTAGAAAAGCAATATAACATAATACGCTTGTAAGAAAAAAAAATTTAAATTATAGTGAGATAGGTAAGTTATTGCAATATATAATTTCTACAACATGCGTGTTGAGGCAAAGCAGATATAAGTCAGAGCAGCTAAAGCAATGTAAACTCAGTCAAAAAATTCTCTTAGCTCAAAGTTCAGCATATTAAAACTTCTGAATTTCAAGGAGTAGCACGTTAAAACTATAAAGACTAGAAACAGTAAGGAATTTTTAGAATTTAGCAAGCCAAAGAGTAAAATTTGTGTTTCAAATGGGAATTTGATTTGGCAACGTATGACGTAGGAATTTTTCTGGGGTGATTATGAAGTAGTTGATACAAGAACCTGCTTTTATTAAGAAATCTATGATCAGACCTATTTTCACCTTTGTTGTACGCTTTTATCGTACTGAGTAATGCAAAATAAACGTAATTTACAAGTTGGGAATCGTCACAGATTAGGAATTTCCAATTTTCTGAATCTTCTCACTCGAACTTGTAACTACCATATTATATCTGCTAATTTCTGTCATATCAATGGTTGACGATTTAAAAATACTTGTTTCTGCAACAATAATGAGTAGTGAATTTTCCCCGAGTCGTAAAAAATGCTCGTTGATGCTTTCTTGACGATGTTGAAAAGAGGTTATGGCATTGAATAAACAACAAAAGTTACTCTATATGGAATTTAAACTTTTTAAAGGATCCAATGAAAGTAGGAATTTTGGAATTTGAATTGCATGCGACTTCTTGGAATCTAAAGGGTTGTTCACTTTCACTGTATATTTGTTTACCCACAGTCTGTACCCAGGGGGCACATGCTGCATAAATAATTTATGTACCCCAGTCTGTAATTATAAATATTCTTAGCCAATTATTCCGCTATCAGGTATAATATTTCCTCTATGCGGCTGAACTACGAATAGTTGTAAATTTACCAGCAGCTAAGCTTCAAAACAAATCTCGGAATGTAAGATTGTAAATCTGCGGTTTCGTTTGCAGGGTTGGCGACACTGAGGAGAATTTAACGAGGCGAGAATACGGTGTGACAACAATCATTGCGTTTAGGTGACCGTGCATTCTATGTAAATTACTTGGCATATATTATAAGCTGGGAAGTTATGATAAAAAGGGGGAGATGGAAGATGAGGAAGTAGAAGCAATTAAAGTATAATCAACGTAATTACTGTGTCAGAACGCTTGTAAAACAACGGGTTCAACAGCGACGTCGGCTTGCGTTATATCAGCAAAAATATTACACGTTATGTTAACACAGTAGCTCTGCTGAAAACATCGTGCACCATTCTTACTCACGTATTTATATCATATTTTCCACATTTTTAGCCCAATTTTTCAGCGGTTCTGCTGATCTAAGTTCAATCTAGTTTACCGTAGAAAATTCGAGTAACATTTGATCTTAGATCAAGGTACTTTGAACTTAGATCAAGCTCAATTCTAAGTTCAGCTGAAGATTACTTTTTGGTGATTGAACTCATATTAACTTTTGTGCCGCATTTAAACAGTTATTTCCAGTAGATAGTAGGGAAGCTAAGATTAGTGCTTCTGTTAGAATACAGTTATTTTCTGTGGCCTGGAAGCCGGTAAGTTTCGAGTATCACCAAATTCGGTATTTCTCTCCTACGCGTGCGTCAGTCAGTAAGACGGATGCCCGAGTGACTCCGGGTGTTGGAATAATTAAAGTTACAGAGGTGCGGATGGCTATCTCTCCGACAACTTTACAAGCATGCGAATATACTGGCCTGCTCGCACATAATCGCGGACCAAACCCACTTCACTGTCCAAACCTCGTGCACTTATCAGATCGTGTTATATTCCACAGGTACCTAGATTGTGTGCGTTCTTTTCATCCCCAACTTCAAAATAAATGCATTATAATCTATGTGTTACTTTCACATAACTTTCTCCATTCGCTCGTCCACAAACTATTTTTAAAAGCCACAGTAATCTATTTATTCCTTTTAAGGAATCTCAAAATTTTAACTAAATTTTTTAAAAAATATAGATTTTTGGCTGTTGTAAAAGATGTTATTTTCAGTTTTCAGCCAGTTCCGTTTTAAAAACTTGTCACATGACCATTTCAATGACTTTGCGCACGTGCTGATAGCTTTCTAAAAATTCTAACGTCATTTAAATAATAATTTTTCAACGTATGCAAATGTTTAAAATGCTCCTTGCGGTTTTTTTCAACCAATCTACCATTTTTCTGCATCAGACCCTAAGCATCATAATACATAAAACGTTTTAGACTTGTTATTTATTCAAATTTAATAATTAATGTATATATATTTAAAAAAATTGTTGCAATCTCTAAAATGTAATAAAAATAATGAACGCATTATATAATTTCTTTTATTTGATTCGAATCTCACGTAATGTTATCGCTATATGATGACTTTGAAACTATTTTCTTTTCTGCAAGACCACAAGGAAATAAAAAAAAGACAAACAAAGCAGAAACGCCCTCCCATTTGAGAAAAGTAGATACACACTGATTTGAAAATTCAAATATGGAATTTCTGGGTAATGGTTAACTTGAGAAGAATTCTTTTACTTCGTTTCATTTCTCATAAAAATATCTTAAACATGGTATTTTAAAATTCGTTAAATTTTTTTGAAAAAAAAATTTACCAATTTCAGATCTAACCTTATTTTGGCTTCTGATTCATGCTATTTACGGATCAGAAACATCTCTCTCTGATGACTTTTATTCCAGGGATGTCAAAACATGTATTTCCAGTGAAATATTAGTACAGAAATTTTACAATACCTTTTCGGTTAAATACCTAAGTTGGTATTTAAGTCTTTTAGGGATCGACACGAAGATTTTGAAGGAAATTCCTGCACCCTGAACTACCCTATACGTGCAACGTAGTTCATAATTTTGATTTTCTCGAAAATGGCTCTAACGGTTTTGATTAAAATGTAATATGTTTCAAATATTTTTATGGAAAACAAAATGTATATTTTGAATTTTCAGGCTATAGGTTATGTAGTCCGGTTTACTCGGGATGACTTTCGCATAACTGGTAAACCGTAAGAGATGTACCAAATCTTACTATACAAAAATGTAGATCTCGCTAAAGCACACAATTTATGCCTGAATAAGTTTCTTCGTAGAATGAGCCATTTCGGAGATATTCCTTGTTATTTTGTGAGTTTTGGAGAAAAAACTTGCGTGAAATGGAAGATCGTGATTCATTTTTTATATCTTAGCGTGCAAAGAGAACGCAATTTAAAAGATTTAAAAGATTTGAATATCGCTGAAGGCCTACTGTATTCCCACATTGTCCTTGTGCCTACATGAAAATAATAAGAACATTTCTGCAAATATTTATCTCAACTAACATGGAGATATAGGAATAAGAGTTTGTAAGAATAGTTAGTACAAGAGTAGAGAAAGTTATGTGAGTGCAACACATCGCATTTTTTCATTAAATAACTATATTAAAGCTTGCGAATAATCCCTCAACTTGTACAACAGTTCTTTTCATAAATTCATACGCAAACAGCGACTGTTTTTATAGGTATACTTTGTAAAGTGAATGTTTTACGTTCCTGCAGACAAAGATTCATATCGAGGCATAATTATACAGCAAGTAGGTACTTTTGCAGGGAAGCCGCTAGATTCCATCTGCAATGAACTTAATTGGAATATGGATTCCTGACGCTCATTGCGTGCATGATGGAAGTGACGCAGAGGTTGGCAGCCTTGAATTCTAGAAGCCTGCAGTAAGATTCCTATCTTTACAACAAAACAATGTTAACAAAATGTTACTCGGCTTCAAAATTTCTATGGTATCGTACATTAAAATTCTTTGCCCTAAACACTTCATCAATTTTTATAGATTCACATAAGTGTTCTGTGTTGCACTCATGTGACTTCCTCTATCTATTCTTCAAAACTATTCATACAAAATCTTATTTTTCAAACATTTCAGAAATAGTTTTTAGATATTTGCTTGTAGTTACACTGAAAATAACAAAGTTAATCAAATATTTTAATAGCTGGTGTCAAGTAATAGGTGTGAAATTCTCTTTACACGGCCAGGAATTAAAAGGAATATGGACTTCCTATTTCAAAGTTCCAACCAACAACAAGGAATAACTCAGAAATGGTTAGCTCCACACAAAACATATTTGAAATATATAGTGTGCACTAATTATATCTATGTTTTTCGTGCAGTAAGATTTTGTCTGTCTCTTGATTCACCGTTATGTATGTATGTATGTGTATATTTTCTGCGAATGGGTATTACCCGGTGGCAGAGTTAAATGTACAAATTAAGGTTACAAACAAAGTGCACAAAAATAGTAATACAATCATAATACAATAAAGAACAATAATAAAAATATAGATGAAATGCACTAAATACTAATTAACACTCATTAATTAATTATCCTGTCAGTATAACCAATTTAAATTTAGCATTAGTATTCACCATCAGTTCAATAAATGTCAAAAATACACGTGCGTAAACTTTATAGTAAATTACACAGCATTTACTTGATTTACGATATTTTTCGAAAATTTCTTCACAGATAAAGGACAGCCCTGAAAGACTGCTACAGGTAATTCATTCCATTCCTCAATGGATCTATTGACAAAGGAGAACTTTCCTACGTCGGTTCTGTGCCTTCTAGCTTTAATTTTATACAAATGATCCTTTCTTCCGTAATATGTAGGGTTGTCCAATCTTTCACTAATACCCACCCATGCATTTGAACCACGATATGCTTGAAATAATGCGCATAACCTCTGCCTCTTACGCCGGACTTTAGAGGCTGCCGGACTTTTATAGCACCTTAGAGGCTATTTCCAGAAAATACCAAGTTTGGTATTTAAACCACTTTGGATTTTGAGTTGGGCTGCTCACAAACGAGTGCGCGCGCAATAGTTTTCTTTTTTTAGATACGGGGAGTTTAGAAAACTTCAACTAAAATTTCGGATTTAATTTTTTTATCAATATTTATTTAAGGTAAATAAATTGAAGTTGAATTTGAAGAATTTCAGGGAGCTTGTCAAAGTCTTCATTGTGGACGAACAACTGTCTTCGAAAGCTTAATAATCGAAAGCTTAAGAAAATCCTGGGATTGATAAATCAGCTCTGATTGGCGATATGTTTTACATCCTTACGCCTAGTTTGCTTAATTCTTCTTCTATAGTGTAATTAGGGATAACCGGACATACATTGGACAGAATTACTCTTGTATTCCTTGTTAGTAGGGGTCTGATTTCTAATAAAACATTACTGATGAGAATTTTGGAGTGCTTTGTGGTAATTTCTTCTGCACATTTTTCACTGGATAGGAAAATACATATTCTATACAGGAAATATAGCGTATATTGCTTGGGTTCATAAATTTCCCTAGCGCAAGCATGTAGTCTTTGATGGTAATGCCCTCATGAGTTTCAATTACTATTGCCTGTTCTTTTGAAGGGGTTGACATAGTTATGTCGGAGTAGCTTGGTTTTGTAGGTGTTTGGTTATTAGGAGTATCATTGTCAGTGTTCAGTGATGTCATTTTTACGTTGTTAGAACTATTAGTATAAGTAATGTTGTTAAAATCAGTACTGGTTACATTCGGGTTACGAAAGTCGATGTTAGCTGCATTTTCTTTCTTTAGGTTGGTATCGTCTTGTCTATAGAGGTTGCCATGCAAGCTATTTAGGTTAAGCTAAAAACGGAATTGTTTTGCAAATAAGAATAATAATAATAAAATGAAGTAGAGGTAAGCCCCACTTTTACTTTTACTCACAGTTGTCTCGTATACTTTGTAGCATCAAACTTAGCAGTCGTTTTCACAGACGGCGTTTGATTTTAGATGATTACACCAAATTAAAGTGCCGAGTAATAACTTCATTCCTGTAGCGTTGCCACTGTCACTTGTTCTCCGATTTAATTTTGTGTAGTTACTAAGACATTTAACAGTAAAGAAATGCTAGTATACTTCAGACCTTCTTATAATACAACTAAATTATTTAATATATTCCCAAGAAGTTAGCCTTTACACTGCTTCTAAACTTCTGCTTTTGTATTATTCGCTAAAATAGTCAAACCAAATGTAACTCTTGACTTATATTCGCTAGCGATTTTTTCTGAATAACAATCTCTTGCAATATTGTTTATAATTATTCTACATTGCCACTGCGAAAGTAGATAAGGTACGCAACTGCCTTATTATGGCAGCATAGTTAGTATCTCGAACGTTCCTAGGTTAATAGGTCATACATTTAGCAAATTTAACATTAAAAAGTCTATGAAAACGAGTGTTCGTGAAGGTAAGACAATTCTACATCGATTTCTGCAGTGCTAAAACTCCTTATGTGTGTACTCTTTGAGGAAAACATATACTCTTGGACATATAGGTTTATTTAAAAGCAATTTTAACCTCAAAATGAGGTTATGAAATATGGATGAGTAGTTTTTAGATGAATAAAGCTTCTTCTAGCTATCATAACCCACAAACTATAGAGCAAACCACAAGGAAGTAAAGCGAAACTGAAAACTGAATTTCAATTTCAGATTCCTTATTTTAGGTCAGTCCTGTACCGTGGTGCAGTTGGCTGGAGAGTAGAGCTCTGGTTCGCGGCCACCGAAGGTGCTCGGAATCGATCTCATCTATGGGGGTGCGGATTTTAAATTCTGGTTATAGGCCCGAAGACCATTCAGCATCATGTGGAAAGTGAGGAGCTGCGACAGGCAGCTGGCAAAGAAAACCAACATACGATTTGGAGGAGGTGTGGTGTTCGCCCCGTATTACTTGGATGATGGCACAGCTCTACAGCGGTACGTGGGCGTGAGACCGGCAGCCCTAGACCTATTAATTATTATTATCATTATCATCATCATCATCATTATTATTATTATTATTATTATTATTATTATTATTATTATTATTATTATTATTATTATTATTATTATTATTATTATTATTATTATTATTATTATTATTATTAGGTAAATAGTACTTGTTTTAAAATTTGGAACGTCATGACCGTGTACTCACTAAAACTTCACCAAGATGCCAACTTGACGACTTATAATTTAGTTTCCAGACCAGGGAGTTTTATAGACGCCGTTTTCCCCTTTTATTGCTAGCGCGTTACACCGGAGGCAGCTTACATGTGTTGTCCTGTGTAGATATACGCTACCTGCATGACGACAGCTGTTCTCACGTGTTAAAACACATATATTATATGTACTTAGTGGCTGGCTGTGTAGTTCACTGTCTAGATATCACAGTCATAACCGCTGTTCATTGCGGTTACCACGGTCACATATTAACCATCTATGTGTATAAACACCTGAAAAATATCTGATGTGTTGCACGAACTATTCTTAAAAATACTACATCTACTTCATTTAATGAACATTTTATTACTAATTTTTTGTAGGTGAAAGGGGAACATGTAGGCTTCAAGCGATAGTCAAATCTTTTAGTTTTGAGATTCCGTCCTCTTTGCACGCTTATAAAAAATGAACAACGATGTTTCATTTCACGAAAGTTTTAAGTTCTGCTAAACCGACACAAATAACAAAGATTATTTCCGAAATGGTTCATTGTAAAAAAAAATGTACAGTACGATTTTGTCTATGTTCACTTGTAAGTGGATTGATGTGAATATTGTAATATTAAAGGTAGAAAGAAAGCAAGCAAATCCGGAGTTCTAGTGATGGGCATCATGTGAATTTAATGAGGTGCCAGGCTCCCAACACCTGGTTCCAGTCGAGTCGACTTAATTGATAAAACTCGATGCTATCTTGACGTCTTCTCCATCCTTAATTATAGCAGTCAGCTTCCTACGCCTTCAGCATCCGGTAAGGCACGGCACCCGCCGTCTTCGGCAGTGGTACCCAGCCAGTAGGTATACCTGCTTCATATTACTGAAGATTGAAAACACGGTGAAGAGATCAAACTCAGAAACAAGAGGTAATATGTAATTCCAACGCTAAATGGAATTCCTTGGAACAAAAATATTAGCAACAAACCAAATAAACATATTTATAATAATTTTGTTAAAAGTATAATTGGAAGGGAGCCAATGTATCAACAGAGAAGAATAAAGAAGTGCTGTTGGAAGATGTGCTACATATTAAAAAACCGATTAACTAATGACAAAAATATGTGATGAGTAAGTAGTTTTGGTTGTGCTGTCTAATTTCAAATTATTCTGTGGTTACAAATCGTTATGCAGAGAAAACTAGCTTCTGATGTTTTTAAGTGATTACTAAAAAATATTAATGTTTTTAAAAATTAGACACAGCAAAATCGAGATAAAAAAGATGTTATTCGTCTCCTTGCAGCTAGGTTCAATGCGAATAGGCAATAGTCTAATCTTTCAAAAGTTGGTCACTGTGTGAGGACTTTGAAATTGCATTCTTCTTGTATGGCTAAGAGGAAGAAAATTTAATAACGACTTTCCATCTGAGAGAAATACAAGTATTTGAAATTTCAAACCAATAACAAGGAATATTTCGGAAATGGTCAAATCTACAAAAATATGCAGGTTGTTAGGGGTATAACTACAAATATTTATATTGATAATTGAAAATAGGCTAATGGACAACTCAATATTTGCTTTATTTGAGGATCTATTAGTTTACGATAGTCTATCTCACAAGGGTTGTTCATTAATATGTAATCGCTTTGCAATTCATTCTCTGTGCATGACTAGGAGCATGGGGAAGTTAATAACCACTTTCTATTGGATAAAAGTATACGTATGTGAATTTCGAATCAATGACAAAGATTACCTCGGTAATGGTTAACTCCACAGGAATTTTTCGATATGAAGGGTAGTTTGGGGTGAGGAATTTTCTTGTTCTTATAGGAAACTAGTGAAGAAGTTTTCATAAAAATGCTCAATACCTGCTCGTAAGCAGGCCTTAACCTCGAAGGCAGGTCAAGGGTATTTACTGCCATATTTCATACACAAAACCCATAGGTACAAGATGGGGTTCGCAGAAACACCCACGTCTGTGTACATTGAAGCTACTCGTGCTTGCTTGTGTCTCTGCTGGAGACTTCTTTTCATTGAGGTGAGGTGAGGGGAGAGAAGCAGCAGGTTGTTTGAAAAACAAAAGGAAACAAAGAACAGGGCCCATTCACAAACCGAAGTCGTGTCCACATTTCAACTCCAAAAGATCCCTTGTCGAAGTCTTTAACAAAGTTGAATTTATTATGTTACCGCGCTGTGATGTACAGTTGCTGTGTTTGTTTTCTGGGGTTCATATCTTTACTTGCAAGTCACGCCCGTCTCTCAGAAGGCAGCTTGTCAACCAGGACCCCTGGTGCTCTCCGTTAATGTCCTATGCCCACGACCTCCTTAGTACCTATAACTACACCACGTACGATGAAAGGTTCATTTCAGAATATTTGCAATACTTAGTTTTCACTGTTTTTCACCCAAAATTTCGACATCGATATTTCGGGGAAATCCCCGTTTTAGGTCTCTCTGTATCTGCGCGTGTCTATATTAACATCATTTTTTGAGTTTTTATTTATAAACCTTCTTTAGCTGCTATTCTTCTCAGCGGCCCTGTCTGTATTGGGTCATACGAAAGTCCATGGTCATCATAACAATAAATAATGGACATCTGAAACCCATAACCTTAATCAGGAACTGAATAAGAAATGAAGGGCCATATCAAAATACATAGCCTTCTTCAGGGACTGAATGAACCATCTTGGTGGATGTGTTTCGCGTGTTCAATTGTTATCCTCTGTGAAATGTTTTCAATAATGGCTGGTACCCAGTTTTTATTGCAGTTTCCTGTACGTAACTTAACTTTAATGACCTCTTTGATAACTGTCATATAATTTCTTGTATATATATCATTAATATGCGAGTCTTTCCACAGAAGAATTGGGTTAAATAGGAGTCTACACTGGTCCATATTGGGAAGGGGGTTAAACAAAGAATGTTAACAAATGAATGAATATCCGTGCTCAGTTGTTTGAAATCGGCAGAAATTTACTTTTGTTTGGAAAGATTGAGAAAAGTATGTTATTAGTTCTAATATTATGCCTATTTTAGATAGTCGATAGTAAAAGGTGCCTTTTAGCAATTCACGATAGTGTTAAAAATACAAAATTCTTCCACTCATGCTCAAAATCTTTCAACATTCCGGTAATGCCAACTTTGGTTTCATACGGAATATGACCATGTCTCATTCAATCTCAGTTATATAGCGCTTGTATAAAATGGCGAGTTAATATAAACGTGAATGTGGACTGTGCCGAATCTATTGAAATTTTACAAGCACTGGAGAGAGTAAAATTAGAATTGCTACCCAAAAATCATGACATGCATGCAACAGTTTCCTGGACTGGTGCTAGGAAAATGCGCTGTTAGCGTTCTTTGAAGAAAAAGCTAAAATATGGGCTATTTACTAAATCATAAGCCTATCTGTTAATGCCAACAAGAACATTATTGAATACTATAAACTTATAGCATTCTTGGAACGCATCTCTGAAGGTTAAAAGTCATCACGTTGTCAACACTGAAACTAAGCAAGGAAACAACTGAAAATCGCAGCCCGATAACCATCATGATCTTGAGAAAGGTAAAAAAATACGATATATTTATATATCATATAGTATAATGTATCGATGCATTTTCAGCAGTGCCTAAAAATAGTGTATATACACAGGTTACAAGGATTTTATTTCGTTAGTAGGTTTCCTCAACTCGGCCTGCGACCTTGTTTCGGAATCACACCTTTTCTTTTGTATTAAACCGAGAATACAAGTGACAAAATTTCTAAAATACGACGCTACAATACTACTGACGCCCCCGATACTATTTTAAACGAAGGCTGTCGTTGGCTACTGGCTTGGTGGGTGAAACAGGAAGTAAGTGAGGTTATGTGCGTGACCGTTAGTATGAGACTCGAGGGTCTATCTTGACAAATCGCGGTGTTCAGTACAATAGACACTAGTTGTTAGTGTAACAAAGGCTATGTCATCTGTTTTCACACTTGCAATAAAGTCTCCCTTGAAATTAGTGGTTATGAACCTGAGGAAGACAATATCTCTTTAGAACAACATGTCCGGAATATGGCAGGAGATTCATCGCTCCGGTTATAACAGCGTATAGAGGCTCCAGTGGTGCACTGTAACCCATGCTCACGGAATAAATCCTATCTGACATCGGGATCTGAATCTGCTGTATTACCAACTGTAGCACACCATTAAGTTTCGTACGACAGTTTATGCTCGACCATATTTCTAATTTTATAGTTGAAATATTGTAAAATGTTGTACACTCACCAGGGATAGCGACCTACACATTGCATCAGCTGAGTTCTGCGCAGGCGCTTAACGATAGATTCGTTTCCAGCACGTCACTGCTGCAAGATAAAAATGAATGCTACATAACATTGGAAAATAGAATACAGATTGAATATACTGGTTTTTAGACGAAACTTTATTTCATATATAAGTTATTTATTGTACAATATATGGAGGGACTGTGCTTAGTGCAATATTCTTGGAAGTTTTTTTTTTTTTTTTTTTATTTTAAATTAACGTCCTCCAAGATTGTGTCATATCGGACGAATGAATGAAATGAAATGGGTGAAATGATGCTCAAATGAGCCCCAGGTCCATGGAGCTTTAAGTTACCCGACATTCGTCTTCTCAGGGTAGGGAAAACCTCGGAAAAAAATCTTACCCGGATAACTTACCCTAAGCGAGATTCGAACTCGCGACCTCTTGAACGTGAGGCAGCCACGCTAACCATCACGCTATCGAGGCGGGCTTCTTGAAAGTTATCCGACGGTTTAGCGTTATCTAAAGTCGCACTTCGAGAATTAATCGATATTGCGCTTTGCAAATGCTGCATTGGGAGTTCTCTGATTGGTGGAACACCTGTCATTTAATGAAAATTGAATTGTCCTATTGGATGAAGACCAGACCTTTAATGAAAGTTTGAACTTAAGCAGGTCCATTAAAGAATCGCTATCAGACTTATAATTAATAAATTTGGGCATGGTCGAGTATAAATAAATATCTGTTCTTTGTATTCACTTTTAATAGATAGTATGAAAATGTTTTGAATAATTTCATTCTTTGTTGTGATACCTGCGTTTATAGTGTGTGTGTGTATGTATGTGTGCGTGTATGTATGCGTGTGTGTGTGCGTGTGTGTCTGTGTCAATCTGTGGACAGCATAACTCAAAAACGAAAACTAGCTTAAAAACCAAAGTTAGTATTTAAGTTTAATGTCTTTCAAGGATGCGACACGAAGATTTTGAAGAAAATAGCCCTACCTTAAACCACCCCTTACATGGAAAAATTTTTGAAAATTTTGATTTTCTTGCAAATGGCTCTAACGATTTTGATTAAAATGTCATATGTTTGAGATATTTTTATGACAAACGAAATATATATCTTGAATTTTTTGGCTATAGCCCCTGTAGTCGTATTTACTCTGGACGACTTTTGCATAACTGGTAAACCGTTAGAGATAGACCAAAACATACTATACAAGAAATGTGAACCTTGCTAAAATACACAATTTATGTCTGAATAAATTGTCTTGTAGGATGAACCATTTCAGAGATATTCCTTGGTATGTGTGCAAGTTTCGAAAAATATAACTTTCGTGAAATGGAACATCGTTGTTCATTTTTTTTATATGTTAAGCGTGCAAAGAGAACGGAATCTCAAGGCTTTAAAAGATTTGACTATCGCTATTCTATTATTCCCCTTTCACCAAAAAGGAAATGGAGAATAAGATAATTTCTTCCAAGTAAGAAGATCGAAATGTTATGTCCACAAATGTAATATTACCAGAGAAGCCTCTACACAGCGTCTCCTAGGAACTAGCGTGTACACTTTGGTGGGACGTACTGTGCTCCGCAGAAAACAAGCGAAGGTGTAACATGCAGGTTAAGATAAAGAAGCATATATACAGTCTGCAGGTAGATAGCCATCACTTGTCGCCATTGTTCAGCCAGCCAACAACACCCGAATTTCTGAACGAGGTTTCCTGTCAGGACATAACTCCAGCCTTGTGTTACATTAATGGGAAATAAATTCTACTTCGAACACTGATAGAACTTTCATTTTAGGCAAAGGTGTGACGTACCTGCTCGTGTACACTAGAGGAATGGCGAAAACCTCGGCCAACTTGAGTGCTACGCACAGGAATTTTATCGCTCTCGCATTTATGTATTACTTCTTATTAGTTAACTCCAGTGTCTATCCAATACACAACAAAACAATATCTAGCAGATCCAACCCAACCCAGACTAGTTTAAATGTAACAGTTTTCATTTTTTTTACGGAATAATTTTGATGAGGTTCAAGGAGGTTTTGGCAGACGTCTGGGATAAAGAAATAGTTCTAACCCTGAGCCGGTGGACTAGCCAGCGGGTTCAGGAGGCCAAAAACCTGGACCAGAGTCTTAAAAAACACAGATTTGCCTTGGTCAATGTTAGAGTACACGATATGGCGTCGTCAGACCAGCGGACGGGCGTCGTGATTAGACATATACTACGGGCTGCGAGAACAAACGCAACAGACGGCGTGAATAGATCAGACGTAACAGACCAGGGGTGTAAATCGCCCGCGTTAATGAAGCTCCTGCCTGTTTCCTCAGCATTCTGATGTTATGATGTTACGCAACCCTACCGTGTTTTTTGCAACCCTGCACGGCCGTTACAATATGCTATTAGGGACATAACAGTAGAAAATTAAATAATTTCGGCGTGGTATTTGGATTTTATTTTCCTCTGACAGTATTTGTACTTTTGTTGTAACTGAAGTGAACAACGCTGTCAGATAGACTATCCGTTTTGTTTCAACTCTTCAAGCAGCTCCTACTCCAGCCCTTTCTCTGGTACCCAGGACCCAAGTTTCGCAAGCGTACTTTAGTGCTGGTTTTGACACTGTGTTATGATATTGTTCTTAATAAGTAAAATTATATGTAGGCAAATGAAGTAAATGTTATTGTGAATAAAGTCTTATGAATGCCCATAGATGACACTAATGTAAATCTACGGTGCCTGGAGAAAGGGATCGGAATTCTCGACAGAAACTGAACTGACATATAACATTGCAGAATTCTCGACAATAACATGTTACATTGGCAGCATAAAAGAAAAGAAGGAGCGGAAACCTGCATTAGATACGTCAGATGGACTTCATTAAGGCAGGTCTTGCTAAATACCCGAGTTTAATTAGCGGAAAACAACCAGTCTGTGTGGAAGTTTTGTCTCTCCACAAATAATTACAACTGCTCTTCATACAGTGGTAATGGTTGTAATTGACCAACGTTATAATTTTCTGTCCCTAGTAATCAGAGTTAACGAGTATTTTTCTCTCAATTTGTGTAAAACATTCAACTGAGTCACTCACCATTCATATTGTGACATGGCTTCTCCATGTCATTAAGACTCTTTGATTTTCAGGAGGTTGCTATGGAGACAGTTTTGATTGTGTGAGAGTTTGGAAAGATTAAGAGACAGAAACTAGTAGTGTGGCTGTACTTGAAGCTTGAGAAAATAAAAAAAGATTTGGTAAATTTGTTACATTTGGTGTCAGGAAGTGGGATGGAGGGAGATTCGGAAACCAGGATGATGGCAATGATGAAAGAATTATTTGCCAAAATGGAAACGAGAAGCGACAACCTCGCTGCCGAGCTGAAAGAGATGAAGACGGAGCTATTGGCGAAAATTGACGAGCAACTGGCTGGCGTGACGGAAGGCGTGGAAGAACTCGGCGAAAAGGTGGAAGACCTCTGCCAGCACGTGGACGTCGTGGAGGACGACGGGGAACGTCTTGGCGCCCTGGTAGTAAGAGTTGACGAGAGCGTCAAAGTACTGGATGCCAGGGGCAGACGGAATAGCGCGGAGCCGGGGAGGGAGCACCTAGTGGCCGAGGCGACAGTTGCGCCCGTTTCAGATAACGAAAATGTACGTCTCGGGGAAGACAAAGGGACAGTTCAGGGGCGTCGTCGAGGATCCCCTGGAGGAGTGTGTCGGGTACGTAACCAACCAGGATATGACGTGGAGGACGATCAGCAGGGAAGCGCACAAGCAAACGAGCAACACGCGAGAACCGACTTGGCGTGTGACATGGGGGGACCGTCGGGGCCATCCAATCACCTGACGCATAGTGCCGTGAACGGAAGAATGGTGGACATCATCGTGGACGGCAGGATACAGGAGAGGCCGTGCCGAGCACGAGTGAACACGAGTGCAGCGGTGGACGCGACTCGCGCGGATGTGGTGGGGTTTGTTGCCGGACCCATCGGAAGCAAGGTGGCTGCGAAGGTGCGCCAGAGAGGTCGGCGGACATGGTACCCCGTGAGCCGTTTCAAAGTGCGCAGGATGGCCCGTCAACACACCAGGAAGAAGGGCAACTGGACGAGGGACCGTCAAGACCGGCGGTACTGTTGCAGAATTTCGAAGCAGGATGGCATACATCGTCCTACCTGGACCAAGGGACACTATCCAACAGCGATACCTAGGATCGTGCCCCCTGGAGAGCGAGGTCCTACTGGCCCTCAAGGTTTACAAGGATTCCCTGGCCCTCAGGGTCTGGTAGGCTTGCCTGGAATGAAGGGTGAACGTGGATTCCCAGGAATGAAAGGTGAACAGGGCAATCCAGGACCTCCAGGACAAGCTGGTGCACCAGGACCTGAAGGACCTAAGGGTGACTCAGGCTCTCAAGGACAACATGGAGCTCCAGGACAACCTGGTCCACAGGGCCCTCCAGGAGACAGAGGACTTCCAGGATTACCCGGCCCAACAGGACCTGCTGGCCTCAGAGGTCAGAGAGGTGCACAAGGTGAGACAGGTCCACCAGGGAAGCCAGGCAGTGAAGGACCTCCAGGACCACAAGGTATTGCAGGACCTCTAGGACCACCGGGACCAATTGGAGAACAGGGACCAGAGGGAGCACCAGGTAAAGCAGGAACACCTGGTATTGCAGGAAGACCGGGAGATAAGGGACCTGTAGGACCTTCAGGACCTCCGGGAACTCCAGGGGCACCAGGTCTTCCAGGGCCACCTGGTCCAAATGGACCTCCAGGACCAGCAGGAGAACGGGGTCTTCGAGGAGAAACTGGACCACAGGGTGTAGAAGGGCCACAAGGAGCTAGAGGAAAGCCAGGACCTCCAGGGCCAGAGGGAGGTAAGGGTGATAGAGGAGAAGAAGGTCCAAAGGGTGCAAAAGGACACCGTGGTCTCATTGGTCTACAAGGGTTACCTGGACCTCAGGGACCTCCAGGAGACAAAGGCATGACTGGACCTCCAGGATTGTCGGGAAAAGATGGTGAACCTGGAACTAAAGGTATGCCTGGAAGAGATGGAAACCCAGGACCTCAAGGTATACCAGGACCACCAGGCCCTCGTGGACCACCAGGAGAAGAGGTTCGATGGGTTAATCCACCGGGGCGCAAGGGAGATGCCGCAGTGATAGTGCTGGTCGGGACGACCAGCTCTGAGGAGGGAGCAGTGTGACATGGCTTCTCCATGTCATTAAGATTCTTTGATTTTCAGGAGGTTGCTATGGAGACAGTTTTGATTGTGTGAGAGTTTGGAAAGATTAAGAGACAGAAACTAGTAGTGTGGCTGTACTTGAAGCTTGAGAAAATAAAAAAAGATTTGGTAAATTTGTTACAATATAGAGGCAAGTGTTTCCACGCTAACCATATTTATTACCATTTGCTGCGACCATTAATTACTTTCGATATCGATATTTCACGGGAAATATATCCTGAGCCTCCTGGACAAATTTTAGGAAAACTGTGTATGTGTTTGTGTGTAACAAAATGGAACGAAGAAATATATTTATTGTGAAATATAAAATATAAATAATAATCGTTAGAACCATGTTTTAGAAAATAAAAAAATATCCAAATATATGCCATATAATGGAAAGCTTGAGAGGGCGATATTTTCTTGAAAATCTTCGTGTCGCATTCTTGAAAGATGTGAATTTAAATATACAGTTAGGTTTTTGACGACTTTTAGTTCATTAAATTATGATCTCTCTCGCTCTCTCTCTCTCACTCACACACACACGCACACGCACACGCACACGCACGCACACACACACACCTTTTTTTTAAAAATGCCCTTTTTATTCAGGGAATCTCAAAACGTATTTTGGGTGAATATCTAGGTATCGGATTTTAACTGCAGAGGTCATATCGGCGGCCTTGCCTATTGAGAAATGGTGTTACACGTTTACGTTGGGTTTTTCGATCTTTGGGGGTTTTATTCTTTGAATTCACACACACATTCACACTTTCATTCATATTTCCATACTCAGGGAAGGATGAGGAATAATCCTGGCTGGAGAAAAATTCCTGCCCCCTGCCGGGAATCGAACCCGGGACCCCTAGCACAGCAGGCAAGGTATCGGATTTATTTACATTGCTTCCTGTATTTAGTAAATACGTGGAAAGTGAAAATGATTATGTAACTTTGCGTACCATCATTTTTCACTGCGAATAGCCTAGTTCTTTCAATGCATTTCAGATTTCAAATCTTATAAAACATACTTCTTTTATCAAAAATTATAAGTTGATATGTTTTACATATTCCCTTTGACCTATTAGTGGTCCTTTAAGCGGTTGACCGCTGCTACGTTTGTACAAACGCAGTGCATTATGGGAAGGTGAGGACATGCGTGGATTCTGAAAGTTTACAACCGGAAGCAGATAACACGTGGTAGAACGACAAACCTCCCTCAGGAAACAAAGAAACAACGAAATTTACAAACAGATAGTCCCCCTTTTTATTACCATATTTTTACGTATTCACTTTTCTTGTCCGTGTTTCGGGACCATCAAGATGTGGTCACACCAGGCGTGACTAATGCCTTTTTTTCTTCTTCTTCTTAGTTTTCATTAAGAAACATTGTGCTGCTTCTGCGGACTGTGAAAACTGACCCTGCAACGCTTGAGTAATTCGTATGACGAAAAAGCAAATATCACGCAACAAGCAAAGTGGATAATTAAAATTGTTCTCATCTGGGTTACACCTCACTCTATGTTCAACAATGCTTCCTTTTCTTCTCGAACATTATCGCCACCATCATCATTACCACTGTAGTAATTCTTATTCTTCCCCTTCGACGACACTGCGTTGAAAATTTATAGAGGAAGTGTGTGTTAAATTCCATACAGAAATTAGATGTTTTGCTGGCTGCTTAAGTGAACACGTAGGTCACCAATACGGTACATTCACATGACCTTTCCATAAATAATTGTTATAAAATCATGTTTACCTTCACAAGTAATATTATAGGAGGTTCGGGAATATCAGACCGTCAAAACATAATTATCTGGACTATTTTATAAACAAAATATTAATTTAAATACCACACTGTAAAGATTTGACCATAAAATCTCAATTAGTGCATAAACATAACCTCAAATATATCCATTTCGATTAGTGCAGTTCGATTTACTCGGCACTACCAAATTTAGAGAAATAAAATCCATGAGTTACATGTATTTTGAGTTTCTCTTGTTGTTATAGGCTCAACAGTGATAGAAGAATTAGTATTTGTAAGAATGGTTTGCACAAGAGTGAGTAGAGAAAATTATGTGACGCCATTTAGCTGTAGCAGAAAATATACGGGAACCTTTCAAACGCACTGTGTGTGAAATTTTAATAGGTAGAGAGAATGATGTTAAGTGTTCTGTGCCAAGAGTTCCTTTATTTCATTTTTTACGTTTGCATATCAACAACCTTAATACTGTAGGCTCCTTAGAAGCCCCCCCCCCCCCCCCTGTCGTTTCAAACTGCTCCTGTCATTCAGTGCGTTTTCCCTCCGTTGTGTATACACTTTCACGATGAATTATTTTGGCACAAACTTTTTGCTTCCCTTAGGAAGACACATCATCCGGGAGTTGAAACGTTAAGAAACAATAATTAGAAAGCGCTGGTGCGTCGTGTTTTGTTAAAGACAGGGATGACAGAAACAAATGACAAGGCATTAGAAATTGGATGAATGAAAAGTAACGTGGAAAAGGTAAGATTTCTTTTTTTCTTGTATTCCGGAGCACTTGTCACTCATACTTGAGGTCTTTACAAATGCCTGAATGGCTTAATACCGGATCATTAAACAGCTTTGAGATTTGGTACTTCCCCTCTGGGCAGCGTGAAGACAAATTAGATGCAGGTCGCTTGTTTGTTTGGGCCTTGTTATAAATCATTTTACGTTACAGTAGTTTCCATTCTTACAAGCTAAACGCCTTTTTATTCCTTACTTACAGGAGGCCATGAGCAACGTCTAGTTCTTTCACGGGATTTGTAACTCAACTACTGCTGGTGAAACTTGCAGTGGCGGCTTGTGGCCAAGAAATTGCTTCTTACATTCTCCACTGCCTATAGTAAGTATTGTATTCCATCGACAAAAACTATGTCGAGATTACACCGAAAATCTGTTTTGAGGCCTCTGAATCCAAAAAAAATTATTTTCAGAAAAAGGTAAGCGCGCATGCGCACAGCATAACTCAAAAACGAAAAGTCGGTTGAAAGCCAAAGTTGGTATTTAAGTTTAATGTCTTTCAAAGATAAGACACGAACATTTTGAAGAAAATTGCTCCACCCTAAACCACCCTTTACATGGAACATTTTTCGAAAATTTTTATTTTCTTGAAAATGGCTCTAACGATTTTTATTAAAATTCCATATGTTTAAGATATTTTTTGGCAAGTGAAATGTATATCTTTAATTTTCTGGCTATAGCCTATGTAGTCCAGTTTACTCTGGATGACTTGAAGAACTCGTAAACCGTAAGAGATAGACCAAATCTTACTGTTTACAAAACCGTACATCTCGCTAAGACACACAATCTATGCCCCAATAAATTTTTTTGTAGAGTGAACTATTTCGGAAATATTCCTGTTTAGACATTTGTGTCAGTTTTGGAAAACTTAAAACTTTTGTCAAATGCAACATCATTGTTCATTTTTTTGTATGTTAGCAAAGAGAACGGAATCTCAAAGCTTTAAAAGATTTGACTGTCGCTCAAAGTTTATTGTATTGCCATATTGCATTTGCACCTACAAGGAAATAAGCAATAATATAATTTCTGCGAATGTTTATCTGGAGTAACACGAAGAAGGCATAGGAGTAAAAAATGCCCTACAGAATACTTTCACAAAACAGTTTCTTGTTTACACGTTATTGGTTTTAGAATACGTTTTAATTTTAACGAAATATTTATGCAATAAGAAAGATAAAATGACTTAAAATCTTCCATCAAATGGGAACTGTTCGGAAACTCCAAGGCAATGCAATATAATACACTTATTAATTATATGACGTCATTGGTCTCTACGTGCCCCGAAGTCGCCATCGAAGCTCTGAGAGCCCATGTATCGGTTTACAAAGCACCCTAGAAAGGGATTTATCATGCACAGCATCCCCTCTTCAAGTTACGAGAATATCAGCTGATACTTTGAAACCCTAGGTTAAGATTCTGACTCACAGCAATAGGTTTCTGCTTTAATCTTACTAACAAAATGATGTAAATATGTACAGGAAAATACCTGTATCACATAGATAATACAGGGGTAAGCTTTGGTAGGTACAATAGGAATAGGGCAATACAATAGGCTTAACGTTTAAACGATAGTCAAATATTTTAAGAGTTGGTCGCTAAAGGATTGCTTGGGCATTTCATTTCCTTTGTACGATACCAGAATATGGAAAAAGATGACGATTTCCAACTTGAGAAAGGTATATGTATTAAAAAATTCAAACAAATAAATATATATGCATCAAAATCGTTACAGAATTTTAGGGAAATCGAACATTTAGAAGAATGTTCCGTGTATAGGGTAGTTTGTATTTTCTCTGTTACGTATAATAACTAGGGGAAGTATTCCACCCAAAGCTTCGATGTCGAGATTTCACCGGAAATGTTTTGAGGGCTCCTGAATCCCCCCAAAATATTTTTAAACAACGTTGCTCTGTGTGTGTGCGTGCGTGCGCACGTGTGTGTGTGTGTGTGTGTGTGTGTGTGTGTGTGTGTGTGTGTGTGTGTGTGTGTCAGTCTGTGGACAGCATAACTCAAAAATGAAAAATCAGTTAAAACCAAAATTGATATTTAAGTTTAATGTCTTTCAAGGAAACGACACGAACATTTTGATTCCCTTGAAAATGACTAACAATTTTGATTAAAATCACATATGCTTGAGATATTTTTATGACAAATAAAATTTATATTTAAAATTTTCTGGCTATAGCTTATGTAGTCATGTTTACGCTGGATAACTTTTGAATAACTGGTAAACCATAAGAGATACACCAAATCTTACTATACAAAAATGTAGATCTTGCTAAAATACACAATTTATGTCTGAATAAATTTTCTGGTAGGGTGAACCATATCGGAGGTAATCCTATCAGTTTCGGAAAGCAAGCTTTCGTCAAATGAACTATTGTTGTTCATTTTTTCTGTGTTAAGTGTGCAAAGAGAACAGAATCTCAAAGCTTTAAAAGATTTGACTATCGCTCAAATCCTGATGTATTCTAATATTCCCCTTGCGCCTACAAGGAAATAAGCAATAAGATAATTTGTACAAATGTTTATCTTAACTAAGACGAAGAAGATATAAGAATTAGAGTTTGTAAGAATGGTCAGTACAACAGATTTTTTTTTCCAAACATGTTCTTTCTTTTTTCAGGGGGTAGGAACCTAAGTGTCCGGACGATTTTAAGTCTTTTTCACACCAAACATCAGTAGATTGGGCTCAAAGAAAAGGGATTCTTATATTTATCACTCGCTGTATCTGTAAATGAGTAAGGGGGATCATTCTAAGGGCAGATTCTTCCCCACTTTGCTTTTAAAATATATGCGTAGATCGCGGTGGTGCCAACTACACCCATGAACATGCACGGTGAGGCTGCCAACATTCTGGAAGAAAACCTCTGTTGATGATGGCACATGGTCAGGATACTGATGGACGACTTACAAGAAAAGTCCGGGGCTTCATGTCGAGGGTAATTAACACCCGGTTTTCTTTGGATCATATTCTTTATAAGAGGGTCGTCGTCATCGTAGTCGTCGTCGTGAGTTTAAAAAGGAAATTCGGGTCAGCATGGAACAAACGGCTTGGGCCTGCTACTGAAAACCCCTTAGGGATCTTAACACAGAAAGGGTGGGGTCTTTTTAAGGGCGTCATCTGCAATGAAAATAGTGTTAGGAGCCAGTATTTTCCTATCCTGTTGAGGACAAGAAGCAAGAATTAAGGAGAGAGACGAATAAATAATGGAGGAAATATAACGAATTAACATCTGAATTTTAGAGTGATCCTGTAAGATCGTTGCCAAGTTGGAAGTATTCAGAAATCTTCTGGTTATCCCTTTCCAAACTGTTTCGTCATGGGTGTTATTCCCTGTAAAATATATTACAAAAGCAAAAGCAATTACCGCTCGCCATTTCTGTTGAACACTTAAGGAAAGGAAATTCTGCTGTGTTACTCTCACATGACCTTTTCCACCCAAACTTCAATAGAGTATATTTAAAAAAGGTTATTCTTTTATCTCCTTTAAGTTAAGTCGACTTAACAATTACACAAATGTTTTTGTTCCATATTTGCTTGAAGGTACACTGGGAGTAGAGGAATGCAATAAACAATAGTCAAAGGTTTTAAAAGATGTTCGCTGGACTTTGAAAAAAAAAAATTGCTTTCCACTCGGTTAAAATATAAGTATAGGAAAATTCAAACAAAAACCTGTACTTTAACATGATCTTCAAGTTTTTACTTTATCTGCTATGTATAATAAGTAGCGGAAATATTGAATTCCACCCAAAAATTTGACATCGAGATTTCAACAAAAATATACGTTTTAAGGCTACCAAAGTTGGTATTTAAGTTTAATGTCTTTTAAGGATTCAACACGAAGATTCTGAAGAAAATTCTTCCCCTATAAATTACCCTTTATATAGAAATTTTTTCGGAAAGTTTTGGTTTCCTCAGATATGACTTAACAATTTTGATTAAAATGCCACAGGTTTAATACACTTTTATAACAAATGAAATATATATTTTGAATTTTCTGGCGATGGCTTATGTAATCCTGTTTGCTCGATAGTTTTGTAAACTTAAAAGATGGAATCTCTCTGTTCAAAAATATAACTTGTTAAAATACACAATTTGCATGCAATACATTTCTTTCTAGAGTGAACCATTTCGGAGATATTCCTTCTTTTTTTGTGCGAGTTTTGGAAAGCTTAAAATTTCGTCAAATGGAACATCGTTGTTCATTTTTTTGCATGTTTGCCGTGCAAAGAGAACGCAATTTGAAAGCTTTAAAAGATTTGACTATCGCACAACTAATATTCCCCTTGTACCTACAAGGAAATAAGCAATAAGATAATTTGTACAAATGTTTTTCTTAACTAACACGAAGAAGATATAGGAATAAGAGTTTGTGAGAATGGTTAGTACAAGAGTAGAGAAAGTCATGTGAGTACATATTTTAGAAATATGCTGTTTTTTCTTGACCTTTGTGCCTTTGTCGTTTTTCTTATTGTTTGCTCGTTTTATTTCGTCAGGGCTGAGGTAGGACTCGATCCCCAACCCTGTGCGAGGCGGAGGCGAGCCAAAGACGGACACTCCAGCGACCACGGCTGCGAGAGCTGCCATATTAAAGTATACTTTATATATTATAGACAGATAAGAGGTATATAATCTTCCCATTTTCCTACATTAATTCAGCAGTTACTACTAAGAGACTGACGTTGATATTTCTGCTGATTTAAATACATTAAAATATTCATAAAATTGCATATCCCTTATCGTGTGGAGATAAGCTTTTGACTGTTCTGGAAGGACGGACGGACGGACAGGCGGACGGACGCGTGCTTGTGGGAAACGGGCAGCCGTGTTCCGCACACCGTGTTTACCTTCCGTGTGATTTATCGACGGGACCGGATTTTCCGTCACGCTGGCTCAGACAGATGGCAACGGCTTCTGTGTCAACATGGTTAGGCACTCTTCACAAGCTAGGAAAAAGAATATCTCCCATGAATATCCCTTGTTTATTCTTGGGATCAGTTAAAGGGGAGTGGAATCTCGCCTATTGTCGGCTTGGACCTCTCACTATCAGCGAAACGTTTGCCTTAAACAAAATACCTCACTAGTAGATGTCCACGCAAAAATTCAAATGTACGCAGGTCCATTCATGGGCTAAGAATGCTTTTTACTTTTTACCTAAAGGCAAAAATATCATTTTTACTTTCTCTACTACGTATACTAAGTAGGGAAAGTATTGTATTCCATCCAAAAATTCGATATTGAGATTTCACACTACCATTTCACACAGACAAATTAATATATCACTGCACATTTTTTTTTTTTTTTTTTTTTTTTTTTAATTTATTTAGAGTCGCTTTAACAATTAAGTCATATCGCGACTATTCTATGGAATACAGCGGTATACAATAAATTTAGTACAATTATTTTACCAAAAAACATGAGAATACAATCA
Source organism: Tenodera sinensis (assembly GCA_030765045.1). Lineage (NCBI taxonomy): Eukaryota > Metazoa > Arthropoda > Insecta > Mantodea > Mantidae > Tenodera > Tenodera sinensis. The sequence continues at coordinate 160,634,651 of CM060966.1, read as the reverse complement.
AATCAGTACAACAAGTATCTTTCATATTATATTTTCGCATGCAAGCCCGTACCTTTGAGAAATGATAACACCCTTCTGCAGTTGGATGGCGTGTTCAGAGTGGTGGATAAGTCTCCAGTGATGTGATGAAGCTGTCGTTGTGTAGCGTATTGCTTACATTCTGTGAGGAGATGTTTTACTGTGAGGCGGGTGTTGCAGACTTCACATTGTGGTGGCTGGCCTTTGCTGAGGAGGTATGAGTGGGTTAACCTTGTATGACCAATGCGGAGACGTGAGATAATCACCTGCTCTTTCCTGCTAAGAGAATAGACAGGGGAAGAATTGGTGTCTCCTTTCCTTACCATGTGTAGTTTTTCTGGAGGCGATTGATTCCAGGCCTGTTTCCATCTTGTTTTTATTAGTTTGGAGAAGTACTTTGTAATATCACGATAAGGTACTGCTTGGTGTTCATGTGTGTATGTTAGCCGACTTGCTTCTTTAGCAGCTTTGTCCGCTTCTTCATTGCCCTTAATGCCGCAGTGTGAAGGGACCCAAATGAAAGTAACTATTTTCTTTTTATTTAGAGCAATGGAATAAAGACTGTGGATATCTTGAAGCAGTTGGAGGTCAGTTGAACGATCTCTGAGACTTTGGAGAGAGCTTAATGAATCAGAAATTATAAGAAATTTACTCTCACTAGATTGGATGATGTATGTTAAAGCTTGCTTAAGTGCAGAAAGTTCGCAGGAGAATATGGAATAATATTTAGGGAGTTTCAGCTGAAGTTTCTTATCTGGGGTAATTATGGCACATCCATTGTCGCTGTCCGTTTTGGAACCATCAGTGTAGATAAATGTATGGTTAGGGTAGGCATTTGTTATTTCTTGAAACAGCTGTTTATAGCAAGATGCATCTGTATGGGATTTATGGTAAGCTGTAATATTCAAATTTAGTTGAGCAGTTGGTATTCTCCAAGGTGGTAGACAATGAAACTTTCTGGGCATTATGGCAGGAACTTCTATGTTATATTCTTCAATGCATTTGCTTATTTTAGATTTAAATGACATTTCTTTTTGTGAATTAGCCTGTAAACGTTGGTTGGACGTTTCTGGGAGGACGTACTGGTAGATCATTGATTCGGGTCTTGCTAAAGTTTTAAGGGCGAATTTTAGGCTCACATCTGTTCTGCGGACGTTCAATGGTGGTTCGTCGGTTTCCATTGTTAAGGCAGAAACAGGGCTGGTTCTGTAAGCTCCCAAGCATATTCTTAGAGCTGCTGTTTGAATTGTATCTAGTTTCTTTAAAACTGAAGATTTAGCTGTATTGTAGATCTGGGCTCCATAGTCGAGTTTACTTCTAATGAGAGCTTGATACGTTCGTTTGAGGGTACTGAGATCAAAACCCCAGTTTTTGCAGCTTAGGGTTTTTAGTACATTTAATCTTCTGAGGCATTCATTTCTCATATCATCAATGTGATGTTTCCAGCTTAGAGTTGCATCAAACGTTAAACCTAAAATTTTGATAGCCTTCACTGAGTCGATTAGCTTGTTATCCACGCAGATTGTGGGGTTTGGGACTTTACATGGTGATTTGGAGAAGCATATGCATTTCGATTTATGATATGACAAGTTAAGACCAGCATGATTAGTCCAAGTGTGCAGATTTTCCAGTGTTTCTTGAAGAAGTGTTGCAGTAGTAGAGGGGTTTTTCCCCTTACAAAAGATAGTTAGGTCATCTGCAAATAGTATACCTTTTACAGGTGGTGTAATACTGCTTACTATACTGTTGATAGCTATGAGAAATAGTGTGACACTGATTACTGATCCCTGTGGAACACCTCTATTAATGGATTCTTCTTTTGACATGGTTCCTTTGTAGCGAACTTTAATTTTCCATTCCTGAAGGAAGTTGTCAATAAAGTGATACAAATTACCACGGATACCGATGTTACGTATTGTTTTGAGTATGTAAGCTCGTGAAATTTTATCATACGCTTTTTCTATATCTAGGCTTATTGCCATGAGATGTTGTTTCTGTGTAAATGCAGCTTTTATTTCAGAATCAAGTATTAAAAGATGGTCAGTGGTGGATCGAAACTGGCGGAAACCATTTTGAAGTTCGGTGAAGAACTGCATTTTCTCTAGTTTCCAACGCAATCGGTTATTTATAATTTTTTCAAGTATTTTACACATAGAGCAGGTGAGGGCTATAGGTCTGAAACTTTCAGGTGAAGTAAGGTCTTTGTTTGGTTTGGGGATGGGTACTATAGTTGCTGTGCGCCACTGTTTAGGAAAAGTTCTTGAGTTCCATATATAATTAAGGATTTCGTGAAAGTAAACCAGTCCATCTTGCGGTAAGGATTTTAACATTATGTACGGAATGTTATCCGGCCCAGGGCTGGAGCATTTACTCTTTTCAAGTGCCTCCATGAATTCTGTGAAAGTAATGTTATCATTGTAGTTTTCTTGGTTATTTTCGTCAGGTTGGTAGCAGTGGGTCACCTTGCTTTCGTAAGCTTCTTCTCTTGAGGTCTCTGCAAAAGTATGCGCCAGTATGTTTGCTATGGTTTGGGGGTCAGTACTTGTAGCGTTTGTTGTATAATTGTGGAAAACTATATTATGTGTTCCATCGTAAGATCCCCGTATTTTGCGAATTTTTTGCCATACCACTCGTGACGGGGTTTTTCTGTTTACAGTGGACACGAATGTTAGCCAGGACTCTTTCTTGCTGTGCTTTACTACTTGACGTGCTTTAGCTCTGGCTTTTTGAAACTCGATTTTGTGTGTGGGGGTAGGTTGCCTTTTGTATTTATAATAGGCTTTATTTTTTAATGCTATCGCTGTTTTACATTCTTCGTTCCACCAACATACAGTCTTCCTAGAAACAGGGTATATCCTAGGAATAGTGACCTCGGCGGAATTGAAAATCACTTCTGCAAACGAGTTTACTAGTTTGTCAGTATCTGACTGACTGAAATTCATGGGGGATGTTAGATAGGATAAATTGTCAGAGACGTGTGCTCTGAACTTGTTCCAGTTTGCGCATTTTAAATTCCATCGTGGCTGACAGTTAAAACTTAAAGGAATGTTATTTGCATTAGTTAATAAAATTGGGAAATGGTCACTGCCATGTAATTGCTTGGCGACTGTCCATTCAAATTTATCTTGGATATCAGGAGTGATTAATGTTAAGTCGATTGCACTGGAAGTACCGTTGGCTGTACTGAAGTGAGTTTGTGAGGTATCGTTAAGCATATTGAGATTTTCGTTGTGCAAGAGCTGCTCCACTATTTTACCTCTTGCGTTGGTATGCTTACAACCCCATATAGTACTATGGCTATTAAAATCGCCCAGTATAATAAATGGTTTAGGAAGTTGTTGTGTTAACTCCTGCAGTGCATGTAAATCAAGTGGGCTTTTATTTGGTAGATATATGTTGCAAATGGAAATAGGTGTAGGAAGGTTTACTCTAGTGGCAATTGCTTCAAGTTCAGTTGTAAGCGGTATTGTCTGATGTTTGATGCTGTCTTTAACGTAGGTTACTACGCCGCCACTAGCATGGAGGCAGTCCTTGCGGTTTTTGTGATATTGAGTATAACCTCGTAATGATGCAACATAGTTTCCTTTGAAGTTAGTTTCTTGAATGCACATAATTGCAGGGTTATGTTTATTGATCAAGAGTTTAAGAAACTCGAAATTGCCATGGAAACCATTAATATTCCATTGAAGTATGTTATTCATATGTTAATTTTGTTTATGGGATAAGGTGTTATATCTATGGCGATTAGTTTTCGGGACACATCGGTTTTGTTCGCTCAGAGGCATTGTTGACCTGATTAATGTATTCCAGCAGCTTTTTTTGAATTTTACTACTTCTGGTCTTTATACTACGCTCTGTATAATAGGGATAGACTTTTTGCATTGTGTTCACTAGAGATTCTAGATCTGAAGTGTATTCCAAAGCTATGGGAACAATGTTTGTTACTCCAACACTGTTTTCCATAAAGCTTTGGAACTGGCTGAAGTTTAGTGCATAATTGTGGGTGTCGGCGTCGATAATATGTTTAATTGGTCTGAGAGATTCAGCTATTGACGAAATAAGGTTTGCTTTCTTAATCTTCTTAGCCTGCTGTGAAGCGAGGAGGTGCCGCGCTTCTTTTCCATAAGCATTATCCTCTGAATCAGTTGTGCTGTTTGATATTGGTCGTTTAGGTCTTGTTTGTGTTTCCATTAGCATAGGTTCTGGGGAATTGTTGCGTTCGTCTTGAAATGGCAGGATGGGCTCAGGGGTAGAAGTGAGGTTAGGTGATTGCTGCTGTTCAGTATCTTTTCCTTTAGGAGGGGAAGGGGGACGGTCCTGGAGGTTTTTGGTAGCGGTAGGCAATTCAGGAAACATGTCTTTGTTTAAGACCTGAGGAGTAGTTTCTTGTATACCGTCAGCTTCACGGCAATTTTTTGCAAAGTGGCCTTCCTGCTTGCAGATGAAGCAGGTAGGGGTATCCGCTGTTAGGTATATCCAATATTTAGTGCCTTCATATAGGATCTGTATGCTTGGAGGTAATTTCTCCACATCATTGGGTGGAATATAAAACTGACGTCTGAAACTAAGGATATGGGAAAGTCCTGGCTCTGAAATGCCAGCTCTTAAGTAGGTAATGTTTGACATTAGTTTAATTCCATATGCATTTAGCTGAGTTTCTATGAGTGAGTTTGGTATAACTGGACACACATTTGAAAGAACGATTCTTTTGTTTGGAGTAATTAGAGGACGGACCTGAAGAGTAACATTGTTTATATTTATTTTAGGATGTTTGGTAACCAGTGATTCTGCTACTTTAGATGACGTTAGGTATATACATATTCTGGAGTTCGAGATCCGTGAGATAAATTTTATGTTACTTGGTTCAGTTAATTTACTTACTGCGAGAGCGTAGTCTCTGATGGTAAGTCCGTCATGGGAGTCAATGATGATAGCTTCTTCTTTCTTGGGAGAAGTCTGAGTAACTGTAGCATAGCTGGAGTTTCTTGTAGCACTGTTGTTCATGGTGGTTGTGTCGACGTTGTGAGACGGTAGACTGCTGTACTCAGCAGCTGCCATTGCTTCTGATGGTGTACACTAGTTTGCTGTGTGAGGATTTTTAATAATGTCTTACTAACCCGCTTGTTATACTCGTTTAATTGTTAACATACGAGAAAGCATATTTAGTAGACTCGTTCTACTTATCCGTTATGTACGGTGAGCGTCTTTTGGATTCAGATTATTGATGTGTATCGGAGAACGTTTAAAAGTTGATTTCTTTGCTGTCACGGCCTCCTATAACCTGCACATTTTTTGTTTCGTACAAATTATCACTGTCATTCTTTTTTTTAGTTGCAGTGAGCAACTGTATCCCATAAATTACTGGAAAAAAAAATTTGTTACACATTACAATCGATTAAGAATCAAATTAAGAATCAAATCAACAATCCATCTCAATTTGAGAATTGCGTTTAAGTATTTTCTTTTAATAATTAATGTACTTCTCCAGAAGAAAGGTAAGCTGTTAATGTTAAACATAAAAGAAATTTATTTGAGGTTATAAGCTGGTTTTTTGTGATAACAAGAGAAGATCGAAATGTAATTCTTGAGTTTCGCTTTCCTCTGTTGGCAGTGCTCAGTAACTGGAACTACAGTAATGGAAATGAACATATCTTAAGCTATAATATATCTTAAGTATTATATTCCACCAAAGAATTCGATGTCGTGAATCCAAAAATGTGAAACTCAAAAACGAAAAGTCGGTTGAAAACCAAAGTTGGTATTGAAGTTTAACATCTTTCAACCATGTGACACAAACATTTTGAAGAAAATTCCTACATCCTGAACTACCCTTTACATCGAAAGTTTTCGAAAAATTTTGTTTTCCTCAAAAATGACTAACAATTTTGATTAAAATCCCATCTGCTTAAGATACTCTCATGAGAAATAAGTGTATAGCTTCAATTATCTAAGAAGAATTCTTCATTTTGAATAATTTTTGGCTAACTGGTAAAGCGTAAGTTATAGACAAAATCGTACTATACAAAACTGTATATCTCGTTAAAGTACACAATTTATATAATGTATTTTTCGTGCAATTAACCATTTCTGAAACATTTTGTCATTTGTATGAATTTTAAAATACGAATACTTTCCTGAAATGGAAAACATAGACAATTTTAATCAAAATGGTTACAAAAGTGTTAGAAAAAGGAAAAAACAAAAAATTTTCTAACTAAAGGGTATGTGGGTTAGATGATTTTCTTCTAAATATTCGCGAGGTTCCGAGTTCGAGTTTTGTTAGGGTGAGTTACCTGGATAGGGTTTTTCCAAAGCATTCCCTTATCCTGAAATGACAAATGGCAGGTAACTTAAAGATTTGAGGAACATGAGCTCATTTGAGAGTTCATCCATATCATTCGTCATCACATATGACGTACAGGTTAAAGAACATTAAACTAAAAAAGAAGTGCTTTGAAAGCCGATTTTCTGTCCGAGATTAAATACCAATAGTTTGCAAGACTGCATAGGAATAATGTATCTAATATTTTACGTTTAATTACCTAGTTAAGTAATCACCTAAATTGTGAAACAGTGCTATAAGAAAACAAAGCCTGTTGCGAACGATACACGTGAGGAAAACTTATTTCAAATTTGATATCGATTCGATACCATGACCTTGCAGAATAAAGAGCCTCACAGCTTTACGACTGCAGCTAGTTCGAGCCATTTAGAACAACTCTTCAAATCTGTTTCAAATTGCGCCTCTACACGGGGTTAAGTCAGCACAAGAGGAAATATAAACATCTATGTTAAGACCCGCTGCAAATGGCGCCCAACATGGGGCTAGTTCAATACAAGAGAGGAATTATAAACATATTTTCTATTAAAATAATATTAAAACACGCTAAAATTTAAATACTGAGCTTGATATTTCTCACAGATATATACAGATGCCTTTTTTTGGATTCAGGGGCTTCAAAACATACATTTCCGGTGAAATCTCGACTTGGTATTTTTGGGTTGAATACAATAGCTTCGTTAGTTACTGCACGTAGTAGAGGCAGTAAAACTGTGATAGAGGGCTCTTGATGGGGCTTGTGAAAGCTGATATTATTATGAACAGCGAGCGTCCCAGATTAAGTGTGGGGCACATTAACGAAGCAAAGAAGGCAGCCAGCATGCACACACACATATTAGAATGGGATGTGCCAAATGTGCAACCAAAGTGTTGTAGTTACACTGGTAATCCTAAAACACGGTGTAGCGCTAATGGCGTGTTTCTATTGTGGGCCGTCAATACCCGACATCGTGTCCGGACACAAAAGGCCACGATTTTCAAACGGAAAAAGAGGCGAGCAGTGAGCGAAAGGTCTAATCCCTGGATGTTTGCTCAGTACATCGCCCTAATGTGTACACTACATGCTATAGAACTCTGTGCCAGACCACTTCTTTACATATTTCATCCATTGTCTGCCCTCATCTTGCGGTACCAGTGGCGGAATGGCTACTCACGATTGTCACTTTTACTTTCTCTGCTACGTATACTAACTAAAGGAACTATTCCATTCCACCCAAAAATTCGATGTCCAGATTTCACCGGAAATATAGATTTTGAGGCCCTATGAATCCAAAAAGGCAAATTTAGCACGTGTGTGTGTGTTTTATAACAGAATATTGTCTATAGCAACTTTTGTTAATATACCCATTTTGTGTGCCCATTTTGTGTGCCCAGAGAACAGTGATTGGATGAACTAAAATTCATCTGGGCCGAAGGAAAACTACTGTACTGTAGAGGAATTCTTAATAAAAAAAAAGTACCCAACTGCTGGGACTGAAATTTCAAAGTTACTAAAAAGTTTGTGTACGCTATGAGTAGGTCACTAGTAAACTGTGTAGCTTGTTTCACATTTATATGATTGTTACTTCAGAGTTATTAATTATTTTATAAACTAGTAATATAAAATACTGTTCGTTTTCTAAACACAGCTGGCGTCATTATTTTTGAAGTAAGTTACTAATGGTATGTCTTCTTTTGTTATAATTATAAGCACAAAATCAGTTGTTACTTTTGTGGTTATGTAACTATTTGTTAAGATAAAAACTCATTTCTGTTTGCATATATCCTTATATATGCCTATAGGTGATTCCAGGATTGTTTAGATTCAACATTTGACCCGATAAAACATGTAATTTTTATTTAATTATTTTGCTAACGTATGTGTTGTTCACAGAGTATGGTGTAGGTTCACAATTGGATCCGTCAACAGCGCTGCAATCGCATTTAAGAACTTCCGGTGTTTGATGTGCTAAGCCTGGATTGTAACTTTTGGTCACAGCTGAGCGTTAACATAACATTAAATGTGCGCGCTTATTCAAAACAAGTAATTAAAAGTGTAATTAACAAATATACGTTGTAATGTAATAAATATAATGTTGAGGTGGAGCATTCAAGTGAGTATTGCACAATTAGGTCCTACAACAATAAGCTTAACCTACAAATGTAATATATTAACATTTATTGAAGGAAAGTGTTAAATTCAGTGGCCCCCTTTACCACCCTTTCTTGCTTAAAAGTGTGAAACAAGCTTACCCCCAAGCATATATCCTCTCAAAGGCATTCACAATCATATAGAGAAATTCATTAAGGTACGGTATTTTATTCAATATGGTTGTTATAAAAGCCGAACAAAATACTAATAAGTGCGCCTATTACCTGTCTGAAAATGTACTTGATTAGCCAATAAGTTCTATTGTTTTAGAATTTCGTCAGCTATCAGCATTAATCAATAGAAGTTTGTTTGGGTTAATGCCTGAGTTACACAATATTGACAGGTAGCAATTTTGTGCATTATGCGTTTACCGACTTTATATTGTTTATTTAGCAAAAATAACCATTAGTGTGGGTAATCAGGGAGTGTTATTTTAACACTTATCCTTTTTAGTAAGTTTTCTTATACAGTAATAAAATGACGTAACTACAACAAACAGGCGGCGCCGTGGCCGAGTGGTTAGCGCGCTCGCCTACCACCTAGGCGGCCCGGGTTCGATCCCAGGGACCCGCATGTGGTATTCGTGGTGGACGAAGCGGCGTCAGGGCGGGTTTTCTCCGGGTACTCCGGTTTCCCCCGCCATTTCATTCCACCGGTGCTCCATCTTCATGTATCATCAGTGTCACCGCCTGCGGTGCCGTAGTAGTAAAAGCGGGCGTTAAACACTACAACAACAACAACAACAACAACAACAACAAACAGGGCCATCTTCCCGCTACAGAGCATGCGCAATGGCGACTTCTAAGTCAAAAGAGAAGCGTAATACGCAGTATTAGCGCTGTTTTGATTGGTTTCTTTTACAGTGAAATGTAGATACTGCATTAAACAACAGAAAATAGCTTATAGCGGATCATGCATCGCCGGAAATGTACAAGGCGTTAATAAAATTGAGGGTATTTGTATTCTCATTTCGAACCTGGCACTCATTTATTTCGGCATGCCATCACCTACCGCCCAACAGCAGAAATCATTCTTTGTTTCTTTTTGATGAACCAGGTGGCACTGGCAAAACATTGCGCATATTAGATCACATAATCATATTGCGTTGGTAATTACTTCATCAGGCGTTGCAGCGATCTTGTTTGATGGTGCGCGGCCAAGAGATAAAAAGGTGAATGACAACTCTCCATTTGAGAAAATTGTACGCATTGGAAAATTCAGACAAACAATGAATATCTCCGAAGTAGTTCAGTCTACGAGGGAAAACCTTATTTGTCAAATTGTGTTTTAATGAATTCTATAGTAAGAATTTATATCTTAAAATGAAGAGGACTTCTGAGGACATTCTCAGAAAATTCAAGTTATATATTTCATTTGCCAAAAATGTGTTATAGATTTTAATCAAATCTGTTACACCCATTTTAGATAAAACCAAGATTTTCCAAGAAAATGCTCCAGCTAGATATATGGGTGGATTTCCTAGTATAGCCGCACCCTTGGAAGATGCTGAACTAAAATACCAAGCTTGGTATTAACCAACTTCTCCTTTTTGACTCATACTGTTCATACAAACGCACTTTGTTTCTGAAAATGCTTTTTCTTTAGATCCACGGGATCTCAAAACATGCATTCTCAATGAAATATCCATATAAGCATTTTGGGTGGAGTAAAATACTTTCACTTACTATTCATAGAAGAGAAAGAAAGAATTCTTATAATCGTAAATAAAATATTTTCCTAAAGTTTTAAAATTGTTTTGTCGTTTTTGAAAAATATCTCTAACGATATTGATTAAAATATAAAGAATTTGAGGTAATGGTATAAACATATGACATATATTTGAAACTATACAACATTTAAATACCTATTAAGTATGTAGATTTGTTCTAGAAAAACAGAAAATCTGGAGAAATATTTTCCATTTGTCATTTTAGGGAAAAAAACCAACATATACTTTTAAACTATCATGGTTGTGCTTTCTCGGAGTAAAATATAACTTATATATAACTTGAAATTTATAATGCTCATTCTTTTGAATCTCGTGATATAGCTAATTATCACTCATTATCATTATCAAGAGTTGACACTTATTTCAGTATCCAAAGATTACAAATGTGTGCATTAATTTAATATATTTATAATAAAGCACGCATCATGATTAACACTATTATTTGATTTGTGTAATCACCGGTATGCAACGGAAGTGGTGATAACATCATTCACATTTTATTGAGACTAATAATAAACTATGACCACGTGACAGTCTGTGTTAATTACTCGAGATTCTAGAGAGCCATCTTGCGATTTCTTTTGATCAAACTCCCACTGTTGTAGATTTTGTTTAAATGATGAAAAAATCATTTTGCCATCGCTCAAGCTAGATTTTACAAATTCTCCCTAGAGGAACGTTCACCACTGCACATTCCAAGTTTTCCTGAGCTTCTCTGTAAAGAGAACAATTGTATCAGAACAAGACATTTGAACCAGTTCGCCACTGCACACTCTGGTTTTTTGCAGCGTGTGTCTGTAAAGCCAGGAATTGTATGTCAGAACAAGATATTTGAACCAGTTCGTCACTGCACACTCTACTTTTTGTGGCGTCTCTCTGTAAGTACAAGAATTGCCGAATGTCAGAACAAGACACTTGAACCAGTTCACCACTGCACACTCTAGTTTTTGTAGCGTCTCTCTATAAGTACACGAATTGCCGTATGTCAGAACAAGACACTTGAACCAGTTCGCCACTGCACACTCCAGTTTTTACAGCGTCTCCCTTTAAGTGCAAGAATTGCCGTGTGTCGGAACAAGACACTTGAACCAGTTCGCCACTGCACACTCTACTTTTTGCGGCGTGTCTCTGTAAGTACAAGAATTGCCGTATGTCAGAACAAGACACTTGAACCAGTTCGCCACTGCACACTCTACTTTTTGTGGCGTCTCTCTGTAAGTACAAGAATTGCCGTATGTCAGAACAAGACACTTGAACCAGTTCGCCACTGCACACTCTACTTTTTGTGGCGTCTCTCTGTAAGTAAAAGAATTGCCGTATGTCAGAGCAAGACACTTGAACCAGTTCGCCACTGCACACTCCAGTTTTTACAGCGTCTCCCTTTAAGTGCAAGAATTGCCGTATGTCGGAACAAGACACTTGAACCAGTTCGCCACTGCACACTCTACTTTTTGCGGTGTCTCCCTGTAAGTACAAGAATTGCCGTATGTCAGAACAAGACACTTGAACCAGTTCACCACTGCACACTCTACTTTTTGTGGCGTCTCTCTGTAAGTACAAGAATTGCCGTATGTCAGAACAAGACACTTGAACCAGTTCGCCACTGCACACTCTAGTTTTTGCACCGTCTCCCTGTAAAGCAGCCTAGCAGACAAGAATTGCTGTATGTCAGAACAAGGCACTTTACCCACGTTTCTTGCAGCCTTCTCCCTACCAGTTTGTCTTCTCCTGTGCAAACATCAGGAACACCTTCTCCTATAGGAACTACTGTAACACACATCTCGTGCCTCTCCAGTGTCTCCCACAGCTCTGTCTCAACGGGAATATACGACCAATTGTGGCTAAATAAAATGACAGAATAATCGCTTTTTGTCTTAGATTTTTATGTTGCTGTCTGCTGCGGATGCAGCTATATATGTACTTATAAGGGCACATTCTTTGTTTTCCGGGAAGCTAATATCATGGTATTGGTTCCTCCGTGTCGACAAAGCAAAGTTGCTTTCATCATATCCTTTCCTAGATGAAAACAATTGCGGAAATTCAGCAAAATCATAGGTTGTCTTTAACAACCCCTGCAAATAGCAATGATTATTAGGGTACCGAGCAAGATGGCTACATGGTGATGTTTGAGGTTCGCTTTTCGTTACCGGATTTTATTCCCGTCGATACTCATTCTGTCCTTGGATTTTCGTAGTTTTCCCTGGTTGGTAAGCGATTTTTTCTTCATTTTAACTTCATTCCGTCTCTTTCTCATCTTTCAGGTGTGCTTATAGGATTCATGGCGTGAGGCGGTGCCATACGGATGGCAGAGATGCGTGCTCAAGGGAACTTTTTATTTTTTTTATTTTCTCAAAAATACTTAAGATATTAACTAAAATAGCACGTATTAAAGATATTTACAAGGAAAATTATCAATAAGGAGGCAAAACACGAAGAGAATATTAGACACAGAATCAATACAGGAAGTCCTGCATGTTAAATGGAGTATAATGGGCTAAATATATATTTAGCGAAACAAAAATTCAGATATATCAAAAAATAACTCAAAGTACCATAACCAGAAGGACCAGAACCAGAGATTTGGGAAGAGAATTACAGTGTGCAATTTTGGGCTCAGGAAAATATATCAAACATTGAAAACCTGTATGTAAATAAACCATGAAGTTTCTGGAAAGGTCCTGAAAAGCCCTTAATCACAATCATTAAAAACCATTTTTGAAAAAAAAAAAAAAAATCCGAATTTCAGAAAAATGATTTAATATAAGGAGTAGTTTGTAGTGGTTCTCATTTCAAAAATATTACTTAAAAGGCTGAGTTGAAATAACTAGCTTGATATTTAATCCACTTTTTTATTTACACTGTTCAAGAGAGACACACAAATATGTTTTAAAATTCAATTTTTCAATGTAACAAAAACCATGTATATCCAGTGAAATATCGCCAACGCATTTTTGGGTGGAATATAATACTCTAACAAAACAGCAAAAATTCAAGTCCTATTACTTTACTAACACTTTATTTTCCTCTACATTTTACTACAAATTAATAAAAATTTGCTTCTCGTTGCTGACACAGTTTATAGTCTTTTCTACTATTACAATTCACATGAGCTGTTCTGTTAATCTTTCTCACTCTCCCAATGCCTTCCTCCACTTTAACGTCAGTTATAACTTGGCTACGTCGATATAAACATACGTACTCACTGACAGGCTGGCCGACTCACTCACGTAACAAAAAGCTATCTGCAAACGACAACTCACTTTACTCGAACCCTACTCCAACACTAAAAGTGACTGACTGGTTGCTGTCGCAAGCTCTATTTATACTGGAGCAGGCACGGCTCAGCGGAATTGACGGGAAGCTTCTACGCCTTGGTGGTGTTATCGGTGTTGGATCACACACACGCAGTCAGTGGTTTCCTTGCAGTCTCGAACTTTTTTGTGTTTTACCGTCATTATTACGGTCACGTACACACACAACCACTTCCCGTATCCAAGGTTACACTGTCCCGTCTCGTCAGTATATTATTGTACGACCCAAAGTCACAATACTTCTTGGTTATATCTTCTTTACTTGATCTCTCGTAAATGTCCAGGTCTGGATCCATATAAGAGATATGGAATGACGCCTCTTTGCAGCATTGCAAATCTTAGTTTCATTCTAATTTTTGTTCTAATTTAGAGAAATGGATGCTGTGCTACAAAATTTTCCCATGTCAGTCGTATTCTTCTTAATATTTCAATTTCTCTTGTCTTCTTTAAACTGAGGGTACGACCCAAGTATATATATTCTTTACAATATTCTTTTGTTCTTCCTTCTAATAACATTGTTAATTTCTCTTGGTTTGGCATAATTTTTGTTTTGATTGGGTTCATTATTAAATCCACCCTTTTACTCTATCTCTCTCTGTTTTGTTATCTTTTTTGTACTTCTTTGAGTTTTTGCAAATAGTACTGTATTATTTGCAAATCTGAGATTTGTAAGTTTTTTCCCATTTATGTTAATGCTATATCCTTACTTACTGTGCAGAAAATAAAACATTGAGTTTTCTTTGTATGGAAATATTAAATCTTGTCTTTGTGTCCTCTGAGAAGAATCCAAATAAAGTTGAGACAGTGAAACTTTTGTTATTTTTCTGTGTGACTGTGTGGTATAAAGTAAATGAAAATGGTGTCTGTTGTAAGCATTGTGGCGGCCTAATGCGGATGCTCTGCCCCTCTATATAATACGTGAATAATTCATGTAGCGGCGGCTTGTCAACGGCAGCAGGTTTTGGTCGATTTGTTGCGCCTGGGGGCTGGTTGGTTTTCGTTTGAACCGCGAACTCGGCACGACCGCTATTAAAATCACAGACATGTGTTTCTGTGCAGTAGTCTGGGCTGTAAGGGGGCTGGGATGATGGACTGCTCACCACCAAGTATCACCACACGCGGTCATCTACGTTCCTCTGAAAATTCACCCTCTCTGATACTTGCTTCACTTCGTCGTGTTCAGTTATTGTTGACATTTAGTGCCTCAAGTCTGCTCAACTTTTCATCTCTAAGTTTTTATATTATCAATACAAGAAATAAGAAGTTATCATCACGACACCAAGATAAGCCAGGCTGGCCTGTTTCGGCTCAGAGAAATTTTTTCTAGCGACCTTTAGATCTCGAACTCTACGGTTTTATTTGTATATAGATATTTTACTATTTAAGTTATATATTTTAGTTGCTCTCTGTCATTCCTCCTATGTTCTAAATGGTATATCCAACAACGCTTTTTAAGAACTTTATTTCTGCTGTTTTTACCATTCTTTTATCGCTTTGTTCATTTCTCAATTTGCGATTAAAAAGTTATTTTGTTGTTTAACGAGGCTGTCAATTGCTAGGATCACAGTGTCACCGGTGTGCCGGAATTTCGTCCCGCAGGAGTTCCTTTACATGCCAGTATATCTCCTTGAAAACAATCGGTCTATGCCGGATTTGAACCCGCGACCTTGGGATCAGTAGGCCAGTGTCTAACCAGCTGAGCCATCCAGAACGACTTGCCCAATTTTCGGAACCATACGAATATGTCAATATTACCGTTTACCACTTATACAAAAGTCATCAAGGGTAAACAGGACTACATGGGCTATAGCCAGAAAATCCAAAACATAATTTCACATCTTAAACATATGGCGCTTTAATCAAACTGTTATATATTTTTCAGAGAATCGAACATTTTTAACCATTTTCCATCTAAAGGATAGTTGGACATGGAGGAATTTTCTTCAAAATATTCGAGACGCATCCTTGAAACATATTAAATTTAAATACCAATTGAAATTTTTAACCTCCTATCAGTTTTTGAACTATGGTGTTCAAAGGCACGCGCGCGCGTCCACCCACCCACCCACCCACCCACCCACCCACCCACCCACCCACCCACCCACACACACACACACACACACACACACACACACACACACACACACACACACACACACACACACACACACACACACACCTTAAATATTTAATTCTAGTAAGTAGAGAAAGCATTGTAGGTATTGCACCGAAAAATTCGATGTCAAGGTTTCACAAGAAGTACACGTTTTGATGCCCTATGAACCTAAAAAAAAGCATTTTTAGAAAAAGGTTTGTATCTGTGTCCGTTAACAGCATACTCCAAAACGAAAAGTAGGTTCAAAACCGAATTGGTATTTAAGTCTAATATCTTTCAAAGAAGCGACAAGAACATTTTCAAGAAAACTCCCATCCCCCTAAGTTACCCTTTTCGTGGAACATTTTTCGAAAATTTGGATTTCTTCGAAAATGGCTCTAACGATTTTGATTATAATGCCATATGTTTGAAATGTTTTTTTATAACAAATGAAATGTATATTTTGAATTTTCTGGTTATAGCCTTTGTAGTTCTGTTTGCTCTGGATGAATTTTGAATACTTCGTAAACCGTAAGAGATCGGCCAAATTAATACATAATACATATTAATGTACAGAAGTTACTTATTGAGATGAACAACTGGTCTTGCAACTAATAGGTCCGTCCGAACTGTTGGGGTCGTGTGTGGAAAACACGACGTCTTGGATGTTGAGACAAGCTTCCCCTCTCACTCACTCACTTGCATAATGTTGTCATCGTTGTCATGGTGTCCTTGGGGAGTGACAGGAAGTATGAAGAGCATGTTCCTGTGGGACACTCCCCAAACTCCCACAGGAAAAGCACCCCCACATGTGTGGTTCATGTCTAAAACAGTGCTGTTCTTCCTTAGGGGTGAGCAAAATATGAATAATATTTGTTGTTTTATTATTTATCTTAATCTTCATTTAAAAATTGTGTTTGAAATTGGCATCTTTTGGGCTCTTCTTTCCAAGTATGAAAAAAGCTTATTTTTCTTTAGTCTCCTTGTATTTCATATCTTGTGTGTGTCTGTGTGTGTGTGTGTCTGTCTGTCTGTCTGTCTGTCTGTCTGTCTGTCTGTCTGTCTGTCTGTCTGTCTGTCTGTCTGTCTGTCTGTCTGTCTGTCTGTGTGTGTGTGTGTGTGTGTGTGTGTGTGTGTGTGTGTGTGTGTGTGTGTGTGTGTGTGTGTGTGTGTGTGTGTACCACTTGGCAAAGCGAACGAGGCGTTGACTGTCGAGCGCTACGATCGCTTCTTATCTTGTTTATTAGAACAACGAAATAATAGTAATCTGGAGTAGTCAGTCATAAATCACAAATACATGATCTCTCGCGCCTGCCGATATATAAGACGCTGCTTTCCTGAAGATATGATTGCACCTGAACAGAGTGCACATAAATTGTCTGTCCGTGTTTGTGTGATAAATAGGTGAGTATTATCACATCTGTTACGTCTCATGGCTTTGCCAAGTATGTATATAATGTATAATTATCCACTATTTTTATACTGAGTTATTATCAGCGCCATGGCCTAGTGGCTAGACCACTGTCAGGAACCAATCAGAGCGTTCTCTGTGGTGACGTGTTTACAGGTGCTAAAAGCATTTGTGTAATTCATATACCTTTCTTATTTTGGCAGCACTATAGATGAAGATTCTGTTATCTCGATAGTTTAATATTCCCATGGTAAAAAGCGTACCTGAAATATTAATGCAGTGACAATGTCAGTGGCGAGTTGGGTCTTATATTCAATTACTTTTTTATGCACATAGTGAGAAGGATGTTTTGATTATGTATCATGTAACAATTTTTATACATAACTGATACATCTACGTATTGTGCACGATCGCAAGCCGAGTGTCTCGTTCTGTATCTCTGAGCCAGAAGTTTAGGTAGCGGATGCAGCCAATAAAGCTGCAGGGGGTGCAGAGCTGGTGATGACAGATATCTTGAGCAAGTTTTCCACCATCGTGTACCTCACCCTGGTCAACATATGTCATCTGCTCTTTCCCGTGGAGCTCTAATGTGTCTATCTGCACGGAAATCTCATCTTCCACAACTGAGTGTCTGTGTGATAGTTCTTCCAGCATTCGGAAACACTTCACTCTTAATATGGACTAGCTGGCTCATCCGCAGTTTGAATAGTGATATTTTAAGTTCCCAATGACATATATTTCATTTAATTTCTCCTTCCTGCTCCGTCAATAATGTAAAATTTGCTGTAATTTAATTCGATCCCTTTGAACAGCATTTTCATGCTTTTATAAAACCTTATTACAACCTTCGTAGCCATAGTAGGTCCACATTCCACTTACAAATGGGATACTATTTCACTGGAAAGCTCTTACCGTAAGAGATACACAAAACACTCGCATAAAAATGTAGATGTCATTAAAGTATCAAATACATTTTTGTGGGGTTAACCATTTCCGAGATACTTTTTGATACTGGTTTGAATTTTTCAACACTTGGTACGTTTCTTAAATGAGAAGTCTAATTGCTTTCTTTTCCTAGATATGAAAAGGGAATGCGATTTTAAACCTTACTTTCTGTACTGGTAAGTAGAGCAAGTATTGTATTCCACCCAAAAATTCGATGTCGAGATTTCACTGGAAATATATGTTTTGAGTCCCCCTGAATAAAAAAAAAAAAAAAAAAAAAAGCATCTTTAGAAAAAGGTCCGTGTGTATGTATGTGTGTGTGTGTGTGTGTGTGTGTGTGTGTGTGTGTGTGTGTGTGTGTGTGTGTGTGTGTGTGTGTGTGTGTGTCTGTCTCTCAGTCTGTGGACAGTATAACTCGAGAACGAAAAGTCGGTTAAAAACCAAAGTTGGTATTTAAGTTAGATATGTCTTTCAAGGATTCGACACGAAGATTTTGAAGAAAATTGCCCCACCCTAACTACCCTTTACATGGGAAATTTTTTAAACAAATTTGATTTTCTTAAAAATACCTCTAACAATTTTTATTAAAATGTGAAATTTTTAAGATATTTGCATGACAAATGAAATGTATATTTGCAATTTACTGGCTATAGCCTATGTATTCTTGTTTACCCTGGATGATTTTTGAATAACTCGTAAATCGTAAGAGATAGACAAAATCTTACTATACAAAAACACAATTATGTCTAAATACATTCGGAGATATTCCTTTTTATTTCTGTCAGTTTCGGAAAATTTAAAACTTTCGTGTAATAGAGCATCGTTGTTCATTGTGCAAAGAAAAGGGGATCTCAAGTCTTTAAAAGCTTTGACTATCGCTCTAAGCTTACTGTATTCTAACATTCCCCTTGCACCTACAAGGAAATAAGTAATAATTTGTACAATTATTTTTTTCAACTAACACGAAGAAGATATAGGAATAAGAGTTAGTAAGAATGGTTAGTACAAGAGTAGAGAAAGTCACGTGAGTGTAACACATCAGATTTTTCTCGAATGATTTACTATTTTTAATCAAATTTGTTCAGGTTTTGTTACGTCACTAAAAAGTTTCTTCGCGATTTTGGTAGCTTCAAAATACATCTATGTAGTTTTTAAATTTCTTTAGATATCACTGTGTCTCTTTCAGATTAGGCTTGAATAATTTTTAAACTTACAAGTTATGTTGTTTGCCTAAAATAATTGCAATTTTTCTGTTTCAAAATTAAAGTATCTGACAATGAAATTTAGGGAAATTTTTATTTGTTATGTATCTATGAACTCGTGTTCGAAATTTCATTAGCGCAATGCACAAACTGTTACGAAGAAACATTTTTCACTAAGAAAAATGTTGAAAATATAATTAGCAAAAAACAGTGATAAAATATTGGAATACATAGCCCATATTAGGGTATTTAAAAATGACGTGCGGATACAAATGATGCATTTTTCGTTACATATGCTGAGATGTCAGAACGGAAGACCGATGTGTAAGAACTTTGACATCAAATAGAAGTCTCTATTCTGAGAGGGTATAGAGAGTGATAATTGTACTGGTAGATGCAAACAGTCACACATGTACGTATCTTAGAGTGGTAAGTACTGTTAGATGTATTACTTCCTGCAGGTAAGGCAGGCACACGCCGCCCCGAGGACTGAAGAGCCCTGATGGCGGGTAGGGGGAGGGGGCGGGGGTACATTTAATAACATGTGACGGGAGGCTTTTATTTTTCTGGCGAGCGAAAGACGGAGCGATTGATTGGCGGGTCGGAGACCAACCTAACAGTCAAGTGTTTGCACAGCCAAGTCAATATATATAGATATCTGGTCCATCCCAGAGATTTCAATTAGATCGCAGTATTTGCCCAGCTCTCTTATTATGATTTCATATCGGCAAGGCAGCAGGTTCTCCCTCGAGGGCCGGCAACGTCCATCTTGTACACCTCGATCAATATCGCTTTCCATATCGAAATGTCCCATGTAAGTTCTTAACTGTTATGGGGCTTTTAATGTCACACAGGCTGTAGCCCAACTCCCTGGAATCTACCTCCAAAACACCATACTGGACTTATTAATTATATGTCCAAAATTAGCTGTTTAATCGAGCAAGATAGCTCCGTGGTAATATATGATGCTTGCGTTCGGAAGGTCCAAGGTTCGACTACCGACGACCGCTCACCCTGAACATGGATTTCTCGTGGTTTCCCAGGCCCATAGGCGGGATGGTTCTTCTTCTACCACCATCATCATTAAAGGCCGGAGGGGTGTGCGTTTTCCATGGACTTTAGTGTTATCGCTCGCGCATGTAAACAACTGCAGGTAGGCACAGCCTACCCATGAAAACCACCTCACTGCAGCACGACCTACAAGCATCATAACCCATGCATTCTGAAATTCCATTTAAACGTTATGCATTCTGCTATTTATTAACTATAATCTCGTCACACAGTGAATTACACTGGGTTGCAAGGAACATTCTTAAATTAGTAAATGTGAAACTTCGACGTCTATCACTAAAGCAGTGTTTAAACAGTTAAAAAGCTGTGTTTACCTCACACGATGTCAGAGGTGCAAATGTAAAGAATTCCACTATGTCGTCATTGTAATGCACTGCATAATACGTGACGGCCTATATCCAAGTACCCCATCTTGTAATTATTGAGATCTAGTGGCAGTTTGCACATTTGATGGCCGTGCTGAACTTCGTATGTCATTCATACTCTGCGTCCAGCTAACCTGTATCACATCCGAGCGCACATCCCTCCGGCCTTTAATGATTATCATCAGTTACAGATTGAAGGAGCAGGCGTGCAAAATTCATCTTACATTTTGCATTGATTTTAACATACGAAAATTACAGTTATCTTATCTTCGTATGATTTCTTAATAATATTATAAATCCTATTAATCATTAATTCCGGTGTGATTTTTAATGTAGATAAGAGCAGATATAAAAGTAACGTACTGCCCCAAACTCCCTTAAGCTGCTTGTAGTTTGTTGTTGGCAAGGGATGGTTTGGAAAATGATTAAGATTGCCGACAGATGTCTCTCACAAGCTCTATCTGTGAATGATTAACGGTAGATATATGAGATTGTCAGGCACTCAGTCCCCCAGATCCCCAGGGAACATCCCCATGTCTTAAGGGCTCTTGAGCAGGAATTGAAATACTCAGAAGTTTTGGTTTGTATTGTCAACACAAGGACACACCATCAAGTGGGCCGTGTCATCCATGTTCAGTGTACACGCGTGAGGTAAAGTGCTTTCTGCCCTTGGTCCCCACAAGAAACACAGAAATAGAGAAGAAGATTAGACGAATAAACCGAGTGGAAGACGCAGGGAACAAAGAAAACATAGCAGCAAACACACTAATGAAAATCACAAACCAAATAAAGCCATACAATGTATAAAACTAATAACAAAGATCTAATTTGTAACATTTGTATAGTTTTGTGCAATCCCAGCATTAAAACTTCTTAATATGACGTGGAAAATTACCCTCTTGCTGGCACCAGTGCAAGAAAATGAATCACGTAATTACCATAGCAACAATCCAGCAATGACGCTTGCCTGTAAGACAATCTACATAACTATCAGCTCTGAAAACTGTGCCATTAATGTGATTTCGTTAGTCAAATTAACGCATTTTTCGTTTCTCCACCCATAAAACTTTTTCATATTCTTTTTTGTAAAATCTTGTGCTTTTTCTGTAATTAATAAACTCTCAGCACCCTTGGCTTTCTTCAAAATGTTAAGTGGAATATAATTCATATTTTCAATAGCTTTATCATTACCTTCCATTTTTCTCTATAACTGTTGAAACAAATGAAATAACATCTGCTTAGAAACAATATGACGTCAGAATCTGTGGTCTCTGATACATTATAATTCTTCATTTAGCAAATTTATTAATTATTTTTAGGTGTTTTAATGCTAAAATTTCCTAAAACGTATATAACTTTCGCATTTGAGAAACGAATAAGCATTTGAAAATTCAAATCAATTACAAGGAGTCTCTCTCTCTCTGTGTATCTGTGTGTAGAAGTCGAGAAAGATCCGTGTGACGTCATCCCCATTATATAAGGAGGCCAGAAAATACAGTTTGCACGTGAGTCGGTCAATGTGTCAGCTATATGTGTGTATCGTCGCGAAAGATACATCGGTCGTCGAAAAGATTTTAACGAGCGTCGAGTGATTGCATCGTCATAGTCATTCTATGAGATACAGAAAAGGTGAAGCAAGGCACTGAAAGGATTGAGCAAGGTTACGGAAGTAAAATTTGCTAGTTGTGTTTGCACAGGCATGGTCAAATTAGGCTCAAAAGGGTCGCTCCACTGAAACGCGTTCTTGCCTCACTCCACCAGCTATCCCTCCCTTTCACTGCTACTCAGTTTCCAATACGGCTCATTCAGTGGCCAGTATGGCTTCGTCGAAACGTCTATTTCATGAAGTAAGCAAAGAGAATTTTTTCTAAGCTACAAAAACAGGAAAGTTTCTTGTTTAATATGTGGATTTTAATTTGCAAATATAAAGCGTTGAAGTATCAAACGTCACTTTGATCAGAAGTATCAAGCTACAAAGTCGAAGATCCACCACGTGATCGTTGCGTAACATATTGTGATACAGAATTTTAATGTAGTTCAATTTGGAGAAACTCTGTTCGCAAATATATGTAGAGCTATACTCACTCTTATACACACTATTCTTGTAAATGCTTATTTCTCTATCTACTTCTTTTTAATTGACAAACATTTTCAGAAAGAATCTTACTGCTACTTTTCTTGTAGGTACAAGGGGAATATGGGAATAGTGAAATGTTTTAAGAGCTGGTTGCTATGCGAATGTATTTAAAATCCCGTTCTCTTTGTAAGGCCAAGACATAAACGAATAACCTTCCTGTTTGAGAAAAGTATTGGGAAATTCAAATAAAGAATATCTCGAAAATGGCTCACTCAAAAGAAGAACGAAGTATTTGATATTGTGTGTTTTAAGGAGACCCAGATATTTTATATACTTTCAATCGCTACCTCTGCTGTCGTGCCCATGCCTGTGGTAGCGCTAAAGGCGTAGACTGCGTTAATGACAAGAAGTAAACTGTCTTTGTGATACAATTTTAGAAGAAAGTAAAGTTATAGAACAGTAACGGGACTGGGTTTTGTTGCACTGGTGTCAGAAGTGGGATCCATCGATTTGTCCTTTTGTGATGTGTTTTCTTAGTTGACTTCGTGTGTTTATGATATTAATAAAATCGTTATTATGTATTCAGGTGAGGTCATGATTAACCCAACAGCATGATAGTGGATTAAGAAGGTGAACGAATGAACATGCGTGGAGCAAATGTAACCAAGATGTGTGGAAATGATCGAATGAAAGTGCACAAGACAGATCGCGGATGGGAGTGACTGCAACGAATTTATATACATCCCTCCCGGGCGCGTTCACTTCTGCAACTGACGTCACATGCTACTCCTTCTGATTTATCACGTCATTCGCTTTTAGAAAATGGAAACACGATCGTATAAAGTGGCAGTTTAAAAAGAATCGCCAAGTCCGAGTGTGGTGGTGACACCGACCAACCCCGCCCCGCCCCCTGCACACGATGTTGTTATGATGCTATATAACTTCCGTGCCTTTTATACACCCTGCTTAGCACCTAATTACGCACCTCATAATTCACTGCACAGTACTTTCCTTGCCCACGTCCATCTACAAGCCAATCAACCCGTCGTTTGCATAAATCAACACCACTTTTTGCATTCACACCACTTTTTCTAACCACTTTCGTTTACAAAATCGTTTTAGATACAAGAAGAATACAACGGTTGAAGCCAGATATAGGTCCTTAAACAGCAGGCAGCTATAATGCTGTATTTGACATATCACACTCTTTATTTGATATCGCGAGAAACACCTGAAGGATGACTACACTCCAAAAAAGACGAAGCTTTAAAAAAGAATGAATATTTAGGAAATGGCTAATGCTACAACAAAGTTAAGTTTTAAAAGGTATGTGCATAAGTCCAAAATGAAAAGTCTATTAAGTAACGAAGTTGCAATTTAAGTTCAGCGTCTTCCAAGAAAACCACGATTTTCAAGAAAATCTTCCTTACAAGAAAATTTAAAAACAAATTATTTTTTCAAAAACGGCTCTAAAATACCATATATTTACGGTAATTTTCTGACAAGAAATGCATATCTTGAATTTTCTCTGGGATGGTGTGTGAAGTCCTCTATAAACTGGCTGAAATTTGCATTTCTAGCTAACCACATTAACATACCTACGCGAAATATTACTGTACTACAAAAAATTAACATCTCCCTAAACCACACACTTTATATCAAATACATTTTTATGGACTTAACTATTCCAAACTAATAACAAACAATGTATTACAAACGGCTGATGCCACAAAAACTATTATTGTAAATAAATTGTTTTTATAAAATCTATATTTTTTTGCAGTAACGGATTTGTTTATCTCTAATGGCTTAGCACTCATAAAAAATATTAAAAATATTTTAATTTTATGCTTTTTCATGCAACTACTATAAATACGAAATTTTGATCAAAATTCTTAATGCAATTATGTCAGATTGGAGAAAGTCAAAGAGAAGGAAGCATCTCCACGCAAAGGGTAGTTTGGGGTGGGGTGGGGCTAATTTTAAAATCTTGACATTGCATCTTTTGGAAGCTGAAGACTTAGGAATTTGGTATTGGTGCAATTTTTGTTTTAGTTTTGTAGCTGTATAAGGGTATGAACAAGTAATGGCGAGGTAGACTTTTAGGGATGAAAGATAGCCTTATTTCATATCTATTTAAGGGAGTAAAATGGTCGCATAGTACCACAGTGTACAGCCGACTTCAAATGTTTTTCGACTCACATGCTCCTAGCCGCGGGGGGGAGCCAGGGTGCCTTATCTATTAGTTCTGCCAGGTGGTCCCAAAGGTCTACTTGCCAGCTCATACCTTTCTACAAGGGTGAGAAGCGTAATGTGTTTGTAAGTCCAAAGAGAACATCATTCCAATATTTCTCTTACACTTGGTCGTAAGAAAGTATCTCAATGTAATCCAGAACGAACTTACAGCGAGGATGAAACTAAATATTACGCATTAGAGGCGTCATATTACTCTATAATGAAATTAAATTTAAAAGTTCAAATAATTTGAATATACCATGTTTTTATTTAAGCTATTCATGGAGGCACACGCATGCGCGCTGTAAAATTTGCAAATTAGTATTATTCACATGAAATCGTGTATTTGACTTGAAATTTCACATCGAAGTTGAAAACATTGAATGGCTGTTTGTCGGAAATAGCAGCAAAACGGAACTTCAAAGGAAACTGAAAGTTTAGTGTAACATTATTATTATTATTATTATTATTATTATTATTATTATTATTATTATTATTATTATTATTATTATTATTATTATTATTATTATTATTATTAACAAAGAATATATATTTATTATCTTTGTTTATGAAATTGTTTAAACATATTGCTCTTTTGTGGAAGCATTAACAGCGTTTAAGAAATAAATTTTAATTATTTAAATATGTACAGAAAAGAATGCGTTGATTTTTTTTTCGGATAGAATGAAATTGATTATTTAGTTTCTTGTTAGCTCACACACAAACGTAAATAACTCTGGTGAAGGCGTCGCTGGGCCGTGTGGACCAGGCGCAAGTAATTCATCAGAAAATTTTTCGTCTCTTTTCCCTTCACCCTCTCGTCCTTCCGAAAACTTTTAGAGCCGGCTATAGAAAGATTCATATAGATAGGCCAAAGCGTATTTATTTCTATGTTGACGTTGAAAATATGAATGTTAGAACTTTTTGAAAGTTGTAAGGTAGCTTGTCATGTTTTCCATATTCTGAAACTCAACTTAGATAGCTTTGTTATAATAATGTCAATTCTTCATAACAATGTTCAAAGAAATCAGAGATAAATTTCCACTAATTACATTTTAAGAGACTTTAGGCATCCCCCATTTACCCTTTTAGCCTTGTAAATACAAATGTGCCAGAAGTGTCAAAATTTGCTCTGATATTCGTGTCCTAAGAAACGAAAGTAAAATTCTTTGGCGTGAATGTAGAATTATTCTCTGAAGTCCTCAATTTAAATTATTTTAGACGAACAGAGCTTTTTCAATGTAGAAAGTATTTCCAAAATTGGTTGTATGATATTTTATATTACACTAAGACGCATACATGCACAACAACTTTTTTTACGAAAACAAGTTGATTCAAGAGAGCAGGAAAAATAGATATAAGTATGTACGCTGAAGGTCAAGCTTAGGTACATGTGAAAATAAAAAAAAGTTGTCTTCTAATTTTTTTTACTTATTTATACCTAATTACAAAATATAGCGCACACAAAATGTGAACGAGCTATCTATCCAAGCCGCTGTTAAGATAGTAACTTTTATTCATAATTATCTCTTTATTGTAATATGCATGCCAGATTTTTAAAATAGGTTTGGTATACAAAGAAAGAAATTATTTATTTCTTAATTTTAATAAGGTTCAGTAAAACATTGTGCAGTTCAATTGTTCAACTTTTCCATGTGAAACTTTAGAAAACAAATAATTTTAATTTAATACTTAAGTTGTAAATCCATAATTCCAGAATCTCTCCCGAAAGTTTGAATTAGTAGTTCATAAATTATAGCCCAAGGAGCATTTCCAAACATAAAGAATACTGGACATTAATTATAAAGTTTGATCCGGTTGAACAAATTATTGAACAATAAATACTCTGCAATTACAAAGCAGAGGAAGCATTGCATTCCACTCAAAAATTATATGCCAAAATTTCACCAGAAATACAGGTTTTGAAACCCCCTAAATAAAAGAGAGCAATTTAGAAAAAAATCTGTGTATATATAAGTATTTAGTGTGTGTTTAATATTTAAGTTCATCTTGCAAGGATGCGACACGAAGATTATATAAAGAAAAAAAATTAAGAACCTACCGTTTATATGGTGAATTTTTCGATCATTTTAATTTTTCCAAGAACGGCTCTAACAATTTAGCATAGTTTTAAACATCTTTTCAGAATAAGAGAAATGTATATTTTGAATTTTGTGGAAATAGCGATGGATTGACTAAAGAATCCTTTGTGGTTTTAAAAAATTTGATGCTAAAAACGAGTTCTGTAGCATGAATGTAGAAGCTGTAAGTGCAAGTATAATAAAATGAGAAAAAATATGCAATATGACGAAATCATTTGTATGGAAACCATAACATTTAAATTTTAAAGTACTCAAATATAAATTAAATAATCATTTAACTGTACCATATACTAACAAAAACTTTTTTTTTCTTATTAACCTTTTTATGTATTCATTTCAAACACATGAAAGTTATTCTGTGTCACATGGCAAACCTTTATATAAGGTCAGATTTAATAATTAATAATAAAATAAAAATTTCACGTTTTAACCAAATTTTTGCCTAAGATTTCCATGAGTCAAATTTAAAAACACATAATAAGTGTATACTTTGACGCTATAATTTAAATAAAATGAAACAAAATAAACATTTGCTTGTACTAAGAAGTTGTGAAACTCAGAAGTTTCTTATGTCCCAGTACGGTGCGAGGTATCGTGTGCAGGGTGCTGGGTGCTGCAAATGGACCAGGAATGGATGAGAGGACATATGTAGCATCACCCACTGTAGGGCCGGCCGGCCGGTCTGATCCAATAAATCATTGATCTACAGAAATGAAAATGTTCCCTTTACAGAGGGGCTATTGTAAAACAAAATAAAATAAAAATAAAAAATTGGCCTGCCCAGCACTTCGCATTGTGATGCCCATGCTGTCTGTACAACAGGGCATTGAATTAAAAAGCCCCTGAACTGTTATGCAAATTGTATGGTAGTCATATTGGCCGACCGACATGGATGCCTTTTGTTCCTGCTTCTCTTTTTGTAATGTAGAGGGCGCACTCGCTCGCTGGCTCGCTGGCTGGCTATCGAAGGGCCACTACACATCAACTCGCTCCAAGCCTACTTTCATATTTATAATAACGAGTGTCTGCTTAGACACACTTACATTTTACAGGAAACTCCTTATCTCAAATGTCCCTTACGAATTTTGGAATAAAAGTGACTCAGATCTCAGAATTCATTTGAAAAGCACTAACAAGAAATATACTGTTTCGAAACTTCAAAACAAGCAATGAGAAATTACACATTGTAAGGGGTTGCTAGCCCGTTTCCAAGGTGAGTTATTGTTCGGGGTTTCCTCCGTGGACTGACTGCCTTCACCCAGTTTCGGAGCTCAGCCTGCCACCGTTTAATTTCGGTGTGACCTGTACTAGTCTTCCTGGACTTTTGAGCCCCATTTGCCCAGTGATTTCTTTCAGGTTTTTCTCCCTTAGTGTCTGAAGTTGCACCTTCTCCACAAGGCAGAAACCAGAGTAGACACAGCCAAAACAAAACAAATATTAAGTTCATGGGAATTGAAAATGTAAAGAACAATTCAAGGAGAAACTTTATTAGATAAAATACATAATACAAAATCAGAGTATATTGCTAATTTCAGGATATAACAAAGGATATAATTAGCGAAGAAATACTAGAAATGACACATTAACAAATGGGAAACAATCGTCCAGTAAAAAGAGACAAAGAAGGCTGACCTTTAGATGAGAAAAGGAGAAGAGGAAGACAAGAAAATAAATATACCAACAGAATAGTACAGCTTAAGGGGTATGAAAATTAGTGACAAAAATTAACTTCTCTATATGGATCAACCATGCAAAGTTGCTATTGAAGTCTTAGAACATAATATTTCCTTCAATCCAGAAGAAATAATTTCAACTTCACAAAAATAATTTACATGCCTAATGTATTATTAAAAATAGTGGCACCTTTCTATGTTGGAATCAGGTTTAGCCCTAATAAATTGAGCACATGATATATATCAATTCTGTTTTTATTTAAAAGTTTAACCTCTGTTTTAGGCTTCTACCTGCACATTCAGTAGTATGAATGCATTTTCAAATTAACAAATACATTTTTCCTCATTATTTAATCACAGGAAACAGCCTTAAAGTTCTCTACATTACACGTAAAATGTTGGTAAGTTGTACGATATAGACGAAATCCTAGAAACAAAAAGTGCAAATCTCGTTAAAACACACAATAAATAAATAAATATTTATATTAATAATTAATAATTATTTGTATCTTTCTGACGTTCAGCATTTCCAAAATATTCTTTGCTACCGGTATGATTTTTCAAACAGCTATTTTGCCCATAATTTTTACCACCTACATACAAGTGCTGCCGATATTTCACTGGGAATGCAAGTTTCGTTGTCTCTTCAACAAAAAGAATTCGTAAGAGGTCTGTGTCTGTACAGCTGGATTCAGCGTTCTTGGCCCCTGACCTTGAATGGAAGTCCTGTAGGCGAATCTATATCTTCTGTCTCTCTCGTCATCTCAGATAATTCTGGGAATGAAACCATGCACAACAGGTGGGGTGAGGATGGGGGAGGTAGTGATGTCTGATTTTCAACAGTCTTTGCAAATTCATAGTTGCTTTTTCGTGTAGCGTACAGTAATTGAAGACATATTAAGATATTTGCGATAAGAAGTGAATATAATGAATTTATGAGACATTGGTCATAGCATAAATCAATTATGCTACCACTGTTTCCACATTAGGATCCAAAACATTACACAATCAGAGCAGCGAAATTGTTTCAAACGCACGGACATACATGAAGAAAAAACCTAAAAGCAAAGAACTGCTTACATCAGAAGAGTTTTTCATAAAAATTTAAAAAGTTCAAAAACGCGTATCAGATGCCACAGGAGCGTCAAAAAGAACGGTGAAAAGAATTGTTCAAGAACGCGAACAACATGAAAATCAGAACATTTTGGAACTCCAGGAAAAAAAAAAAAGTTCCGAAATGAGTAACGGATCTAGGTGGCTTCGATAAATGTGTCGTTAGAAGAACGATTCATAATTCCTGTGTTTAACGTCCTCCAACGTAATGTCACATCGGACGGTGAATGAAATGGGTGAAATGATGCTCAAATGGGTCCGAGGGCCACGGAGCTTTACGTTAACTGACATTCATCTTCTCAGATTAGGGAAAACCTTGGAAAAAACCTTACCCGGATAACTTACCGTAAGCGAGATTTGAACTCGCGACCTCTGGGACGTGAAGCAGACACGCTAACCATCACGCTACCGAGGCGGGCAAAAAAAAAAAAAAAAAAAAAAAAAAAAAAAAAAAAAAAAAGGTGATGCCACAATAGCTAAATTACTTAGAATTTTAAGAGAAAGCATTAACTTCCAGGGCAGCAAGTCATCCTTAAACAGAATAGTGAGAGAACTGGGTTTTAAATGAAAAAAGGCCAAGTTTACAATATCTGCAGTGATGCATGTATTAATACAAACACATTTGCACAGCTAATTAAGCTAGGCACATTGTATAGACTTTTTTTTCTGCATGGACTGTACATACCACTTTACGAAGTAGAACGTTATGTGAGTAGATATGATGCTGATGCACCAATTTCGCTTGCTGTCTGCTGTCACCTGGCTTGGTAAATAAACTCGCTTTCAGCCTTTACATTTACTTTCTTCAAGGGCCAAGAACGCTGTATCCAGCTGTATGTACTGATTCTGTGTGCGTGTGTGTTTGACTTTTTCAAAAGGGACTAACAATTTAAATAACAAATAAAATGTCTTAAAAAGGCTCAGCTCGATTAACATTAATTAATTAGACAAAACAAGTTTTTGTATGCATAGCTGGTAGTAGTTATATAAAAACATAAAATATACTTTTTACAGGTAAGGTTTTAATGACTGTGGACAGGCAACAGCCCTTTCCGGGCCAAAGCCTTCTGCCCGGCCGCTGAGTCCCCCAACTCTGCCCAGCGCAGGTGTATGTATACCTATAGGTTAACGTTTGGTTCTAATGCCTGTATTTGACAAGTAATATTGAAAAGTCAATTTTTATTTATTGGGTGACTTTTCTGTTAGAAAGTTATGACAATTGGTTTTATGCTAAATTAATTGAAAATTAACAGCACATTCTCTTAAAAACTTCAGTTAAAATACTAGACTTGGTCCGCTCTAATAAATACACTTCTGTATTACTCCGCACAAGTGGAAACTCGATGTCCAATAATTGCTGAGTTTGAATAAACTGATTGGTTTCTGTCTTCAAATAATAGTGATAATGTAGCACATTGTTATTAAATCATTAAACGTACCCATTAGCGCGCTTTAAAATTAATAATACAAAGAAAAGCTGAGATCTATTTTCTACTCTAGGTTGTGGTTAGGGAACAATGCCATGTATTTAGGGCTGCCTCTCGCCTTTGTTTACCTCAAGTATGGTTCTTGTTTCGGAAGAGTGTTGATCAGCGATTTCCAACGTTTGCGAAAGAGGGGAGTTTTTGTTTACCTCCTCCTACTATACGCGGACTTTGCCTCTCTTTAACCCCCAGCAGTAAGCTTTTCTCTCTCTTACTCTTTACCATTTATACAAGTCATCCAGAATGAATGAGGATATTCCAAGAACATTCATGAATGACTTAGAAACCGCCATGGATTCGTCTGTGTCTGTCACTGGATGCTGACTGTCTGGTTCACCCTCTGATGAAGGAGGGAGATGGAGGATAGCAGCTGATTACGTAAGCGTCTCCAAAGAGACAAGGTTGGACATCACTGGTATAGATATCTTCTTGTCAACTTGGAAATGAAGCAAGAGTGCCAACGTGAGTAAAATGACGAAGTTTACTACAGAAGTGAACTATCACTTTGCGCCTGAGGGTCATTTTTACAGCGTCGGGTTACATTACAGTTTTACCAAATGGGAAAGCTTGTCAAATGCTCTTCACAGTTCAGTTGGTATGATGGTAGTGATGATCCCGTGGGATCAAAATGCCGAGTCCAGGAACAAAAGAGAACACGAAGAATGACCGAGAGAGAGACGATATTGTGGAGGATGCCGGTTCCCTCCCGAACGAACGAACGAACGGACGGACGGAATGATCAATGAATACCCAAGGAACGCTAGGAATGGGCGTCGAGGGTGTGGGGGGGAGGTAGCAGGAGATGACGAACTCCGCTACGGCCCTTGTTCCTCCCGCTATATCTGAAAAAAAATTCAATAACGCTTCCCGAAAATGCATTCCATCAAATCAATACACGGCGGCCGACGAGGGAAGTACACACACACGTAATATGAGTTTGAATGCGATTTGACGATGATCGCCGCGACAATATGAAGGCGCTGCTGCTTGGAATGCCTGCCTCATGGTGTTTGCATTCAGCCATCTCCACGTCATATTGCTTGTTCACATACGTACACACTCACATGGGGTTTGGGATTTCAATTTGTGCACCCAGAGGTGGAAAACACATCCAGACCTCTATATTTTCAATGTATACCCATCATCTTCTAGCAAAATAGAGGAAATGATGCATTTTGGGGAAAATGAATTCCGAGTCACTCTTTTTCCCCCTTCTTTATTATAGGGAGAGCAAAAATCCCCCAAACCATACAACATTTTCAAAACTACTTTTAAAGCCTTTACTTCTGAAACTGGTCGCCATCGTTGTCCATACGTCTTTGGCACCTCCTTAGGAAACTATCCATCACTCGCCGAACAAATGCTAGCAATGTCCTGGCGGATTTTTGTTTAAATTCTTCCAGAGTGTGTGGGTTTGTCTTGTAAAGTTTATGTTTTAAATTACTCCAGATATAGAAATTGCAAGTGGTTAGATCGGGAGATCGAGGGGGCCACAAGTCTCTACTAATAATTCTGTCCTGAAACACATTTTCAATTGTTCTCATTGAAAGATAGACCGCATAAGTTGTTGCAGAGTCTCACTGGATAAAGGAAAAATCACGCTCCCTGACTATTAATTATCTAAAAAAAAATGTATATGTTGTACTCACATGACTTTCTCTACTCTTGTACTAACCATTCTTACAAACTCTTATTCCTTTATCTTCTTCGTGTTAGTTGATAAACGTTTGCAGAATTATCTTATTGCTTCTTTCCTTGTAAATGCAAGGGGAATAGTGTAGTAGTGTAGTAAGATTTAGTCTAGTTCTTACAGTTTATGGGTTATTCAAAAGTAGTCCAGAGTAAACAGGACTACATGGGCTATTGATATAAAATATAAAATATGTATTTCATTTGTCATAAAAATATTTTAAAGATATGCCATTTTAATCAAAATCGTTAGAGCCATTTTAAACAAAATCAAAATTTTCGAAAATTTTTCCATGTAAAGGGTAGTTTAGGGTAGCGCTATTTTCTTCAAAATCTTCGTGTCGCATTCCTGAAAGATATTAAACCTAAATACCAACTTTGGTTTTTAACCAACTTTTCGTTTTTGAGTAATGCTGTCCACAGACAGACACACAGACACACACACACACACACACACACACACACACACACACACACACACACACACACACACACACACACACACGGACCTTTTTCCAAA
Organism: Tenodera sinensis; assembly: GCA_030765045.1. Classification (NCBI taxonomy): domain Eukaryota; kingdom Metazoa; phylum Arthropoda; class Insecta; order Mantodea; family Mantidae; genus Tenodera; species Tenodera sinensis. Next base: position 160,601,140 of record CM060966.1, on the reverse strand, counting down.
AACGCTTTTTTTTTGATTCAGGGGACTTCAAAACATATATTTCCGGTGAAATCTCGACACCGAATTTTTGGATGGAATGCAATACTTCCCCTACTTACCAGTAGAGAAAGTAAAAATCTGATGCGTTGCACTCGCATGGCTTTCTCTACTCTTGTACTAACCATTCTTACAAACTTTTTCCTATATCTTATTCGTGTTAGTTGAGATAAACATTTGTTCAAATTATCTTATTGCTTATTTCCTTGTAGGTGAAAGGGGAAAACTAGAATAGAGTAGGCCCTGTATTTCATTTTTACGTCATTTTATATCATTTGTTTTGATCATTGGTTAAGGTTATTTAGCAAAAGAAATGGCAACCCTAAAGCAACGAGGGAAACCTTAATTATTGGTACACATATCTGCACGTGCATGTATAACAATAAGGGATACTGGTTAGAAATAATTATGTGAACATAACATTGATAGAATCCCAGCTTCGAAGACCTTACGGACACGTACAGAATATTTGTTAAAGTCTCTAGAAGTACAGCTTTTCCAACCCCTAACCTTTAAACCCCCGTATCACCCTTCTGACTCAAATGTTATTATTAATATAGGTGTCTACGTGCAATTTGGGCATGCAAAGAGCGGGGAGGGCCGTTACGGCTAGAGATGAAAATTTTGGGGAAGTTGTTATAAAAGAATGGAGTGTGGCGAGGGAATAAAACAGCTGAAAAGCGCTGAGCGAGGCAATGGGGTGCTGGAGTACAAAAGAAATGAAGTAAATCAAGAGGAAGGCTTTTTATGGGATGTGGCGAAGAAAGAGCTAGGGAAGAAATGGGATGAAATAGAGGGAAGAGAAATGATGACCGGAAAATTATGGGCGTGACTTGGTGATGGTGTTTAAAATGCGAGTGTTGTTTGGCAAAGGAAAAACTGTGTAACAGTGATTTGGCCTTGGGCGGCGCCTTTAACCTAGCTAAATTCCTTCCTAGCAATATAAAATGTAAAAAATCTGACGTAAAACGCTCACGTGACTTGCTGTACACACTCTTCCTTAGTTCTATATCTTATTGTATTTATTTATTATTACTAAGACATAGATGTACGGGTGAATATGACAGGTGTTCAGTCCTGGCTCTTTACCATTCATGCTCATGATTTACAATATAGATATATAATTCCATAACTTCTCCTGTGGGTTAGAAGTCGCATTCCGCATTCTCTGCAGCGGGAAGATAGCCAGGTTTGTTGTAGTTACGTGATTGTATTAGTATATAAGAAAACGTATTGAACAGGGTGGGTGGGTGGGTTCCAGGCTGTATCTACAATGGACAACATCACAACACTACTAAGAATATACTTCATTCTCTATAACCTGAACAACGTATTTTAGTTATTATTATAAACAGTCAAAGCATATAAAGAAAGCACACTCACTTTGCTCGAGTGATTTGTTATCAGTAGATGTTAATTAAACGCAAGGGGGCCAGAGGTGGTTGTGCTTTACTTGGACGAGGAAAACAACTTATTTTTATACCTCTTTCATCTATCTCCTCTGCTTTCATAATAGTTGGTCATTTTTTGTACAACCTTCCAATGGTTGTTGGTTCTCTGTTTGCACAAGACGTAAGGATACAGGGGACAAAAGTGATAGTAATGAAGCGGACGTAATGAAGCGATAACACGAAAGCTTCCAGAGCCTTCGAGAATCATCGCCGGCGCGTTTGTGGAAGTCGAAAAAAAAAAAATCCCTGTGACGTCATCCCCTCTACATGTGCAGGCGAGGAGATAGCACAGTGAGAGTTACGGTTACTCACCCGAGTAGAGAAGTTGTGTGTGCATGTGTCATCGTATAGTGAAGATTTAATGGGCGTCGAGTGATTGTATCGTTGTAGTTAGCGTTTGAAGGACAAAGTAAAGAAAGACAGTGATAGGACTGACTCAAGACTACAAGAAGAAAACAATTGTGAATTGTAATATTACGAATGACTGTAGACTGTGTTAACGTCAGTAAAAGAAAATTTGTGTTTTTGTGCAAAAGTTGTAGAAGAAATTAAGGTAGTAAAAAAAGTAACTGGATTGATTTTGTCATCTTTGTTACCATTCACGAAATACATTCTCTATAAAGGTTAAACAACCTTCACATACAACACTAGCTATAAATTTTATTTGTATTGCAAATATGTTAGATGCGTGTTTAATTAAAATCATAAGCGAAAGCTTTGAGAAAATATAAAATAGTGAACGTATTCCATGTAAAACTTGAATGATATTTGTGATATGTTTGATTAAAATAATCATTTTTATTTGTTATCGACCCTGTCAATTGCTAATATCAGCGTAGCCAGTGTGCCGGAGGTTTGTCCCGTAAAAATGTCAGTAAATCAATTATATAGAAATGGGTTTTTAAGCATACCATTAGTCTGGAGCATGAATGTATGTTTGGGGTTAATATTTCTCTTCTTTAACAACATTATCTTCGAAAACGTTATTACAATATTTAACCTAATACGCTATCAGGATATTTAAGGTTTTCTATACTTCAGTTATGGTGATGTTGGCAATAGTAATACATTTTCCTATGTATATATCACATAATGTTTTTATTTAGAATCCGACGTAATCCAGATGACTTGTATAAACTGTATACGGTACATTGTGATAACGATTGGTGTACCGGAATCCAGTTGGAATAATTTTGGAAGCAATGACCTCACAACCCCCAGGCCAGTTGGTTTCGCATTGAGATGTGAAGGAAAACGAGTAGTCTATACGGCAGGTGTTGTTCATTTTCCGACAGTTACCACCATGCAAAAAATATCAGGTATTAAACTTTGTGATTGTTTTGTGGGAAAACCGATAGACGAAGAGGAAAAAGACAACCAACACATCGAAGTGGGTAAATTTTAGATTACCAATTATGAAAATATGCACACTAATATCCCTAACAGCCGTTACGTACAAGAGTATAGAAGTAAGCGAAACGCATTTGGCGATTATAATTCACAACTAAAATTTTTCTTTTCAGACTGCCTCTAATAATGAAGGAAGTCTTATTGTCGTCCTTTTAATTGATAACAGTATTAGGTCATCATTACTGGTAACTATTAATGTTACGTGACTACGAAAGTGATAATCTTAAAAACCAATAAGCAGTTGTTACCGGTAACGGTTACTGTAGCCGCTACATGTAGCCGTTAGCGCCCTCTTATCAGTTGCCTCCCAATAAAAAAAAAAATTAATTAAAAGAACACCCTAATAATTATAACCGCTACTTGAAAATAACTGTCACATTCGTGATGAAATTATGTAGCATAATGTGATTTCTGCTGGTAATTGTGTGAGGTGTTCTGTTTGTTTACATTGTCAGACTATTTAGGTACACGTATGTACATTCACTTGTCAGTTATCCGGGTTGATGAAGAAGGGAAAGAACGCAGAAACAGTGGTTTAAGCCCCATTCATCACACGGCAGATAAAATTAATGGCAAGGGAAGGAAAGAGATGGCTCCCATCACTGTTCAAACCCGAAACCGCTTGCACTACGCGGCGCAAATGAAAATCATTTTGTTATCCTGTATCCTCCTCCTTCGCTACAGCTGTACGACCTAAGTAGTGGCGCCTGGCGTCGAAATGGGTTTTCCTTTCTCTACCTCCCTTGTGGGCTGCTGCCAGTGGCGTGCCTGCCTGCCTGCCTACTTTCACAAAACTGTTCCCTTTACCACGTATTGCAGTTTAAGTACTTTCGCTATAATCCACTTGTAGCAGAAAAAAAAAAAAAAAATCCGTTGCACTCACATGACTCTTTCTACTCTGGTACTATTCTCAAACCTTTTGAGAAAAGTTTAAGCAGGGCAATACTCACACAAATAACAAGAAATGTCACCGAAGTGGTTCGCTCCACAAAAAATGCATTTGGACACTTGTGTCCTTTAATAATATCTACATTTTTATAGTAAGATTTGGTCTATCTCTTACGGTTTACTATTTTTCAAAAGTTCTCTTGCTTTTTTTTTTTTTTTAATTCATGTGTAATCAAAATATGCATTACCGGTGAAATATTGATAACGAAATTTTAGGTCCAAAACAATACTTCCTCTATTTATTATACGTAGTAGAGAAAGTAACAATGTTTGTTTCGAGGTGCACTGATTAATAAAAGCATTTTAGAAATGTGTAGAGCTGTGTGTGTTGTTGTTGTTGTTGTTGTAGTGTTTAAAGCCCGCTTTTACTACTACGGCACCACAGGCGGTGACACTGATGATACATGAAGATGGAGCACCGGTGGAATGAGATGGCGGGGGAAACCGGGATCGAACCCGGGCCGCCTAGGTGGTAGACGAGCGCGCTAACTACTCGGCTACGGCGCCGCCGTGTGTGTGTGTGTGTGTGTGTGTGCGTGTGTGCGTGTGTGCGTGCGCGCGCGCGTGTTTGCAGCATAACAGAAAAACGAAAAGTCGGTTAAAAACCAAAGTTGGTATTTAAGTGTAATATCTTTGGGGTGCGACACGAGGATTTTGAAGAAAATTTCTTCACCCTAAGCTACCCTTTACCTGGAAAACATTTCGAAAATTTTGATTTTCTCAAAGATGGTTCTACCGACTTTGATTAAAATGCCATATGTTTGAGATATTGTTATGGCAAACGGATTTTATGGTCATAGCCTATGTAGTCCTGTGTACTCTGGATGACTTCTGCATAACTGGTAAACTGTAAGAGATAGACCAAATCTTACTATACAAAAATGTAGATGTGCTTAAAACATACAATTTATGTCCAAATAAATTGTTTATAGAGTGAACCATTTCTGAGATATTCCTTGTTATTTTTGCAAGTTTTGGAAAAGAAACTTTCGTCAAATGGAAGATCATAACTAATGCTTTTTATGTTACGTGTACAAAGAGAACGGAATCTCAAAGGTTTAAAATATTTGGCTATCGCATAAAGCCTACTATATTCTAACATTCCCCTTGCACCTACAAGAAAATAAGCAATAAGGTAATTTGTACAGATGTTTATTTTAACTAACAGGAAGAAGATATAGGAATAAGAGTTTGTGAGAATGGTTAGTATAAGAGTAGAGAAAGTCATGTGAGTGCAACACATCAGATTTTTTTCAAAGTGCAATACAAGGGTATCTGGCTTTTAACACTGAATCTTGAAAAAAGGATATGGTCAAACAAAACAAGTAGGGCCAAGTAAAAGTACCGAAATCGATTAACACATTATGAATATCAGATCAAAGCAAATGTTTATACTTTACAGTGCTCTGGGATACTCTAAGAGCAAATAATTGCCTTTACTTAGGTTCCCTTTGAAAGCTTTTTTTTTTGAAGCTATTTTACTTTTTGGGTCGCAGAATCTGTACTTCAAATGCTATTGCGAGCGTGCTGGACGGAATTTTAACCAAATGATTTTCCGAAGTTCTCTACATCGTTTGTTGGTTACCGATGCTCTTAGTATCAACTGAATATTGAAGTTTTATCCAGATAATAAGAGAAAAAGACACAGAAAAAGTGTATTACATTATTTGGGTATGTGGCTTTATTAGATATTTCGTGATGGATACAAATACCGCCATAACTGTTCAAAAAATATGTTATTTGAAAATTCAAAGAAAATAAAAAATATAGGCATATGTATTACTAACCATTGAGGCCTTGACCGAAGGAAATCAAATTAAATTTTCATTTTTTCCCATATTTTCCAGTTTAAACTAATTTTTCAATATTTATGTCTTACTTTAGGCCATTTTTGTATCTAATTGTCCATTTTATGTCATTTTTACTTTCTGTACTGGTACGTAGGGAAAGTATTGTATTCTACCCAAAAATTCGATGTCAAGATTTCACCGGAAATATATGTTTTGAGACCCCCTGAACACAAAAAAAGCATTTTTAGAAAAAGGTCCGTGGACAGCATAACTCAAAAACGAAAAGTAGGTTAAAAACCAAAGATGTTATTTAAGTTTAATGTCCTCCAAGGATGCCACACGAAGATTTTGAAGAAAATAGCCCCACCCTAAACTACTCTTTACATGGAAAATTTTTTAAAAAATTTGGTTTTCTTGAAAATAGCTCTATTTTCATTAAAATGCAATATGTTTAAGATATTTTTATGGCAAATGAAATGTATATCTTGAATATTCTGAATATAGCCCAGGAAGTGTTATTTACTCTGGACGACTTTTGCGTAACTAGTAAACCGTAAGAGATAGACCATGACTTACTATAGAAAAAATCTGATGTGTTGCATTCACATGACTTTCTTGTACTAACTATTCTTACAAACTCTTATTCCTATATCTTCTTCATGTTAGTTGAGATAAATATTGATACAAATTATCTTATTGCTTATTTCCTTGTAGGTACAAGGGGAATATTAGAATACAGTAGGCTTTGAGTGATAGTCAAATATTTTAAACCTTTGAGATCCCGTTCTCTTTGCACGCTTAATATATAAAAAATGAACAACGATGTTCCATTGCACGAAGGTTCTAAGTTTTCCGAAACTGACACACATAACAAGGAATATCTCCGAAATGGTTCACTCTACAAAAAAATGTATTGAGATATAAAGTGTGTATTTTACCAAGATCTACATTTCTTGTAGAGTAAGATTTTGTGCATCTCTTACGGTTTACGAGTTATTCAAAACTCATCCAAAGTAAACAGGACTACATAGGCTATAGCCAGAAAATTCAAAATACACATTTCAGGCATTTTAATCAAAATCCTTAGAGCCATTTTCATTTTGTTTTATGCTGTCCACAGACTGACAGACCTTTTTCTAAAAATGCTTTTTTTATTCAGGGGGCCTCAAAACATATACTTCCAGTAAAATCTGGACATCAAATTTTTGGGTGGAATACTTCCTCTACTATACATACGTAGTATAAAAATAAAAATGTTAAATACAAGGAGAAGTAGTAGAAATACAAACAGTTATCTCAATTTTGGAGGGGGTTTGAGAGAGCCTAAAAACTTGTGTAGTGTTATCTTCAATGATATTTTTTTAAGTATTTAAAATCAGAAAATACAAGTTATACCAAAATAACCAGAAAATTTGAGACATCTAATTAAATATGAATATTTAAGAGGTCACGAATGTCACCATTTCGGCTGCCCTTAGTATTTATCTAAGAGCGGATGTTCGCTGCTCGATTGTTTGCTTTCCAAAGCCCCTATCTTTACAGCTGTAGCATGATGGTGCAATGCACGTCAATGTGATCTAATAAACGCGCGACTGGATGGATTTATCTCTGTAGCCAATAGCAAACATGAATAATTCGGAGCCTGATACATCACTTCCAGTTTATTAATTCTGGATATTGACTTTGAAAAAACAGAAAGCGCGGTATTGGGGAGGTGGATGGGGCAGAAAAACAAATTTACCCAGATTTCCCACAGAATCCAACTGTCAACGAAGCGAAAAAGCTTTTTTGTTAATAATGACGGGTTGCCGGCACTGTTTCATATAACACAGTGTCAATATGGACATCAAAAGAGTCTCTTTTTTTAATCTATCAATAAAAACCTAACGCTGTATGCGTTTATAGTTCTAAGCAAACAGAAACGGAGTAGAGGAAAAACGGCTCAAGTGCTGTGGGTACATGTGGACATGAAAAATGTTACCTTAGGACGGGAGAATGTCGATATTCGATATCGATACTGATTTTTGAGCAACAATATTAATTTGGCGATACTCGTAAGTATAGTTAATAGCTTGTTCAGTAAAAATTCAGTCAGTATAATGTAGAGCTCAAAGATTAATACCGCCGCCGCCACCGACACCACCACCACCGCCACCACCATCACCAGCACCATGATTACTATCTGCCACTACATTTTAGCGATTCCAGGATGATGGTAGGCTTTTTTAGTTGATAGAAATCCAACTCGCCACAGAGTTTTTAAAAACATTTTCCCCCTACAGCTACAAAAATACCACTGCTACCAGCATTATCATTAGTCACCATTGCTACCATTAACTTTAATATTACTACTGCTACCATTGCTATCAGTACTACCAACATTTGCCTACTATCACTACTAGGACCACCATTACTACTACTAGAGAACATGAGAATTTCTATGGCAAACGAAGCTATTCATAGGACTTTCTCTTCAGTTCTTCAGCTGTCATTTGTTTCAATCACATTGTGTTTTACGTTTCGTGTATTTTCAAAACTGATTTGTGATAATTAAACCAAGAATATAATTTTCTGCTGAGCTTAGCAGTTCTATTACCTATGTTATAATTATTACTATTATAAACGTCAAAATAGAACTAAAACAAAAATATGATGTTGGAGCATTCTTATAGGTATTGATTTACGAGGCACACTGATCTACTTAGACATGGTATCGAACTGGAGGAAGGGATGAAGTGAAGGAGCCATAGGAGGTTACAGGCTCGGCCATTGAGACACGTGGAAGTCCTTAACAGTTGAAGGCTGAGAAAACATCCGCGCCATCTGTCCGGCACTGCCACGAAGCACACTTGAAAGATGAGAGGGAAACCGAACGGAAGAGAAATTATGTTAAACGAGAAACCATCCAGCATTCCTCTAATGTCGAGGGAAGACTATGACATAAAAGGAACTAGAATGGGCTGTCAAAAAGAATCGAACCCGAGTGCTCCTGTGTGGTCGTATTCAGAGGCTAGTAATGAAGTCTAACCCCCGCTTCATGAGCCGCTGTTGCATTGCCCCGTTGCCATGGAGACTCACCCTGCCCGATATCTGTGAAATACGCGTGCACTCCAATTGATAACGCGGTCCGCTAAGCTATTGTCAAACACGATGCTCCAGGGTACAGCGTTATCTGCAGGCGACAGGTACTACAGGTGCACCGCCAGAGGCGCTCAGCCAATCAAATATTTTTTATCGGGGGAGGAAATTGCTCAGCACTCTTTGTAGAGCAAAACAATGGTGGTCCTTTAACACCGCTCTCTCTTTCGCGTACCCCACGGACATAATTTCTTTTTTATGTTTTACCCTCTGATTGGCCGATAGCGTTCGTTGTGGTGAAATAACCGATACCATCAGAGATGTCCGGGGAAAAAACGAAATGTGAATCAGCGCTATCTTTAAATCCCGTTTAGAAACATTTACTGCAATTAACAATTTACCCAGTATAAAAATCTCATGTGGTATAAACTCACACAACTTTCTCTACTCACTCTTTAAAAAATATTCTTCTTTTGCTAACTTTTTTTACTTTCTCTACTACGCATAGTGAGTAGGGGAGCTATTGTATTTATCACAAAATTTCGATGTCGAGATTTCACCCGAAATAATGTTTTGAGGCCCCATGAATACATGTCAATTAAAAACCAAACTTGATATTTAAGTTTAATATATTTCAAGAATGCAACACAAAGCTTTTGAAGAAAATTCCTTAACCCTAAACTATCTTTATACGGAAAGGTTTTCAAAAATTTTGCTTTTCTCAAAAATGGCTACAACGATTTTGATTAAAATGTCATATGTTTAAGATATTTGTATGACAAATTAAATTTATATTTTGAATTTTCTGGCTATAGTCTATGTAGTCCGGATTACTCTGGATGACTTTTGAATAACTCGTAAACCACAAGAAATAGACAAAATCTTACTATACAAAAAATGTAGATCTTGCTAAAACACACAATTTATGTCTGAATAATTTTTTTTGTAGATTGAACCATTTCGGAGATACTCCTTGATATTTGTGTCAGTTTCGGAAAACTTAGAACTCTCGTGAAATGGAACATCGTTGTTCATTTTTTATGTTAAGCGTGCAAAGAGAACGGAGTCTCGAAGCTTTAAAAATTTGACTATTGCTCAAAGCCTACTGTATTTCCATATACCCCTTACACCTACAAAAGATTACCAGTAAGAGAACTTCTACAAATGTTTATCTCGACTATACAAGATATAGGAATAAGAGATTGTAAGAATAGTTAGTACAAGAGTAGACAAAGTCATATCAGGTTTTTTAGCTAGAAGTTCAAATGAGTCGGCGTCCATAAAGTTAAAAAATACCCGATATCTATCTTCTCAGAAAATTGGAGAATTGGCTTTTATTTCACATTATAAATATAAGGAGAATACACTAGGCTAAGGGGTTAATGTGGTTGCTATGGAATAGCTTTGTATTTTCTCTCTTTGCATGACCACGAGAAAAAGCTATTTCATTTGTCGTGAAAATATCCTAAATAAATAAGAAGATTAAAATCCTTTCAGCCATTTTTGAGAAAATTACAATTTTGGATAAACTTTTCCTGGAATGAGGTTAGGTTTTTAACGTGTTGGTATAGGCTACACTTTCAAAATTGAGTTATTGGAAGGGAGAATGATGTCCTTGATTTTACTGAATTTTGTTGTCGAAGAGTATCAATGTAATTTAACCAAAAATGTAATACCGAAATCATCAGAAATGCACGTTTTGAAACTGCCTGAATAGCAAAGGGAAAACAATTGAAAAACTCTCTGTGTGTGTGTGTGTGTGTGTGTGTGTGTGTGTGTGTGTGTGTGTGTGTGTGTGTGTGTGTGTGTGTGTGTGTGTGTGTAGGTGGGGGGGGGGGGGGAGGGGGAGCATAAATCCAAAATGAAACTCATCTAAACTTGGATCTGCCAATGATACCACACGAAGATTTTCAACACTAACAAGTGTGTTAACTGGAAATAAATAGAACAACACGTTTGTGAAGGTAATGTGTAGAGAAAGTTGTATGAATGTAAGAAGAGAAGTTTTTAGTTGCACGCGCGAGGTTATGTAGGTACAAGTTAATCAGGTAAATAAGTGAGGGTCTAGGCCCACACACGACGAGATATCGTCAACGGCAGGCAAGTAGCCGGTAAGCTTACGTTGACCACACAAATCACCTCAAAAGACTTGCAGCGGGGGGCGAGGAATGCACCGGAAGTGGGTTCTTTCTGCACGGGGGCTGTGTAAACATTAGTAGCTAGTCTTCACAGTTTTGACAGCATGGGAGGGAATACCTGCTGTAATTTATCGTGGGATAAACGCATTCCACATGTCTCGCTCGTACAAACCAATTTGGTCCCATTCACCAGCTCTTCGACTTGGGATACAGTGTAATGTTGTCTATATCGCACTGCAACAATGCTCCGCGTTATTGTTTTTTTTATTTTTATTTATTTATTGAAACTCCAAAACTTAAACCCCTTTTTTGGCTGAAGGACATGTTAGGGTAATAAGTTAAAAAGTATAATTTTCTTAGTGCACACGTGCGCAGCTCACGAAGTACCGGGCAGCGACAACGTAAACAAAGTTGTCTCTTGGGCACTGAATCAAATGTTGTACGTAGATTTCCAGCTAAGGGTTATAGGAAAGTGCAGAGTATCCATTAAACTGTCGAGACTTGCAAAAGGGACAATAAAATAAAAACTTGAATGATATTTGACAGATTGAATAATTTATAGCATTCATAAATTTATATACGAACATTACTATTTTGTAACCTGTTGCACTATATGGCCATACACATTTTCACTGTCTCCAAAACAAACCTTGCATATAATCTTTTCTCCGTCTATAGAGAAATACATATAATCTGGCTCATCCACAATTTTTACTTTGTCTACTGATAAGTAAAGAAAGTATTGTATTCCACCCAAAAATTTGATGTCGAGATTTCATCGGAAATGTTTTGAGGTCTCCTGAATAAAAAAAAAAATATATTTTTAGAAAAAGGTGTGTGTGTGTGTGTGTGTGTGTGTGTGTGTGTGTGTGTGTGTTTGTGTTTGTGTTTGTGTTTGTGCGCGTCCACTGGTGAGCAGCACAACACGAAAATCAAAAGTCTGTTAAATACCAAAGCTAATATTTAACTTCAATATCTTCTAACGATTCGACACAAAGATTTCCAAAAAAATCCCCCCACCATAAACTACTCTGTATATGGAATATTTTTGTAAAATACACATCTTAAATTTTCTGATAATATGCTCAGAAACCCCCTGAAGTCTCGGTGACATTTGTATAACTGTAAACCATAAGGGATAAAGAAAAATTACTCAGAAATACATGTAGACCTTATTAAAATAGGTTATTTTTTATTTTTATTTATTTTAAGTGTTTGTTTCTTCATTTATTTATTTATTTTTGCACAGCGGGTCATTTCTGAGATAGTCATTTGACTGCAACTGCAAGAAAATTAACGGTAAGATAATTTTTACAAATATTGATCTCTAACATGAAGAGGAATAAGAGTTAGTAAGAATAATTAGAGAAAGTAATGGGAATGCGACACATAAGAGCCATTTTTGAGAAAATAAAAAAATTTCGAAAAATGTCCCAAGAAAGGTGTCAGGGTGGTCTGGGTTTTCCTGAAAATCTTCGTGTCGCATCCTTGGAAAATTCTGTTAAATGGCAAGTGTGGTATTTAACCAACTTCTCGTTTTTGAGTTATCCTGTTCGCAGAACACAGGACGTTTGTCTAAAAATGTTTTTTGTAGATTCAGAGGCGTCCCAAAAATGCATTTCCGCTGAAATCTCGATATCGAATTTTTGGGTGGTTTGCAATACTTCTACTATAATATTAAATACCAAATTTGTGTATTAATAGCTGCAATAGTTCATATGGGTCAACTTTTAGGTGTATACAAATTTCAAAAATAAGACATTACCTAAGAAATTAATTTCTAAACAAGTATTTTTTGTAGATGGATGAAATAAGTAGTAAAACGATCAGCTTGATTGCACTTTATGGGAGTATTTTGCCTTAATACGAAGCCAACCCAACATGCTTTATGCGTCTGGGTCAAATGGAACCTGCACGCCACAATGGTCCCGTTGATTCTAATTTGTTTCACTGCATTGTGCACAGTTGTTTTGAAATCAACACCACCTCTTCGGCAATGAATGAAGGAGCATTTAAGAAATATTAAATACAAACACAGTAATAAATCAGCTGTGGCGGACCAGATTTGGTAATTTAATCATGAAATAAATCCAGAAGTTAAATTATTAAAACAATTAAATGTACCTAATTTTGAAATAGCATCAATAGATTGTATTTATAGGTTTTCGTTTTTAGGTTAGTGAGACAAAGATCCTTTATGCTTTGTAAATGTGGCGAAAGCACCATGATTCGAAAAACTTGTAGAAATTGCTAAGAGAAGTGAAGCTTTTCGTTTCTTATTTGTTTTATATTATTGCATTACTTCGTTCACTAATATGATTTATTTGTCATAGTAGAAATTTGATAGGTTTATAGGTCTACTCATTGCTTTACGTACACAAAAGAATCTTTTTGACATTCGCTACACATTTCTACAGCAATATTAAGAGTTTACTTTCTTACCAGCTTTGAAGTTCTTGACGAGAAATTCACATGACCTTGCGTTTAACACTACTTAATAGCAAATATTGGTGATTTGTTCCCGTACAGATTCTAAAAGCACTGTGCACTATAGTTATTTACCGTAAACCGTCACTGTTTTCCTTTCGCACGGTATATCGAGGTTTAAAACATTCGGAAACTCGGCATCAAGAACATAGCGATGTTTACAAGGCGATTAACACTACTGCCACTGAAGGACGTATGCACGTAAGGGCTGTTCTTGCTTATCAGTGTGGCCAACTAAGAAACTATTGTACGGAACTCATAACATACGGGCAGTGTGTGAAATGGGTCACCGTGGGGGTGTATGCTATAAAAATGTATTTCTCGTTAAAACACACATATCCGATATATTCGTTCTTATTTGTCTAAATTTTTCAATACTTTACACTTTTCTGAAACGGGAAGTTATTCTTTTTTTTTATTTCCTGAACACGCAAGGAAAACGAAACTTGAAAGGTTTAAAACACTTAACCATCGCACAAAGCCTACTGTATTCTCATATTCCCCTTCTACCTACAAGAATAAGATAATTTATACAAATGTTTATATTAACTAACATAAAATAGAGAAATACGTGTTTGTAAAAATTGTTTGTATAAGAGTAGAGAAAGTCACGTGAGTGCAATACATCACATTTTATTTCATTTTCTGAAAAACCTCTCCTGGCAGGGAAATTAGACAAAGAGTTACGCTAGAAAAATTGGAAATATTTTTTCCCAACACTCGCAGTTTTTGGAAGTATTTCTTTTGGTATTTTTTACTGTCTCGAATTGAAGTGTGTCTTTGAGGGAAGCGTTTAGCACACCTTTTAATTCCTTTCTTTCTTCCTCTCTTTGTTTCTTCTTTCGTTGCTTCCGTCATTCGTTTTTTCTTTTCTCCTTTGTTTCCTTTTTTCCTTCGTTCTCTCATTCTTTGTTTATGTATTCACTTTCTTTCTTCTTTCCTTGCTTTGTTCCTTCCTTTCTGCCTTCCTTGCTTGTTTTGCCCCTTCTTTGCTTCCTTCCTTACCTTTTTCTTCCTGCCTTACTTTCTTTCTTCGTTTTCTCTTTCTTTTCTTCTTTTCATGAACACGTAAATAACAGAAACCAATTTTTTATTCAAACAGATGGCAATTGTCCTCACACAGACGTCATGTTTAAAAGAAAAAACGAACATAACACAAAGAAAGATAAATATAAACACACAAAGTGATTATTCTGTTCAAAAAAGCGTTAAAAAAGCGAAAGTTATATATTATGTAGCTATGTGGCATAAATCTCTCTTTATCATATTTTCCTCTACTGCATTTTCTGTGGCAAAAATTAAACCATGGAAATCAGGTTTCAAATATTCGCAGTTTTGTTGTCAAATCAATCTTTAAATCTATTTCCACGAGGCTGCTAAATGACAGGGATAATTAAAATGAAACACATCTGGTGTTCAGGGTTCGTGTCCCATATCGACAGTCAAAACTCGCAGAGAGTCAGGCAATGATGGATGGTGCGCTGGGGAGCTGGCATATCCGAGAACAGGTGTCGAGCTCTTGTAGTTTGACAAGGAATTCCAAATATGTTGAAATGGATCTTCCATGTCATTCAGCTGCCTGCTTTCACATGCAAGAGTTTCAAAATGTTGCCAACATCCTTGGCAAATTAGTATACGATATCGCATTCTGCAAATAAAGGGCTAAAAGTAAGAATAGGGGTGGTTTTTATGAGGCGTCAGTGGCCTACGTGTTTTTACTCCTTCCAAAAGTTTATTCAGTAGCATCAAATGACGTAAATTCGTAAATAAGGTGTTAAAATAATGTTATGTACACATGACTTAATCACTTTTTACTAGTATAGTAAATAGGGGAAGAATTTCGATGTTGAGATTTCACCGGAAATATGTTTTAAGGCCTCCTGAATACAAGAAATGCATTTTTAGAAAAAGGTCCGCACGCGCGCACGTGTGCGTCTTTCTGTCTGTGGACAGCATAACCCCAAAACAAAAAGTCTGTTAAAAACCAAAGCTGGTATTCAAGTTTAACGCCTTTCAAGGATCCAATACGTAGATTTTGAACAAAATTCCTCCACCCTAAACCACCCTTTACATGGAAAATTTTTCGAAAATTTTGATTTTATTGAAAATGGCTCTATCGATATATGTTTAAAATATTTTATGATAAATAAAACGTATATTTTGCAGCTTAGCATCAATATTACATTAAAAGTACTCCCTTATTGGGCAAAAGTAATTAAAAGTATACTTCAACATTATACATAATCATTTTACATGATTTGTTCTGGATCCCAATATTGTCTACACGTCATGCAATAACAATCGGCTTAACCTACAAATTTAATATATTATTGTTTGTTGAAGTACGCTTTTAAACTGTAGTTAAATAATATACATTGTGTAAATTGTGCTAGAGGGCCAACAATCATTGGAACATTATACAAGAAATGGTGGTATTAACTGTATTATTATTAAATGTAGTATTCGCTGTATTAACGATATTTTGATTCTTGTTTCTTTCCCAGTGATATGTTAGTTTATTCACACAATTGTATAATTTTTGGATAAACAACATTTAAACAGGACGTCTATCTGGTCCGCTAGTAGCATTATATATGTAGTACCTGGGCGATACCTCTGTTTTTGTGAAATCTTGTTTTTTGTGGGAGAAGATACTTATTTAGATAAACCGAAAGTCAAAACGTTAACTAAATAATTTTAGTCGCAATTGTGAAGAGTCATTTCCGAGATACAAATATGTCATAAACACCATCATTTCAGCTGTAAAACGTGTACTGCTGAACGCAGACCTCCCCCATAGATATCCACCCAGTTTGACGTTTTCGTCGAGCATTTGTTCCATTATGGAGTTCAGTTCTTTGCTGCTGCGATTGACTCCAGGCGTTAACACATTCGCCAAGGTCCTTCATCTTTCCGTCAAGTTCTTCCATGGCTTCCTTTATTCTGCCCACTCGCTCGTTAGTATTCTTCAATAGATCTACCTTCATATTACACATTCCCGTCTTCTTCTTTTCTGTTTCGGAGTTTACATTTTCAGTTTGCCTTCCACTTTTGTTTTCATTTTGTCCATTTTTGTTCCTATATTTTCTATTCCGTAGTTTACATTTTTCCAATTCGATTGTTATATTTGTTTCCTCTGCCGCATTCCAGAATTCATTTCATTTCCCATTACGTCCATCTTGGCTAACATTTATTTCATCAACTGTTCCATATCGTGCATTTCGGCGCACTCCTGACATCAATTGTGATTACTTTTTTTAAATATTTCTATACTTTTTATTAAAACATCGGAGCAACACTAAGCAAAAGGACTGTTGAACAATAACAAATACTACAGGAAGAAAAGCTGGTTGATAAAGCCATGTGAATTTACTACGTATTTCTGTTTCAATCATATAGAACATTGTATGAATTGTTCGTAATTGTTCGCTGAAACGGGAGTAGTGAAAGAAATGTGATTGTGTTTAGTAAAATAAAAATGAGTAGAAAAACCGTGTGAATGTTATACGTTGCACTTATATTTCAAGTGCATGGAAAAATGTATGTTTGTAGAAGAGTAGAGAAAGAGATGTGAATGTGTTACCTAAAAGTGAGTAGCTAAACTTAAAAAGCAAAACCCTATCTGATTACAAAATTTGCGTGGAATAAATATATATATATATATGTATATACAAGAATTGCTCGTTTAAATATATAAGATAAAGCGTGCCTACCTATCTACGTCACCCTGTATTTGAAAGAAAGGGTGGTATTTTATAAGAACTCACTCTCTCTCTCTCTCTCTCTCTCTCTCTCTCTCTCTCTCTACCTCAATCCCCGAAGAGAGTGAATATTTTAACATGCTGCAGAGTTGCCAACATATACGTGTGTGCATATGAGGGCAGACTCCGAGGCAATAAGGGACTCATCTGTATGTCATTTGAATTTCTGTAAAGTAGGAAAATATTCCATTTCCTCTTTTCTGGGAACTCCACACCCCTTGTCCGATTGCCGAGATTGTCCCTTAAGCTTTTCATTCCTAGCGTTTCCATTTTCCCTCTCTACATACACACACACACACAGCCTCTTTTGATTACTTTCCCGGATGAAGTCTTCGGAAGAAAGAACAAAAGTTTAAAGAAGAAGAAGAAAGTGGGAGCAAGAGATTGGAGATCTCATCTGAGTGGATGCTCATACTTGATGAGAGAGTAGGGATTCATATATGGCAGTTTCCTGTCTCTTGGATTTGAATCTCGTCTTAAACATATTCTCGATATTTGTCGCTGATGTATATATTCATGGCAACAGTTCACTCTCTGTCTTGGTCTAGCTTATTCTTACTGGGGGTTCAAACATCTCTAACATCGTCTATAATGCTCGCAATTAGGAAATAACCATTCTTACAAACTCTTATTCTTATATCTCCTTCGTGTTAGTTAAGATAAACATATGCAACAATTATCTTATTGCTTATTTCCTTGTAGGTCCAAGGAGAATATAACAATACAGTAGACCTTGAGCGATCGTCAAATCTTTTAAAGCTTTGAGATCGCGTTCTCTTTGCACGCTTAACATAAAAAATGAACAACGGTTTTTTTTTTTTTTTTTTTTTTTTTATTTTTTTTTTTTTTTTTTTTTTTTTTGGTGTTCATGGGTGATAAGTTGGAAGGATTCAGAGGAGGGGATGTTGGAGTACCGCGTCAGCACCTCCGTTAGTAAAGGTTAAGATGCAAGCTGCCGCACTTAGCGGGAGCGGGAAAAGGTAAGGTCCAGGGCATGGCCATTACACGAGGCACTGACCATGACCGTGGGGTTAAGGGTGAAGATAGGGGAGGGACTTGAGAGTAATTTTAATCATCTGTTTAATGTTGGTTCTGCCGTCTGTTGCGAGCCATGGCAAGGCGCAGTGGTGCTTGTTCTGCTGCTTCCCTCAGTTCCCTGGAGATCTGAGACACTGAGGGTAGCGTCTGTAGGCTAGGAGGGTTGGCCAGCAATGTAGTGAGACTGGCGTGTGTCGCTTCCTGTTGTTTGTGGAGCGAAGTAATAGATGAGTGGAGAGAGTGCAATCGTCGCTGAGCGTCGTTGCTGGAGAGTTGAAGCTGAGGGAGAATGTCCTGGACAGTTGTGTCAATGCTGCGAAGCTGTTGTTGTAGTTCCGGGACTGCGTCGTTGGTGGCCTGGGTGTTGTGTTGTATGGTTTCAGCGTGTTCTCGGAGTCTGGTGATGAAGTCTTCGTAGGTGGAAGTGAAAATCTGGATGAACTCTGCAAGATGCTTCTCGATCGATGACAGGGTGCTATTAATGGTGTGGTCGTGACGTTGTAGAAGCTCGGTGAGGTTGGAGCCTGTCTCCGTGGCATTACTTTCGGTGATAGCCTCCAAGCGTGATCCAATATTCATGACCTCTGAGTGGAGGTCCTGAACGGCGTCTCGCAAGAAGCTATCTGCGACGGCTGGTGCTGGGGCTGCTACGTTCTGCATGTGTTGAGGCGATGCGTCAGCGACGACTGGTGGTGATGCTTCTGAAGCATAAGGAGCCGTTCGTGAGTAGGGCCGTGGATCTGCGCTGGTAGGTGCAGGAGTGCGTGTATGCCCGCGCCGGGGATACAAAGGGCACTGTGCCTGTCCCGTATAGTGCCCGAAGCCACCACAGGAGGCGCAGTACCGGCGTCGGTGGCGTAGGTCATGCGCTGTGCAAGCGCTCGTGAAGTTCGGGGCGCCACAGTAGTGGCACCGTGGAGTGGCGGCGCAGTGGGTGCTGTCATGACCGTAGGCACAGCAGCGGCGACAGGGAATCTGGCGTTCCGCTCGGCTTGGCTCTGCGCGCAGGCACCGCCCTAACAAGGGCAGTCCCGTGCTCAGGGCAGATTCGCGGTCGCGTGTGTCTGCGAAGACAAGTCGCATGAGACTTGAAGGTCCTCTTCGAGTGATGATGCGAGTGGCCCTCATTGCTGAGGGCCACTCGTGCTGTGCGGCGGAGAGTATGTAGCGTGCTGGGAGGTCTCTAGGAACTCCGTATATAACAACGCTGCGGCCCGGTTGGGACAACAGTGGCGCTGACTGCGGTGGAAGGTTGGTAGCGGCGTTGTTTCTGCAAACAGGCGCGTTGCCGGAGCTTTCCAGTATCCTGGGCGGGGACGGCGGTGGATCTGTGGCAATGTCTGGGAGCGGCGCTGCCACCGCCGCTTCCACAGCACTGCTATTACGTGTGGCGGAAGTTGCTGCAGAGATCTCCCTAGATGCGCAGGTCTGTGTATCAGTAGCGCTGGTATCGGCCGATGCTGGAGCAGTCCCGGCAGGAGCCGGTGCTGTGCTGCGCGGTTTCCTCTTTGCCATTGCAAAGAACCGGTTTCTGGCGCGCTCGCTGGTAGATCCTACCTGGTCCGCTGCCAGGTGCAGAGTGAGGGCCGAGAATGAACGAGAACTGAACTGATGAACAACGGTGTTCCATTTCACGAAATTTTGTTTTCCGAAACTCGCACAAATACCAAGGAATATCTCCAAAATGGTTCACCGTACAAGAAAATTTATTGAGACATAAATTGTGTATTTTAGTGAGATCTACATTTTTTGTGCAGTAAGATTTTGCCTATCTCTTACGGTTTACGAGTTATTCAAAAGACATCCAAAGTAAACAGGACTATATAGGCTATAGCTAGAAAATTCAAAATATACATTTCATTTCTCATATAAATATCTTAAACATA
The DNA here is from genome assembly GCA_030765045.1 of Tenodera sinensis. Classification (NCBI taxonomy): domain Eukaryota; kingdom Metazoa; phylum Arthropoda; class Insecta; order Mantodea; family Mantidae; genus Tenodera; species Tenodera sinensis. Next base: position 160,581,117 of record CM060966.1, on the reverse strand, counting down.
TGGGATTTTAATCAAAATCGTTAGAACCGTTTTCAAGAGAATCAAAATTTTCGAAAAATTTTCCATGTAAAGCGTAGTTTAGGGTGGGGCTATTTTCTTCAAAATCTTAGTATCCTTTAGAAGACATTAAACTTAAATACAAATTGGTTTTACATTTTCTCAAAAATGGTTCTGAATTATCCTGTGTGTGTATGATAAATGAAATCTACATGTTGAATTTTCTGAAAATAGTTCCTGAAGTGCCTTTCATTCTTAATTACTTCTCTATAACTCCTAAACAAAATCTTATTATTTGCGCCAAAAGATCGAAGTCTCATTAAAGCTCGCAATTTATGTCATTTTTAAGTTAACCAATTCCATTATATTTCTCGTTATTGATTTTAAATTTAACATGTTTATATTCTTTTGAAATGTAATTCGTAATGTTTCCAACGGCGTGGCAACTTGCACAAGTAAATATATTGTGACTTTGGTGGGTGTAAAGTAAAGAAGACAGATGTAGTCGAGATAAAAAAACACTTTTATTTCCGTAAACAGTAACTTTTTACACTCGTTGCAACAGCAAGCAAGTCTTTACCGATTCACCAAGAGCACGGCTCCGAATTAGTAACATAAAAACTGTCCCTTCCAGAACCAGAACCGTAATCAGGTCGTACAGGTTCTCCTGTACGGTGTGTCTTTTCGCACAGCACCTAGCCGCTTCTGCGGCTTTATCTGTGCGATATGGGAGGTTGTCCGTGTATTGTCGTGCGTTTGTGTTCTGGGCAAAGGTTTCTTTCTGTATACCTAATTTAGGATACAGAAAGGGGGCAGGAATAGGTGATGGGTAATGATGTGTTGGAGGATGGGAGTGGCATTACCCTTATCCAAGGACGTCCTTGGGTAAGCGGTAACTTTTCTTCCTTCTAGGTGCTAAGTGGTCATATTGACCTAATACCCGTACCAGCTGATTGGTGTGGGAGTTGATTTTCGAGTACATGGTTCGGGATCGCTCCTTTACCAAGTCCTCGATGTAGGGAAGTCCTGATTGGGTATGAAGGATATGAAACGGGAATCTACGTCCGGTATTGAAGATCATTCGTAATGCCCTGTTCTGCACCGACTGTAGTTTGATTATGTGAGAAGGTGCAGTTGATCCCCAGGCTTCGCACCCATAAAGGATCATTGGCGGAATGATGGCCCGGTAAATCCTTAATTTAAGGTGGTTGGGCATAGTAGATCTGAGGATAGGGTAGAGCTGTCTGAGCGCAGCGTGACCAACTTTGGCCTTTGCGCGGACGTGTGGGGCGTATGTTAGCCCGCGATCGAGGACAACGCCTAAATATTTGGCAGAGGTTACCCATGGGATATTTCTCCGCCTAAGCCGAAGTGACCGATCCGGCCGCCAATTGCGAACCTTACCAAGGAGGAGAGCGGAGCTTTTCCCCGGACTAATAGCCATTCTCCACTTCTCACTCCAACGGTCGACGGCATCGAGTTGTCGTTGAAGGGGAGGGAGGCAATATCTCACATTTTTATTCTGTGCCATGATGAGGACGTCGTCCGCATACTGGCATGTCGCAGTATGTTGTTCCGTGGGGAAATCGGACATGTAAGCTGCGAAGAGTAGCGGGGAGAGTACACTGCCCTCTGGGACTCCGGCCGCTATTTGTCTTTTGGTAGACAGTTTTCCTTCCACTTTCACTCTGAAAGTGCGGTCCTGAAGGAAAGTGCTAAGTATAGTGAGATATGGTGGAGGGATATTTGCCTGCTTAAGTTTGTACAGAAGGCCTTGGTGCCAAGTTGTAGCGAAAGCCTTTTCCACATCCAGCAGCACCGCTATGGTCTTGATGTTTCCCTGGAATCCCAGGGACACCATCTCGGCCACACGCAGCAACTGCATGGACGTGGAATGACCCCGACGAAAACCAAACTGATGATCCGGTAGGAGTTGCCTCTCCTCAAACAGAGGTAATAGGCGGGTATGGAGCAACCGCTCAAAAACTTTTGAGACGATTGGGAGAATGCTGATGGAACGGTAGTTGTTTGGAAAGACGGGGTTTTTGGTCGGCTTCAATAAACATACCACCCTCGCTTCCTTCCAGAAAACCGGAAAGTAACGAAGACGGAGGCATGCATTGAAAATCCGAGTCAAACGAACCACAGCCTTTTTGGGTAGGTGCTGAAGCATGAGCGCCGTGACGCCGTCATGTCCAGGGGATTTATTAGGATTTAGACTTTGGATTTCAGAAATCACCGCTTTCGGGGTGATTATAGGGAGATGGATCCTCTCATGTAGCCGCCGTGGTTCCTCAAGAAGGTAATCCACGGTTGCATCCACGAGTTCGGTAAAGTCTTCTTCTTGCGGGCCCTCCCGGGGTTCGAACTGTACCTCAAGGTGGTCCGCGAACACAGTGGCTTTCTCGTCTGGCTCAAAAGCGAGTCTCCCACGAGTGCCGTGCAAAGGATGCTGGTATAAGGCCTTGTCCTTCCTCAAGGCCTTTATAATCCGCCAGGGTTTCTTTTCCTGAAGGTTGACAGTTTGCATTGTATTTTCCCAAGCTGATGTTCTATGCGCACGGAGCAGTCGCCTTACCAGGGATTTGAACCTCTGGTAGACTGCTCCTATCCTGGGATGGCGGAAACGCTGCCATAGCTTCCGAACAGTTGCCTTGGCTTTTATCAACTGTCGGAGTTCTATTAGTATGGTTCTAGGGTCTGGGGTGTTGGTGGGAATGCGGTGGGTGTGTGCGCGTACCGCATTTAGGATCTGGTGGGAAAAGTCCGACGCTGCCTCTTCCAACGCCTCGATATCATCGATGCGAGGTCGAGGGTCGACGGAACGGTTAAGTTCTAGGACTGCTGCATCCCAGTCGGTCTCAAATGTCCAGTCTGAGTTTAACAGAGCTGGCATGGCTGCTGTGGAATCTACCACAACAGGGTCATGGTCAGAATCCAGCTCATTTACTGCCGAGAGGTCAAAATGTAATGCCATGTTCTTGGTGATCATGATGTCTAAGACGTCAGGCCTGCCGCGGGCCGGATGGAATGTAGGACCTCTCGGCCCGTGCGCGACGAGGTTTGGGTCTCCGCTGATGAGGCGGTAGAGCCCGCGCCCCCTCTGGTTGCTATTGCAACTGTGCCAGAGCCCATGCTTCGCTTTGAGATCTCCAGCGATGCAGACTACTGGGTGTAGGTTGAGGAGTGTGGTGTAATCTGCTTCATAGAAGCGATGATCTGGAGGGTCATAAGCCGCAATCAACAAAGTGTCCACACCACCAATGGGAAGCCTAATGGCAGTAGCTTCCACATGTTGAAGGGCAGGAAGAGGGAAGGGTGTATGGGTGATGATGCTTTTGATGAAGATTGCTGTACCACCGCCCTGTCGGCCGACCCGATCAGACCGATGGGCGACGTAACTAGGCAGCGAGAAGTGTATACCAGCATGCAGGTGTGTCTCGGTCACCATGAGGATGTCGATCCCGTAGGACTGTACAAATTCTAGAATGCCTGGACGTTGTTCCCTGACGCCATTAGCATTCCAGAAAGCGGCTCGTAATGGTCTACGCACGACGCGGTAGGCCATTACTGGGAGGATCTAGGGAACAGCTGCTCTAGTGTTTGCAGCAGGATCTGGTGTTTTTGTAGGACGTCTACATTGGCGTCCGTTAATGTCTGCATACACTTCCTCAAAATGGGAAGTGTCCGTTTGATCATATCCCCGAACCAGTTGGACAGGGTTCTGAATTCCTCGAGGTCTGCCGAGGATATAACACCTCCGAGTGGGGTCAATGGGGCCACTGGAGTGGTGCGTGCCGGTTGGGCACGTTGGGTTGGGGCCAGGGTGGGTACCTCGGCAGTGACGGTGACTGCGTCAGACGTAGTCATTTGCTCAAGTAGAGCTGACTGTTGTCTTTCAGTCTTTCTTTGTTTCCTCTCTCGCTTTTCGCGAGAGGGGCGGGGAGCTGGAAACTGTCCCTTCTCACACTTTACCGCTATTTATATCTCCCAGGTACTATTCTGGAAACTTCAGGAAAATTCAGTTATTATTGCGGTGAAATACAAAGCAGAAAATTCCAGAAGTCTCTATCCCTTTCTCTCTTTCGGCAAGCGCCCAACAATGCGGCCATTCTCTGTCTCTTCCCTTCGGCTCCTTTGCGGTAGTGCCGACAATAATGCGATGGGGGACAATATTAAGAATGGCTTATTTCTGTGGAGGCCTGTCTTTAAAGTATACTGTTTGAAATGTCTGACTGTTTTTAAGCAACTTTTTCTATTTAGCTGTAATAAGATATATGCTGTCTTTTGAAAAGCAGTTTTTTATCAATTATGTCAGGTTGAATTTTAGTCGTATGTGTCAACGATAAAAATACGCATAAAATAAAGGTAATTTCTCTAGCCTCCAGATCCATTCCAGACAAACAACAATCAGCATTCTGCCCAAAGCAAGCAGTATTCCATTGTTTTGGAAAGCTTTACAGATCCACCACAAAAGTATCTTTGCACAGATGAAAGCCCCAGGGTTAACGCAGTAAGTAGTAAATGAGCATTATGTTTCAATAGAAATTCACATTTAAAGAGTAAAGTTGGTTGAAATATTTTGTGGAAATCACCAACACGTCTCAGTGATCTGGTAAGTGGGGTGAGAAGTACATCGTCATCTTCAGCGCCTGTCTTCCGCAAGTACCAGCGCCATCTTCTTGAATGATTTAGTTTCCATGGTAACAAGCCACTCGCAAGCTGTGAATTTTGAGGAGACATCCCTGAGCTGTATAAAAAGGAAGATATGAGAAGTTTAGCCCTCCCTCTTTTGCATACACCTTGTCATTTTCACCTCCCCAGTGGCGTATCTTCCCATCAGGCCCTCAAGAACAAATGTTTATTGTATGGCCTTCAACTCCAATATATCGACTCCAATATTTATCGATATGAAAGGTTTTGATAAATAGTTTACATTTCCTTGAAAGTATTTAAATCCACATAACCAGTGGTTTTGGGACCACAGTACAAGCTCTTTCTGCTGAATCATTCCTTATCGCCCGGCCCCTGCGTCCTCCATCTGCATCCAAGGCCACGAAGGAGTGCAGATAGAAAAATCGTATGCGTCGCATTCACATGACTTTCTCTACTCTTGTACTAACCATTCTTTCAACTCTTATTCCTGTAACTTCATGTTAGTTGAGATAAACACTTGCAGAAATTATCTTATTGCTTATTTTCTTGTAGGTGAAAGGGGAATATTGGAATACAGTAGCCTTTGTGCGACAGTCAAATCTTTTAAAGCTTTGAGATTCGGTTCTCTTTGCACGCTTAACATATAAAAAATGAACAACGATGTTGCATTTCCGAAAGTTTTAATTTTTCCGAAACTCACACACATAACAAGGAATATCTCCGAAATGGTTCACTCTACAAAAAACATTTATTCAGACATAAATTGTGTGTTTTAGCGAGACCTACATTTTATACAGTAAGATTTTGTCTATCTCTTACGGTTTACGAGTTATTCAAAGGTCATCCAGAGTAAACAGCACTACATAGGCTATAGCCAGAAAATTCAAAATATACATTTCATTTGTCATACAAATATCTTAAACATATATTTTAATCAAAATCGTTAGAGCCATTTTCAAGAAAATCAAAATTTTTGAAAAATTTTCCATGTAAAGCATAGTTTCGAGTGGAGCAATTTTCTTCAAAATCTTCGTAACTAATCCCTGAAAGACATTAAACTTAAATACCAACTATGGTTTTTAACCAAATTGTCCTTTTTTAGTTATGTTGCCCATACGCTGACAGACACACACATGCGCGCGCGTAAATAGTCTGTAAAATTAAAACATTTTAAGTTAGAAATGTGGGGACGAAAGTAAACACTACCCTTCTGCGCACAAAGTTACGATTATCTCGTTTCCATCCATTGGATACTCGTACATTTCTTAGAAACATTTAGTTAGGACATTCGATTTCGGGTTGCAGAATGGATAAATTGTAAATATATACGAATGTATGCAAAGTTTAAAAGTTATAAAACATACTTTTTTTTCATTATATCTCGTACCTAAAACTCTACAGAAAAGTTTCATCAAAAATACTGTTTTGAGGTTACCTGGGTAAAACACTTCAGTTTAGCAAAAAATAAAGAAAAGCACATAAATACCGAATTTGGTGTTTAGCAATGAAGTAACACAAAGATATTTATTAATTCCCCCATCCAAATCATTGCATGGAAGCTTTATTAGCTATATATTCGCACTTCTTTGAATATCGTATCAAGAGGAATTTTGGTAATTTTCTATAGGTATCTAATAAATCATAAAAAATGGACATACCTTTCCTTATAAGGCAGATATTATTATTGCTATAATAATAATAATAATAATAATAATAATAATAATAATAATAATAATAATAATAATAATAATAATAATAATAATAATAATAATAATAATAATAATAATAATAATAATAATAATAATAATAATAATAATAATAATAATAAAAGTAATAATAATAATAATAATAATAATAATAATAATAATAATAATAATAATAATAATAATAATAATAATAATAATAATAATAATAAAAATAATAATAATAATAATAATAATAATAATAATAATAATAATAATAATAATAATAATAATAATAATAATAATAATAATGTTGTTTGCTCGCTGAACTTTAGTTTTCTTTACATAGGTTTACTATTATTCTATTATTTTAATAAAAAATAAGCAATTTTAGGAAATGGCCCATGTGTGCGTTTGCGTGTGTGTGCGTGTGTGTGTGTGTGTGTGTGTGTGTCTGTCAGTCTGTGGCCAGCATAACTCAAAAACGAAAAGTCGATTAAAAACCAAAGTTGGGATTTAAGTTCGCTGTCTTTTAAGGATGCGACACGAAGATTTTGAAGAAAATTCCTGTTTTAAATTTTGTTTATCTCTTACTGTTTACCAGTTATGCAAAAAATTAAGGTTTGTGAGACTATTCGCAGAAAATTCAGAACATATATCTCCTAAAGATGTGAGCTTCTGATCAAAATCCTTACAGCCATTTTTTGACAAAATCAAATTTTTCGAAAAATTGTCCAATTAAATCGCATCTGTAATGGGGGGGATTTCTCTGAAAATATTCGTCTGGCATTCTTGGAAAATACTGGTTATTAGTTGACTTTTCGTTTTTGATTATAGCTGTCTAAAAAATTCTTTGTTTGTGTATTTAGGGTGGAACATCATATTTAATTTTTGGGTGGAATAAATATTTCCCTTACTTACTATATAGTGGAGAAAGAAAAATAAATAATGACTAGAGAAAGTCATGTGAGTCTAACATTCAGATATATATTTTAGGTAAGTTTACAGAGCACCTATAACAGTCGCTTGGTTCGTGTATATGTCTATAAGCATAAAATAAATCATCAACCTCTGCAAAACGAAGAAATGTGTTAAATTCACATTACTTTCTCTACGATTTCTATAAAGTGCTTTTACATGACATTATTTTATTCGCTTCAAACAAAAATTAAAATTTTCAGTTGATTTGCAACAATATACGCTTCAAATATAATAGTGTTACTCCGACCACGAAGTTAATTCCTGCCACGGAGGAATTAAGAATAACAGTCCGGCGAATTGCTAGTAATGTAATGGCCAACTCCTCTTAGCTGAAAAATAGCCCAAGTAAGCTTTTGTGTGCCGTCTTTCTGCTCCAGAAGATTTGCCCATGTCATTTCTAGAAGTTCCGCTTTGTGTTTGGGTCGTGTATAGAGACCCGACCAGCACAGCAGGAGGAGTCAGTCAGTAATTGAGTTTACCTTTCACGATAGATGAATTTGTTATTCGAGTTTTTTATTCGTCATATTTGGGCACTCACACCCCTAATATACTGTGAACCGGCCCAAGACAGCGGCAACACAACAAAGGACGGTTAGGGTCGGGCTTCCCCACCTCACTGGCGCGGCGTGTAACAAAGGCGTTCAAGGTCAAGTTTCCGTACACCACTCACGTGAGCAAATAAGTGGCGAACAATGAGCGCGACGCATATCAAAGGATTGCTAGAATATCCGAGAAGTGCCTGGCAGCCGGCGTGTTTGTAGAAGTATGAGAAAGGTCTCTGTTACGTTATCCTCGCTGTATAAGGAGACGAGGCAATGAGTTAGAGGAGTTACTTTACAAACATGAATCAGTGTGTCAGTGAGCGTGAGACAGCTATGTGTATCGTCGTGAAAGATTAGTTGCATCGAAGTGAAGACGTTTTAATGGGTATTGAATGATTGTATTGTCAGAGCCTGAAGGCCTGAGTCAAAATTACGAGAAGAAAACAGTTGGGACACCAAAGGCTGTAGCTAAGGTCAGTAAAAGTGAACTGTGTATTTGTGCAAAAGCTTTAGAAAAAAATAAAGTGTGAAAGAAGTAATTGAACGGGAATTTGTCGTTTTTGTCACTCTGGTGTCAGGAGTGGGATTCTCGAATTGGTCACTTCTTAAGCTTTTGACTTCACCGTATCATTTATGCAAGCTTCATTGCAGTTAACGTGAAGTAAATAGCGAAATAAGTGCTAGAATTTCTTAAACAGTAGAAGACGTAAGTTTTGAAGCAACAGAAACGAAATTCATGAGTGTATTCATCCGATGAGAAGAGTGGCAGTGACGTAGAACAGGGTCGAATGCTCTGGACAAATCTCATCCCATTAGTACGCCTCTGAGCTGGCCGGGTCCTGCTCTTCAACTTTTTCTCTGTTTTCAAGGGGAAAAGTTAAGAAGCTCTCATCCCATCACGCATGACGGCAGGGTCTTATTTTAAATTTATTCCTTTTTCTTGCTACTGCTGCTACTCACCCCGCTCTAAAAAGAGAAGGCGACGCCAAGAGTCGTCGTCCTAAGCCCCTACTGCTGCTAGCCTCTAATCTGTCTAAAGAGTTGATCCATCTTTCCGCAGACGAGGTGACCCCAAGGGGTGCAGGTCAAGATTCTAACTTAGGTCAAGTGCTCCTCTCCAAGCAAATGCGACTCAACGAGTTACTGCAGCTCTTTTGGCAGTTCATTGCATTCACATTTCTAATTTAGAAAATATTTACCATATTATATAGAATCACAATAATTCAAAGTGTAAAAGACTGAAAAGAATAGCCTTTTTTAAAGTAATAAGATACTCTAATAAATTGACAAAGTTCAGTTGCTTTTTATGTTTTCCCTTCTGAAATTGAAGCAAAGCGCAGTTCTCTTTTTTATAGTCCTTAACACAATCCACAATTTGTCCTAACCTTGTAACTCCCAGCTGTTATGTCTTTTCGTAACCTTGACACACACTTTTCTGTCTTTCAGTTCTCTTTTTCTAACTGGCTCCGATAATCACACCCACTAAAACTGTTTCACACAGCAAACCACTCCCACGCGACCATTCATGTCTACAACTGTATCTGACGACCAAAATTTTCTTAACGACTGTAAACCCCCCCCCCCCCCAAACACACACACACAAGCACGCACGCTGTTAAAACTGTCTCACTCAGCACTCATGACTCCATCTCGAAACAAGTATTGCTCTCCTTTTATCTCTTTATACACCCGAGAATGACGTAGCATGGACTTTTCTCGAAATTTACCCTTTCTCGAACTTCTCACAAATAAGCCGGCAGTCAGAATCCTCGCGAACACCCTGGAAACTGTTTCTTCTGCCGCGCTCATTGTAAAGTGTTTACTGTAAGGCCGTACGTTAACCAGGGATTCTACCATTTATATCCATTTGTTAGAAAGCTAGATATCTCCAAATATTTGGCGTAAAGTACAAAATTATGTAAAGAATATTGCCAATAAAAACTTTTGTTCATATACTCTTAATGTGTGTATTAAAAGTTTCAGAGAAATTATTTAAATATTTTTTTGCAAAGAGCTTTTTAAATGTATCTGAATTCCTTTTACTAAATTGTTAATATAATTAAAACTAGCAACAGGATGGCCGCAAATTCTGTACGTATCTTAAGTTTTACCACTCTAACAAACCCTGAAAATATGGAGCAATTGGATAAAAACTAAAGAATTTCCAAAAATCAGTAGGGCCGCCCCTTAAACTAATCTAGTGGGACATAATTTTGCAAAATTGAATAACCCTAATTTGTCCCTATAATATAATTGACGTAAATATATCCAGTATGCGTTAGATCTTTTGTTTCTGAAGCGGCCAAGAATGCTGAGGAAAAGAGGAAGAAGAAGAAGAAGAAGAAGAAGAAGAAGAAGAAGAAGAAGAAAGAGGCTGGTTGACGGATCAATGAGCTGGAAAATGCCGTGATCTCCACACAGTGATACCAACACAGTACTCTCTTTCTCGCTCTCTTCTGAAAGCTAATTTAGGATCTGAAGTGAGATAATTCTCACTTCCGGCCATTATTTGCAGCTATCGCCATAACGAGGGTCTAACTGATGGTGCTGCGGATAAAACACTTCACATGTATCTCAGCTCTCCTACACTGGGTGAGCCAAGGCTGCGTTCACACCATGTCGACTTTGTTGTGTAGTCCGATCCCACACGGAGCACAATTTAGAGCGTGAAATTTAGACTTAAACATAAGCAGCTTGTTTCATGCTATCTGAATGCGCGCATTCACATTGGCTGTAGTTGACATAAACATGAGCATAAGCTTATAATGTAAATATGGATGTACTCAAGCTCTAAACTTTAATGAGCATATTTAATTTGAAAAGAAACACACGAACTGCAACTCATTTCATATCTATATCTCTTTTAGAAGATTTTCCATTTTTGCATTTTATCGCATTTTTATCTGGCCCAACCGATAAAATCTTCAGTAGTACGAGAGAATTTATCTGGGGAGGTGAAACTGCCGAATGAGTTTTATATGGAATAGTTCATAAATAAAATATGAATTTATATACTATATCGCAAAGATTTGACCTGAAAAATGATCAATTCTATAAAAAAATAACATAACATATAGATATTCATTTCGATTAGCATAGTTCAGCGTACTCAGCGCCGTGAACTGAGGAAAACAAAACCCAAGAATTGCATGTAGGTATCTTCTCATAACAGAGAACCATTTGTTTGTCCAGCATGCGTTAATGAACCGCTTGATCGATCACCTCGAAATTCTGCACGTATATGCATTTTTTCATGGAGAAGGTTTGTATACCACACATTTTACTATACAACCTAACTTTCACATGGTTTTCTCTACTCGCTTTTCTTTTACAAAATATATTCACATATCCTTCTCCCCTTCAACATATAATTCATACAATTTTTTATGATTGAAACAGAAATGCAACCCATTACATTCACACGGTTTTCTCCACATTTTTTAAGCATGTGCTAGAAATGTTTGAACAACGAAGGTAGCAGTTCCACCGTATCTTCATTTGATTTTTGTGAACAGTTAACATCTTTTAACCGGGTGCTACACTGAAATTTAGTATAAATGTCCAACAAATTGATATTTGTATTTTTATGATAACGTAAAATTTTAAACAACGGTTGTTTTCAAAATTCCATCGTGTGAAGCATTTGGCATAGCATAGTAAAATTCAGATTTAAAATTTAATAACTCAAAAACTTACAGAGATATCACTTTACAATTTAAAACACTCTAATGTTGACATAAGATAACCTTAAAAATAAATTTTCAGCTAAATTGACTGAAAACTTTTGAAAGCTACATTTTCAGTATACAGTAAAACCTCGTTTATCCGGATAAAGTGTTTGAGTGACCGTACTTCGTTCAAACGCCACTTGTTTAAAACAGAAGACTGTAGATCAATTTTTGTTAAGAAATGGCGTGATTTAATGTGATTAAGATTTTATATTTTTAATCACTTGTAAAGAATACATAGTATGTACTGTACATAAAAACCATGTTTTGTAATAAAATTATCGTCATAAACGGAAATTCTGCTTATTTAAGGATTTAAGAATGTTGTTACCCGTATAACTGATATAATCCTGAGTATCCAAATTTTTTATTTTCCCGATTGCCTTTGAGTGTCAACCACCAAATTAAGGGATGACTCTTTAAAAACAAAACTATCATTCTATTTACGTTAGTTATTTATGAAAAATGTTTGAACTAAATTAATTAATGTGAATTTGGTCACATATAATGCAAAAACCAAGCACAATTGTTTGCAAATAATAAGTTCGTCTTTTCCTAATGAATCCGTGCAAAAATTAATAAATTAATTAATTAAAATGCCATAAAAATAACAATGATGAAGTAATGTGCATTACAGATACCAGGTACCAGTAACAAAAATACTTTGAAAACGGCTAATGCTACAGGAAAATAATCTTGACATAAATTCCGTACGTATAGGTACTAAGCCAATGTTCGTACATGTTTTTCATGCCATAAGTTGTTCATTATAAAGAACTATATTCAACGAAAGATTTTGATGCAAATAAAAGCTCGAAGTGACGAAAATCTCTGGAAAAGAGTGTCTATATACATACGCCTGTTGTTTTGTTTTTGTGTTATATTTACAGACAACCAATGAAATATCCACATAGAATTTATCGATATAAAATTCATTTCATTCTCTGCCTACTGTAGGCAAGGGATAAAGAAAATAAAAATCTCATGTTAGGTACTCACATGAGTTTCTCCACTCACTCTGTAATACTATTTTTAAAATGCTTGTCCTATCTACCTCATATTGATCGATATAAACATTTGCAGAAAAATTACATTACATATTTCCTTTTAGATGTAAGAGGAATGTTAGAATACAGTAGGCTTTGTGCGATAGTCAAATCTTTTAAAGCTTTGAGACTGCGTTTTCTTTGCACACTTAACATATTTAAAAATGAACAACGATGTTCCATTTCACGAAAGTTTTAATTTTCCGAAACTCACATACATAACAAGGAATATCTCCTAAATGGTTCAACCTACAAGAAAATTTATTGAGACATAAATTGTGTATTTCAGCAAGATCTACGTTTTTTGTACAGTATGATTTTGTCTATCTCTAACGGTTTACCAGTTATGCAAAAGTCGTCCAGAGTAAATACGACTACAGAGGCTATAGCCAGAAAATTCAAGATATAAATTTCATTTGTCATAACAATATCTCAAACATATGACATTTTAGTGAAAATCGTTAGAGCTATTTTCAAGAAAATAAAAATTTTCGAAAAATTTTCCATGTAAAGGGTAGTTTAGGGTGGGGCTATTTTCTTCAAAATCTTCGTTTCGCATTCTTGAAAGACATTAAACTTAAATACCAACTTTTGTTTTTAACAGACTTTTTGTTTTTGAGTTATGTTGCCCACAGACTCACAGACACACACATTGAACTTTTTCTAAAAATGCATTTTTTGGAACACTTTCTGCCGCCTCGGAACACTTAAGTTAACCAAGGTTTAATTCTGACCTCTTGAGCTTTGTCAAATGAATGCTTATTGCACGAACAGGTGTTCAATGTAAAAGACAGCTTGTTCCAATGGAAACGTTCTGTGCTACGAGATAAAGCTTCAAGAACCTGTCGTTTGGAATCAACCCAGAATACGACTCCGTGTGAAACGGCCTTGCTAAGTCCTGCTAACGAACTGGCGGGAGGTCCTTGCTACTTCTGGCTAATTGTGGGCCCCAGCGCCCACCCTCATTAGTCGATCCCTGACCCACCCTAGCACAACAGGTAGATAAATAAATAAACAAAGGAATAAATACATATATCCATAAGATGATCATAGGCTTATGTTTCCAAACATCTAATTGATTTTCGAACCTGCCCCTATCGTTTCTACCTGCGGTGCGAGGTGTCTCGAAACTATCCCTATGTCGTGCTCCATGGTTTGGGGTAATATGCTAGCCTCTGGTTCCCGAAGTCGCAGGTTCAAACCCGAAGGGGGGCGAAGAAATTTTTTTGGCTTAAGAGTTCTTAATATTGCTACCTTCGGAAGGGAAGTAAATGCGGTGGTTCCGTGTAGTGGACGTAAAGGAACCTCGAGCCTGATAAAGAGGCCTCTGAGCAAAATTAAGTGGTCTTTCGCGCCAATTATAGAATAGTACGCTAAAACTAGAACGGTTAATTAAAAAGAATACCTCGATACAATGTTTTTTTTCTGCCTTCTGAGCTCCTTAGGTGCCACTGGTTCGTTCAGGTGGTAACGTCTGTAGTCCGCATTCGAGAGGTCACGTGTTCGATCTCCATGGCCGCTGACTCTGATATGGGTTTTCCGTGGTTTCCCCAAGTTAGGCGAATGGTGGGCTGTATTCTTTCATGGCACGGTTCACTCTACAATAGAAATTTAGATATAAATTGTGTGTTTAGTAAGATTTACATTTTTATATAGTAAGATTTGGTTTATTGCTTACGGTTTACCAGTTATGCAAAATTCATGCAGAGTAAATAGGACTACATGGGCTATAGCACATTTTATTTGTCATAAACATTTCTTTACGGAATTTCAAAGCTTTAAAAGATTTGACTGCCACTCAAAGCGTACAAGAAGATAATTTCTGCAAATGTTTATCTCAACTAACACGAAGAAGATATAGGAATAAGAGTTTGTAAGAATGGTTAGAAAGTCATGTGAATGCAACACATCAGATTTTCTGCATTACATAGAGTAAGATTTAACGGGAGTAGTAGATAATTAAGAATAGTAAAAATGGAATCAGAAGAACATGTTGGACCACCATCAGAGATATCTGACATACAGTAGCAGTTCTATTTATCACAAACTTACATCTAATTGTGTAGGTCTGCTACCGTCCGTCCGTCCGTCGGTCCGTCGGTCCGGGTCGGATTATAATATTGCTGTAACGTGTCCCGTCTCCTGCTTGTGAAAAATGGTTCGCTAACAAAGACCAGAGATGCTGGCACTGAAGCCTACTTTCCTAGCCTTGGTTGACCGACCACAACAGGTTTTAAACCCACCCCTATACCAGATTATTCTGTCAAGATCTCAACCTTACATTTTTATTAGTACTTGTGTGAAATAATGCATGTATTTATCCCTACAACTTTTAGACATAGGTTGCACTTGTCTAATAACCTTGTGTTTCTTTGGACTTTTGGAGCAATATTTATTGTCTTTTGGTGAATTATTATTTTGCTATTACTAATTTTCTCCGTTGGAGTAAAAGTCTTTGCAAAGTTTATAGATGAGACAATAAATATTGCTTTAATGAATGCTTTGAACAATTTATTAACACTTAAAAATCATCATCCTTCTCGTGAAACACTTTTACAATTTTATCGCTAAATATGGCGGACTTCTTCGCTAACAAACAAAATGACTAGACACAGCCAGTGATTCTAATCTCATTGCACTCGATTGATCTGAATCAATTATTGACGATATTGTTCCTTTTTATGAATATCACAAAATTTCACAGTTAATCACTTTCGATGTATAATTATTATTTTTCGTTCTTCAGCCTGCGCTACCTATTATTTAACATAGTTATTTCACGGGGCTTTCTGTTGCCTCTGTATTTAAAATTTGAATCATTTCAGAGGACTTCCACAAAAATACTTCCACACATTTAACAAATATTATTTAATACTCATCAACAAGAGATAATTTAAACTCTTATAATTCTATAAGGCATAAAAACTAAATAAAGCACGGAGAAAACACCACGCCAGAAATACTCAGGAAGGAAAGCGAGTAGAAAAAGCCATGTGAATGTAATAAATTGTATTTATTTCTTAATCATATAAAAATTATATGAATTGTTTGTAGAAGAGTGAGTAGAGAAAGACATCTGAATGTGTTACGTGAAAGAAAAGCAAGTAGATAAAACTATGTGAATGTAATACATAGCATAAACACACACACACATAAACACACACACGCACGCACGCACGCACACACACACGCACGCACACACACACAGTATGTGTATGTGTGTGGGTTTCGGAGTTTGTAAATTGCTACCTCGTCCTAGAGCAGATAAAAGCTCATAAATTTCGATTTAAGGCTACCTATAAGTGAAATTCGTATTTTTTGTGTCAACGAAGCAAAAATATATTTTGCAAGTTAACACCACGTTAAATAAAATTATCTTTGAATATACACTGGAAGTGTTTCTCACATTATGAAAATTATTTATTGCAATTATTTGTATACCACCCTATCGTTTCTTTAATAATCTTGGCAGTTAATAATTCATATACCACACCTAATTTGTATTGTTTGTTTAAGCATAGTGGAGGTTGAAAGAGTGGGTTACAACACTGTTAGTGTCTGACAGGATGATCCTACCTACCGCGTGGCTGCTGTGTGTATCATATACTAAATGTTGATACATGAATAGGAGCCCTGTACTAATGTCTTGTATTTAATCCCTCCCCACCCGGGGCTGGCTCTCAAAACGTCTAGACATGATGCCCCTTCTTCTTCCAACAACAAGTTCTGGACAGACCTACTGTTATGTAGCCTTCAGTTTACAGCTAAATTAAAAATTATTTATTTTACAAAACGCGAAATACAATATCTCTTATTCCTCTATCTTCTTCATGTTAGTTGAGATAAACATTTGTACAAATGCAAGGGGAATATTACAATACAATAGGCTTTCTGCGATAGTCAAATCTTTTAAAGCTTTGATTTCCTTTCTCTTTGCACACTTAACATATAAAAAAATGAACAACAATGTTCTATTTCACGAAAGTTTTAAGTTTCCCAAATTCACACACATAATAAGGAATATCTCCGAAATGGTTCACCTTACAAGAAAATTTATTGAGACATAAATTGTGTATTTTAGCAAGATCTATATTTTTGTACAGTGTGACTTGATCTATCTCTAATGGTTTAGCAGTTATGCAGTTATAAATTGAGCCTCCCATTACTAAACCTATAGTTCTTTATATGTTTTTGCCATACTGAAAAGCGAAGCTTAATAGCTAAGAAAATCTGACGTGTTCTTGCATTTATATGACTTTATCTAGTCTATTGTTTACAGTATCTCCTATTGTTTAAAAGTATTTAACGTTCTTTAATCACAAAATGAACTACTGGAATGATCCTCAAATGAGCCAGAAGTCTATAGACCTTATCACTTAGGCGACATTTATCTTTTAGATAAGGAAAAAGCCCGGAAAATACTTTATGGAAGTAATTTATCTTAACCGACATTCGAACTTCGGACCCGCAACCCCCTTACCACATACCAATATCGAATATCGATATTTCAGCGAAAATACACGTTTTAAGAACCCCTGTTTTTGTGTGTGTTTCTGTTTATTTATACATCTGAGTGTAATATAACTCTAAAAACTCAGAGCGACTTTTAAAAAGGAGAAATTTGTAAAAATGTTCATCTAAAGGGTAGGTTAAGGGAATTATCTTGAAAATCCTGGTGTCTGGTATTTTCTTTTTTACCTTCTCTCCCTTTCAGTTTCGATTTTCGGTGTTTGATTATTGACTCAGTTTTCTTCTGCTGCATACACACACACACATCCATGCCTGAGGCAGGCCTGGAGCCCGCGACCCTCTGCGAGTGCAGTGCCAAAGGCATACGCTCCTGCGACCACGGCTACTCTGAGCTTATGCGCGCGCGCACACACACACACACACACACACACACACACACACGAACGATGCCTTTATTAAAAAAAATCTTTTTCTTTATTCAAGGAATTTTAAAGCGCTAATTTACCGTGAAATTGTGATATCAAATTAAAAATTTCAGTATCGAATACCCTTAGCACTTGAAAGCGTAGACTTTCGTTATAAAATAACATGTATGTTTAATAACTGAAAATGGAAAACTGTCAATTTTTTGAGGGGATACCCACAACAGCAGTACTAGATGTGGTGTTAATAACGCATTTTTTTTTAAATTGAATAAAAGCTCCGAATTTTAAACACAGGTCCTACCTTTTAGAGATTGCGTCACTTCCGTGTTTCCCTTGATGCCCTCCACCCCCTCCCTCCCTCACCCTCCAGCTGCAGAGAGGAAATTTGTAGCGCTGTCATTCGCTAGATTTGTTTCGTCGACCTTTAATGCTCTTTTGATGTACTTTTTTTTGTGCGTCAGCATCATTGCCATTATCATCAAAGCGCCCACGCCAACTGCCACCCCTTACGCTTCAAAAAAATACTCTTGTTGATGAATTAGTAAGGGCAAAGTCACTCATGCAATTAGAGACATGGCGTTTGGAAGAGGGAAATATTGAACCTAAATATTTACGTTTGCATTCGCTCACAAAAATCATCCCAAAAAAGGTGTAATTGAATAATAGAACAGCGATAGCCTGTTCTCTGAAATTATCATGACGATGGCCATACTTTGCAGGTGTCAGCGAATGAATTATCAACTGGTATTTAAATCCGGTTAATAATTTAATGGATTTCACGTTTATTTCAACATTTATATTCACCCTTCAGTTGCTCTACATAGATTGGTTCATACGTAATGAACGTGTTTCTCTATTATTCATTTTCTCTAACAGGTATACCAATTTGAGCTGAAAAAAATGCCATCAACAGCACCCCATCTCCCCTGATAAAAAACTAGCACAGGAATCAAAACATGTTTTCTGTTTTTATTTCCATTAGTTTCAAAAAAGCTCATACATATCTGAAAACAGGTAGAGGAAGTTCGGGAAACATGGAATTCTCAACTTACTTGCTAGTCAGAGCCCTGCAAGCGTCTTGCCACATGGTATCTGAGTGTAAATAATAATTATATCATTTATATCATCTAAAACGTTTTTAAATATTTTAAACATTTATGAAACATATTTGAGTACATATTATAGACGTAAACTAATATTATAGCAAAACTTCCGTGCTGCATACATATTTTGTTTACATTTTATTTTATTTCCATGCAGTCACACTGCTTCAATTTGGCTTGGGGCGTAATATGAAATAAAAGCAAATACAATCAATAAATAAAAATTCTAATCTTTCAAAACCAAAGTCTGAGACTAATTACAGGTGCTATCAAAACCGCACTAATAGCAGCTATGGAAATACTAACCCCATTGAATATGAAATATAAAACATCTGATGCGTTGCACTCACGTGACTTTCTCTACTCTTGTACTAACCATTCTTACAAACTCTTATTCATGTATCTTCTTCGTGTTAGTTGAGATACTGCTTATTTCCTTGTAGATGCAAGGAAAATATTAGAATACAGCAGGTTTTGTGCGATAGTCAAATATTTTAAAGCTTTGAGATTCCGTTCTCTTTGCACACTTAAAATATAAAAAATGAGCAACGATATTCCATTTCACGAAACTTGTAAGTTTTCCGAAACTGACACAAATAACAAAGAATATCTCCAAAATGGTTCACCCTGCAAAAAAATTTATTGAGACATAAATTGTGTATTTTAGCAAATTCTACATTTCTTGTAGACTAAGATTTTGTTTATCTATTACGGTTTACGAGTTATTCAAAACTCATCCAGGGTAAACAGGACTACATCGGCTATAGCCATGAAATTCAGATTATACATTTCATTTGTCATAAAAATATCTTAAACATATAGCATTTTAATCAAAATCGTTACAGCCATTTTCAAGAAAATCAAAATTTTCGAAAAATCTTCCATGTAAAGGGTAGTTTAGGTTAGGGATATTTTCTTCAAAATCTTTGTGTCGCATCCTTGAAAGACATTAAACTTAAATACCAACTTTGGTTTTTAACGGCCTTTTCGTTTTTGAGCTACGCTGTCCAAAGTCACACACACTTCCTGTAATTATTCCTATAAGTTAGTAGTATAGCAAATAAAATTTATAAATTTTAGCAGAGAATGGTCTTAGAAGAAGCGTTATTGTGATGGAGCTCTAACCCCCAACCCCCCAATGGTCCAACAGTCCTAGTCAAAACTAGTGTTCGGCTGTCTCATTAATGGGGGGGGGGGGGGGGGGGGGGAGTGAAAATACGCATTTGAACGTGTATTTCCACTGGGAGATCTAATGGTATAGCAGCTATGAATGTAGGGATGAACCCATTGTAGATTTAAATATTTAAATGAAACCATTCTGATGCTCGTGAAGCGATGGGGTTGATTTAATTGAAAGTGGCATGCTCCGACACTACCTCTTCCAACCCTCTAGGGCCGGCTCTGTCCTACTCACCTGTGACAGCTTTTGTGACTGATATGAATACATAATACTGATATTACACGAGCATAATGGCGTCGGACGTTATCATCTAGTGTACCTAGATTTCACAACTTCCTAGCTGACAAAAGAAGTATGAACGTGCAGGCTACTATGGGCAGATAATATACGAGATCTTTCAAAAGCAAGTTCAAACATTAACATTATAATATCTGAGATAGAAAACAACAAAAACATCATATATTAGGCAACCAATGCAGTTTACAGAACATAGGGGTTTACAAAATCGTTTGTTCAGATATCACTAATGGTAGAGGAGTTATTTAGGAAATAAGTTTTGGTGCAATGTTGATTTTACGGTAAAAGTATTTGACCTAGGCCGACGTTCTTGGTGGTCTTTCTAAGAGGTTATAGAGAAATGGAGAGGTTGGAAAAATAAAGACTCCCTAGCCCTCAGGTACCCTAATAGCATCGGGGTCAGAAGAGAACAAGAGATGACCAAGGTAAGGTCAGATAGAAAAGTTGCAGTGAGGAGCAAAACACCAGTAAGTGGAAGTAATGTTCTGCTCTGCTTGGGTACCTTGTAGTCGCCATCCATATATCCCTAGACGGGGACCCCTGAGGGTATGCACCAAAAGTGAAACAAGTCAAATTAACTGATTTCATTAAAGCAGGACCAAGTTCAAAATAATGTTTTCTTCATACATATCCTTGTTGTTTGTAAAATTTTATGCATGCAGACCAACTGTATTGCTTTTTTTTAAAAAAAAATTACAATGAATTATCAAAATCTCACCAACTTACCAACATTCAAAAGTTTATTTCTTCTAAATAGTCAGAAAGATGGCTTCCATTTAAATTAATGCACTTTGGTAAATGCTTCTGGAAGTTGCTGAACATCTGACGCTGCAGGTTGTTGTCGTGTGACCAAATTATACTGTACAAAAAAAGTAGATCTTGCTAAAATTCACAATTTATGTCTGAATAAATTTTCTTGTAGGGTGAACCATTTCGGAGATATACCTTGTTATGTGTGTGAGTTTCGGAAAACTTGGAACTTTCGTGAAATGGGTCATCGTTGTTCATTTTTTTATATGTTACGTGTACAAAGAGAACGGAGTCTCAAAGCTTTAAAAGATTTCACTATCGCACGAAGCCTACTGTATTCCAATATTCCCCTTGCACCTACAAGGAAATAAGCAATAAGATAATTTGTAGAAATATTTATGTTAACTAACACGAAGAAGATATAGGAATAAGAGTTTGTAAGAATGGTTAGTACAAGAGTAGAGAAAGTCAGTTGAGTGCAACACATCAGATTTTTATAATTGTTTTTTCCTTCCATGGAAAATATATGCGAAGCACGATTTAATCAATAGAGATTAAAATTATGCAATTCTCATGCGTCATTTAAAATCATATTTTGACTTTTCTAACCTTCTATGTCATTTCCTTGACGTTTTTCTTATTATCATATTTTCGTCATATCTTCATATGTCTATTTCAATTTCGCATATGGGCTTGCAGTCGTCACAAAGACTGGTTTTTCACACTTGCTAATTCTTGCCTATTATAATTTAGTTGCTGATAGCCCTTCAAAGTATGGCATTTATTTCATTATGTGCTGAGCTTAAGGTTGACTTTGCATTGAGCAGTTAAATTAATTAAAAACGCAAGAATAAAATTAATATCATTTGTTTATTATATTGAGTGTACTAGATTTTCAAAGTTATGTTAATTTAAACAGCATTAAATTTCTAAATATTCGAAAGTGCACCCAAACAAAATATTAAGTTATATTTATCGTCATATTTTTCGATCGTAAGTGCTTTCATATTTATAACATTTTTAGGGGATCAAACCCGAATGCGAGGTGGCTCCATCTCGTTAGGTACGCGATATGGCATCATATCATGTCATCTCATGTCATCTTATCATGTCATCTCATATCATCTCAACATGTCATCTCATGTCATCTCATCATGTCATCTCATCATGTCATCTCATCATGTCATCCCATCATGTCGTCTCATCATGTAGTCTCATGTCGTCTCATCATGTAGTCTCATATCGTCTCATCATGTCTCTCATGTAGTCTCATGTCGTCTCATCATGTAGTCTCATGTCGTCTCATGTCTCGTCATGTAGTCTCATGTCGTCTCATCATGTAGTCTCATGTCGTCTCATCATGTCTCGTCATGTAGTCTCATGTCGTCTCATCATGTAGTCTCATGTCGTTTCATCATGTCTCGTCATGTAGTCTCATGTCGTCTCATCATGTAGTCTCATGTCGTCTCATCATGTCTCATCATGTAGTCTCATGTCGTCTCATCATGTAGTCTCATGTCGTCTCATCATGTAGTCTCATGTCGTCTCATCATGTAGTCTCATGTCGTCTCATCATGTAGTCTCATGTCGTCTCATCATGTCTCATCATGTAGTCTCATGTCATCTCATCATGTAGTCTCATGTCGTCTCATCATGTCGTCTCATCATGTCAACTCATGTCATCTCATCATGTAATCTCATCATGTAGTCTCATGTCGTCTCATCATGTCTCTCATGTAGTCTCATGTCGTCTCATCATGTAGTCTCATGTCGTCTCATGTCTCGTCATGTAGTCTCATGTCGTCTCATCATGTAGTCTCATGTCGTCTCATCATGTCTCGTCATGTAGTCTCATGTCGTCTCATCATGTAGTCTCATGTCGTATCATCATGTCTCGTCATGTAGTCTCATGTCGTCTCATCATGTAGTCTCATGTCGTTTCATCATGTCTCGTCATGTAGTCTCATGTCGTCTCATCATGTAGTCTCATGTCGTCTCATCATGTCTCATCATGTAGTCTCATGTCGTCTCATCATGTAGTCTCATGTCGTCTCATCATGTAGTCTCATGTCGTCTCATCATGTCTCATCATGTAGTCTCATGTCGTCTCATCATGTCTCATCATGTAGTCTCATGTCATCTCATCATGTAGTCTCATTTCGTCTCATCATGTCGTCTCATCATGTCAACTCATGTCATCTCATCATGTAATCTCATCATGTAGTCTCATGTCGTCTCATCATGTCTCGTCATGTAGTCTCATGTCGTCTCATCATGTAGTCTCATTTCGTCTCATCATGTCGTCTCATCATGTCAACTCATGTCATCTCATCATGTAATCTCATCATGTAGTCTCATGTCGTCTCATCATGTCTCGTCATGTAGTCTCATGTCGTCTCATCATGTAGTCTCATGTCGTCTCATCATGTCTCGTCATGTAGTCTCATGTCGTCTCATCATGTAGTCTCATGTCGTTTCATCATGTCTCGTCATGTAGTCTCATGTCGTCTCATCATGTAGTCTCATGTCGTCTCATCATGTCTCATCATGTAGTCTCATGTCGTCTCATCATGTAGTCTCATGTCGTCTCATCATGTCGTCTCATCATGTCAACTCATGTCATCTCATCATGTAATCTCATCATGTAGTCTCATGTCGTCTCATCATGTCTCTCATGTAGTCTCATGTCGTCTCATCATGTAGTCTCATGTCGTCTCATGTCTCGTCATGTAGTCTCATGTCGTCTCATCATGTAGTCTCATGTCGTCTCATCATGTCTCGTCATGTAGTCTCATGTCGTCTCATCATGTAGTCTCATGTCGTCTCATCATGTCTCATCATGTAGTCTCATGTCGTCTCATCATGTAGTCTCATGTCGTCTCATCATGTAGTCTCATGTCGTCTCATCATGTCTCATCATGTAGTCTCATGTCGTCTCATCATGTCTCATCATGTAGTCTCATGTAATCTCATCATGTAGTCTCATTTCGTCTCATCATGTCGTCTCATCATGTCAACTCATGTCATCTCATCATGTAATCTCATCATTTCATCATATCCTCTCATCATATCATAATCTCATCTCATCATGTACCATATATCATCATATCGTCAGCATATCATATATCATCATACCAACATTATCTCATCATATCATCATCTATTATTAGTACTATTATTATTACTATTAATTATCGTTTTTATTGATGGGGACGAAGAACATGTATTTCAGAGAAATGCATATATCGACGTTTTGGGTAGAATGCGATGTCTATCCTAGCTCCTGTATATCTGTTAGACACAATAGTCTTTTGTGGATTCAAGGGACTGAGTGACACCGAATTTTTGACTGGAATGCAATAGTGGCAAGGTGAAGTGATAGTGAAAGTGGGGGTACCTTTAAGCTGAATGGAATCACTTGTAGGTAGGGGGGGGGGGGAGTGAATCACCATCGATTTGCCAGTTCCCCAGCAGCAAGACTGTGACCCTCTCAGAAAATGTTGACACAAAACACCAGTGGAGTTAATTAAACTCTGACAGCTTGGAGAAGTGTTAATTTCCTGATAAGCTAAGTTTGGTTAAGAACTCAATATCGGTCTGTGTGGGGAGGATGTCATATGAACGGCGTCCTTTCTTCGCATCAGTGAAGGCGTCTTCCCAGGACCGGTGGCGCGTGACTGCTTGGTCCGCCGGGCAGCCAACAGCCAACACTCGCATTTAGATGAGGTAGGTAGGCCTCCCTCTAAGTCAAGACATACACACATTAAACTTAACAGTGTCACGCAAAAATAACTTAACAATTAACTCGCCCTTATTGAATTCACCAGCATGGTGCCTGAGGGAAAAGAAACACTCAACCCAAGTACACTAAAATTTATTTTAATATTAAAACAAAAAAAGTCTTTTTTGATGCACTCATATTATTTTCTCTACTCCTGTAGTAACCATTCTTAAAAACTCTTATTCCTCTATCTTCTTCGGGATTAGTTGAGATAAACATTTGAGCAAATTGTCTTATTGTTGATCTTCTTGTAGGTGCAAGGGGAATATGGGAATACAGTAGACTTTGAGTGATAGTCAAATATTTTAAAGCTTTGAAATTCCTTTCTCTTTGCAGGGTTAACACATAAAAAATGAATATCAATGTTCTATTTGAAAGAAATACAAGCTCTCCAAAACTCACACAAACAACAATAAATATCTCCGAAATGGTTCGCTATACAAAAAAATTTATTGAGACATAAATTTTGTGTTTTAGTGAGATCTACATTTCTTGTACAGTAAGATTTTGTCTATCTCTTACGGTTTACGAGTTTTTCAAAAGTCATCCAGAGTAAACAGGACTACATAGACTATAGTTAGAAAATTCAAAATATACATTTCATTTGTCATGCAAATATCTTAAACATATGGCATTTTAATCAAAATCGTTAGAGCCATTTTCAAGAAAATCAAAATGTTCGAAAAATGTTCCATGTAAAGGGTAGTTTAGGATGGGGTTATTTTCTTCAAAATGTTAGTGTCGCATCCTTGAAAGACATTAAGCCCAAGTACTAACTTTGGTTTTTAACCAACTTTTCGTTTTTGAGTTACCCTGTCCACAGACTGACAGACACACAGACACACACACACCTTTCCCTAAAAATGTTGAATTCATGGGGTCCTCAAAACATATTTCCGGTGAAACTTCGACATTGAATTTTTGGGTGGAATACAATACTTCCTCGACTGCACGTAGTTGAGAAAGTAAAAGTTAAAATATATTCTTTACGAATAGCACAATTCAACTTAGACTACTATCTGGGAATAACGAAACCCAAATAATGCACGTTTTTTGAAGTTTCCCTTACTTTTACAACAGAAAACAAATTATAACCTCAAATAAACTTCAATCTATTTTCAACATTAACAAATAACCTACCCTTTGGGAAAATACATCAAATATTAAAAGAATAATTTTCAAAAACTTTATTTTCAAATTGAACGGAATGCTATTTCCTTTGCAAGAACTTGACATCGGGTTTGAAGTTGTAGATGTGAATTTTTCAGATTCCAAACACATTTCCCGTGGTGTTCTGTGTTCTGAGGTTTGCATCTTCGAATTATTTCATCTATTTCAGCGCCGAAGCGAGAGTTAGCCATTTTTGGCACTTCATTGGGTGATTGCACCGCACAACTTGCATCTCAGCAGGAGCAAATGAAAAAATAGTTCCATAACTAACACACAAAATAGCATTAAATTTAAAATAACTACAAGAATTATTTGCAAAAACAGTTGAAAACCTTATTGTAAAAATAAATGGAATATATTCGCAAGGCGCGTATGTTAAATTGTGGCAAGGGCCCGCGGAGGAATACAAGTTTGTACTTCGTTTACATTACACCATAGCGGATAGAAGAGATAGTGTGAGCTCTTCGGGAGTTATTATGGTTCGCTCGCAAGATGGCACTGGTGTCGCGGTCGCTTGACTTTAGTTCACGAATGCATGGTAAAAATGGGGTTCATATTATCAGTTAGCATCTTAAATACCTAAAATCGTAAGCAGGAATATTGGAAATACTGTTTTGAAACATCGTCTTTCCTTGACACATAATATAGGATGGTATTTTACAATAATGGGTATTATAATTAACGAAGAACAGTGGGAAATACCTGCTTACATGATTTTAAGCTGAAAAATTAAACCATAATGCAAATTATGTATTTTTTAAGCATTGTATCTAGAACCAGCTTTAGTTTTTTACTTAAATAATTTAAATTGCGTTTATGTTCGCAACAATTAGTAGCGAATTTCTTTTCTACTATTTTTAATTTAGCTCTCTCTTTAGATAGCAGGATTTTAGTTCTAACTAAATTTCTATTGAGGTTTCTAATTCTTTTCTTCAGTGTAGCAGTTTCATTATTGACACTTGTGTTTGTGACCTTGGAGGAATTAGAACTGTTTTCTGTGAATTCCTCATTGTTGAAGGACGGCGCGTTTGAAATAAGAACTGGTTGACTGGATCCTGCATCTGGTAATTTACTGAGTGTTGAATATTGCTTTTTCAGTAGTTTTTTATCTCTGTTTTGTGGAGATTTTCGGGATTTATGCACTGTAGTTAAGTACCTGGGTAAATTAGGAAATATACAGGGAATTGCCCCTGACTTTAACCGCCATTTAATTCTAGGGATTTCAACTAGTTTTCCATGCACAACGAATGAATCAACTTTCACTAAAAAGTCCTCTGGAAAATGTTTGTCACAAATACTAGATTTAACAGATAATTTAGTGTCTTTCCTAGGAATAGACTTTTCCCATTTGTAAAACAGATTTTTATCTTTAGGAGGAGTAAAAAAAGTCTAGCTTCTGAGCAGTTTGTGTATCCTGAACGACACCCGGGTACAAAACAAGTTGGCATTTTTAATCAATTATTGATGTTGCTTGAAACTTACGTTTTGAAGAACACACACATTTATGCACAAAATTAGAAGCAATTTCACAAGTTATGTACCTAATTACTCACAACACACAACGCATACGTATAAAATTGTCTGTACTTCCGAATCACATACCAGGCAGTTCGGTCGCATTTTAAGGCGACTGCGATCGCCACGCCGCAGTTTCGGTCAGTTGCCACGGGACCACGGATCATGCAGTGAACTAGCGGGAGAGCTCACACTTTCTCTTCTATCCGCTATGGTTACACTTTAAAATACGACTGGGGAAGGTATCACTCTAATTTTCCAAAGTAAAAAGGAAGATATGACTATGGCAGTTCAAGATGGGGTATAAACGCAGTCTATAAGTATATATACGAAACAATTGAACGTTGGTATGTATGAAGTCCATAAACTCCAACGCCGATTCACTCAACACCAAAATTGGCACATCTGTTTTCTTCATAGGAAAGGTGTTTTTTTTTTTTTTTTTTTTTTTTTTTTGCCCTTTACTAAGCAACATATTTCACTCACACTGTTTTCTCAACTATGTAGCTTTTTTTTACTAATACATTCACATATATTTTTCCACTCGTTCTTCAACACACAATTCATATATTTTTCCGTGTGATTGAAATAGAAATGCAACTCTTATATTCACATGGTTTTCTCCACTCACTTTTCTTTTACGTAACATTTCTTTGCCAGCTCTCTCCTAGAAACAATTCATACAACTTTATATATGTTTGAAATAGTTATTCACCGTATCACATTCACATAGTTTACTCTACCCGCTTTTCTTTTGCGTAATGCATTTACATCTCCTTCTCTAGTTGCTCTTCAACATACAATTCATACAATTTTATAAATGTAAGAAATACAAATGCAAAATATTACATTCTCATTATTTTCTCTACTGATTGTTTTGCGTAATACTTTCACATATGTTTCTCTGCTCTATCTTCTGCAAACAGTTCATACAATGTTCTATACAACTGAAATAGAAATACAACATATTACATTCACAAAGTTTTCTCTACTCGTTTCCTCTTATGGTATTTGTGGCTGTTTAACATTGTATTTGCATAATATCTCCCAGAAGTTTTTATTTGTTTACTTTCTTTGATTTTTGAGAGGTTTGATTAACTCTTCGTTTAAGTTGGTAGAGGAAGAATTCTATTCCATCCAAAAAATATATGTTTTGAAACCCCCTGAATACAAAAAAGCATTTTTAGAAAAAAGGTACGCGCGCACGTGTGTGTATGTGTGTGTGTGTCTCAGTCTGTGTGTCTGTGGACAGCATAACTGAAAACTGAAAATTCAGTTAAAACCTCCCCTAAACTACCCTTTACATGGAAAAGTTTTCGAAAATTATGATTTTCTTGAAAATGGCTCATAACGATTTTGATTAAAATGTCATTGCATGGCAAATGAAATGTATATTTTGAATTTCTTGACTATAGCCTATGTAGTCCTGTTTACTCTAGATGACTTTTAAATTCACAAAATGTTACCCTACAAAAAATATAGATCTCGCTAAAACAAACAATTTGTCTTAATAAATTTTTTTGTAGAGTGAACCGTTTCGGAGATATTCCTTCTTATTTATTTCAGTTTCAGAAAACTTAAAATTTTCGTGAAATGGAACATCGTTATTCATTTTTACTTTCTCTACTGGTAAGTAGGGGAAGTATTGTATTCCACCCAAAAATTCTATGTCGAGATTTCACCGGAAATATGTTTTGAGGCCCCCTGAATCCAAAAAAAGCATTTTTAGAAAAAGGTCCTTGTGTGTGTCTGTGTCAGTCTGTGTGTCAGTCTGTCGGTCTGTTAGTCTGTGGACAGCATAACTCAAAAACGAAAAGTGGGTTAAAAACCAAACTTGGTGTTTAGGTTTAATGTCGTTCAAGGATGTGACACAAAGATTTTGAAGAAAATAGCCCCACCCTAAACTACCCTTTAAATGGAAAATTTTTAGAAAATTTTGATTTTCTTGAAAATGGCTTTAACGATTTTGATTAAAATATCATGTGTTTGAGATATTTTGATGAGAAATGAAATGTATATCTTGAATTTTCTGGCTATAGCCCCTGTAGTCGTATTTACTCTGGACGACTTTTGGATAACTGGTAAACCGTTAGAGATAGACCATATCATACTATACAGAAAATGTAGATCTTGCTAAAATACACAACTTATGTCTCAATGAATTTTCTTGTAGGGTGAACCATTTCGGAGATATTCCTTGTTATGTGTGTGAGTTTCGGAGAACTTAAAAGCTTTCGTGAAATGGGACATCGTTCTTAATTTTTTATATGTTAAGCGTGCAAAGAGAACGGGATCTCAAAGCTTTAAAATATTTGACTATCGCTCAAAGTCTACTGTCTTGTCATATTCCTCTAGCACATACAAGGAAATAAGCAATAATTTGTATAAATTTTTATCTCAACTAACACGAAGGAAATATAGAAATAAGACTGTAAAAATGGTCAAAGAGTAGAGAAAGTCATATTAGTGCAGCTCATCAGATTTTTGTCAGGAGAGCTTTGTCTGCTGAACGTTCAATTCGAGCACGAACTAAAACATGTGGAGGGGTTTTTTGCTCTCTTGCAAATGACTGGACAAACCAAAAGAGGCTGACCTAAACGTCAAACATTCAAGCAGCCGTCTAGCTCATGTGTCAATCCTTGGTAAAAAAAAAAAGCGCCCAAATTTTCTCATCCCTCGGGCGGGAGAAGAGAATAAAAAACAAAAAAGTTAAATGTCCTCCCTCCATGATAATTTATTTCGGTTTAGGCATTGCCGACAGCGCCGTGACAGACGGACATGTTATGTTATGCGATGTACTGGTCCGCCGTGTGTCGATTCGCGATTGTCAGGCACTTGTCAAACTCCACCCTTTACCCGCCCGGACCGAACTTCATGAACGTTTCAATGAGAGGGGGTGAGGTTCTGAATCTCCATGGACAGTATCATAGCTGCAAAACGTGACATGACCCCACGCCAACATCCCGTAGCCTACTTTCAGAAGTAAGGTCCGCCAAATCGTTCAGACATACATAGACTCATTCCTTCCTGCTTTAGTAAACATCTCCACCGTAAGAGAGCATTGGAGGTAGGTACTTACCACCTCGACCTATAGGACAGGAGGGGATTCGGCAATAATGTCCTTTTGTACCTATGTATCTTGCGCGTCTCCCCCGGGAGGAAAAGTGAGGAGAGTGGAGACATAGGGCGGCCGACCCAAGGAGTTATATCATAGCAGAGGACAAATTCCCTATCATCTGTCTATTAGGAAAAGAAAAAAATTCTCACCATCTCTTTCTAAGTCGTCCAATTTTTATGGCAGACCAGGCAGGGTAGACACTCCAGTGGCGGGTGACCCTTTTGCATTGTCACATTACAACCGACGCTGCATTTGCAAGAGCTGCAACACCCTTATACCACAGCAGGTAGTTAGGGAATACAACAGAGCTGCCATTTCAAGGAAAGAAACCCAAGAATTTTCGCAGCTCGTGCTAGACAAGGACGGTAGAAAAAGTGCTAAGTTCAAACTCGTCCGGTATAGCACAACCGGCGTCCCCCACCCGCGGTCTTAGACATAACGGCAGCGAGATACGTCACAGATCTCCTGACCACAGACACTACCGCCTGAACCACCCACTTCGAACACTGTCATTAAATATAACAAAATTTTTTTTGAGAAGTTATAACAATTTCGAAGCTTGAAATAAATTTATTTTCATATGTAAATTTACGAAACGAAGTATATCTTAGAGCAGAAAAGTGATTAAAGGTCTAGAAAACCGTGTCATAAAACCGAAAAAGGGACTGTCAAGATTGCTTGCATAAAGGAAAAAGTTAAAATCTCCAGGATCAAAAATTATGTATTTATTTAATATCAGTAGGCAACAAACATGAAATAAGTTCTTAAAACGGATATAATTATTCAAGGTTCCATAACCAAAGAAACGAATGGCGACTTACCACTTAAAAAAGGTGTTTGAATATTCGAACCAACAACAAAGAATATAGCTTAAGGGTATAGAATTAGATGCAGTGATTGGTCTATATTGATCAACCATAAAAACTTGCTATTAAACTCTTACAACAATACCTTTTTTCATGCAGATGAATTTATTTCAATTGCACAAACTTAATTTACATGGTTAAGTTAATTATTTAAAATGACAGAATATTGCAATGCTGGAACCAGGTTTATCTCTCGTATACTGACTATTTCTAAGGTTATTTCAATTCTGTTTCTTTTATTTTAAAACTTAAATATGGTTTTAGAAAATGAGAAAAAATGATCAGAACCAGACTTCCATTTCCATTAACATTATAAATTTATTTTCAATGAAATTGAAATTATTATTTTATAATAATTTTTAAAAGAAAAATCTGTCAAACGGAGCAAATTAATTCTAGTTAGTTCCCTAGAATATGTAGATATACAGTAGCAAGCAGATATACAGTACGATATATTTTACGGAAGTATGTTTTCCAAAACTCACAGGAATAAGAAGGAATATCTCAGAAATGGTTCACTCTATAAAAGATATTATTCGGGCATAAATTGTGTATTTTAAGATGATCTACATTTTTTGTAGAGTAAGATTTGGTCTATCTCTTACGGTTTACCAGTTATGCAAAAGTCATCCAGAGTAAATAGCACTAAATGGGCTATAGCCAGAAAATTCAAGATATACATTTCATTTGTTATAAAAATATCTCAAACGTCTTTTAATGAAAATCGTTAGAGCCATTTTCAAGAAAATCAAACTTTTTGAAAAATTTTCCATGTAAAGGGTAGTTTAGAGTGGGGCTATTTTCTTCAAAATCTTCGTGTCGCATCCTTGAAGGACACTATACTTAAATACCAACTTTGATTGTTAAACGACTTTTCGTTTTGAGTTATGCTGTCCACAGACACACACACACACACGGACTTCTATCTAAAAAGGTTTTTTTGGATTCAGGGGCCTCAAAACATATATTTCCGATGAAATCTGGATATTGAATTTTTTGGTGGAACACAATATTTCCTCTATTTTACTATACGTAGTAGAGAAAAAAATTCACTTTATGCCAAATGAGCTTTAAAACTAATGCAAAATAATTGTTTGCACGAAATACACTTAAACGTGTGCTCCTTCCAATAAGTACATTTTTAAAAATAAATGTTTTAATAATTTTAAGCTATATCTATCCCCTTAAAGCCACAAAGCACTTTTTGACATTTGTTTTATTAATTATATGGTATTTTAATCGAAATCCCGCGGCTCATAACAAAGGACGGTCGGGGCCGGGTTAGCTATCCCACAGGCGGTACGTGCATCAAAGACGCTCAAGATCAGGCTGCCTCGTGCAACTATTGTGAACAATTACAGCGGTAGAAATAAAAGGGGCTTTCCAGATTTTTTTGAGAAGCGTCAGGCAGCCGGCGTATTTGTAGAAGTTCAAGAAACGTCCATCGCTATTCAAGGAATTGAAGCAACAAGAAGGTGAGTTTCAGACAGTACTCAGTTTAGCTTTTACTTTTAATGTATTTTTAATGAAATTTGGATATTAAAGTTCTGGAAGGAAATTGGCACAGAAGCAATTGACATTTGTGAGAATAATTTGCAGCGGATATATAAAATAAAATAGTCGTAGGCATAAAACACTTTCTCTACTAATATTTCCTTGATAGATATATACGAAGATGTGATGCCGATCGCAAAGTAGGCTACACGAGATTCTCTGAGATATCACAGTTTTTATTATTTCGCTTTTGGACATAAGCTCAGTGTAGGAGGAAGGGGGGTGGTTTCGAAATGATTCTTTTAAAGTGATTTCCGTTCGGTTGTTAACCCCTCCCCCAACGTGTCCATAAAATCCTGAAATAACATAACATCGACGGTCGGTCGGTCGGTCGGCCGGCGGAGTTTTGGTGTGCCCCGAATGAATTCCCTGGCATTATAAATTTTTGCCAAGCATGGGGAACGTTTGTAGGGAAAGTTTCGGTTGTATAATAGCTCTAAAGGGAATCCTCAAAACAAGGCTTCGTTATATCACTCTCATATTCCTCATTCGTCACTGGGTAAGCAGATGTGCGAAGTGCTTCTAAGTGGACCACACCATTTTGGTACTCACTTGATTTTTAAACAATTAGTTTGATTTTTACTTTATCTACTAGTAAGTAGAGCAATTATTAATTTTCTAAAAAATGGCTCCAATGGTTTTGATTAAAATGGCATATATTTAAAATATTCTTACGGAAAATGAAATGTATATTTTGAATTTTCTGGCCATAGCCCACGTAGTCCTGTTTATCTGGATGACTTTTGAATAACTGGTAAACTGTAAGAGATAGACAAAATATTAGGATAAAAGAATGTAGATCTCGTTAAAAAAACACAAATTACTCAATTTTTTATGGAGTGAAACATTTCGCAGATATTCCTTTAAGTTTTGCAGCATTTAAACTTTTCTCACTTTTATTCATCTTTTTTATTTGTTGGCCTACAAAGAGAACGTAATTTAAGCCTAGTTTTAAAATATTTGACTATCGTTCAAAGCCTACTGCATTCCCATATTCCTATACCTACAATAAAATTATCTTATATCTTAACAACAAGATAATTTGTGCAAATGTTTATCTGGATTAACACGAAGAAGATATAGAAGTAAGAGTTTGTTAAGAATAGCATGAGTAGAGAAAATCATGTGAGTGCAACACATGAGTATTTCCTTTAGTGTCCACTGCTATATTTCGCAGTACATACGTTTTAAAGCCCTTTGTTTCCTTGTAGATTCTATTTCATGAAGCTTATCCTGTAGAACTGAGAAACAAAAGAAGAATGACGTTGCGAGCAAGTCGTATATATTCATTAATGAAGAAGTTTATCTCGCCCTAAAGGCAATAGCTACTAAAATGCAACATCTAGACCAATTTCTTAACCATAGTGTACAGGCCAAGCTGCAATTTACCCTCTCTGTCGATTTAACAGCGATACACTGTTTGAAACTGTTTCAGAAGCTGTTCATGAATGCTGCAATAATCAGGTTTCCTTAGATTTGAGCTAAAATGAAATATGACGTACAGTTTCTTTGTCTCTCTGTATTTTTAAACACAAGGATTCGACACAAAGATTTTGAAGAATATTCTTTAACAAGCTATTGACAGTATTTTGATTATGTTGATTTTCCCAAGCTCTATTTCAATGCTTTAAAGGTATTTTCACTATAAATACAGTATATATCTAAAATTTCGTAGGATTTATCTCTGAAGTGGTGACTTTTATATAGTTGCTAATCCTTAAGAGAGTCAAAATTTTTTCATACAAAAATGTAGGTTCATCTTTAAACCGACGATTCTCCCAAATTCTCCACGAAGGTTAACGTGTGTGTTGGGAAGTCCCAAGAGCATTGACTCACGCAGGATGTGAGACACAAGTCTTTACCAAAACAAGCGAGGACTCCATTAGTGGTGTACCGGAAACACTGCCGAAGATTCTGAATGAGGCTCCGTAATCACTGTCAACCTCTTGCTCAAAAACTTACTGACTTTAAATAAATAAATTTCTTTGTACACATATTTATAAATGGGTTCGTATACGCTATGAATTTCTATAGGTAACCAAGGTATCAGTGATCGAACCTCGTTCTTCTAGATGTGCAGACTCGAACTGAATACTCTAAATTGAAACTTGTATAAATAAAGTATCTATCCGTTAACGGATCTCGAAGCCCTGACTCCAGTTTATGCAAATCTTGCTCTCGGTGTACGGCTAACAGAAGATTATGTTGGGTGGCGGTACCTGGTGTATAAACCGGGAAAGTGAAGAGGGAGGGGGGAGGGGACGGATCTGCACCAGCCGGGGTTTTGTAAAGGTTAGACTTCCCGGCACAACTCTCTGTTAATCCCTACAATGGGTTGGATTGAATGCCGTACACTTTACTCGCTGTTACACTTCAGTGCAACAACGGGTTAGGCGCCGTGCTTGCAAAAATTTGTTTATGCGTTCAAACAGATCCTACTTTTTACAAAAACTATCGGTGGTTGGTGTTTGCAGACTGATAATTGCATATTTAAAAAGCGAGCCCCTTAGAAATTCCTTTAGGCAGTTTACCTCACAAAGTATCACGATAAATATCTCGAAAATATTGCTACAAAATATATATTTGGCCTGATCTACAATTGTTCTGGACTTCAGGGGCTATTTGCATAAAATTCAAGTTATCTACACATTTAATAGTCATGTAAATATCTTAAATATGGGGTGTGAGAATAGCGGTTTTCAACTATCGAACAAAATACTTT
This sequence comes from Tenodera sinensis, assembly GCA_030765045.1. NCBI lineage: Eukaryota > Metazoa > Arthropoda > Insecta > Mantodea > Mantidae > Tenodera > Tenodera sinensis. Next base: position 160,545,534 of record CM060966.1, on the reverse strand, counting down.
ATTTTTATGAAATGTGACACATTTCAATAAAATATATCACCTTCAGATAGATATTACCTTGGATAGGGTGACGACATTTTAAATCTCTTCCTTCAGTTGTGGTGCTTTTTGGGAATTACTTTTATAAACTTGCGATTTTAAATTTTAAATTTAAAAAATTCACTAGAGGGAACTTTTCGCAATGAACAACTGTTGTAAACAAGGACGAATTGATTTTTGTGGACTCACGACAACACTATCACACACAATTGTCATATTTTTTTGAACGAGAACGCACTGAAGTTTTCATCTCTGCATTCGAACTCTTGACTCACTAGCTGCACGACCTTCAGCCGCACAGTTTCTTCGTTACATTCATTGGATTTGTAATATGTTTTCACGATCAATATTCGTTCCGTTTTAAAGTGTTCAATGAGAACTGAGTACAAGAAATACTGATAACGAAACACGTAAATAAAATGTTCTCATGTCAACAACAAAACAATAGTGCGTAGTTAAAAAACACGCGCGCGTAAGCAAGGGAAATTGTATAAATGTGCAACTGCCAGTCTTACAAATCAAGCACTTTATCGCCTTTATCACCCGCCTTTGACTAGCAGGTCTGGTTCTGCTTGCCTTGGTCAGTGGAGGGGGGAATGGCGTGTAGGGTAAGCTTGAACTTATTTTATTGAGCACACATTGATTGCACTTGTTATTTATGTGGTTTATGTTAGGTGTGTTACTTTATGCAAGGTGATCCGTACGGCACCGGGAAATGTTTGTATTAATAAATATGTGCAAAATATTAAAACAATAAAATTTATTCATTTTTTTGAATCTCCACTTTCTTATGAAAGACCCTGCATATTATAACTTACAGGAATTCATATTATAACTTACCCTGCCTTCTGCTGCCATCTCTCCTCAGGTTCGACCATCCTTCGTATACGTTCACCGGGCATAGGCGCCAAAGACTTGTACAGGTGAGGCTTCTAAGCCCCCCCCCCCCTTCGGAATTAACCTTGTCTATCTGCATATGTTTTAAGCTTCAGGTGTCAAATAGTAGGTTCTCTCAAAATGATGAATCCAAATAAATAAAAACATATCTGACATAAATAACATCTAGATTGCTGAGTAGTGAAATATTGTTTATCTTTTATGGTTTGCCAGTTATGTATAAATACTTCAGATTAAAGAGTACTGCAAAGACTACTTTCAAAAAATCTGATGTGTCGCACTCACACGACTTTCTCTACTCTTGTACTAAGCATTCTTACAATCTCGTGTTAGTTGAGATGAACATTTGCAGAAATTAACTTATTGTTTATTTCCTTGTAAGTGCAAGGGGAATGTGGGAATATACTAGGCCTTGAGCGATAGTCAGATCTTTTAAAGCTTTGATATTCAGTTCTCTATGCACGGCTAAGATATAAATAAGCGAATCACGATCTTCGATTTGACGAAAAGTTGTTTTCCAAAACACACACAAATAACAAGGAATACCTATCTCCGAAATGATTCATTCTACAAATTTATTTTTGTATAAATTGTGTGCTTTATCAAGATCTATATTATCTGTATAGTAAGATTTGGTCTTCTTTTACTAAGCTTATCTCAGAGTAAACAAGATTAGACTATAGCCAAAAAATTTAACATATACATTTCATTTGCCATTAAATGTATGTCAAACATATGGTATTTTATTCAAAATCGTTAGAGCTATTTTCGGGAGCCATGTAAAGGTTAGTTTAGGATGAAGGAATTTTCTTCAGTCTTCGTGTCGTATCCTTAAGAGACATTAAACCTAAATACTAACTTTGGCTTTTAACCGACTTTTCGTTTTTGATTTATGCTGCCCACAGGCTGATATACTGACAAACACACACACACACACACACACACACACACACACACACACACACACGCGCGCGCGCGCGCCTTTTTCTAAAAATGCTTTGTTTTTGTTTCAGGGGGTCTTAAAACGTATACTTCCGGTGAAATCTTGACATAAAGTTTTTAGGTGGAATACAATACTTCCTCTACTTACTATATGTAGTAGAGAAAGTAAAAATTCAAAAGATATACTCAATGTTTCACGAAAATAAGTTAATCGAATGGTAATTTAGTCAAAACTATTAGATAAATGAGAAAACTAAAATTTTCGAAAAGGTAGAGAGTTTGATACTTAAATGACTTTGATTTTGAGTTTTTCCACTGTTAACAGATAAATAAATGCACACATGTCCACAGACAAACAGCACTTTCTTTAAAAATTCATTCTTGCCTTTTGACTCAGGAAGCCTCAAAATCTGTATTTTAGGCGAAACCTCGGTATCGAATTTTTGAAATGTAACACAACACTTTCTCTGTTTACTATAATCACGTAGTAGAGAAAGTAAATAGAAGTGAGAGCACAGAAAATAAGCGTATAACACTAGAAGCATAGCTACACAATCTGCCAGGGGCTAATTAACTCTGTGATAACCTTCTGTTTGACGTAACAAAGAAAACAAATGATAGGTGCGCACTTGTGCCACTCTGCAACTGCGCGCCCTGACCGGACCTGAAGGCGTAACCCCTACCACTGGCCCATTCAGATGTCGAGGCAATGCTAGACGGACAAATACCATTACAAATTCAACCCTGTGCTTTTTTTTCCTCTCCTTTTTTAACACAAGGGTTTGTGCCCACTGGGGGTTTGTGCCGATCTGGACTTCACTTGCTTGTGTACTGGCTTATTTCACGCCAGGAAAAAACCTTTAAAGGGTTGTTCAGCAAAGGAAACGGGGAACAGCTAGCAAAAAAATGTTTACGGATTAAAGCTGAACTTTTGAATCACTTCTATGCTTGGGAATAATTTGGTAAATTGTATTTTCAACATCCATTTTGGTACCTTAATACGGAAGGTATGCAACCTTTTAGCCATATGTGTACTGAGATGAATGATCTGAGCATAACACTCCTGCGCATGCGCTAAATTCTTTCATAGTTTTTGGTGCGCACCCTAATGCGTTACCTGTGTAGTTTCCAGAACAGTAACGTTTTTTTATAGCAGTGCAACACATACCAATACACAGCTGCTGAAATGGCCGACATGAGCTCCAGTACACTTTGGTGTAAATGTGCGGAATCACCTCAACAAATCAATGGATTGGTAGAGAAGGACCAGTTTCATGGCCGGCGCGGTCGCCTGATCTGGCATCTCTTGGCTTTTTTATGTGGAATTTTATGAAGAGTATGGTGTATGGCACTCCTTTAACATCAGCCGAGGACCTTATTGTTGGAGTCCACGGAGCGATTGGAAAATTTTCAGAGACAACCATACGTATTGAGTCATATTCATGAGGCTCACCTTTTTAGATTCAGGGGACCTCAAAACATATATTTCCCGTAGGCCAAAGTGAAATGTGTATGAAACCCATTGCTCTACAAGTGAAAGTAATAGTGGTTAGAGAAAGTAATGTGATTTTTATAAGTATTCCTAGTATAGCATGAATGTATAATTTTTGGAATGGAATGGTAGTATTTCAGGTACCAGAATATAAAGATAAAGTATGAATTTTCTTGCTTGGGGTGAAGTTTCACCGTTCATTAAATTATATAATTTGCGGTGCAAACATCAGACGTAGGTAAATGAACAACAGAAGGTCGGAGGGCTGAAGTTAACTTAACAAAATGATATGTCTCATTGCCCAGGGAGGGTAGGGGGTTGTTTAGTGCCGAGCTAATGGGGTGAGAGTTTCCCAGAGGGTTTTTGGTTTCACGGCCCTCTGCACGAGTGATTAAACTTCTAAGGAAGGGTGGAAAAAATAACAATTTAACAACAGACCTTCTGAGGCTCTTCCCACCATAATGTGGACCATTCCTCCAATAGGAATTGAGGTTAAAGTGTTTACGTTTTAACCGTGCACGAGTATTGCTTTTAAATGGTTGTTAAATAGATTTGTAGAACGTTAGTCTTTGGTGGGGTGTAGGGCAAAGATTGACTAAGTGGTATACTACTCGATTTATTATCATAAGTAGATTCATCGGGCCAAACTGCTCTTTGCATGGAAAATTATCTTTTATTCTCCCAAAACGACTACGGATTTGATTCAAATATGTACCAAAAGTTAAAGAATTTTCTAGAGATAGACCAAATCTTACTATAGAAAAAGTGTAGATCTTGCTAAAACACACAATTAATGTCCAAATAAATATTTTTCCTTGTTATTTGTTTGAGTTTCGGAAAACAAACTTTTCAAATGGAACATTGTTATTCATTTGTATACATTAACCGTGCAAAGAGAACGCAATCTCAGATTTGACTCTCGCTCAAAGCCTATTGTATACTGTTTATCTCAACTAACACGAAGAAGATACAGGAATAAGAGTTTGTAAGAATGGTTAATCCAAGAGTAGAGAAAGTCATGTGAGTGCAACACATCAGATTTTGTAACAGTTTTCCCAAAAATCACTCACATAGTTTAATACCTGAAATAAACAACGCCTATGGTATAGAGTATCCGTTTTGCACCACACCTCAATGCGTGACCTACTGGCCTAGATACTGTAAGGTCATTGGCCTTGCGGACAGCATTGGAAGTTAATTTCGGTACGCCATTCATTATCACGAGACCGACCCACTCTGCGTCAGTCCTTCTGAACCTGTTAATAGGTAAAATTATAAGTTCAAAAATGAAGTTAATATTGTTTACATTGTTCTTAATTGTCAGTACAAATATCTGTTTTTATATCCCTAACAGCATATGTATATTATATAATCCTTAAGGCAAGCCCTTTGAGGGCTTTCCAGAGTAAACAGGACTATATGGGCAGATAATTCAAAATATACATTTCATTTGTCATAAAAATATATTAAACATATGACATTTTAATCAAAATCAAAATTTTCTAAAATGTTCTAAGTAAGGGGTAGAGCAATTTTTTTCAAAATGTCGCATGCTTGAAAGATATTAAACTTAAATACCAAGTATGGTTTTTAATCGAATTTTCATTTTTGAGTTATGCTGTTCAGAGGGACACACACACACACACACACACACACACACACACACACACACACACACACACACACACACACGGTGAAATTTTGGGTCGAATACAACTTTTCCCCTACTAAGTATAAGAAGTAAAGAAAGTAATAATGAAGTAAATTGAATATGTTGAACTGGTATTAGTTGTGGCTTAATGTTTAAGATGCAATAAGCAGCAGTTCATGAAGTTACTGTGATAACATTTATATAAGTACGTGCGTGGTCCCCTGTGCTCGCGTGAGCAGCCGGATTTCAGGAGGCGCTGTCCCTCTGTGGTGAATAACAAAAAAGGCATCGTCTTCCTTGGGCTATTGTAGGAGACGTGAAAAGGCAGGACAATTGTGCGAGGAACCAGTTTAGCGAGCGTATAAAACACAGATGTAAACAGTGCATTGTGAAGCATTTCATGGTCCGGACATGTGTATGGGACCCCCTAGCAAATCGTATTATGGAATATAAGGGGAAGTTGGAAATCTCATTACCTCAATACACGTAGAGGGGAGACCCACAATGCAATGTGTTACAGTTTGTAGGGATTAAATGTTGTCTGACCCTCACTGGGCTGGAAAAGGTGCAAGCGCTTCACTTTCTATTGTTCAAATTCTCTGTCTTGTTGTTGTAGTTCACTTCTGCCTTAGGCGCGTCTGTGGTGCAATGAATACCATACCTGGTAAATGTCGCTACCGATTTCACTTTTATTCCATTTTCTTAAATCATATATTTTCTAAATTTCATCTTAATTATAATAATATTATATCGCGTGCTCTGTGTCTGTGTTCCGAACCACCTTCCAGAGCACAAAGCGATTTAGCGATTAAATTTGCGTATTTTCGTTGATCAGATTGGTACTCGCAGCAATGTTGTGTACTGTCGATTTTGTGGTGTTCTTGTTATGACCTTTGATTTTTTTTGTTCAATTTACGCGCGCGGATTTGAGCTTATCTCTCAGTAGCTATTATATGCTTCAAATTCTGCTATTAAACACCGTTCACGTGGTTCATATCGAGGAATGCAAAATTGGAAATAGCATAACCTAGAAGCAAACTGGGGCAAAGTTGCTTAGGGACGCCAGCGAGTGACAAATGACGATAACTTCCGGCAATAGACGGCCAGTAAGACGGAAAACTCTATTCTCGTTCAAAATGACAAATTTGGGCAACTTACACATGTGTCATTTCATATTAGGACGAAACAAATTAATTCTTGAATTACATAACCTCAAATAACTATGAAATCATAGGCTCATGCAGTTGCATAGTAGGCAGATAACCTTAAATGGAAATATATTTCATAATGTACGTTTATGAAACAAATTTTTAAAAAGAGTTACATGTGGCAGGTGGAATACTTTAAACTTAGGATTTTACTGGCAATAATTGTTATTTTAAATAGAGATTTCTATTAATGATAACAGCCAAAAGGAAATCTTGACTTTGCTGATGTTATGCCTCCTTTGTTTGCATTATTCCACTATTTAGTTTGTACTTATATTCCATTGTTTCAGTTTTAGATAGCGCTTCCGTTCCATTACCCATGTTCCTCTCTGATTCGTAGTTGCCAACCTCTTTGTCTAGTAGCGCATTTCTTCATGTCAAGTTGGTATGGTTTTTCACCACTGCGCATCACGGAGCGCTTACCGAAACTGAATCCTCGAGAGCAATGTTGGTAGCAAGGCAGCTTGTCTACTCCCGACATCGGCGCATGCGTAGTAAGTTTTATTTCTGTTATATCAAATGAATTATGTATTTTTGACAACTCAGAGTATCTAAAGTTATTTTTTGGAATATTATACACCAGCCATAGAAAATAAAATACATATATTAACTATATCCTGGAGGAAAACAGTAAAAAGAAACATTGTTAATAAACAAAGAAGGAAATAAACGCTACTGTGTGCAGTTTGGTATAATCCTAGAGTGTGAGAGGGTGGGAAAAAGAAATCCTGTTGCGATAAAAGGACGAGCAGCAATATAATAAAGTTAGACGGGGTGGCGGGGGGTGGGGTGGGGGGAAGACTCCCTGAGAGCTGTTGTCCAAATCGAAGCTGTTCACGACGTGGACTTTTATCCGGACCCTCGACGCATAAACAACTGTTGAACCTCGAGCGCCTGACACATTCGATCTCGAGCGTAAATCCGCTTACCGTACTTTTCTATAGAGGTGTGTGTATGTGTGTGTGTGTGTGTGTGTGTGTGTGTGTGTGTGTGTGTGTGTGTGTGTGTGTGTGTGTTGGTGACGACACCAGCAGTAGCGAACTGGCTCTTCCGTTCTAATCATCCCTCAAGAGCAAAGATTCCCTACCTAATGGTCGCAACCCTCAGCGGTCCGCAAATATTAACAAAAGAACTACGGCTATTGGTCCTTTGGTTGATAACCAAAGTTGGTATTTAAGTTTAGTGTCTTTGAAGGATGTGATTCGAAAATTTTGAACAAAATTACTCCACCCTAAACTACCCTTTACATGGAACATTTTTTGAAAATTGTGATTTTCTTGAAAATGGTTCTAACGATTTTGATTCAAATGCCATATGTTTGAGATATTTTTATGACAAATGAAATGTATATCTTGAATTTTCTGGCTATAGCCTATGTAGTCCTATTTACTCTGGATGACTTTTGAATAACACTTAAACGTTAAGAGATAGACAAAATCTTACTATACTAAAAATGCAAATCTTGCTAAAATATGCAAGTTATGTCTCAATAAATTTTCTTGTAGGGTTAACCATTTCGGAGATATTTCTTGTGTAAGTTTCGCAATACTAAAACTCTTCTCAAATGGAAAAAAAAATATTACACAGGTTGGATTGTCACCTTTTAAACTATCTTCTGTTTGTTGAAGTGTAATATTATGGCCATCCTTGTATAATTCTTGCAATCAAATGTAATTGGATTTTGCTTTTATACTCTGTAGAGTGTAGCAACTGTTTACTACTCTATGGCATTATGAATTAAAAGTCCAGGCCTTCGTCGAAAACATGTTCTTTTAATACTGCAAGGTGATCGCATTCAAGTACAAGGGCTTTGTAAATCCTTTTTAATCTTAAAGTAATTTATTAAATTAAAACTATTTCGTAGCCTCATATATATATATATATATATATATATATATATATATATATATATATATATATATATTGCAAACTTGGAAGACAATTTACAACGTATTATAGACCCATACGTTACATAATATCTCAAGTGAGTATAACCTCCAAACTGCATATAAGAAAACGTGCAAACTAAACTAAATAAGAGCAAAAATCTGTATAATAATACAGGTATCTAACAGCAACACGATTTTAACTGTCTATTTTGGATACCTATATTGTGTGATATAGTTATAACAGATATATGCAAAATAAATAAATTTGAAACAATATGTGGTATCATAAACAGAGCTATTAAAAATTATAATACGTTTAAACTTTATAAAGTGATAGCTGATCCAAAAGTGACCTACGGATATGGCCGTCTCACAACAGAAAAAGATATAGGTTTTCGAGATGAAAATTGTAGACTTTTGGATTAAAAGGGGAAGGAATAAATTGGAGCAGAATTCTAAATGAAATGACAACAGCACATACGTGAATATGGCAAGATTGTGTAGACAGAATGAATGAAGATCGAACACCACGAATAACACACTATTATAAACCAATCGGTAGAAGAACTGTTGGCAGATCGGGAATGACGTGGGAAAAGTAGTTTCCTTGAAGTGCGGAACAAGTTACAAGACTTTTACCGTGAGATGATTAACTTGAAGATAAAATGACAGTGGACAGAGACATTCATGCTGAATATAGTCATATTCCTAAATTTTCCACATACCAAGCTGCCCCATACTCCGGGATTATTCCTTGTCAGAGGCCTCTGCTAATCTCGCATTTACAACCACCGTTCTTTTGAATGATCCTTTAGAAAACGTGTCAAAAACAAGAATAGAGTACTGGTAGGGTTACCGGAAACAGTATGAAAAATGTGGAATGCCCTGCAGCCAGTTTCTGTTACCATGGAGACGTGGGGGGCTTAGAAATGACCGGAAGGAAGGGAGATAAGCTGGGCTGGGGAGGTTCTAATTGTATTGGAACAGTAGTCAACTTGTGAAAATCTTGTTTTTGTCAGAGTTTTTCGCACTCTCCTCCTCGGAACAATATGCCGACTTTTCTGATCGGATTTGTTCGGAGTGTGACAGCTTGTGGGGTCAGGGGAAGAGAATAGGCTTACAGCGAGAACCCCACTCGCTTTCATGTCCGCAAAAGTTGGACCAGTATTGGCGTACTGGCCCAGCACCCAACATGATTTTTCAACGCTTGTAAAATTAACGACGATATATTTCCACTATCCCTTAAATGAACAATTTGAAGTAGTTAACTCAAGATAAAATGCTTTCTGTTTACATTTAGGGCCCTTAATGGGTGAAACTTGGCAAAAATATGAACATTTTCATTTCTGCTTTCTTTAGTATGCACTTAATTCGGCTTATCACGAAAAAAATAGCAGATTTTTCTAAATTGTGTCTCTTATTACCTATAATAAGTAGAGGAAGTGTTGTATTCGACCCAAAAATTCGATGTAGAGATTTCTCAGGAAATATATGTTTTGAGTTCCGTTAGTAAAAAAGCATTATTAGCGTGTGTGTCTGTGTCTGTGAACAGCATGACTCAAAATTGAAAACCAGGTTAAAAATAAAACTTTGTATTTAAGTTTAATATCTTTTAAGCTTGCCACACGAAGGTTTTGAAGGAATTTGTCCACCCTAAACTAAAGCGGAATTTGGGAACTTCATAGATGAAGTCAGGGTGAAAATCAAGAGACCTTGAATATTGTAGAAAGTTTATTGCAACATAGTATTGGCTGCTAATGAGAGGAAGCTTCAAAGGAATCGAGAAGAAAGGGAGGATTATGGGTGATAGCGTCAAGTTTTAGCGTCGATAGATCACCAACGCCCACCGCGATACTAATCGATTGTTATCGATAATCTTCGATACATATCGATGGTTATATATACTTATCGATAGTCAGCGATATATATCGATAGTTTTCGACTATTTGCAGTAGTTATCGATACTTATCAATAGTCTGCGATATATATGTTAAGTTATCGATATTTATTGTTAACGATATATATCACTACTCACTTTTTAGAATGTTGGTACAAATGCATGCTTTCTACAATGTTTATTTATTGTACGTACAATGTATCACTTACAGGAGTCCAACGAAGTGTTTTCAGAAACTCTCAGACATTCCTTGAAGATGCTTGTCAATTTGATTGCATTTCTTTCGTCACAAAAGAGGAATCACAAACAAAACTGTTACTGGGCTCTCTTTTCTCCGGACTTGGGGTGTAGAATTACAAAGGTGTTGAAACCAGCGGGGGAGGTTCAGTCAAATTCGTTTTTAATAGAAAACACCAAGTCACTATAGCAGCATTCTTCACTGCGTCTTTTGTAGATGTTTCTTTGTTTAGCGATTCGAGTTACGTAGCAACGAAAGGAGGTTCTGAATGTCCCGTAAGTGGATGTTACGCAATAGTATCGTTGTGACAGATTCAACTCCTGCCTGTCACAGTGATGGATTCGTGTTTCATCTTTGGTGTGAACGGTGACACTGCACAAATGTTTCTTCTATGAAATTCCTCGAGCACTCGTTTGAGAGCGCTGAACCATAGAAAGCCTCTCAATGGAGAGAACTACTGTGTCACCAAAGGGATTTGGGAGGGCTTGCATCATAAGTGTGTTTATGACATGTGTTCATAAATTCGAATACATGAAAGAAACTGCGCTTCTTTTGAGATTGGACCTTCTAAAAACTAAACCAAAAATTCTGATGAACTTTTTTGCCCATAGTTTGAGGATTTTATCCCCATAACTTATAGACTTAAGTTGGGTACCACAAAGAACCCAAAATAAAAAAATAAAAACACCGAGAAAACACTGTGCAAAACAGTGTTGAACAACCTCAAATACCTACAACAGAAAAAAAAAGTAGAGAAAGTGTGTGAATGTAAGACGTTGCATTTCTACATGAACAATATAGAAAATTTTATGAATTCTACACACACACACACACGCACGCACGCACGCACGCACGCAAACACACAAATATTTGAATATGGGGCTTCAAAGCATTCTGATGAAGCCACAAAGTTTTCGGTAACGTAATGCTTTGACCTACTGCGGATAGATGGCAGAGGAAGTAAAAAGTTGGAAATTATTGCAACTTTCAGGCAATTGTACAACTGAAAAAAGAAAATACTCAAAAGCTACCAGTATATGGAAATTAATATCATCTCTTCTTTCCGAAGGCCTATATAAAGTGAAAAATTTCTCGTCATTAATGTGGTGACGAACTAATTTTCTATAATTCTCTATGATTGGTACACCATAAGAAATACAACAGATAGCCACTATGCAAAACAGTAGATTTTACGATACAGTATTTCTATGCAACGCTAGTCTTACTTTGTGGGATCTCTAAATACGCAATTTTAGTTATGCTGTTCACAACACACACACTTAAGCGCGCGCGCGCACGCACACACTTATTCTGATTTATTTCTGACATAGTTTCGTTACTAATTATGGGACTTCACACACGATTTCGAAATAATTACATAAAATACGTGAAGGAATACTCCGAGCAGTTCTTTCAGAAGTGAGCAAGGCGACAACATTGCGTTGAGGTTGGTCAGGGAATTGATGTGGTTTGTGGATGAAACAGGACGGGCGCTTTCACTTTCGTGCAATATTTTAGGAGCTAACGCTTGTGATTGACCTAAACTCGCATAGTAAACACGGTAGGGTAAGGCAGGGTATATGTTTATGTTATCAAGACACACCGTTGCGATGTTTGTTTATGTACTGACCTAGTGAAAGTGGCATCCACACAATCTGCAGTGTTGCCAGCTTGTTTTCGACAAAACTAAAATATTTCCGTAGGAAATTATACCGAGTTCTACCACTGGTTTAAATTAATGAAATAGCTTTCCTTGCACTATGAGCTACTAGATGACCCGGTGTCCTTCGTACCACCCACAATTGATTTAATTATGTCTTCATAAGTGATTATCAAATCTAATCAACATTCCAACTCCAATTCATTCAGATCGATAATATTAGACGCACAGTGTACGGTTTGAGTGTTATTTGGTTAATAAATGATACTCGTTTGAAATTCAAATTAATTTCATGTCTTTAAGTGCAGTTAACATTCAATTCAAAGCTTTTTGGTGGACTACCTTTTGTTTTCTTTTCCTGTGTGCAAATAAACAAAGATGATGGCTTTCCGACATACAGTTGTCCAAGTGCGAAACACGAAAGCTCTAAGTTAATTTCGGAAACCTCCAACGATTGAACTTGAGATTTCTTGATTTGTGTCGCGTTCGCTGGCGTAGTGTTTGATGCTCACGAACTCGTTGCATTCTTAATCTATTCGCTTGTTCATTTTCTGTCTCTCTCGAACTAATTTGGACATGCCAATATAGTATTTTTATTATCCATCTCTCGATGGTCATTAGTGCGATTTTCCCGTGAGGCAGCTCGCCGCGCATTTCACTGACTTCGACAACCTATATCAGTTCGTCCTCTCCTTGGCATTGTAACCATTTTGTGGTCATGTCTAAGCCTGCTCTAATTTCTCGAGCCTCACTAAAACAAAACAATGAATTATTTTTATTTCCAGTCTGTAAAGCCAATTTAGCTTAATACAATGGGTAATCATAATGAATGTTCGCAAAATGTAATTATATTTGATATAACAATATGTATTCACAAAATCCACTACCTTCGTTTTTTTTTCGTAAACGAAATTTTAAATGTGATAGATGCCACTGCCAAACAATTAGTACCCACAAACGACGTATTTAAAGTAGTCCGAAGTGGTATTTTACATACAAGATTACCAATTTTGATTTTTTTCGGTTTTTCGGCTGTTGCTTTGAGTTTTCCGTAATATTCTTCTTTTCTAAACCATTTCAGTATTGAGGCGAGGAAAAAAAGTAAATTATTCAAATCAGTCGAGCCATTTTCGAGTTTATATATATATACACAGAGAGAGAGAGAGAGAGACAGAGACAGAGAGAGATAGAGAGAGACAGAGAAAGAGACTTGCTTAAACCCCTGGAGTTGCCCGTATTTTGACGCTTTATTCCTACAACTTTGATACTAAGATTGCAACTGGCCAATAACCATGTTTCTTTAGAGGAACCTATAAAATATTCCTTAAGACAGTTAAACAAAGGTTGACTAAAACACTTAGGATAATATAAAGAACAACAAATAAACAAATGAACAGAAACACCGAGAAGAAATTATGCAAAAGTACTTTTGAACAACTACAAGTACAAAAGAAAGAAAAACAATTTGAGAAAGTCATGTGAATGTAATACGATGCATTCTTATTTCAATCCTGTAAAAACCATCGATTGTATGTCGAAGAGTGAGTAGAAAAAGACATGTGAATGTGTTCTATAAAAGAAAAGTGAGTAGAGAAAACCACGTGAATGTAATACGATGCATTTCTATATCAAAGTACTGTTTGGATAAGTGGGAATAGAGAAATAAATGTACAAGAAAGGCGAGTAGAGGAAACCGTGTGAATGTAATTTATTTAATTCCTATTTCAATCAAAGAAAATTGTATGAATTGCATGCTGAAAGGCAAGCAGAGAAGAACATGTGCATGTGTTACGTAAACGAGAAGTGAGTAGAAAAAACCAGGCGAATGTAACACATTACATGCTAAAATTGATAAAATAAAATCCAGCTGTATGAAAAAACATTTAGTTTTCCCAATATCCATCGCACTCGGATGAACGGTTTAACATTTTAACTGTAAGATATAAACCAAATCTTACTATACAAAAATGCTGATTTCGTTATAGTACACAATGTATTTTTAAATGTACTTTTTTGTGGAGTGAACCATTACGCAGATATTCCTTGTTATTTGTGAGAGTTTTGCAATACTAATACGCTTCTAAATTGAGAGTCGTTATTCACTTGTTTGTATTTTGTCCGCGCAAAACGTCAGTCTGGGTGGCTCAGTTGGTTAGACGCTGGCCTACTGTTCCCAAGGTCGCGGGTTCAAATCCGGCCCAGGCCGATGGTTTTTAAGTGTGCTTAAAAACGACAGCTCCATGTCAGTAGATTTATTGGCATGTAAAAGAACTCCTGCGGGACAAAATTCCGGCACACCGGCGACGCTGATGTGATCCTGGCAATTGACAGCGTCGTTAAACAACAAAATAATTTTTCCGCGCAAAACGAACGGAATTTCAAACCCTTCATATAGCGATCTAAAACTGTATCTATCAATCAATCAGCATCAAAATGAATAGTATTTAATAGGCCGCTCCCAAAAGTTCAAGACATAGGTACCTGTATTTTTATTTGACAGCAAGTTGTCATTTTAGTACATTAAAAATAGTGGAAAATGTTGTATTTAAGGGGAGGTTTATTGAAAATCTTCCTGTTCCTGGAAAACATTGAAGTTAAATAGCAGTTGTACGTCTGGTATTTAACAAACGTTCCGCTTTTGAGTGATACTATTTACACACACACACACACACACACACACACGCACGCACGCACGCACGCACAAACACACACACAAACACACACAAACACACACACAAACACACACACAAACACACACACAAACACACACACAAACACACACACAAACCACACACAAACACACACACAAACACACACACAAACACACACACAAACACACACACACAAACACTCACACACAAACACACACACACAAACCACACACAAACACACACAAACACACACACAAACACACACAAACACACACACAAACACACACACAAACACACACACGCACACACACACGCACGCACGCACGCACGCACGCACGCACAAACGCTCCATTTGAATATGCGGCTTCAAAGCATTCTGATGAAACCTCAAAGTTTTCTGTAACATAATGCTTTAACCTATTGCAGATAGATGGCACAGGAAGTAAAAAATTAGAAATTATTGCAACTTTCAGCCAATTGTACAACTGAAAAATGAAAATACTTAAAAGCTAACAGTATAGGCAAAGTAATATAATTTCTTCTTTCCAAGGGCCGATATAAATTGAGAAATTTCTCGTCATTAATGTGGTGACGAACTAATTTTCTTTAGTTCTCTATAATTGGTACACCATAAGATATACAACACATAGCTATTGTACAAAAATAGATTTAAGACAGATAATTTCTATCAAGTACCAATAGGTTGCAGTCTATTTAAGAAACAGAACGTTGCATTGAGGTTTTTGAGGGAATTGACCTGGTTTGTGGATGTAAACAGGTTAGTCGTTTTCGTGTAATGTTTTGGAGCGACCTCTTGTGACTGGCCTACACTCGCACAGTAGACGGAAGTATCAAGGTTAGGTATGACTTTGTTTCCAAGAAGCTGAAACCGAAATTATAATGTCAATATATATTTGATAATGGAAAGAAACAAAAGGAGATTCTAGTCAATAGTGAAGGGGAAGACGTAATAAAGCTAATATGTTAAAGTCTCAAGAATGGAAGCCTAGGCAGATTTAAAAGAGTGATAAGGCTTTGTTGCCCGCGCAAAAACAAAATGCAACGCAAGACACACTCGTCTTGAATCGAGCCGAGAGTACACGTGCAGCTTGGGGAGTTGTACATAAGCTAGCACATATACATAATTCGGCGGTTGCTAAAGGGTGACAAAGTTAAAGTGTTATAACGTTGTAGTTGAAGTTACAAAGTACATTCTATTTAAATATCGTCGGCAGTTCTCTACAAATCTGGAAATTTACAAATAAAGTGATATGTTGGCTAATTCTTCGTTTAGTTCCATTCCTAGCATGAGTCACGCACACCTTGCAGATTAAGACCTCTTGCTAGAGCTAGTCCGGACACCAAACCCGAGATCTTATAGATCTTAAAGGCGACGTCTTCGACGGAGAGGAGCGTTTGCGTCAAAGCAACGTTACGGAGTTTGATTATGAACTGAACTGGGGAAAGTGACAACTAACAATCTGTGGTATTGCCAGCTTGTTTTCGGCAAAACTAAAATATCTCCGTAGGAAATGGTCAGAGACAAAACCGTGTGATACAAAATGTGTTCCAAATACCGAAATCTACCACTGGTTTAAATTAATGAAATAGCTTTCCTTGCACCCGGTATATATGCACTACTAGATGACCCGGTGATCTTCGTACCACCCAAAATTTATTTAATTATGTCTTCATAAGTGATTATCAAATCCAATCAACTTTTCAACTCCAATTCATTCAGATTTGTATTTAAAATGAAAGATAAATGCAGTTAACATTCGATTCAAAGCTTTCTGGTAGACTACCTTTTTGTTTTGTTTTCCTGTGTGCAAATAAACAAAGATGATGGCTTTCCGACACGTGAACACGTGAAATACAGTTGTCCAAGTGCGAAACACGGAAGCTCTAAGCTAATTTCGCAAACATCGAATGACTGGACTTGTGATTTCTTTATTTGTGTCGTGCTCGCTGGCGCAGTGTTTGATGCTCACGAACTCGTTGCATTCTTAATCTATTCGCTTGTTCATTTTCTATCTCTCTCAAACTACTTCGAAAATGCCAATACAGTATTTTCATTATCTATCTCTCGATGGTCATTAGTCTGATTTGCCCGTAGGGCAGCTCGTCGCGCATTTCACTGACTTCGACAACCTATATCAGTTCGTCCTCTCCTTGGCATTGTAACCATTTTATGGCCATGTCTAAGCCTGCCCTAATTTCTCGAGCCTCACTAAAACAAAACTGAATGAATTATTTTTATTTCTAGTCTGCAAAGTCAATTTACCTTAATAGAATGGCTAATCATAATGAATGTTCGCAAAATGTAATTATATTTGATATAACTATATGTATTCACAAAATCCATCCTCGTTTTTTTCGTAAAAGCAATTTTAAATGTGATATATGCCACTGCCAAACGATCGCTCCACCACAAACGACGTATTTAAAGTAATCCGAAGCGGTATTTTACATACAAGATTACCAATTTTGATTTTTTCGATTTTTCGGCTGTTGCTTTGGTTTTCCGTATATTCTTCTTTTCTAAACCATTTCAGTATTGAGGTGAGGAAAAAATGTAAATAATCAGTCGAGCCATTTTCGAGTTTATATACACACAAAGAGAGATAGACAGAGGCAGAGAGAGACAGAGAGAGAGAGAGAGAGAGACTTGCTTAAACTCCTGGAGTTTCAAGTTTCAAGTTATTTATTGTAAAAGTATTGGCCTGGTGCCGGTACATTGGGCCCGGCTTACAGGCTATATTTACATTGATTTACAGTTGACTTTGTTCATATTTACAGTTTTCGCTATATACAAAAACCCATACGGTGACCATCTGTAGTTCACGAAGAATAGTTTTCTTTTGTCTTTTGTCTGTTTCGTCTTTGGGTTATATATACATATGTACATATTTACAAATTATATACAGACACATACACGCACGCATTCGCCCACACACACACTCGTACACACATACACACACATCTTCACTGGGCACACCAGAAATATGCGTCCCAGCGCACTACACTATTTACAGTTTTGACACTATATACACTGTCCCGCGGTGGCAGCTCCTGAATATTTTCCGAGGCGAGGGCCTCTGCCGGAACATGTATGTGGCTTAGGGACGAGGTTGCGTGGACGCGCATTAGTCGGCGAGCCGAGCCGCTTCTAGAACATTTTTATCCTAGTATGCTTGCGGTGCTTCGGCTCGCCTTTGCCGATGTTAGCGATCACGTCATTTTCGTGGTTCCTAATGCGCGTCCATGCCGCCATTGCTCTTTTGTCTATTGCCTCCGGGATGAACGGGATATGAGTTTCGAGGTGAAGAGTTTGGGTGGTGGTGAGGAGTGGAGCAGAGAGGATTTTTCTGAGGGAGAGGTTTTGGAGGGTTTGGAGTTGTTTGAGGGCAGTTTTGGAGGCATTAGCCCAGGCCACACATGCATACAGGACCACCGAGAGAATAAATGACCTATATAGTATAAGTTTTGACTTTAGTCGCAACTGTTTACTACGGAAGATGGGGGCGCACAACTTTAGCCGCTGTCTGCCTTTATTGGCGCTATTTTTTATGTGGGTGGACCAACACATTGTGCGGTCCAAGGTGACACCTTAGTATTTAACTTGCTGACGGCAGTGCAATACTTGACCACCGACCGTTAGGTCCGTTGCCAAAGTGTGACGCCGCTTAGAAAAATGAATCAGCTGGCATTTGTCGGGATTAATTTTGATTTTCCAGTCATGTTGCCATGAGAGGAAGTTGTTCACATAACGTTGCATTTCTGCAAGGCCGAAACGTGGATTTCTATGGTGGTTGTATATTGCAGTGTCGTCAGCATACATGGCGACCTTGCATCTGGCGTCCACTGGGAAATCATTGGTGAACAATATATACAGAAAAGGGGACATTATTGCCCCTTGTGGGACGCCAGCCCGCATCACTCGCTCCCGTGAGGAGGAGCGGCCCACTTGGACGTAAAACTGCCGATTTTCTAGAAAATTGTGCAGCAAGTATAGATAATTTTGAAGAGCCGGGAAATTGTGGTGCAGTTTATAAATAAGGCCATTGTGCCAGCACCGGTCAAATGCAGCTTCTACGTCCAGAAATAGCGCCAACGTTGAAGCCCCATTGTTAAATTGCTCTGTTACGTCATCAGTTAGTCTGAGGAGCTGTAGTTCAGTGGAATGTCCTTTTCTAAAGCCAAACTGTGAATTTGAGAGTTCATGTGTTGCCGAGACTTGTTTTTGAAGCCGAGAAAGGATACATTTTTCCAGCAGTTTACCAATAGTAGACAAAAGACTAATGGGACGGTAGTTTTGCGGTTGTCTGGTGCTTTTCCCTTGCTTTGGGAGCATGATAACCTTAGCTCGTGTCCAAGTAGAGGGGAAATAGCCTTGCTGCAAACAGGCGTTAAATATCTTTGTTAGTTGCACCAGAGCTTTTCTCGGGAGATGCTTAAGTTCCTCATTAGTCACTTTGTCTGGACCGGCAGACTCCTGGAGTCGCCCGTATTTTGACGCTTTATTCCTACAACTTTGATACTAAAATTGCAACTGGCCAATAACCATGTTTCTTTAGAGGAACCTATAAAATATTCCTTAAGACAGCTAAATAAAGGTAAACTAAAACTCTTAGGATATAAAGAACAACAAATAAACAAATGAACAGAAACACCGAGAAGAAATAATGCAAAAGTACTTTTGAACAACTACAAATACAAAAGAAAGAAAAACAATTAGAGAAAGTCATGTGAATGTAATACGATGCATTTTTATTTCAATCCTGTAAAAACCATCGATTGTATGTCGAAGAGTGAGTAGAGAAAGACATGTGAATGTAATACGATGCATTTCTATATCAAAGTACTGTTTGGATAAGTGGGAGTAGAGAAATAAATGTACCAGAAAAGCGAGTAGGGGAAACCGTGTGAATGTAATGTATTTCATTCCTATTTCAATCAAAGAAAATTGTTTGAATTGCATGCTGAAAGGCTAGCAGAGAAGAACATGTGCATGTGTTACGTAAACGAGAAGTGAGTAGAGAAAACCAGGCGAATGTAACACATTACATGCCAAAATTGATAACATAAAATCCAGCTGTATGAAAAAACACTTAGTTTTGCCAATTTTCATCGCACTCGGATGAACGGTTTAGCATTTTAACTGTAAGAGATAAACCAAATCTTACTATACAAAAACCTTGGTCTCGTTATAGCACACAATGTATTTTTAAATTTACTTTTTTGTGGAGTGAGCCATTACGGAGATATTCCTTGTTATTTGTGTGAGTTTCGCATTGCTTACCTATACGCTTCTCAATTGAGAGTCGTTATTCACTTTTCTGTGTTTTGTCCATGCAAAAAGAACGGAATTTCAAACCCTTCATATAGCGACCTAAAACTGTATCTATCAATCAATCAGCATTAAAAAGTAATTCAAAATGAATAATATTTAATAGGCCGCTCCCAAAGGTTCAAGACATAGGCACCTGTAGTTTTATTTGACAGCAAATATATTAAGCATATGGTATTTCGATCAAGTTGTCATTTTAATACATTAAAAATAGTGGAAAATGTTGTATTTAAGGGAAGGTTTGTTGAAAATCTTCCTGTTCCTGGAAAAAATTGAATTTGAATAGGGGTTGTAAGTCTGGTATTTAACCAACCTTCCACTTTTGAGTGATACTATTTACACACACACACACGCACGCACGCACACGCACGCTCCATTTGAATATGCGGCTTTAAAGCCTTCTGATGAAACCTCAAAGTTTTCGGTAACGTAATGCTAACATATTGCAGATAGATGGCACAGGAAGTAAAAAGTTAGAAATTATTGCAACTTTCAGGCAATTGTACAGGTGAAAAATGAAAATACTTAAACGCTACAAGTATAGGGAAAGCAATATAACTTCTTTCCAAAGGCCGATATAAAGTGAGAAATTTCTCGTCATTTATGTGGTGACGAACTAATTTTCTTTAGTTCTCTATAATTGGTACACCATAAGATATACAACACATAGCTACTGTACGAAAATAGATTTAAGACAGATAATTTCTATAAGTACCAATAGATAGCAGGTTTCCAAGAAGCATCTTTACGGAGTTTGATTATGTACTGAATTGGGGAAAGTGACAACTAACAATCTGTGGTGTTGCCAGCTTGTTTTCGAGAAAACTAAAATATCTCCGTAGGAAATAGAGACAAAACCGTGTGACACAAATTGTGTTACAAATACCGAAACTTATCACTGGTTTAAATTAATGAAATGACTTTCCTTCCACCCGGTATATATGCACTACTAGATGACCCCGTGATCTTCGTACCACCCAAAATTGATTTAATTATGTCTTCATAAGTGATTATCAAATCTAATCAACTTTTCAACTCCAATCCATTCAGATTTTTATTTAAAATGAAAGATAAATGTAGTTAACATTCGATTCAAAGCTTTCTGGTAGACTACCTTTTTGTTTTCTTTTCCTGTGTGCAAATAAACAAAGATGATGGCTTTCCCATATATAGTTGTCCAAGTGCGAAACACGGAAGCTCTAAGTTAATTTCGCAAACCTCCAATGACTGGACTTTTGATTTCTTTATTTGTGTCGTGCTCGCTGGCGCAGTGTTTGATGCTCACGAACTCGTTGCATTCTTAATCTATTCGCTTGTTCATTTTCTATCTCTCTCGAACTACTTCGAAAATGCCAATACAGTATTTTCATTATCTATCTCTCGATGGTCATTAGTGCGATTTCCCCCTGAATCAGCTCGCCGTGCATTTCACTGACTTCGACAACCTATATCAGTTCGTCCTCTCCTTGGCATTGTAACCATTTTATGGCCATGTCTAAGCCTGCTCTAATTTCTCGAGCCTCACTAAAACAAAACTGAATGAATTATTTTTATTTCTAGTCTGCAAAGTCAATTTACCTTAATAGAATGGCTAATCATAATGAATGTTCACAAAATGTAATTATATTTGATATAACTATATGTATTCACAAAACCCATCGTCGTTTTTTTCGTAAAAGCAATTTTAAATGTGATAGATGCCACTGCCAAACGATCGCTCCACCACAAACGACGTATTTAAAGTAATCCGAAGTGGGATTTTACATACAAGATAACCAATTTTGATTTTTTCGATTTTTCGGCTGTTGCTTTGGTTTTCCGTATATTCTTCTTTTCTAAACCATTTCAGTATTGAGGCGAGGAAAAAAAAAGAGTAAATTATTCAAATCAGTCGAGCCATTTTCGAGTTTATATATACACAGAGAGAGAGAGAGAGAGAGAGACAGAGAGAGAAAGAGACAGAGAGAGAGACAGAGAGAGAAAGAGACAGAGAGAGAGAGAGAGACAGAGAGAGACTCGCTTAAACTCCTGGAATCGCCCGTTTTTTGACGCTTTATTCCTACAACTTTGACACTAAGATTGCAGCTGACCAATAACCATATTTCTTTAGAGGAACCTATCAAATATTCCTAAAGACATTTAAACAAAGGTTA
The DNA here is from genome assembly GCA_030765045.1 of Tenodera sinensis. NCBI lineage: Eukaryota > Metazoa > Arthropoda > Insecta > Mantodea > Mantidae > Tenodera > Tenodera sinensis. Next base: position 160,523,467 of record CM060966.1, on the reverse strand, counting down.
AATAAAACTCTTAGGATAATATAAAGAACAACAAATAAACAAATGAACAGAAACACCGAGAAGAAATTATGCAAAAGTACTTTTGAGCAACTACAAATACAAAAGAAAGAAAAGCAATTAGGGAAAGCCGTGTGAATGTAACACGTTGCAATTTTATTTCAATCCTGTAAAAACCATCGATTGTATGTCGAAGAGTGAGTAGTGAAAGACACGTGAATGTGTTCTGGAAAAGAAAAGCGAGTAGAGGAAACCGTGTGAATGTAATGTATATCATTCCTATTTCAATCAAAGAAAATTGTATGAATTGCATGCTGAAAGGCAATCAGAGAAGATAATGTGCATGTGTTAAGTAAACGAGAAGTGAGTAGAGAAAACCAGGCGAATGTAACACATTACATGCTAAAATTGATAACATAAAATCCAGCTGTATGAAAAAAACATTTAGTTTTGCGAATTTCTGTTGCACTCGGATGAACGGTTTAGCATTTAACTGTAAGATATAAACCAAATCTTACTATACAAAAATGCTGATTTCGTTATAACACACAATGTATTTTTAAATGTACTTTTTTGTGGAGTGAACCATTACGGAGATATTCCTTGTTATTTGTGAGAGTTTTGCAATGCTAATACGCTTCTCAATTGAGAGTCGTTATTCACTTTTCTGAATAAAAAGTAATTCAAAATGAATAGTATGTAATAGGCCGCTCCCAAAAGTTCAAGACATAGATACCTGTATTTTTATTTGACAGCGAATATATTAAGCATATGGTATTCCGATCAAGTTGTCATTTTAGTACATTAAAAATAGTGGAAAATGTATTTAAGAGGAGGTTTGTTGAAAATCTTCCTGTTCCTGGAAAAAATTGAGGTTAAATAGCAGTTGTAAGTCTGGTATTTAACAAACGTTCCGCTTTTGGGTGATACTATTTACACACACACGCGCGCGCGCACACACACACACACACACACACACACACACACGCACTCTCCATTTGAATATGCGGCTTCAAAGCATTCTGATGAAACCTCAGTTTTCGGTAACGTAATGCTTTGGCCTACTGCAGAGAGATGGCAGAGGAAGTAAAAAGTTAGAAATTATTGCAACTTTCAGGCAATTGTACAACTGAAAAAAGAAGATACTTAAAAGCTGCCAGTATAGGGAAAGTAATATCGTTTCTTCTTTTCCAAGGGCCGATATAAAGTGAGAAATCTCTCGTCATTAATATGGTGACGAACTAATTTTCTATAATTCTCTATAATTGGTACACCATAAGAAATACAACACATGGCTACTGCACAAAAGCAGATTTAAAACTTCCCTTCCACCCAATCCATCGGGCACTAAGGACCTGAGAGACCCCAGGTTTGTTTACACGAACACATGTATGCAATTGCCTGACTAGAACATCTTGTACTATTATACTTTACTGGATTGTTTACTGGAGCGACAGACTTGTGGGCAAGAATGACGTTTTTCCTCAGAAGTTATGCAATATTGCTTTGCCATTGCAAATATTATGCTACTAGGTCTCACAAACAGGAATACGATTGACAAAATCCTAAGGATTTGGAAATGCATCATTTCGTTGTTTATTAGGTATTTATCTTTCCTGTAGTCTGGTGTACTCATACTGCATTTTATCTATCTTTGATCTATCTAGTAAGATAACCCTGATAAAAACCATGAGTATTTAAGATAAACGAAGTTAAACATGGGTATGAAGAAAAAATAAAATTTAAAAAACCTGATAATCCTCTCTACTCTTGTACTAACCATTCTTAAAATCTCATTCCTCCATCTTATTCATATTAGTTGATTTAAACTTTGGCAGTAATTATCTTATTGCTAATATTCTTGTAGGTACAAAGAGAATATGGCAATACAGTGGGCTTTGAGCGATTGTAAAATCTGTTAAAAGTTGGTCGCTATATGAAGGCTTTGAAATTCCATTCTTTTTGCATGGCTAAGACATAAAAAGTGAATAAGGACCTTTCATTTCAGAAAAGTATAAGTACTGCAGAACTCTGCACAGATAATGAATATCTCCAAAATGGTTCACTCCACCAAAAAATTCATTTAGACATAAATTGTAATTTTGTATATATTAGTAAGACTTAGTCTATATCTTATGGTTTATCAGTTATGCAAAAGTCATCACGGGTAAACAGGACTGTGCTATAGTATACATTTCCTTTCTCATAGAATTAAAATCGTTAGAGTCATTTTCGAGAAAATAATCATTTTCCATGCAAAACTTAGGTTAGGGTGCAGGAAAATTTTCATGTCGCATCTTTGAATAATACCAGCGTTGGTTTCTAAACAACTTTTCGTTTTTGAGATATGCTATGTAGACACACACACACACACACACACACACACACACACACACACACACACACACACAGACACACACACACACACAATCATATATAGATAGGTGGGTATTCTACCTTGTGGAACCTTAATCACCCACTTGCCATTCAGCTGGATATTTGGGAAGGCTAAGGGACAGTATTTTGAGAAGAAACTCTCAACGACAATGAATCACAGCGGGAAGTGTTTTTTGGCAGTAGACGGCGTGGCACCTGGCCCATCATGCATCACGATGAAGACATACACATGCCGGCGTGCTGCAGTTTTTCACTGCCACTTGGATTGTCACGGCGTAATGCTTTCAAAAGACCTGGAGAAATAAGGACGGTCATGACCCCCCAAGTTGTCCCCCTCACCCTAAGCTGTGCATATGTAAAACGATAATAAATAATCAGTTTTGTAGAAGTCGTTACAGTTTCAAACTTATAATCAGCTATACAAATGTGTTAGATTATAACAGTTCTTTTATTTATTTATTGGCTTATTTGATGCAAATATATTTTAATATGTTCCCTCCATATATTTTACTGTATCTGTCACGTGCATAGAGAGATTACAATGGAAATACGCGTTTTGAGCTCCGTTGAATCCACTTTTTTTAAAGAAAAATGTCCGTATGTGTGTATTTGATGAGCCCAGCATCTTTTAAGGATACAACACAAAGATTTTTACAAAAATGTTGATATCCTCAAGCTGGCTCTGACGATTTTAATTAAAATACCATGTGTTTAAGATATTTTATAAAAAAAGAAATCTCTATCTTGAATTTTCTGGTAGTGTATTTATACAACGGTAAACGTAAGATGTCGTTAAAACACAATTTATATCAAATACAATTTTTGCGTAGACTGAACCATTTCCGAGATATTCTTTGTTAGTTGTTGGAATTTTCCATTGCTTATGTTTTTCTGAAAAAGACATATTTATTCACTTTTTATCTCTTGGCCATAGAAAGAAAATGCAAACTCAAAGGCATCACATAGCTAAAACATTTAACCTACGCTCGAAGTTTACATTATTCCCATATTCCCCTTAAACCTACAAGAAGATTGACAATAAGATCATTTCTGCAAATGTTTGTGTCAACTAACACGAAGATATAGGAATAAGAGTTTGTAAGAATGGTTAGTACAAGAGTAGAGAAAGTCATGTGAATGCAACAGATCAGATTTTTTTATCGTTTTAGTATTTCCACTGCCTTCCTCATGTGGTAGTTGTGGTTTTGTAAAATTAATCATGTTGTGAACACTGATGCTAAGCAAGGCAACAACTAAACATCGCAGCCCGATGACAAAGGTAAAACAATACCATATATTTATATGTTCATTACTGTCTAAAATGTAGTGTATGATGCAGGGTTTAAAAGGATTTTATTTTTTTCGTAGGTTTCCTAAACTCGCCCTGCGAATTAATTACGTCTACTCGGGAAATAAAATCTTCATTTTAACCCTTGTGTGATAAATAAGTATTATAAGAATAGAAAAAGTTATGTGAGTGCAATATATCAGGTTTTTCTGGGAAACCTCAGTAAGTATGTTTCCGCTGAAAAGCTATTGTGGATTTTTGAGAGAAATACAATACTTAAGAAACTAGGATTTTTAAATGGAGACATCTGCAAGTAGTATCAACAGCACACATTTTCTGAACGAACCCAAGATGTCCAACTCATGAATGGGCATACCAAAGTGTCATTGTTGGGGATCATTGAGAAATCTCGAAACCAGCAAGTAAGAAAGTGCAGAATACTCAGGAACCATTAATCTTGACGCGTGTAAGAGAGAAAGCGTAAATATTTCTGAAAAGCAGCACAGTACGTACGTATTTCCGTTTTCTTCCGCAGGTTTACCCAACAAACATCTCTATTCACCTCCAGGAACACCCACACATGGACCACCTACCGGCGCATGCGTAAACTCCTGAGGTCTTTTTCCCGTTTTGACAACAGCTGTTGTGTTCCCCGACAAAAGAGGGATGCATCGTGATCCAAAACTAGGGATGCGGATGTTTCGACATAATAGGAGCCGTAAAACTGGCAGGTAAACCAGCGCCTTCTGGTTTTAAAAGCTGGAACCAACTCCATGAATCACGGATTTTCTTTGTTCCTTCATCCCCTTTCAAACGTAAGGGACATATTTCCATAGCCTATTAAAATTTGGGGTCTCGTGAAAAGGACTTCCTCCAATTGAAGGACCATGAAATCACTAAACGTAAATAGAATATAAATTAAATGTCTGTTCTCTGCCAGAGCATCTTGGTCAATTCACTGCTTTGGTATATGTGTTTTCCTTCAAATGATAGCTGTATATTTATGGTTCTATGCTCATTAACCTAATTTCTGGCTCATTTTCAATCCCTCTATCGATTACAGTAGGCAGAGGTACACTCCACACCAAAATTATATCTCGAGATTTTACTAGACACGCTTTGAGATCCTATGAATAAATATTTCAGTCTACGAACATTCTTTTTTAGTTTCTCCAAAGGTTCTAATGAGTTTGTTTAAAGGGAATCACTAACCAAAGTTCAAAACTTCACTTTCGTGTTTTATATGTGGAGGTTACACAGGTAGGATCTGCGCACGCGCGTAATTTATAAAATCTATGACATGTGGTGATATCTTTTGTTTTTTCATTGCTTATTTTTGAGACATCAGCTATAATGCTATATAGGCAAGTACTGGGAAATACATAATATTTGAAGTTGTCCAAGTTGGTTTTTCTTACCTAATGAAATACACATAATTTAAAAAGGTAAATAATTGCACATAACTTTACAGTGAGTAAGTGAAACAAGCTATAAAATTATTAAATAAAAATAGTATTACACAAAAAACAGTGACAAGTTCTGTATGATAGTATTTAATCTACGAATTTATTTTGTTTGTATGTTCATGTAGTGAGTGCAATTTACATCTGTTCTGTAATATTGTGTAACTTAATAAATTAATAAAAACTAAACAGAAAACCTATAACAGAAGTCACTTAATTCAAAATATTCTGCTAATTTCCTTTCTAGCGTTGTAAGTAGGTTCATGTTTCGACAATAAACCCAACATCGAGCTGTCTACATTACAAATGGGTTTCCAACTGTGTACCTCCTACGTCATTGAAGAGTGGAGATATTCAATCACTCTGTGGGCTCGAGGAACAAGCACCTGCTTTGACGTCACCAAGTGTCGTACTCTTCATACAACTCTACAGAAAATGGTCAAGAGGTGTCAGATCGGAGGAACGTGGTGGCCATGGAAGTGGTTCACCTCTACCAATCCATCCATTTGAATTTCAAAGTGTGGAAGAGCTCAAGTCGGCCATTTCACCAGCTGTGTACTTGTATGTGTCAGACAAACACACACACGCACACACACACAAACAGAAACACACATTCGGGGGGTCTCAAAACATATATTTGCGGTGAAGTAAAAATGTAGATCTTGCTAAAACACAATCTATGTCCAAATACATTGTTTTTAAAGTGAATCATTTCGGAGATATCCCTTATTATTTGTATAAATTCTGGAAAACTTATACTTCTGTCAAATGGAACATCGCTGTTCAGTTTTTTCATATGTTAGGTGTGCAAAGAGAACGGAATTTTAAAAGATTTGACTATCGCTCAAAGCCTAATTTCTACAAATGTTTATCTCAACTAATATATATATAAATTTACAAGAATGTTTAGTGCAAGAGTAGAGAAATTCATATGAGTGGAACACATCAGATTCTTTTTTGATGGTGAAAGAATTATAAAAATTGTGTGAACTGTTTTTGATATTACCTGACATAGACGTAAGTTTTGGTGTAGATTTCAGATGTGTGTGTATACAGTAAATAGGCTTGGTGTGGTAGTTCTATGACTTCTCACCAGGAGGTGTTAAGTCCTCACCTCTCGCTGTTGGTGGTTTCACACAGAATTCCATTATACAAAGAGTTATGTATAGTGCGAGGGAAGGAACGTTTTGCCAATAGCTCTATTGGAGTGCGACCGTAAACTGTCAACTCTTAAGTAGGTGTCTGAGGTAAAGGGCATTCAAAACGGGCTCCTACCGGACATAATTGACAAAACTCTGTGTGGTTTAGGGAAGACGTTCAATTTATCGAAAAATCTGTTCAAACAGAAAATTTATTGTGTATGGAGGGGAAGGGAGAAGAATCTCATGAATGGATAAAGAGCAAAGAAGGTAGAAAGGAAGAGGCATGAATACATGAATAAATGTGGTGTTAGGCGAAATGCTCGGCTGTGCTGAAATGATGCCCATTATGGGTAAGGAGGTGAGGTGGCCAAACTGTGGACCACGCCTGCGGTCAATTTATTACCAACAGACTGCACTCTCTCAAACATCTTCAGAATTTATGTTGCTCGTGTTTTATTTTAGCTAACTTATTGACTTAAGACAAACACACAGCAGAAATACCTAATAAATTTAAATATATACTTCAAATATTTACATATGCAAGTATAATAATCAGCAGTGATAATAATGAAATACATGGGAAAAAATATTACAACTAAACAAAGAGTTAAGAATCTTAGAATACCATGAAGCACAAAAAATTAATAAAAACTTCGAAAAAAAAACTATGCAAAAGCACTGTTGAATAACCACAAATACCACAGGAAGAAAAGCGACTAGAAAAAATCCTGTGAATGTAGTACGTTGCATTTTTATTTCAATCATACAAAAATATATGAATTGTATGTTGAAGGGCCAGTAGGGTAAAAGAAAACCGGATAGAGAAAACCGTGTGAATGTAAGTTTGCCAATTTCATACGTACCAACGTGTTAGAATATTTGAAAATCGTCAAAAAATGAATGTTCCGTTTTTATTTTCTATTTCTGAGAGGAAGTATTGTATTCCATCCACTAAATACATGTTTTTAGATGTCTGAAGCCAAAAACTCAGCTAAAAAGTCCATTGTAAACTAAAAAACAAAATGGCCAAATACAAAGTTGGTTGTTTAAATGGACCTACAGCAGGACTTTTACTTTAGTCATTCAACCTACTTTGGAAACAAGTTTCATTATTTTTGATTTGTCAAAAATGTCTCAAATGATGTTAATGTTTGTGTACTTAAGAAAATGTAAATATATGTTCCTAAAGTGCTCAAAGAGGGCTTCTCTCTGGCGGGTCTGGGCAAAACTCGAACTCACAGAAGGCCGCCATCTATCACGAGACACGTCATCACAGCCTTTGAAGTTATCGAAAACGTGAATGGGGAAGCGAAATGATAGAAAATGGGGTGAGGAAATTCATGGTGGAGGACAAACCACCCCAACAAAAACCCAGTAACCGAAACCAGCTCCATCAAATTGCGAGTTTCGTACCTATGAATTATTATAGACACTAATAAATATATAAGTTTTTTCCTCTCAGAATATGAGTCAAGGATACATAGTCACCCTTATTTCTCACCTGAAGCTTGAAATATTTTATTTGACATGTTAACCTTATTACGTAAAATTTCGATACCATAAACTTCTCGTTCAGCCAATGTAAACGCAAGAAAATGAATATATAAAAACACAAACATGAATCAAATTACGAAATAAAGACGTAACATCAAAAATGTCCTAAAAATAAAAAGTACTGTGCCCATTCTTTAAATAAATATGTTTATAAAAGCTTATTCACTTATCCATTTTTTGCCAAGCGAGATACAAGTTTTCAGAAATGGTTTTCTCATATATTTCCTTGTAATATGGCAATACAGTACGCTTTAGCGATAGTCAAATATTTTAACAATTGCTCACTATGTGACGTAGGTGAAATACGCTTCTCTTTTCATAACCAGGAGAAAAAAAAGAAAAAACAAGTAAACGACGATTTAACATTCGAGAAAAATGAACAGGGACACACAACGGAACTTTTTCTAAAAATGCTATACGGGGTAGAGAAAGTAAAAATGAGACATCGTCAGAATACAGTTCTTGGTTATAGATTTATAATCAGATAGAAACTTATTTAAAACGTTAAAAAGAAACAGAAGTAAGTCTTTGCCCCATGTTTGCATATCCAGTTTAGTGGAAATCGCTCCATGCATACAGGGGCCACTTTTTCTCATAAAGAAGCAAACCGTGGGGCCTTGGGGGGGGGGGTAACATCGCGGTAAACCATTGGCTTCCACATAATATTAGACCCAAGCGGGGAGCGGCTAAGAAAAGAAGACACGGAGGAATAGAGATTGGACCGGAATCTACTTTAAGATGCGTATATCTTCCTTCGCTTTGCTTTGCAACGCATTCGGGGGAAGCTGTTTATACTACCACATCATCAAGTTGCCCCTTCAGAATGCAAATCCTGCATCCCGGCAGCAGTAGCAGAAGAAGAAGAAATCCAATCGCTACAAAGTAGAAAAGAAGAAGAAAAAAATTGGTATCAGCGGCCCACTTTTCTGAACAGGATAAGAAGGGCGATATTTTATAAGAAAAGGGGATTCTATCTTCTGAAGAGCAGTTTACCAGAGTCTCAACACGAACTCCGGGCAATTTTAGTTTTTTTCTTACTGCAGCAATATCTGCATTGAAGATACTTATGTGTCAGGCTTCACAAAATCGTAACACACAAGTTCATACACCAACTGGAGGTAAGTTGCTTATTTTATGGGGAAATTTTGCTTTCTCTACAGCGTAAGGACTTATTGCATTCCATTAACAATACTATACCTACATATTCTTCTATTTACCTTACATTAATCGAGATAAACGTACTTTAATTTGTAGATATAATGGCAAGACGGGAATACATTAGCCTTAACCAATAATCAAACATTTCAAGAGCTGGTCGCTGTGACGGATTTGCAATTATAATTTTTTTTCAAACTTCCCTAAGAGCCCGATAAACACTCTTGATTTCACTGAAAATATATGTTTTGAGACCCTCTGAATCAAAAAAAAAAAAAAAAAAAAAAAAAAAAAAAAAAAAAACATTTTTAGAAAAAGGTCCGTGTGTGTCTGTGTGTCTGTCAGTCTGTGGACAGCATAGCTCAAAAACGAAAACTTGGTTAAAAACCAAAGTTGGTATTTAAGTTTAATGTCTTTCAAGGATTCGCCACGAAGATTTTGAAGAAAATAGCCCCACCCTAAACTACCCTTTACATGGAAAATTTTTTGAAAATTTTGATTTTCTTGAAAATGGCTCTAACGGTTTTGATTAAAATGTCATATGTTTGAGATATTTTTTATGACAAATGAAATGTATATCTTGAATTTTCTGGCTATAGCCCCTGTAGTCGTATTTACTCTGGACGACTTTTGCATAACTGGTAAACCGTTAGAGATAGACCAAATTATACTATACAAAAAATGTAGACCTTGCTAAAATACACAATTTATGTCTCAATAAATTTTCTTGTACGGTGAACCATTTCGGAGATATTCCTTGTTATGTGTGTGAGCTTCGGAAAACTTAGAACTTTCGTAAAATGGATCATCGTTGTTCATTTTTTTATTTGTTAAGTGCGCAAAGACAACAGATTCTCGAACATTTGACTATCGCACAAAGCCTACTGTGTTCTAATATTCCCCTTGCACCTACAACGAAATAAGCAATAAGTTGTACAAATGTTTATCTCAACTAACACGAAGAAGATATAGGAATAAAAGTTTGTAAGAATGGTTAGTACAAGAGTAGAGAAAGTCATGTGAGTGCAACACATCAGAATTTTTTTGCTTTAAAATGAATACATCAAAAACTCTTTCTCTTCCGGGTGTAGATGAAAACTCTCAAAACCAAGTATTGCTTGATATATCCTGAAGGATTTTATTCGAACAGAAGCGTGAGGTAAAACGAATATCAGGTACTCAATTTTTGAACTGTAAATACAATTTAATTTTAAATTAAAAATAAGGTAACAAAGACAAAACATATGAAATATCGTGCGTTGCACTCATATGACTTTCTCTATTCATGTACAAACTGTGTTTACAAAAATTTGGAAGTGTTTTCTATAATAAATTTAAATCTTTCCCATTTTAGAAAGGTATGAGTATTGGTAAATTCGAAACAATAGCCACGAATATCTTGGAAACGGTTAAATCAAATATATATGTAATATATATATATATATATATATATATAGATATACAGAGTAAAAGCCAATACTAATCTGGTAAATATAATTTTATTTTTTTTTAAATTAACACTTATGCATATAGATCCACACATTCGACATAATTTCTACACTACAGTAATCTGTAAGTGTTGATTTGCATATTTCCCTATTACATTTTATCATAGCAGCAAAATATCCAAACTTTCTGAACAGTAATAATACCAATATGAAACCGAAATGCTAATATTTCAAAATGGCAGCTTACTTTAGAATAAGGTAATTGTTTACAAAATTGGCCACTCGAGAAAACGAATGGAATATGGATCAATGGATGCTCTTTTTATTGCTGATTACGATTTTGAAAGTTTTATTTGACGATTAAGCTTCGTTTTTTATTTATGAGCCACTTTGCCCGAAATAGGTTAGGTTAGGTTAGATTTAGTGTATGTATATGAGTATGGTGACAGGTTCCTGTATTCTCGAAATTTTGCCCGTGTTAGGTTAGGTTAGGTTAGGTTTACTGTGTGTATATGAGTGGGGTGACACGGTCCTGTATTATCGAAATTTTGCCCGTGTTAGGTTAGGTTAAGTTAGGTTAGGTTAGGTTTACTGTGTGTATATGAGTAGGGTGACAGGTTCCTGTATTCTCGAAATTTTGGCCGTGTTAGGTTAGGTTAAGTTAGGTTACGTTAGATTTACTGTGTGTATATGAGTAGGGTGACAGGTTCCTGTATTCTCGAAATTTTGCCCGTGTTAGGTTAGGTTAAGTTAGGTTAGGTTTACTGTGTGTATATGAGTGGGGTGACAGGTTCCTGTATTCTCGAAATTTTGCCCGTGTTAGGTTAGGTTAGGTTAAGTTAGGTTAGGTTAGGTTTACTGTGTGTATATGAGTGTGGTGACAGGGTCCTGTATTCTCGAAATTTTGCCCGTGTTAGGTTAGGTTAAGTTAGGTTAGGTTAGGTTTACTGTGTGTATATGAGTGTGGTGACAGGTTCCTGTATTCTCGAAATTTTGCCCGTGTTAGGTTAGGTTAAGTTAGGTTAGGTTTATTGTGTGTATATGAGTGGGGTGACAGGGTCCTGTATTATCGAAATTTTGCCCGTGTTAGGTTAGGTTAAGTTAGGTTAGGTTAGGTTTAGTGTATGTATATGAGTGGAGTGACAGGGCACTGTGTTATCGAAATATTTACAACTTGGCCAGTGTTTATGCAACAATTTTCGTTTTCTCGAGTGGCCGATTTTGTAAATATTTACCTAGAATAATACATAAAACAAATGCGAATGGCAGTGGAACATTTGGCTATCTGCACCCTGAAACCTATTAGTTTACTTTACGTCAACGGAGAGGCGGTTTTGCGATTCCCCCCATTCCAAAAGCCCATCATCAGAGCGAAGGGACTGAGTCAGTCCTGGGTCAAGAGGCAAAGATTCTAATCAGCCAACTTTTGTCAGCAGGGGTGGGTATCTTGATGTGTGTGTGTGTGTGTGTGGGGGGGGGGGGGGGTAAATGTGACGAAGATTGGTCCACGCACATGATGAAGAAGAGAGAGAGAATGAAGATGTGAAGTGAGGGAGGTACGTATCATGAAATATTCATTACCCACCTACCCCCACATTGCTAACACTTTCAAAGATATTAAAATGTTGCCTCACATTCTCCCAGCTACAGTGGGTTAAGTACATTGTGACTTACCACACGGTTATAACGTCTGATGTGTTGCACTCACATGACTTTCTCTACTCTTGCACGCACTTATTCCCATATCTTCTTCATGTTAAGACATATAACCATTTTTAGAAGTTATCTTATTGCTTATTCCCTTGTAGGTGCAATCCTCTTGACAGTACCACTAGAGAAAGTAAAAATCTGGTTTAGAGATTTAAATCCGCAAGCTTCTGGAGTTGTAAATGAGATCTTAAATTTGTAGACTTAGTTTATGGTTCTGATCTAAACACAGTTAAAAAGAATATAAACATTTACGAATCTACAGTCCATTAATTAGCTCAGAAACTCGTTGTTACAAAATTACAGTTAAAGTAGTAATTATCAATTACATTAAAGCTTACGGTTAGCAATTCTGAATTCATAAAGACAGCCAGTTTATTAAAGATGTGAAGGCAGAAGTTATAGGCTTCATTACGGCTGAAGTATTCTATAAACAGAAGGCCTGGCTCCAGGAAGCGACGGGAGCGCTTTATGTAACCCACCAACAAGCGATGGGACTGACAGCACGACTATTGCCGAATACACCCGACCGTGCGCGGGAAAGCAAATAACGCCATAGTCAAATCCAGACTGACGTGAAATAAATGATTGTTTATTCAGGGGTCCTGAGTTCATCTCCCAGTTGAGGAAGAGGAATTTTTTGTAATTAGAAGGTTTTTCTACTTCTACCGAATCTATGCATAGGGGGAATGATGTGAGTGTCTTTGTTAGTTAAAGTTAAATTGCATAGTAAACGAACTAACTACTTAAATTTTTTTATAAGTCTGGAATCAGCACGTTCCTCAGCATATTTAAATGAGTGAATCTTGGTGTTGACATATAATAAATCCACAAAGGAAATCTTTACGAAAGACAATTTTCTAATGATAATACCAAAGGCAATCCGAATATTTATTTTTATATCTTCTTATATAGCTTTCGAAAACGGTATAGCATATTACTGTTCAAATGTCAGAATTTAATTTTTGAATTGTATATAATTACGCCTTTTTCCTTCGAAAGCGATTTAGCAAAACTGTAAAATAAGAACAATAAAAATAAGTAAATAAAGGAACAAATAAATAATATGTTTAAACAACTTCAATAGAGGCCTATAGATTGCACAAAGAGGGGGATCAGCGTTCTGCTTAATGGTGGTAGCAGAATGCCAGACGATTTCTTTTCGACAACTGCGAGCTGCATCCGGTGACGTGCTACAAGACAGTGCGGCAAACTGCACGGCAATAAATTACCTTCACATTGCATGGAGAACTGAGAAGGTAGGTAATTAATGCAAAAATGTCCCTCGCCAAGAACCTGTATTCGGGAAAACTGGGCTTGGTAATTACATGCGCTAGACATGGAGTCCTGCCGCCTACATCCCTCGCGAACCTTAACACAAGGGCAGTTCTGCACTTGGATTGTAAAATATCACAAGACTTGTGACCTAACGTCAGGGAGTTCAGACCGTTGAATTATGTTTTTCTGGACTGTTTCAAAAATAAAACACGAATTTAAATACTACATCGCAAATGTTTTACCAGAAAATGTTAAATTATATAAGACTAACCTAAAATATAGTAATATATAGTAGTATAGTAGTTCGACTAACTCAGTAGTGCCAACTGAGGTAAACGAAACGTTGTAACAGAAAGCAGTTTATAATCTCAAATAGATGTCACTTTATTTTGAGAATTAAAAATAACATTTCTTGAGGGAAAATTTACTAATAAAAGAACAACTGTTACAAACATAGTAATCAAATTAAAAAAAAAGTGTTATTTTGATCGTAATAGTTTTCTTTAGCGATTTTTGGGACACAATTGGCAACTCTGAATAAACAAAAGGATGTTCTGGTGATACTTTGTGTAAATCAGAAGAATCACCAGGTGGTAATTCGTATATGATAATTTAACGCTTGTATTTATGAAACCATCAAATTTAAAATTGAGTTTTTATTTATGGGCGTTCTTTAACTGATATAGTTGTCGCTGTCCCATTCTTTATTGTGCGTGAAACACTTTAATTTTGCTCAGAGGCCTCTGTATTAACGTTGAGGTTACTTACTACGGAAGCTATGAGAAGGATTTCTGCAACCGTCCTACCCTGGGTTTGAACTCGTGACCTCGGAAATTAGAGGTATGGGCAGACATGGGCACGAGAGGATAGGTAGCGGGTTCGTCCTACCTGCGTGATAGCGATTATTTCTACGTTTTTATTAACAATTTTGTTTATATTAAGTATATTTTACATAAAATAATTATTACAGTCAGCTACTGTGTTAGGCAAATTAGATAATCTTCAAGTTTATAACATTCCTTTCTGTTATACTGTCTTATGATTATTTCTGTTTCACAACAAATAAAGTATTAAAGTTCCTTTGCTGTTTAGCATTAAATGTGCTTTAAAACTATTTGATCAAGATAATAAATTCTTTGGTTTTACACTTCTAATAAAAGTTGCATTTGATATTTTAACACTTTATATTTGCAAATTGAAACCCACATATCTACCACTCTTCATGAAACAACCATACTCACCACTGAATGAGCTGTGTTGGAATCTGAACAGCAGCGCATGAAGGGATGGCCGGTGGAGTGAGACAAAAACGTATTTCACTGGAGGGGCCCAGGGGAGTTGGTGAGCTTCACCCCTGAACAAAAAATAAGCACTTTTAGAAAAAGCCCCGTGCATGAGAAAGAGAAAGAGAGAGAGTGTGTGTCTGTGTGTGTGTGTGTGTGTGTGTGTGTGTGTGTGTGTGTGTGTGTGTGTGTGTGTGTGTGTGTGTGTGTGTGTGTGTGTGTGTGTGTGTGTGTGTGTGTGTGTGGCGTAAGCAGTAAATATTTTCACCGTATGTTATCTTACAGTGTTTCACAATTAATTTTAATACATTTTATAAATCCTTTTCACTATACTATTATACGCATGTCTTTAAATAATATAATATGTACTTCTTAATTTTCAATAAAATCACAGAATTTATTTCTTACTAGGCTAAGGGTTCATGTATCATTATCTGTCTCAAATAGCTCTAATAATTGTAAATTAATTTCTAACTAAATTTCTCTTGCACATATATTACGGCGATAGCCCCTCGAGAAATTTGACTATCATATACACATTTGGCGAGTGTCACCGACACTGTTTAATAACGAAAAATGGAGTAAACATCTACAAAGGAGGCCGAAGTACAGATTACCAACTTTAGCATTAGGATATAAACCAGAAACCGCGATATGGAAAGACCAAGAGCGAAATGGGCACCGGGAGGGTTCAATATGAACCTAATATTTGAAGTGAAGAAGAAGATATACACATTTCTCCAACATATTTAAAATTTTTCTTTTCGCAGTGTTAGATATTGTGTGATTGCTTTCTCTGATTTTCATTTTACTCCGATTGGCTTCAAAAATATATTTTAATATCTCCCAATTATTCGTAGCACATAAATTTTTAGCTAATAAATGCGTTCAGCGAAATTATCAAATATTTATAAAGTCCTTTTTATCACAAGTTCCTTGTAGGTGCAAGGTGAATATGAGAATACAGTTGGCTTTGAGCGATAGTCAAATCTTGTAAAGCTTTCAGATTTCATTCTCTTTGCACGACTAACATAAAAAATGAACGACAACTTTTTCGAAATTCACGCAAATAACAAGGAATATTTCCAAAATGGTTCACTCTACAAAAAAAAATTATTTATAGATAAATTGTGTGCTTTAGTGAGATTTAAAAAAAAGGTCCGTGTGTGTGTCTGTGTATCTGTGAGTCTGTGGACAGCATAATTCAAAATTAAAAGTCTGTTAAAAACTAAAGTTGGTGTTTAAGGTTAATGTCTTTTAAGGAAGCGACACGAAGATTTTTAAGAAAATTGCTCCACCCTAAACTACTGTTTAAATGGAAACTTTTTCCAAAATATTTATTTTCTTGAAAATTTCTTGAACGAGTTTGATTAAAATGGCATATGTTTGAAATATTTTTATGACAAATGAAATGTATATTTTGAATTTTCTGCCTATAACCTATGTAGTCCTGTTTAGTCTGGATGACTTTTGATAACTCGTAAACCGTAAAAGATAGACCAAATCTTACTATACAAAAAATGTAGACCTTGCTAAAATACACAATTTATGTCTTGATAAACTTTTTTGTACAGTGAACCATTTCGAAGATATTCCTGGTTATTTGTGTAAGTTTTGGAGAACTTATACTTCTGTCAAATAGAACGTCGCTATTCATTTTTTTATATGTTAATCTTGCAAAGAGAACGGAGTTTGAAAGTTTTGACTATCGCGCAGGCGTACTATTGTTCTATATAGAAAACGAGCAATAAGATAATTTATGTAACTAACACGTAGAAGATATAGACAGAGTTTGTAAGAATGGTTAGTACTAGAGTAGAGAAAGTCATGCAACACATAAGATTCTTTTAGTTGTATGAGAATTTTGAACTTAAATCTACTTGTGAGTGGCTGGTTACATACTCTGACCCTGCTGGATGAACAAAGGATTGTTGTCGAGGAGTGAGCTGCAAGTTGACGAAATGCGACCTTGGTAGTACGTACAACCAACCATAGGGGTAGCAGCAGTAGCAAACAAAGGCGTGGAAAGCTCTGAGTTTGTCCTGCAGGAGTTAATTAATTCCAGGGACGCCGCAACTTCTGGACGCTAAGAACAACAACTTGGGTAGGGTTTCTTGCGAGAGTAAGCCCTCGGGTTTGTGTACATCGGCGTCGCGACGCCTAGTTAAAATTCCTCTCGTCGCTCTCTCTTGGACTACTCGGGTAATAAGTCATCGCTTGATTAGAAGCCAAGACGGAGATGTGTCGTCCGCGTAATTAATCTTAGCTCTCTCTCTCTCTCCCTTCCTTATCGCCCTCCTTCTGCCCTCCTCCCTATCTCCTTCGGTGAGTGTCACTAGGACTAAAGAATAGCAAAAAGGAGTCGCTGGCTACACGCAACTTTTCCTGTTCTTCTTCTCCTCTGCTTCCTTCCTTTGTCCTTATTCTTCAAATTCATCATCCATCTGCTCTACTTTTATGTTCCACTTTCTTTATACACACTTCCGCAAAGTTTATCACCAGCTTCATATTGCTTGTTCCGGTCTCCTTTTTACTTTCTCTGCTACCTATAGTAAAGTAGAGGAAGTATTGTATTCCACCCAAAAATTTGATGTCGAGATTTCACGGTAAATATATGTTTTGAAGCCCCCTGAATCCAAAAGACTATTCTTAGAAAAAGGTCTTGTGTGTGTGTGTGTGTGTGTGTGTGTGTGTGTGTGTGTGTGTGTGTGTGTGTCTGTGTGTGTGTGTGTGTGTGTGTCTGTGTGTGTGTGTGTGTGTGTGTGTCTGTGTGTGTGTGTGTGTGTGGACAACATAAATCAAAAACCAAAAGTCGATTAAAAGTCAAAGCTGGTATTTAAGTTTAATATCTTTCAAGGATGCGACACGAAAATTTTGAAGAAAATTCCTCCGCCCTAAACTACTGTTTGCATGGAAAATTAATCGGCAATTCTTATTTTCTCAAAAATGGATTTAACGATTTTGATTAAAATCTCTTTTGTTTAACATATTTTAATGACAAATAAAATCTATATGTATATATTGGGCTTTGCAATACTTACACTTTTATGAAATAGAAGGTTGTTGTTCACTTTTTCAACTCTTAACCGTGCAAACAGAGCGGAAATTTAAAGCTTTAAAATATTTGTCTATTACTTAAAGCTTACTGAATATTCATATTCCCCTTGCATATATAAGAAAATTACTAATAAGATAATTTCTACAAATGTTTACCTCGTTTAACGTGAGGTAGATAGAGGAATACGAATTTGTGAGAACAGTTAGTACAAGAGTAGAGAAAGTCATATGAGTGTTATGCATTATACTTTTTTATTTCAATTCTTTTCTGCGACATCTGAATTTTAGGATACCTATCTTTGAAATTTCAAAATCCAGCATTCTAGTTCACTAAGTTTGTAATATTTCACTGAGGGTTTAGTATATAATATGTAGATCGACTGTCATGCAAATTCTAGAATATCAGTTATTTTATTTACGCTTTTTATTGTTTTGAGAAATTGCTGCACACTACGCAATTATTTTTCGAAAAAATGAATAGGTTATAATTAAGCTCTTTAATAGAGCTGTTTGCTGTCGAGTGGTTATGGCTTCTCAAACCAGAGGTCCTGGGTTTGATTCCTGACTTAGGTTGGGAGTTTTTCTTTAAGTAGATCAGTCCCCTGTCTCTCATATGTGTTTAATGTTAAAAATCAACATTAAGAAACATTAAAGTTCAGTTGTTTCTCTAGTCAAAGTCCCCGATGTGATCAAAGAAGCTACAGGGTACCATACAAATGAAACATGCAAAGGTATACACAGTTTCATTGATGTATACTGAAAATTACGTCCTGTGATAGAATTAAAAATGACAATGTGCCGATTAATGAAAACCAGGTCTTCATATTGTTCAAAAAAAAATTTATCGCATATGTTTCGATGTCCATAAAGAAATGTACGGGTTATCCACAGCGCAAGGACATCATCGCCTAGAAAACATCTGATGGTAGCAAAGTGATCCTTTGTTGACTTTGAATCCTACTGTAATCAGCCTGGGCGCGATGAATAGGACATCTATGAACCCAGTTTCATACTACAAGGACAAATATAACCTAAAAAGGTTTCGGGAGATTTCCAGAGCGATTTCTTCCCTCTGCCGCGACACTCGCCGACACTTCCAACCCTGAAAGAAACCCAACAGAATCAAGGGTGAAATAAAATTTATACTCACGGATGTCTAAGTTATTCCGGTCCATAAGTAAGCAAAATAATACGCGAAAGAAGCCGAAAGACCGTCTATTGTAATTCTTTAAGTGTTAGAAATTAAGACCTATTAGAGTCTTCTTTAGTTTATGTTGACTGAATAAAAAATAATTTGAATAATTTTCTGTAAAACCACCCCAATAATTTTAGAATCCACCATAATTCCCACTAGCCACTAGATGCAAAGTTCGCCCACTAGACAGGTGCTCAAAAACACCAGATTTAGTGACTCCTACCGCCTACTATTTGCTATGTAAGAAGAAGAAGGAGAAGAAGAAGAAGAAGAAGAAGAAGAAGAAGAAGAAGAAGAAGAAGAAGAAGAAGAAGAAGAAGAAGAAGAAGAAGAAGAAGAAGAAGAAGAAGAAGAAGAAGAAGAAGAAGAAGAAGAAGAAGAAGAAGAAGAAGAAGAAGAAGAAGAAGAAGAAAGATTATCGTTCGAGGGTGGTTTGTTTCTTCTGCGGTCGACTTTACAGACACACTCATGTCAAGGCACAGTTCTTTGTAGGACATAAAACAGACGTTTTAGACTTGGATAAGCAAATGCAAACAAAACACTATTGACAGGCGCTACATGTAAAGAACGCAGCAAGTGTCTGGTGAATATTGATGTACCCGATTCGCTGTCAACACCAGCTTCAACACAAGTTTGTGTTTCTTTCCTTGCAACAAGATGGCGCCAGGGTTCGGATTTTCTTTTCCTTCTCTTCGGTCGTCATCATCAATTACCCGAGCAGACATCCACCCACCGCACCCCATCCAGTGGCGGATTTAAGTACCGTACCATTCCCAAACCTAATCGTTTTAACTTACAGAAAAAAAGAAACATCTGATGTGTTACACCAACATGACTTTCTCTACTCTTGTACTAACCATTCTTACAAACTCTTATTTCTCTATCTTCTTCATGTTAGTTGAGACAAACATTTGCAGAAATGACCCAATTTTCTTGTAGATACAATGGGAATATTGGAATACAGTAAACTTTGAGCAATATTCAAATCCTTTAAAGTTTTGAAACTCCACTCTCTTTGTACGGCCAACAGATGAAAAGGTGAGCAATGACCTTGTTTGAGAAAAGTATATATTAGTATTGTAAAACACACACAAACAACAAGGAATATCTCCGAAATGGTTCACTCCACGTAAAACTGCATTTGGACATAAATTGTGTTTTAACGAAATCTACATTTTTCATAGTAACATTTGATCTAGATGGGCTCTGTCGAGAAAATTCAAGATATTAATTTCATCTTGCATAAAAATATCTTAAACACGCGGTATTTTAATAAAAATCGTTAGTCATTTTTGAGAAAACCAACATTTTCGAAAACCTTTCCATGTAAAGGGTAGTTTAAGGCAGAGAAATTTTCTTCAACATCTCCGTGCCACATTCTTGAAAGATATTAAACATAAATAACTTAAATACCAACTTTGCTTTTCAACCAACTTTTGGTTTTTGATTTATAGGTTTATAGATACACACATACCTTTTTCTAAAAATGCTTTTTTTTTTTATTTTGGCAATTGTACTGGAGTAAATGAATCTTCAGACATGATGGATTATCGCGTTCCCATAATTTGGAGAGTGAAGAATAAGACAGTTATTTGCTGAAAAGGTGACCAACACATTGTCATAGCATTGAAGACCAATTAATATGCTTCAAAGCATATGGGTGCACCTATAACTCAGCTTTTATACAATAATTCTAGCATTAAAACGGCGAAATTACCGTGTTTCTTGCATCAGTGCCAGAAAATGAATGACATAATTACAGTGGCAACAAGAGAGCACGTATTGTTCTTCACATGTGCCTGTAAGAAAACATGTAGCCATCACTCTCGCAAGTGCAGCGCTATTCAAACATAAGGATCACCTCATTAATTATATATCAATTAAATACACAGTTTTAATAATCATTTTCGTAAACGTCTTTTGATTTTTGTGGAATAATAAACTCTCAACATTCCTATAACACATTCCTATACTATAGCTTCGTTCAGAATGTCAAATGGAATCCATAAATTTATTGATTATTTTTCACAGGCTACAACTAATATACTTTGGATGATATTGCGAATATATAACATGGGAGTTTTCCCTAATCAAAATTTATGTGAGTTTCCTCCACATCCAGGAGGTCTCGGATTCAAATCCCGTAAGTTCAGCCAATCTGGTGGGTTATTTCGTGGTTTGCCTCAGGTGTGAACATAAATATCGAATTGGATATTTAATACGTCGAACCAAAGTTCTACCTCAGAACTAAAACAACAGTAAAAATGAAATTAGATGGTAATAGTGAATGCACTGCCATCTGTCCACACATAATAAAAGCAGGTTGACCGACCTTAATGCCATCTACTCGGCTTTTAGAGATACAGCATATGTCGGTTGCCTTCTAACCGTCACAAAAGCAGAGGTACAGTTGCCTGATACTAAGGCCCTGTGGACCGTGACGAACTAAGATGGTATGGA
This sequence comes from Tenodera sinensis, assembly GCA_030765045.1. Classification (NCBI taxonomy): domain Eukaryota; kingdom Metazoa; phylum Arthropoda; class Insecta; order Mantodea; family Mantidae; genus Tenodera; species Tenodera sinensis. The sequence goes on along the minus strand of CM060966.1, from coordinate 160,502,043 downwards.
ACCCAAAACGAATTGACCATTTGTGAATTTCTTACTGTCTTACGAGAACTCGCAAGGGAAAAGGCATAAACTTAGGATCAATGAATGCTGACAGCTTTGCAGTGCGGAGCAAGAGGCGTGGCGCTGTAATGAGAACAAGGAAAGGTGGCGAAGTGGTAAGGGTAGATGCTCCTAGCCTCGTAGAAAATCCAGTTTTAATTTTCTTTAGATTTATCCCCAAATTATTAATATATATTATAGAAAAGTTTGCAAATATTAAATAACGCCCTTGCATTTTACTAAATTCACTTTCTGTATAGGATAGCCACTTAGAATGGTAACTGTCCACCACACATATCTTAACAGATGAATCGCGATATGACCATCATGTTAAAACCACGTAACACAAATAAAAGAGGCAGGAAGTGTTAAGGTCTATTGTAGAAAATAAATATAACATGGAAAAGTATGACAGATTGTCACGGTATTCAGGCACCATTCCTTTTATTCCTTTTCTTTTTTTTTTTTTTTTTTTAACTAATATAGTGATATTGCTGCAGAAAAAGCTCAGAGCTATTTACATAAAGGTTGATTTGATTTTATAAATGTATAAATTATTTTCAAACTTAGAAGTTGAGTGTAGCAATTTTCACACCTCTTCACCCCGAGCTAGTAGCGTCATCAAACGGTCTGTTTAGAACCAAAGGCACAAGCAATCCTCCCCAGCTAAGTGTGGTAGTTGTTGTTGTGGGAACTAGTAATGGATCGATGGTTAAGTTTTTGGAGTTCCCTACTCAAGTGGTGTTCTTGATCGCTCTCCAAACTTTCCTGAGACAAATCACACCCGATCAACTTCTTACCTCAAGGATATCCAAACTGGTTCCAGGAGAATTTGGGGAAAAGTTTCCAGGTTGCGTGGTCAATTCACACTGGTGTCTCTATGCGTAAAACTTGCTTGATTCTCTTGTTATACAAGGCATATACTTCCTTGCTTCCAGAAAGGTGCATGCTATGAAACTATACAAATATTTAACGCCCTTGCTAATGATCTCAAGGAAAAAGTTCACAATTTCAATCTTTTTAAAACTGCTGCTATTCTGTACAGAATTATCTGAATGACAAATTATCCTGTTAATGTTTATGTACATTTTTTGTGTTATCCCTGCTTCAATTTTCGTGCCTGTATATAATGTGTTTTTATGCTATACTGTATATTTGTATTGACATGTTTAATGTTCACGAGTTTCAATGGCTACCTGTGAACCCGTCAAGAAATTTTTCTCTAAGCGTTTTCATTTTCTTTACTATTTACTTACTGCAAGGAGAGGAAAAACTGTATTCCACCTAAAACTTCTATACCAAGATATCGCAAATACATGTTTCGCTATAACTTTAATTAAAATATATGTATTTTGATAAAAAAAAACAGTCTGTGCGAGTATGTACGCTTGTGAGCAGCAAAACTTAAAAACGAAACCTTGGTATTTAAATTATAAACCTACTGTAATTTCTGACTAGAGTTTACATGAAAATATTTTCGTTATTTTTAATTTTTTGAACCGACCTCGATTAAAGTACCACTAATTTAAGTTATCTTCAATCTCAATGACTCGTATAATAAGTAAATAGTAAGGCATAGGTTAAAGTTTTATTATACAAAATGTGCAGATATATTCAAAGCACATAATTTAGTGAAATAAAATGTTTTATAGTATTAAACATTTCGTTGTTGGTTTGAATTTTCAAATACTCCCGTTTACCTACTGACCAGAAATACAACGAAAAACACAAGGTAAAAGTAGGTATTATTTTATCACTCACTGTAAGGAAAAACGAGCTATTTCCACACTTCTCCACCGAAAAATTCAGTATGAAAATTTCATCGTGTGTGTCTGTGAACAGCATAACTCAAAAACGAATAATTGGTTAAAAAGCAAAATTTGCTTTTAAATGCATTATGTTCCAAGGTTGCGACACAAACATATACAAAAAAATCAGCGCACATCAGACAACACTTTACATGGGAATTTCTTCGAAAATTCTCAAAAATATTTGAAGGTTTTGATTAAAATATCGTATGTTTAAAATATGTTGACAAATGAAATGTTTATCTTGAGTTTTCGCCAAATGTCCTCAGAATTCCTCGATGGTTTTTGAGTATCTCGTAAATTGTAAGAGAGAGACAGAGAAGATCTTGCTATACAAAAAATGTGTATCTTATTAAACACACAGTATATGTGCTTTTTTTGTACAGGGAACCAATATGTGTAAATTTTCTAACACTTATACCTACTTTTCTCAAATGGGAGGTTGTTATTCATTTCCTTCCATCTCTTGGTCACGCAAAGAGAACGGAATATAAAAGGCATCATATATCGACCAGTTCTTAAAACATGTACTATCGGTTAAAGCCTAGCAATGAGATAATCTCTATAAATGTTTATCTGGACTAAGATGAAGCAGATAGAGAAATAAGTGTTTGTAACAATAGTTTGCGCAAGAGTAGAGAAAGTCATGTGAGTGCAGAGATTAAGTGTTCTCTAAAGATGGGCCCTCGAAACTTCGGATACCTCGATACTCCTGATACTTGCATAGTATCGACATCGAAAGTTCGCTCAAATCACACGGAAAAGCTGGTATCGACCCATGGCTAGTTTTCTCCTCCTCTGGCGTGGTCAGAAAGCCAGTACAACCCTTGTCCCCTCCACTGTACACCCCTGTAGTGGTAATGACGCTGGCAAACTTTTTCTTCTCTACAACCACTTCTTTTTCCTCTGCCGTATCTTTCTGCACCGCATTCTGTTCCGCCATGTTTTCTATATGTAGAACCATCCCTTTCCTTTCCACCGAGCATGTCTTGCTCATCTTACCTCCCTGTTATCCTTACCTACTCTTATTTCTCTTCATTTTAGCAGCTTGCCTTCTTGTTAAGTTAAACTTTTTTTCTAGTCCCTCTTCTTTTGTCCCCTCCCACTTCATCCTCCGTACCGCCCACACCATCATCATTAATATCACTTTATTTCTTACTTTTTCCACGCAATTTGTCACAGTTTTCTCCATACTTCATTTCTCACTGTTCCTTATACCCAGGTTTACACGTCCCCTTCTCTAATTGTGCTTCTTTTTTAAACTGTCTCCTCGCCATTCTTTAGTGACGTAACATCTATCATTATATTATAGCTGTACAACTTCTTGTCTGGCTTAAGCTTGTCGAGCGCTGGCAGATTAGCAGTCATTCGTAATTAAAATCTCAAGCCCAAAAAACACTCCCCCCCCCCCCACCTCACTTCCAGTCTTCCCCTTAAGGCAAAACCTGCAACTTCACAGAAAAGAAATTATTTATCTAAAAAGTGCACCCAGTGGCCATTAAATAAATTTTTACTTTCTTTATTATTGTACCTTATAGATGGAAAAATTACATCGCAACCTACCCAGAAATTCTAAACCGAAATCTTAGGGCAAATACACGTGGTCAGATACTGCGATGGGGAAATTGTAAATCCAAAATATTTAATTTAGAAAAAAACTGAAATCCATGATTCCTGCTGGCATTTATTGTCTTTGTTTTATGTTCATCAAAAGTATGTCAATTTTTACTTCCTCTTGTACATATAGTAAGTAAACGAAGCATTATATTCCACCCAAAAATTCGATGTCGAAATATTACCGGAAAGATATGTTTTGAGGGCCCCCTTAATTCAAAAGACCAATCTTAGAAAAAGGTCTGTTTGTGTATGTGTGCGTGTGTGTGTGTGTGTGTGTGTGTGTGTGTGTGTGTGTGTGTGTGTGTGTATGTGTGTGGGGGTGTGTGTCAGTCTGTGGACAACATAACTCAAAAACGAAAAGTCGGTCAAAACCAAAGTTGGCATTTAAGTGTAATGTCTTTCAAGCATACGACACGAAGAATTTGAATAAAATTTTATGAAAAATTTCACTTTCTCGAAAATGACTAACGATTTTGATTAAAAGTTGAAGTTTAAATATACAGTCTGTTTTCACATGGATTTTTCTACCCATTCTTCATTAAACTGTTCTTAGAAAACCTTATTCTTTTATCTACTTCAGTTAACCGAGATTAAGATTTGTAGAAATTATCTTATCACATATTTTCTTACAGATGCAATGGGAATATGGAAATACAGTAGACTTTAAACGATAGTAAAATGTTTTAAAACTTAAAAAGTAGATGCCATTTAACGCACATGCGCGCACACACACATACACACACTCACTCACTCACACACAAACGTGGACCTTTTTCAAAAAATAAATTCTTTTCAGGGTCTCAAAACTCGTATTTCGGATCTCGACATAAAATAGTGTGACGCCGGGCGCGGCGCAGGCTGACAGAAATCAAAGGCGAGCCCAGCTTCAGATATCGCTGTTTACATAGAAGCGTTTACTGACGTACTTACTTGCTGCATTCCTCCCAGGGACCGTGAACAGGTAAACAAATTGTAGAAGAGAAACTAAGCAAAAGGCCTAAAATAACTCCAAAAATACAAATAAATACACATTTTTATAATCTGCGCCCCAAGATTTATGTATACGTTGGGAAAGCTTGTGTTCCAACAAGATAACAGCTCATCAGAACGAGGGCGTGGTGATAAGAAGAAAATGTCTCAAGGAAAATGTTAAAAAATAACCTTACACTTTTTGTGTAAAACTTTAGACATTTATCAGACATGTGGGTGAAACACAACCTCGAAGTTGAGAACAGGATGATGATGATTTACAAAGTGGTGACTGTAAGAGAAGCAGATAACCGAAGTGACAAAGTGCATGCAGTCGCCGCATGACAACCGGCTACTAATTCAACGTCGATAATACAGCAGCAGCAGTACCGACCGGCAGGCAGGCACTGTATTAACTCCCAATATAGAATACCATTCCTCTTTCGGGTCCATCCACTTGGATTTCACTTGTCATTTGTCACTCCCCCCTCCCTCCTTGAGAGAGATCAGCCGAAACTCAAACCAAAAACATCTGTCATGATGAAAGTTTCTCTACCCATAACAACATCGCGTATATCCGTTAAGTTTTAAAGCATTCACATGACTTTCTGTACTCATTCTTTTACAATTATTAAAACAAAAGCTTTATTCATATCGTTGTAGACATAGAAGAATAAGCTGAGCTGTTAATTTTCTTGTAGATGCAAGGAGAATAATGGTATACAGTAAGCTTTAAGCCATAGCCAAGTACTTTAAGAGCCACTCACTATGTGATGGCTTAGAAATTTCGTTCTCTTTCCATGGCCAAGGAAAAAATAAATTAGAACTTCTCATATGACAAAAGCATAAGTATTTTGAAATGCAATGTGCTTTAGCTAGACCTGTTGGCCTGGGTAACTTAGTTGGCCTTAGGCACTGGACTGTAAGATCGCAGTGGCTGGTTCAAAACGGACCCAGACCGATGTTTGAAAGCGACAGTCTCATGTCAGTAAACCTTCTGACACACCGGCGGGGCTAATACGATCCTAGCAATTGAATTGCCTTGCGCATAAAATAATACAATAATAGTGTTGCAGTGTGCTGTTCGCGGTGTCGGTTCAAGCAAACAATGGGCCTACGACTGTGAAATATGGTCTGTGATTCCGTTTTTGACAGCAAGGAACGTTTCAGCAGCGGAAATTTATCGACAGAGCAGTAAAGTGTATGGCCCCAACGCGATGAGTGACAGTAAAGTGCTTAAATGGGTGAGAGTTTTCAAAGCCGGACGGGAGAATGTCCAAAATGAACAATTTGGTCAATGTTTTTCACCTATCTATGATGGCTCGGTGTAACATGCCTAGAGTAACTTATTTCTGGCATAGGTTCGGTAGTAATTATGGGACATCACAAGGGTTACGAAATAATCAATCACTTAAAACAATTAAAGGAATATTTCGAGCAGCTTTTTCAGATGTAAGGTAACTCATGAACGTTGCATTGAGGTTGGTCAGAGATCTGAACCGGTTTCTGGATGTAAAACGTTGGTCGCTTGCAGTGTGGTGTAATTCTGATTGGCCCACACTCGCACAGTAAAAATTAAAGGACACAGCATGATATATTTTACCGCCGCTGCGGTATTTGTTTATGTACTGACCTAGTGTAAGTGACACCCACACAACTTGCAGTGTTGCCAGCTTGCCTGTCTCTTGTTTTCTACAAAACTAAAGTATCTCCGAGGTCCATCATTGGCTTAAAATGTAATGCCTTACCTTCCACACGGTATATGATAAAATCATAGCAAAAATAACGGGAGGAATTAGCTTACAAAGTTTAATATCTGCCTTCGCAGATGACCAGATTCTAATAGCAAAACCAGAAGACGAACTGCAAAGAATGCTATATAAGTTAAACGAAATATCAAAACAATATAGTACGAAAATATCTGAAAGATAAAAATTCTAAGCCGGAATGAAAGTGTTAAAATCTCGAGATAGATAATTATATCATTTTTTATGAAATTTCAGCCCCTAAGTAATTGTATAATTGAATAAACATAAAAAATAGATTTAAAATGGATAAATGTAAAGGTAATCGAGACAGAATCATTTAACTTCCCTGTGAACAGTTGCCAGGCTGAAGCCTTCTGCAGTTATATTTTTGTTGCCAACTGTACAGCAGTAATACCACCAGCGGATGGTTGTTAGGGTTTAGTAAAGTAAATGAACCAGAAATGTAATCTATGTGTTTGCGTTTCTGTTACCCGATGTCCGTAGATTATCCCTCGAGGGAGGCATTAGGACGCAGGCGCAGGGTATCCATCATCCCCCTCCTTCCGGCCACTTGAAGGGTTCTGCACTTCATCTTCGCCGGACAAGAAACAGGGACACTCTACCAGGTGCGCCTCGCCTGTCATTTGTTGCACCAAGTGATAATTCAGAAGGCGGCTTCTTCATTCCCCGGTTAGGGTGGTTTACTAAATAGTCATCTCTAAGGCTACGTATAGTTAGTAGAGCAAGTTCTGTATTCCACCCAAAAATTCAATATCAAGATTTCCCCAAGAAATTTTCTGAGCTGATGTGTTCCACTCACATGACTTTCTCTACTCTTGTATTAACCATTCTTACAAACTATTATTCCTATATCTTCTTCGTGTTAGTTGAGATACACATTTGTACAAATTATCTTATTGCTTATTTCCTTGTAGGTGCAAGGGGAATCTTAGAATACAGTAGGCTTTGTGTGATAGTCAAATGTTGGAGATTCTGTTGTCTTTGCACACTTAACATATAAAAAAATGAACAACGATGATCCATTTCACGAAAGTTCTAAGTTTTCCGAAACTCACACACATAACAAGGGATATCTCCGAAATGGTTCACCCTACAAGAAAATTTATTGAGACATACATTGTGTATTTTAGCAAGATCTACATTTTTTGTATAGTATAATTTGGTCTATCTCTAAAGGTTTACCAGTTATGCAAAAGTCGTCCAGAGTAAACACGACTACAGGGGCTATAGCCAGAAAATTCAAGATATACATTTCATTTATCATCAAAATATCTCAAACATATAACATTTTAATCAAAATCGTCAGAGCCATTTTCAAGAAAATCAAAATTTTCAAAAAATTTTCCATGTAAAGGGTAGTTTAGGGTGGGGCTATTTTCTTCAAAACCTTCGTGTCGCATCTTTGAAAGACATTAAACTTAAATACCAACTTTGGTTTTTAACCGACTTTTCGTTTTTGAGTTATGCTGTCCACAGACTGACTCACAGACATACACACGGACCTTTTTCTAAAAATGCTTTTTTTTTATTCAGGAGGCCTCAAAACATGTATTTCCGGTGAAATCTCGACATCGAATTATTGGGTGGAATACAATACTTCCCCTATTTATCAGTAGAGAAAGCAAAAAAAGTATGGTTCGCGCGCGCGCGCGTCTGCGTGTGTGAGAGAGAGAGAGAACAACAGAACTCAAAAACGAAAAGTCGGTTAAAAAATTCAAAGTTGGTATTTAAGTTTAATGTCTTTCAACGATGCAATGCAAAGATTTTTAAGCAAATTCCTCCTCCCTAAACTACCCCTTACATGGAAATTTTTATTTTCTTGATTCAGCACAGTTTCCACAGCTAATTCCAGTATCTAAGAAATTTAATGGGTTTCAAACTCAGGAATTTACAGGTACGGTACCATCTCCCAGTGAAGAAGAGAAAAATGCTCAGCGCCCTAATGGAACGGACACGGTTACAGGTTAGAGGTTACCTAACCTTTGTCCCACATACAGTATAGCTCGACCGAACTGGAAGTCCCCAAGATACATGAGAAGGGTGCATTGATTATATGCTTTTCTTATCTCATATCACATTTTATTACATTATTCTTATTGTATTGTTAACTTCTTTATAATTGTGTACAACATGTCTTCGCAATATGACCTAATTGTTAAAGCAACGATAAATAAACAAACAAATTAATTAATCTACCTCTTTTACTTTATTTAATATAAACCTTTATAAAATACTTGAAAGCATGTGCCTAAAAACGGTTTAATCCTCAAAAGCAAACAATTTCTGAAAACTGCTGCCATCTCTTGTTTGGGACAAAAACTAACAACGTAAGCAGGTTTTAGCAGCAAAAACGTTGGTTGTAAGTAAATATGTTTTTTTTATTTCTTGCAATCTATTAGACATCATCTTCTGAATGAGAAAAAAGTAAGATTGCCTACTTTAACATACTCCACCAAAACTTAAAGATGTACTTCAACTGTTCGGTTACAATAGAATCCTGAAATAACGTGGTTGTTGGGGGACATAGTTAAACCCCACGCAATAGCGATAACACGGTGTATCGAACTGTTAGGTTAGAAGTGACAAAAACAGATCCCATGGAGTTGGTGGGCAACATTCGTGCAATAATAAATTTCAGTACGTAGTAAAGTATGTAATATACGACAAAGTACAACACTTTTATACGGTACATACAATTACGCTGTCCCCATTGTCCCCCATAGTACATGTCTCACTACTTCAGGAAATTCTTAGCAATGCAGTGGTCAAGGTCAACGCTAGGGACGCAGCGGCCGCAGTGGCCAAGGTCAACGCTAGGGGTTGTACATTCCGACAGCACTCTTTGAAGACCATTTTTAACTCAACTTTTGAAAAACAAAAAATAAATTAATAAATAAAGGTTACGATATATTTTCGGCGGACATACTTTTCCCCGCGTTAAATACGAATCCGCGGTATTTCGGGCTTCTACTGTATATGCTTGCAATTTTCATGAGTAGTATAGAAGCCTAAAATGATTTTAACTGAGTATCTGAAATAGCCATTCATTTTCAAGGAGAGTTTTTATTGATTTCTAAAAAGTGCTAATGTAATATCTAAATCTAAATGTAATGTGCAAGGATGCTTTTTTTTCTAAAAATAATTAGAAAATATTGTGACACTGGCCGCAGCGACTGTTGCAACAATTAGAACGGTAGAACAAAAAATTTGACGTGTTGCACACACATGACTTTCACTACTCTTGTACTAACTATTCTTACAAACTCTTATCTTCGTGTCAGTTGAGATGAACATTTTCAGAAATTATCTTATTGCTTATTTTCTTGTAGGTAGAAGGCGAACATGTGACCACAGTAGGCTTTGAGCGATAGTCAAATCTTTCAAATTGCTTTCTCTTTGCACGGTTAAAATATAAAACAATGATACACGATCTTACATTTGACCTGTTTTAAATTTTAATGGGCCATAACTTTTGAACCACAACTTTAAGAGAATATAATAAACATTTAAGAGGTACCATTGTTCACTGTACCTCAGTAAAAGTTAAAAGTGTTCTCCAGGGGTATCCATATACTCGTATGTCTCCACCGTTTGACCATATTCTGTGACTTTCTATGAAAGGTGGTTGGTTATTTCGTTAGTAATAGATTCAGCTGTCTATTTTTATGCGCTCTATTTTTAAGATATCCCCTTAAGAAAAGTCCAGCGTGGTAAAGTCAGGTGATCTGAGGAGCACAGACCTTCCCCACTCTCACTGACCAGTACATCAGTTGTCTCCAGTTTTCTTATAAAGTTGTCTATTGGAACATTGCACACATTTAATTCTATTCAAAACTTCTGTTGTTATCAATATATTTTCCTAATAAAACACGCTCTCGAACTGAGTAATGTGTGCTCCTGTTACGACTTCTATATTATAGCTAACTAAATCATGACCCACTTACACCATCACCACCACCGCCACCGCCACCGCCACCGCCATCACCACCTTTCAGATTTGGTCTGCTCCGGTGTCATGTTTCAAACCTTTTGTCCATCTTCTTTTAGCTCTCTGTTTCTTTGACCTTTTGGTGTATATACCGTGTGGAAGGGAAGTCATTACATTAATTTAGACCAGTCGTAGATCTAGGTATTTTGAACACATTTTCTATCTTAAGTTTTTGTCTCTCACCATTTTCTAGGGATATATTTTAGTTTTGTCGAAAAGAAGCTGGCAACAATGCAGATTGTGTCACTTTCACTAGTTCAGTGCATAGACAAATGTTTCTTTGGAAATCATCTGATCAAAGAACAAAATACCATTCGATTTTTTTGTTTTTAATGCTTCTATTAAGCACATATTAGAAGGCATATAATAACTTCCCTTTCACTCTGTATATCTCAAAACCAACTTTGTATAGCAGTTTTCATTCGCCCTATTTACATGTTGCTTTAATTTTCTTTAATTCCTTCTAGTAAGCTGAAGATTCCTAAAAGACATCGTTTAGCTTTTGTGTGGTGATATATTTAGTTTGTATTTTTGACTTTTGTTTAATTTGTATAGTCTTTTGTACGTTTTATGACAAAGCTTGTCTTACTGCAGGGTGTAAACTTGATTACTCTGACCAGAATGTGGTGTCTATTTGCCGGTAGCTTAGCACCATTAATATCCATTTCCAGACGCTGCCGCTGGCGGCGGTAGCGGCGGCGGTCGTACGAAGACGGAGCGTCGTTTATCTCCGTTCGGTTGGTCGACCTCTCCACGAAACATTAATACCAATTGTTGGTCCATCATCAGTCGGCCCTAGGGGATTCCTTGGGCCTACAGAGTGAAATAAACAGCTGCCCGCTCAGAAATGAAAGTAAAGAACGGACCGAAAGGGAAAACGAATGTATGTAAGAGAAAAACAATGCAACACCAACGTGCGTAATTAAAATGAACGAAGGAAATGCTGAAACACCGGGTAAGGATTTTGTTGCTACTTTCTCATGATATCCAATAATAAAGGAGCTGCTAACGATATATTAAGGGAGGTGAAGCTCGTGTGAATGTGTAGATAATGTTTTTGCACAATAAACAGGAAGGAAACTGAATTTAAACTAATCATAGCTGTCTAGCGCTGTTCATTTACCGCTATAAATAAATCATTTTTACTTTCTCTACTTGGATGTTGAGATTTCACCGGAAATATATGTTTTGAGGCCCCTGAATCTAAAAAAGTTCCACGCGTGCACGTGTGTGTGTGTGTGTGTGTGGACAGCGTAACTCAAAAACGAAAAGTCCGTTGAAAAGCAAGGTTGGTATTTAACTTCAATATCTTTCAAGGATACGACACGAAGATTATCAAAAAAATTCCTCCACCCTAAACTGCCCTTTGCCTGGAAAATTTTTCGAAAAATTTTCATCTTCTTAAAAATGGCTCTGACGACTTTGATTAAAACACCACATATTTAAGATATTTTTGTCTCAAATGAAATGTATAGGTACCTCGAATTTTCTGGCTATAGCCTATTTAATCCTGTTTACTCTTGATGACTTTTTAATATAACTGGCAAACCTAAGAGATAGATCAAATCTACTCCACAAAATGAATGTAGCTATGTTTGTCCTCTATGGAGAAGGTTTGTATGCTGTTTTACTACTCAACGTAACATTCACATGGTTTTCTCCACTCGTTTTTATTTTACGTATTATATTCACATCCTTCCCTACTCGCCCTTCAACGAACAATTCATACAATTTGTTATATGTTTGAAATAGAAATGAACCGCATTACATTCAAACTGTTTTCTCTACTCACTTTCCTTTTATAACATTTTCTGCGCCACTGCAATAGAAATGCAATGTATTATATCCATGTGGCATTCTCTACTCATTTTAGTATTCGTAATTTTTAACAGCACGTTTGCATAGTCTCTTCCGCATATTATTTCTGTTTGTTTATTTTTATTTATTTATTTATTTATTTATTTATTTTTTTTTTTGTAGAGATAAATCGTCAAATTACGAGCAACGCCGGATACTTCAGCTTCTGTTCGTTTGTATTTGACTAAACTCCTCCTAAACGTCTGGAGATCAAAGTGATTCGAGAACGGTTTAGATTCACAATTTGACCCAATTGAACATCTTTTTTAATTAATTAATTTATGTGTTATTGATCTTTGGATGGTTTAAGTTCGGTTCACAACTGAATCCGTCAAGCAGCGCTGCGATCGTGTTTTGGACTTCCTGGTATTTTTTTCCGCGATAGGATTCTAGGACGTTTTAGATGCAGCTTTGCGCGCCTATTGAGCAAAATTAATTAAACGTGTACTTAAAGATTATACATTGTGCAAATTTGTAAGGTGCGGTATTGAAGTGAGTATTTTACATGCTTTGTCATGAATTCCAATGACGTCATTCTATAATACTCAGCTTCAGCTACAAATTTTATATAATTTCTTTAAGTACGCTTTTAAAGTGTAATTAAACAATATACATGTGCTAGAGAGTCAACAACCATTGCAACATTATACAGCAAATGATAGTAATCATTATAAAATGCTATGTATAATGTAGCTCTTCCCGTCCAAGTAAATCACAACCATCTCTGGACAAATGCTCTTTTGCATTTAATTTATAATTCAGAACAAATTAGTTAAGTGAAGCAAGCGTGCTAGTTTATTCACACAATTGTGCAATTTTTGGATATACAACATTCGAACAGGACAACGTCTGTCAGTCCGCTAGTAAATTATAACATTTTAAATCTATTTTTGATATGGCTAAGTATAATTTGAATTTAGGATAATTCCAGGACTAGGCCTATCGTACAGCAGAAGGTTGGTTTTGGGGGTACTTGGAGAAAAAAAGGGCTGAATATCAGTGTCTCCAGCTAGTGTCTGCAACAAAACTACTTCCATTTCACAAGTAGTAGAGAAAGAAGCCGGCCGCATGGTACATAACTCTTATGTTTTTGTCGAGTGGTACTATCTAGTGGTAATTGCCTCAACTTAACACCTTCATTAGCCGCAGTGCTTGGTCAGTGTCACGAGTTGTCTCGTTAACATATCCACGGCTCGAGTCCTTGCTCGTATATTACACGGCACTGTCTTCTTTTCTATGTACCAGACATCTGCACCAGCTTCTGTCCCTCAATAAACTTATCAACTTTATATTACTCCAACAAAACATACTCCTGCCATACACTTCGACACATAATACTACTGGTGCAATCTTGTGGTTCTTCTTTGTATCACGTATGACATGATTTTGTCCATACACCAAAGTTTATAAAATATTCCTTGTGGTTTTAGTATTTATTTTGGTTGATCAGCTAAAAAGCTAAGCAGGCCATTTATAACAAAAATTTAACAGTAAACAACATAAGACTCCATAAACATACTAACACGTTTTGTGAAAAAAATATATAAATTAAAATGAATTAAAAGGAAACTCCGATGTGTTCCACTCACATGTCTTTCTCTATTCTTGTACTAACCATTCTTACAAACTCTTATTCCTATATCTTCTTCGTGTTAGTCCAGATAAACATTTTCAGAAATTATCCTATTACTTATTTCCATATAGGTGCAAGGAGAATATTAGAATACAGTAGGCTTTGAGCGATAGTCAAACAATCTGAAATTCTGTTCTCTTTGCGCAGGTAACATATAAGAAAATGAATAACGATGATCCATTTGACGAAAGTTTAAGTGTTCCAAAACTCACACAAATATCTCCAAAATGCTTCACCCTAAAAGAAAATTTATTGAGACATAAATTGTGTATTTTAGCAAGATCTACATTTTTTGTATAGTATGATTTGGGCTATCTCTAACGGTTTACCAGTTATGCAAAAGTCGTCCAGAGTAAATGCGACTACAGGGGCTATAGCCAGAAAATTCAAGATATACGTTTCATTTGTCTTAAAATATATATCAAACATATGGCATTTTAATCAAAATATTTAGAGCCATTTTCAATCAGATAAAATTTCTAGAAAATAGTTCCATGTAAAGGGTAGTTTAAGGTGGGGCAATTTTCTTCAAAATCTTCGTGCAGCATCGTTGAAAGGCATTAAACTTAAATACCAACTTTGGTTTTTAACCGACTTTTAGTTTTTGAGTTATGCTGTCCACAGACACACAGACACAGACATGGACCTTTTTCTAAATATGAATTGATTCAGGGGGTCTCAAAACATATATTTCCAGGAAATTTCGACATCAAATGTTTGGATGTCTCTACCTACCAGTAGAGAAAGTAAAAATAAGTGAAATGAACTGCATATCTTCAAGTTAACGGACACAGTAAAACAATATCTAAATTACTGAAAGGAAATGTCGATAGAATGAGTGACAAGGACATCCTAAAATTAGTTTTAGATTATAAACCATTGGGTAGTTGAAATGTGAAGCTGCATTATTCACTATAAACAACAATAGTTAGGATATAATTATTACAATGCAAGTTGAACCAATGCCATTCTTCAATTTTACTAATATTAAGATATCTTGAGGAAAATTTCTTTTTAATATTCATTGTTAACGGCTTCTTTCTGCTAGTTTGTACACTGGAGCTCCTAAAAGGTTAGGTTATTTAGAATAAAAACATTTGAGAGAGATCTGATATAGTAGATGTTGATGTCCTTTAATCAAGCAGTATTAGTCCAGACTCAATTTCTCTCTCCAAATCCAACAGTTTCTAACCTCTCTTATAAATATGTATAGGTTGACTTATTTCTAATGTTATGTTGTTTATGTTTATATAAGCTGAAATACCCAGCGATGCCCGTGGTGGTTTACATTTTTGAGATTGTCGTTTGTCTAAGGACATGAAGCTGACCTCGAACATAAGACTGCTCAAGTGAAAACACGAAGAGCTATGTATATCAGTTAACAAAGACCTTGTAATGCTCAAGAATTCTCGAGACTCATTTTGCAACCCTTCTTCCCTCTGTAAGACCTCCCCCTTTCGCAGCCAGCCCCAAATTTATTCCGTAGCACATTAAGATCGTATGTAAAAAGCGCTAGGACAAATTCCTCGCCGTGCCCCATCTGGTGTATGAAACCGCCGACATCTAGTTTACAACAGAGGGCCAGCAATCAATCAAGAGCAGTTCGCACCTCCCATCTTCCGCCGTCGAGGTTAATTTTCATTATACAAATTCAAGACCCGGCTTGGCCACCCTATTGTTATGCATTAACAAACCCATATACTAGAACATAAATTCTTTTTCCTCTGGCACAAGGGACGGGGTCGAATAAATTCATTGGAAAACATACCCCAGTGGCCGGCAGAACCTACTTCCTTCCTATACCCCCCACCCTCCCCTCCCTCTTGCATTACCGTTCCATTATACCAGATGTGTTAATGAATTTTCGGGCTCGGCTTCCTGAAGGTGCCGTCACGATGAGGAGATTGATGGATGCTGGGATGGACCACAGAGCTTCCCTCTTTTCCACGAGATAAAGGCGATTCTTCAACGCCCAGTCGAACCCGAGGATTCAAATTAGTTCGTCACTCGTGTGAGATATTACTTCCTCATATGAGCCAATCAAACATGCGCCCTATTCCAGCACTTGCTATGAGAGAACAATTTGGATCAGAAAAGAAAATTACAATATCCTTACAGTACTCAATAAAAAGGAATGCCGCAAACACCTTATAAAAATGTTGCAAAATATGTATAGAGAAACAAAGATAAAAATAAAATAGAAAATGGAGTATTTTCAAAAGAAATAATTGTTAATAATGGTCTTAAACAAGAGTCCAGTTTATCCCCACCACTTTTTACTTTCTCTACTGGTAAGTAGAGGAAGTATTGTATCCCACCCAAAAATTCGATGTCGAGATTCCACCGGAAATATGTCTTTGAGACCCCCTGAACCAAAAAAAGAATTTTTAGAAAAAGGTCCGTGTGTGTGTCTGTGTGTGTGTGTGTGTGTGTGTGTGTGTGTGTGTGTGTGTGTGTGTGTGTGTGTGTGTGTGTGTGTGTGTGTGTGTACGCGCGCGCGCGCCTATGTGTCTATCAGTCTGTGGACAGCGCAACACAAAAACGAAAAGTCGGTTAAAAACAAACTTGGTATTTAAGTTTATCTTTGAAGGATGCGACGCGAAGATTTTGAATAAAATAGCCCCACCCTAAACTACTCTTTACATGCAAAATTGTTCGACAATTTTGATTTTCTTGAAAATGGCTCTAATGATTTTGATTAAAACGTCATATGTTTGAGATATTTTTATAGCAAAAGAAATGTATATCTTGGATTTTCTTGCCATAGCCCCTGTAGTCTATTTGTTCTGGACGAGTTCTGCATAAATGTTAAACCGTTAGAGATAGACCAAATCATACTACACAAAAAATGTAGATCTTGCTCAAATACACAATTTAAGTCTGAATAAATTTTCTTGTAGGGTAAACCATTTCGGAGATATTCCTTGTTATTTGTGTCAGTTTCAGAAAACTTGAAACTTTCGTGAAATGGAACATCGTTGTTCATTTTTTTTATAGTTAAGCTTGCAAAGAGAACGGAATCTCAAAGCTTTAAAAGATTTGACTATCGCACAAAGCGTACTGTATTCTAATATTCCCCTTGTATCTACAAGGAAATAAGCAATAAGATAATTTGTACAAATGTTTATCTTAACTAACACGAAGAAGATATAGGAATAAAGGCTTATAAGAATGGTTAGTACAAGAGTAGAGAAAGTAATGTGAGTGTAGCGCATGAGATTTTTAATATTTATATGGACGATACTCTTAGAGAAGCAGAAGGAACATCCAAAAGGTACCAAACTAAAGAACAAATACAATTTGAGTATGTTGCTCTTTGCAGATGATGCAATAATTACACAAACAAATGAAGATGATTTACAAAACATTGTGTATGAACTAGGAGAATCATTAAAAAATATGGACTTAGGATTTCAATAAATAAAACAAATAAATATATTTAAATATTTACGATGGAACATAGCTAATAATAGTAAATGATAATAATAATGATGATGGTGGTGATGATAATAATAATAATGGAATTTCAAAGCCATCATATAGAAACCAGCTCTTCTTAAAAGATATGTGGGCCGCTAAAGCCTATTATATTCTCTTATTCCGATAAATTTTTTCTAGAAGTATTTATCTCGATTAATATTAAGTAAACAGAAGAATAAACAATTATACGAAGATTTTGTTAAGAGATTTTTTAGTTTACGTTATGCTTTAGTGGAGGGTGAAGGCTGTGTGAAAGTTACATGAGATTTTTTTAAACTGAAAAAGCAGGGAAAGTGGGAGTGTAAATTCGGTAAACATTTACTAAAAACACCAGAGCAAAAAGTCAGTAAAAACTCTCTTCTCTTGGCCTCATTGCTGGAAAACATAGAGTTAAATTTTAAACTTCTAAAATTACAAAGTCTAAATCTGCAACAATTAAAGCAGACAATTTGGCTGCGGTACATTACTATAGTTGAGCATTTCACTGAAACCAGATTGCCTTTAAAATTGCCAGTTCCAGTTGTGAAAAACTCTCCGCTCTGCCGTATTATCCACAGATGGCAAACATTTGCTGTCCCCGAAAAACAAAACAAGGTGCACCAAAGCCCAGACATCCGCTGGTTTGATTATAGCGAAGTGTGATGAATACGTAAATAGGGGTGGGTGGGTGGCTATTCCAGCTAGGAGGATTACTTCCAAATGACAAGCGAATGGGAAAATTCGAAATGGATTTCAGCACCCCTCACACGCATCCATCCCCTGTTAATAGTATACATGAGAAACTTGCCGGATATACTGCAGTGGTGTTTTATAGACCCAGGCCTGTTAACAAATCATTTGACTGCCTGTTGTACCAGATGTTGGGGCCAAAACTGCACTGTTGTAAATACACAACGGACCCCCTTCAACTTCAAGAAAGTTTCACTAGCTAGTTCAGGGGTTAAACATTCAGCTCTAACATAACCTCAATGTGATTCTTTGTTTTGGTCATTTGAAACATAAATATATCGATTTCAGACAATCATCAGAGGCGAGAAAAGTCGAAATCGATATGGCTCACTCCAGAAAAAAAATCATTTAGAAATGTTTTACATGTTTTAACAAGATATAAATTTTTTGTAGTAAGATTTTGTCTATCTCTTACGGTTTACGAGTTATTCAAACCATCTACAGTAAACAGGACTACATAGGCTATAGCCAGAAAATTCATAATATACATTTCATTTGTCATAAAAATATTTTAAGCATTTTAATAAAAATCGTTAGAGCCATTGTTGAGAAACTCAACACTTTTCCAATCTCATTTGTAGTATAGTGCCCCTTAAAAATTAAGAATGGTTGCAAAATTATACTAAGCACAGAAAGTCGTGTGAGCGTGAAACAGACTTGTTTCGAAAAAAATGCGATAATCTAGCCACAAGTTTTTTATAGTTCCTCTTGCTCGTAGCGTACTTCTTTATTCTTCACCTTCAAGTATTTATAATCCATACACCCTTAGGGGTGTAATGCTATTAATTTCCTTGGTGTTAATTTTTTTTTCAAATAAATAAATTTTAGAATGACTAAGGAAAATATCTGAAGGCAGATGTGTCACTACTGGGCTTTGCAGAGGGGGCATCTGCCCCCAGACACCCCACCGGGCGGGGGTTCACTGCAGGGTGTATACTCCCTTTAATGCAACAGTAAACTATATCCCTCTCATTTTGAAAAGCTACAAAGATCTTTTATGGCATCGTAAAATTGAGTGACTTTATGCCAAGCTTCTTTTAAATGAGTGACATATTTGTAAAAATGTAATTAAGTTATCTTCGGAAATATATTAGACATCAAAAAGAGGGGTGCCCTAATTTACCTAAATGGTTATAAAACGGTTAAGTTAATATTTAAAAGTTATATTTTTAATGATTTATCTTATAACATTTAATAACATGAATACAATTAATTTTCCCAAGAAACTCTCATTATGTAGAAAAAAATTATTAAAATTAAAATTACTCCGCAGAAAAGAGGGAAGCGTCGTTTGCGCCAGCGAATGCAAATGTAAAGAAAATGTATTCCTCCCCTGTTGAATTTTTGCTGAATTAGATCCAGTATGTAAGAAAATATTAACATGAATTATTAACACAAAAACACAGTTTAAGGTTCAAAATGAAGAGCATGTGGTTTTCACATTTTCAAATTGCTTTGCGTGAAAAGAATGGTTGCTCGGCACTTAAAAAGCTGTATCCTAAGGTACTCGAAATTCACGCCAGTAACAAGAAATATCTCAGAAACGGTTAATGCTATAGAAGTTATTTGATATAAATTGTGCTTTAGTAATTGTACAACATTATGCCAAGATAATTCAGACTATTCGTACAAAATTCCAGACATATAATTTAGGCATCATAAACATATTATAAACAGTTGTTATTTTAGCAAAAACCGTTAAGTCTATTTTGATAAAATCGAAACAATTAAAATGTTTCCTTGTTAAGGTGTAGTTTAGTAAGTTGCCTTGATGTTTTTTAAATCCTAGTTTAAATAAATTGAGGAAGTTAGGGATTTATGCAATTATACGCAGACACCTTCACGCAAATTAAACTATTTTTATTTATTTTTTATTTTATTATTTTTTTCTTTGGGATGTGTATTTTTCGTGGAATCGTAGATCCTCTACTTGCCATTAGGAAGTAAAAATATATTAGTGTATGAGTTAAAAAATAGAATTATTAGATGTAACTTTCATGCAATTTCCTATACTCCATTGATGCACTCAATATGTGGGCAGCTTCCTGAAGCTGCCACCAGAGTTCCTCTCGGTGGCGATGCTGAAAAATTGCCTGGAAATGCGAGACAGTTTCATTCACACATTGTCGTATTAGAGCGAACGTTCCATTGTGAACAGGGCTTTCATTAGCAGGCCGGCCATTATATGGATTAATGTACCTTAGGACCCATGCTGAGGTTTAGATGTTACACGAGCTTGGGGTAAGAAGGAAAACGTTACGGACTTGCTCACAGAAAACATAAAAGAGAAGATTCTGTTTCAGAAGACAGACTGCACAGATGTTGTCATAGGCAAGCTGTGGGAATAAATGTGTGTTATACATTTTTATTGCTTGATTTACAGATATGATGCTTCTTTCATTCATATGACTAATCATTGTTATGGGGAGCATCCCTTCATTGTTGTACGAGCGGCCGTGTAATGCAAGCGCTAATCTGTTACTATGGGAACTTACAAAGCCTTGCGTGGAACGCTAAGTTAGCTCAACACAGCACAGAGTTCAACTTTGGGCGCTGTTGGAATTGTTAGAACTAATCAAAATAATAATGGGGATGCTAATGATGATGATGACTCTCTACTAGTGGAGGAAGTATTGTATTGCACCCAAAAATTCGATGTCGAGATTTCACCTGAAATATGTTTTGAGGCATTTTGAATAAAAAAAAAAAAAATTTAGAAAAAGTTCCGCAGGCGCACGCGCGTCTATGTATCTGTCAGTCTGTGGACAACATAACTCAAAAACAAAAACTCTGTTAAAAACCAAAGTTGGTATTCAAGTCTAACGTATTTTAAATCTGCTCTTACCAGAACAAAGTTCTCTCACGCCACTGACGCCCGCTCTATAGGAATTTCCCCGTTGCGTTCTGCAGCTGTTTTAACGCGCGAAGATATATCTATTTATGCCAAAACCGGATGCATTTCAAACAAATGCATGAAATAGCTTTTCAGTAAAAATGTGTTTTTATTTTTTTAACTGCACTAAAAAAAAAAAAAAAAAAAGTATGTGGCTCAGTTTTCAAAATTTTGTAGCAACATTTGAGATTTATATTTTATATTTCAATATTACCTCTTTATGAAATTGATAACAAATAAGCGCTAATGTAGAAAAACGTTTAGATAACCCGTTCATTATTTTATTATCTTTTAGAAGTTGCAACAATTTTTTAATATTCCATTTATATGCTACCTTTAACATCTAAGCTTGTATCGGCGGCTTTTTGATTTTAGAACAATTCCTAAAAAGCAATTATATTCACTCGCTCTGCTGTGGGCTGGTATTACTGTGGGTTATTTCATTAAATTCACACATACATTCACACTTCCAAACTGGTTAAAGTAAAATTCTCAAATTCCAGTTAGGAATCGGACCCGGAACTCCTGGATTTGACGGTTAGCATGCTAGCCACCATACCACTTTGGCAGTCTATACTAATAATTTTGTCAAACTATATAACTATTTTCTAAAATTTTTTTTTTTCTTTTTGGATTCAGGGAGCTTCAAAACGTAATTATTTCCGATGAAATTTCGACATCGAATTTTTGGGTAGAATACAATACTTCCTCTACTTATAACTAGTAGAGGAAGTAAAAAAATGCACTATCATAAAATGACTGATATAAAAGATAACAGGTCGTGCTGAAGGTCATGCATATGGTCACGTGACACGCGGTTAAAGACATTCTAATCTACAAGAAACAAATTACTATTGGCGCAAAAACCTATATTTTCATGTTTCTACTTTACTTCCCTTAAAGGTGTGTATTAAGTTTATTAATAGACATACACTCATTAAAGCAGCGATCATAAATTTATAGGCTTACGTTAACTCCAGAGTTAGTTACAAGTTATTGTTATTACAAAGTATTGGCCTGCTGCCGGTACATTGGGCCCGGCTTACAGGCTATAATTTATATATATATATATATATATATATATATATATATATATATATATATATACAGTTGGCTTTGTTCATATTTTCATCTTTTTTGTGGTATGTACAAAAACCCATAAGGTGATCATCATTAGGTCACCGAGAACAGTTTTACTTTTGTCTTTTTTGAGTTCTGTTCTGTCCTTGTTTTATATATACATATGTACATATTTACATGGTGGCAGCTCCTGAATATTTTCCGAGGTTAGGGCCTCTGTCGGAACATGTATGTGGCCTAGGATCGAGGTTGCGTGGACGCGCATTAGTCGACGAGCCGAGCCGCTTCTAGAACATTTTGATCCTAGTATGCTTGCGGTGCTTCGGCTCGCCTTTGCCAATGTTGGCGATCACGTCGTTTTCGTGGTTCCTAATGCGCGTCCATGCCGCCATTGCTCGTTTTTCTATTGCCTTCGGGACGAACGGGATCCGGGTTTCGAGGTGAAGAGTTTGGGTGGTGGTGAGGAGTGGAGCAGAGAGGATTTTTCTGAGGGAGAGGTTTTGGAGGGTTTGGAGTTGTTTCAGGGCGGTTTTGAGGCATTATCCCAGGCCACACATGCATACAGGACCACCGAGAGAATAAATGACCTATATAATATCAGTTTTGACTTCAGTCGCAACTGCTTACTGCGGAAGATGGGGCCGCACAACTTTAGCCGCTGTCTGCCTTTATTGGCGCTATTTTTTATGTGGGTGGACTAACACATTGTGCGGTCCAAGGTGACACCTAAGTATTTAACCTGCTGACAGCAGTGCAATATTTGACCACCGACCGTTAGATCCATTGCCAAAGTGTGACGCCGCTTAGAGAAATGAATCAGCTGGCATTTGTAGGGATTAATTTTGATTTTCCAGTCATGTTGCCATGAGAGGAAGTTGTTCACATAACGTTGCATTTCTGCAAGGCCGAAACGTGGATTTCTATGGTGGTTGTATACTGCAGTGTCGTCAGCATACATGGCTACCTTACATCTGGCCTCCACTGGGAAATCGTTGGTGAATAATATATACAAAAAGGTTGACATGGTTGCCCCTTGTGGGACGCCAGCCCGCATCACTCGCTCTCGAGAGGAGGAGCGGTCCACTTGGACGTAAAACTGCCGTTTTTCTAGAAAGCTGTGCAGCAAGTATAGATAATTGTGAAGAGCCGGGAAATTGCGGTGCAGTTTGTAAATGAGGCCATTGTGCCAGCACCGGTCAAATGCAGCTTCTACGTCCAGAGATAGCGCCAACGTTGAAGCCCCATTGTTAAATTGCTCTGTTACGTCATCAGTTAGTCTGAGGAGTTGTAGTTCAGTGTAATGTCCTTTTCTAAACCCAAACTGTGAATTTGAGAGTTCATGTGTTGCCGAGACTTGTGAAAGGATACATTTTTCAAGCAATTTACCAATAGTAGACTACGACAACGCTATCTGGCAGGCTGAGATCAGCCCGAGGTGTGTCGTACGTGTACCTGCCCTTTTAGGGCTTAACCACTTTATGACGGGATGTAGGATTTTGCAGGGTGGCGGGTGAAGTTTGAGGTAGTAGGTTATAAGGAGGCAGCAAGATTTTGCTCCTCAGCGGCTGCTTAATCAGTGTGCAACTTCCGTTGGGCACTGCTGGTGTAAAGGTCCAAATATGGAGGTTCATTTAATTTTGAATTTAGAATCCAAGCTTATCTTGGAGGACTGTGATGTATTCAGCTTTCGCTGTTGAAGGGATGTCTCCTTCGTTACTGGGGATGCCCGCAAGCCATGCGGGGAACCCGGTGTCCCACACGCGTGCGTTCAGTGGGGTTGTAGTCCCCAAGAGACCTAATCAGGGCACTCCTATGTTGAGGAATTTGGTCGTAAAATTTGGTTGCCCGGCGCCTAATTTCGTCCTCCACATACGGAAGAGACGAGGCTTCGTGCAGTAGTCTCGAAGGGAATCCGCGGCATACAGAATAGATTATCCGAAGTCCTCTATTCTGTATACGCTGCAGACGCAGGAGATGGGAATCTGCGGCCATGCCCCAGATTTCGCAGGCGTATAGGAGGAGTGGGATTACGAGTGCCCGAAAAAGGCGTAGCTTTAGGGGAATTGGCATCTCCGACCGCAGCATGGGGTACAGTGAGGCAGTTGCCCCAACGGCCCGCGCCGACAAGTCGTTGATGTGTTCCCGAAAAGTAAGGCCCTTATCGAGCTTCACTCCCAGGTAGGAGATGGAGTTTACCCATTCAATCCTTCTTCGCAGATAGGTGAATGTGGGCAGATTGGCGGGGAATCGGCGCTTAGTAAAAAGTATGGCGCGGCTTTTCTCCGGGTTAATGGACAATCGCCAACGCCTGCACCATTCTTGGATAAGGCGGAGGTGTCGCTGTATTGGGAGGAAGGTTCTGTTAGGGTGTTTGTTTGTTGTGTAGAGCAACACGTCGTCAGCATATTGAGCTATGTTGACGTTCGGCTCTGTAGGTAGGTCGGCCATGTAGACGCTGAAGAGCGTGGGTGATAAAACAGAACCTTCGGGGACTCCGCCTCGGATTGGCCTGCGTGTGGATTTATTCCCCGCCACTGAGACCACAAAGGATCTGTGTCTAAGGTAGGAATGTAATAGGTGTATGAGGCGTGTGGGTATCTCCAGTTGGATGAGTTTCCGGAGGAGACCGGCATGCCAGGTCGTAGAGAAGGCCTTTTCAACGTCCAGAGATACCGCGGCGGTGTAGGCCTTGTCCTGGTATCCCAGGGCGGCAGCCTCCACCACCCGCAGCAGCTGCTGGGATGTTGAGTGGCCAGGCCGGAACCCAAACTGATGGGGTGGGATGGCTTGAATGTCCCCTAAGATAGGGGACAAGCGGGCGAGTATTACTTCAATATGCAAATCACCCGGGCCTCTCTCCACTCACGTGGGAAGTGGCTGAGGGCGAGGCACATATCGAAGACCTTAGTCAGGTAGAGCACGGCCTAGAAGGGAAGGTGGCGGAGCATGACAGGTGTTATCCCGTCAGGCCCCGCGGCCTTCTTGCGGTCGAGACGTTGGAGTACGCCCTGGACTTCACTGGGTTTGACGATAGGAAGCCGATCCGCATCGTCAAGAGGACGTCGAAAATATCGACGTACCTCCCCACGAACACGGTCGGAGAAGTCTAGGTCCTGCGGGTTATCTCTCGGCCGCATGGTCCTCTCCAGGTATTCAGCAAACGCAATTTGCTTTGGCTTGGGGTTCATAGGCCAGGCCTTGGGTGCCATGGATTGGGGAGGTGTGTGATCCACCTCGGTTTCTCAGTCGTTTGGCAATCCGCCACACATTGCCGTCACCTAGGTTCAAACGAGACATCGTGTCCTCCCACGCGCGCACTCTGTGCTCGCGCAGTTGGAGACGCACCTCGTGGCGTAGACGCCTTAGAAGCGCTAGGTTATGGCGTGTGCGGTGCCTCTGACAGAGTCTGCGAGCCGCCCAGGAGCGGCGGATGAGTAGAAGGAGCTCTAGGGGTAGGACGTCTGGGTGGAGAGGAGCTGGGGTGTGGACGGTGAGGTTGTGGACCGTTCGCTTCACCACAGAAGTGAAGGAAGAGACAGCCGCCTCAAGGGTTGGGATCAAATAGTAGACAATAGTAGACAAAGGACTAATGGGGCGGTAGTTTTCCAGTTAGTCAACTCCAAGGACAGAGACTCGAGGGGCAGTTCGAGTCGAGTGGGGATGGGATTCTCTTGAAAGTGATATTTCAACTCTTGCACCACGTGGCCAGGGTTACACTATCACCTTATCCAGAAGCAGTTGTCATAAACTCTCTGTTTAGTTAAAAGTAAATTTCAACTTACAATTCTTGTTTCATACCTTGAATTGTTACAATAATAGGTGTTTTAGTTGTGTAAAAACAGTCAATCCCTCAAAATTGAAATCTTTCGAATCAGTGCTGCCATCTCTTGCTTGGTACATATACTAATAAGCAAACAGAAAGATTCTATGTAAACATAACTGTTTTTATTGCGAGTTTTTTCTTCGGGTTCTGCAGTTTCCCACGCCACTCATTCCACCAATGGCCATAAGGATGTGTCACACTCACATGGCTTTCTCTACTCTTGCACATACTATCCTTACAAACTCTTATTCCTATATCTTCATGTTAATCGAAATAAACATTTGCAGAAATTATCTCATTGCTAATTTTTCTGTTGCTGCAAGAAGATTATGAGATTACCGTAGGCTTTAAGTGATAGTAAAATATTTCAAGAGTTAGTCTTTTAGTAGTCAAGAGATAAAAATATAAAAAAAAAGACCTGTCTCGCAAAAGTAGGATTATGTCTTGAAAAATGCAAAGAAATAACAAGAAATATGTACGAAGCGGTTAGCCCCACAAATATATATTTGACAAAAATTATGTTTTAACGATATTTACATTTCTTGTGGAGAAAAATCTTGTGTATGTTTTGTGGTTTACCAGTTATGCAAAAGTCATCCAAAATGTGGCATGAAAATATCTTAAATATATATTTCAATCAAAATCGTTGTCACTTTTTTAAAATTAGAATTTTGGAAAAATTATGTATGTAAAGAGTAGTATGGGATGAGGATAGTAGAGAAAGTAAAAAATAGATTATCAAAAGCTTAATTTTCAATGGCTTTTGTAAACTTCAGTCAACTTCCTGCTGCAAGACAGTCCTATAAACTTAAGGTACCTCCCCCCCCCCCCCCCCCCCAACAAGGCACGTGCAAAGTAGCTTTTATCACCGGAACTAATAAGAAACAGCGACACTCGTCTCTAACACGTATCACATTTCGTGTTTTGTTCAACACAAGTGCAGTAAAAAGGGGGACGGCTATTTAAAGAGAGAAAATATCGAATTTCATTTGACATGCAGCGTCATTGCTAGGAAAGGCCCCCTGGAGTCAAAAGAGTCACAAAAGGTTAGATTAAATCACATGAATGAAAAAAGTAAAGGGCGATAGGCAGACAAGTAAAAATATTGTATCTTTTACGATGAATGGATTGCAAAAAAAAAGATACTGACAGAAAACGTTGAATTTCAATACAAAGGGCTGCTATTCCTTTGTGGAGTATTTTAAAATTGGGTATTATAACCTATGTTTATCAAGGTAACATTTAATATTAACTATTCATTTTTTAGTTTTTTACATGACTCACATTATATCACGGGGCAGTGACCACCTTGACATTTCATTGTTTCTCAAAAACACCAACAATGGAAACCTTGAAACAATTACGCATTTCGCTAATAGAAACAGTGATTCATAATAACTTAACTGCATGCCTTTAATCAAAAAAATCTGATGTGTTGCACTCACATGACTTTCTCTACTCTTTTACTAACCATTCTTACAAACTCTTCGTGTTAGTTGAGATAAACATTTCTACAAATTATCCTTTTACTTATTTCCTTGTAGGTACAAGGGGAATATTAGAATACAGTAGGCTTTGTGCGATAGTCAAATGTTTTAAAGCTTTGAGATCCCGTTCTCTTTGCACGCTTAACGTATAAAAAATGAATAACGATGTTCCATTTCACTAAAGTTTTAAGTTTTCCGAAACTCACACACATAATAAAGAATATCTCCGAAATTGTTCACCCTACAAGAAAATTTATTGAGACCTAAGTTGTGTATTTTAGTAAGATCTATATTTTTTGTACAGTATGATTTGGTCTATCTCTAACGGTTTACCAGTTATGCAAAAGTCGTCCAGAGTAAATACTACTATAGGGGCTATAGCCAGAAAATTCAAGATATACATTTAATTTTTCATCAAAATATCTCAAATATATGACATTTTAATCAAAATCGTTAGAGCCATTTTCAAGAAAATCAAAATTTTCTAAAAAATTTCCATGTAAAGGGTAGTTTAGCGTGGGGCTATTTTCTTCAAAATCTTCCTGTCGCATCCTTGAAAGACATTAAACTTAAATAGCAATCCGCGCTCTAACCATGACTTTCACTAACATTTCGTTTCATTCAGATAGTTTCCCTATTACGCCGGTAGAGTGATACTTAACCCAAAATGTCCCCTATTAGGCGTTTACGAAACAAGAATTTCCCTGCACTGAGAACAGTGTGCCCAAAGAAAAGGGTGGAAGGGATGATATTACGATGCGGCACAGGACAGTCTTCTCTTTATACGGAAGTGATTGAAATCCTGACGCAACATTCCTGTGCGTATTCTGATTTCAATTCATCCCCAGCTTTCCTCAAGTTCCCGAGGGATAGTCTTCAGAATGTCAATGAGGTGACTCCTGTATTAAAAATTCTGCATTAATTGCACGTGGAGGAGAAATAATACCTACACCTCCAGGATTGGTTGCTATGGAAACGGTAGAGTGATTCCATACCGCTTCAACGATTTCATACTGACAACCTAAATTAGGTGTTTAAAACGGCTTATTATGAAGGTATGAATCATGCGAACTTATCCTATTTGTGGCACTAGTGTCAAAAAATGAATGATATAGTCTCCATAGCAACAATGCAGTAATGGCGTCAACATAGTAACATAGTTTTCCCCAGTGTGCCTGTAAAAAAACCGTTTCTCTATCCATAAAACTTTCATTTTTCTTTTTGCAAATATATTTTAACTTTCTGGAATTAATAAACTCTCTTAGCTTCGTTCAAAACGTCAAGAGGAACACAATCCATATTTTCAATAGTTTTATCATTACCCTCCATTTTCCTCTGTTGAAACAAATGAAGTAACATCTGCTTAGCAGCCATATTACGTCATAGATCTGTGATCTCTGATACTTTATGTATCTTACCGGACAGAGCGTGACGTCATTAATTTTCTGACACTAATGCTAGAAAGCGCGTGATTTTGCACAATTTAAGCCGTTCCCAAAATCACCGATGCATCACCCTAACGACCTCGGCTACCAATATGTTGGTAAGAAACACATCCGCCGTTGAAATCTATTGAATTGGCAAAAGCATTTTACTTGAACCAATGAGGATCTGTGCAAATATTCCGGGTTGGATGTGGCATGGGTTGGATGTGGCTTAAGTCTGACCACAGCCGGCGCCAGCCCCCAATGTCTCAAGTCAGATGGCAGCACCGTGCAACCCTTAAGATTTGTCCGCGAGATAGCGAAGTGTTGAAGAGGTGGGTGACAGAATATCTAGCAAAACCATCGCGGCTCCGCAGCGGACGGAGCATGTATACAATTTTTCAACCCCTGTGACGTGAGACCCAAGTCACTCTACAACTCTAATGATGCTATCGCTGACAAAAGGTAGAAGTGTATATACAATTTTCTGTCTCCAATTATGTCCGCGACGTCTATTTCTTTAAGTGCTCTGGCTTTCTTATGGGACTGCCAGAGTGCCTTGGTTTGTAGCCTACTTTCAGATGACACGAACAGAGCCATTATAGTTCCTTTGTTTTTTTATCCTTAGGAACCCCCCCCCCCCCCACAAAAAATCTCTTTGCATGACCAGGAGAGGGGAAACACGAATAGTATAAGAAATCAAAACTGAAAAACGTATACGTATTATAAAATTGAGACCCTTAACAACGAATATTTCGGAAACGGCTAACTCTACAAAAATTACTGTATTTCACATAAGTTTAATGAGCTTTATATTTTTGTCTAGTAATGTTTTGCCTATCTCTTATCGCTTATCAGTTGTGCAAAAATCATGTAGAATGAAAAGCACTTCACATTTATTTTAACTATTTTAAACTTACTTTTCCCAAATATTTCCCTGCTTTCTCCATACATTCATTCTTAAAACTTTTAGCTCTATTGGAATTTTTTCCCATTTCTCTAGTTTTGGAAAACTTAACGTCTGTCAAATGCAACATCGTTATTCATTTGTTTATATATTAATCGTGCAAACAGAACGGAATTTGAAAGCTTTAAAAGATTCGACTATCGCTCCAAGCGTACAGTGTTCCAATATTCCCCTTGTACCTATAAGGAGATAAACAATAAGATAGTTTGTACAAATGTTTATCTCAACTAAAAAGAAGATATAGGAATAAGAATTTGTAAGAATGGTTAGTACAAGAGTAGAGAAAGTCATGTGAGTGTAACACATCAGACTTTTTGTTGAAACTAGGTGAAGAACTGTTTCCAGAAAGTCGGAGAAACTGGTGCAAGAAAGCCCAAAGGCTGTTTATCTGAGCCCTAGGGGATAAAAAGGTTACTATGCTCCGCCGATATTCCCCTGCTTACGAAACAGAGGCGCGTTTCTGTTTGAAGCGCGACTAATTTAAAGTGAGGAATTGTTGAGGTCATAAAAGCGTCGCGGCGGCCCTAGAGAAATTAGACGAACAAACTGTGACAAGAACAAAAGTTGACTCGGGTCATTAACGTGCACAAATTGGCAGAGCAGACGAACGCAATATTTTCTTGTCTTATTTACCGAAGTCTCGAGGTTTCCTACCAAAGGAATCCAGACACTATCTTTTGTTTCTTAGGCTCAGCGCTTCGGTCCACGGTCATGAGGTTGGGAATCAAAGCTTTGTTGTAGATTTTTTACAAGGGGAGTGAATGCGAGAGAAAATGTCTTGTAAAAGATTTTTTAGGGGCGTTACTAAGAATAACTAACATCTTAAAAACCTGGAAAGCTTATGTGCTACAATCACAGGACTTTCTCTAACCATAAAATATAATTTTGTGTCTATTCTAAGCTTATTCTTAAAAAATTTGATATATTTCCCTTCTTACGCAGTATCAGTTATTTTTGTTTAAACAAAAAATTTAGATTTAAATGCTTAAAAGGAGTCGCTATATACTAAAATTCGATACCCTTTCCATGATGTGAAAAACAACTGAATATTGCCATTACTGTAAACCACAGCAGTATTAAAACATTTAAATCTAACAACGCATATTTAAGAAGTGGCTAATGCCACAAAAAACTACATTCCTAATACATTGAATTTCAAAAGGCTCTTTTTGTTGACCTATTCCTTCCTAACGAAGAGGACACAAAAATTTTGTTTGTCACACAAATCCTCAGATATGGTATTTTAACTATTTTAATAAAAAATTTGGAGTCATTTTTATTTTTAACAAGCAAAATTAATAATTAGTTTGGGTCGAGCGCTTTCTAATTTTTATGTCTCTTTTTTTAAGGGTCTTCGTGTTACATCTTAAGAAGAAATTCAATTTTAATATCCAGTATTCTTCATAAAATGCAGTCGAAATGGATGATTGGAAAGGTGATAATGGAGTAATTGCTGGAATGAATGGCGGGGGAAACCGTAGAACCTGGAGAAAATCCGTACAGACGCCGCTTCGTCCACCACGTCCTGCCTAGGTGGTAGGCAAGTGGTCTAACCACTCAGCCACGGCGTCGCCATTATACTTCCAGACCCAGGGAAGGATGAGGAATAATCCTGGCTGGAGAAAAATTTCTACCCCCTTGCCGGGAATCGAACCCGGGACCCCTTGCACAGCAGGCAAGTGCTCTACCAACTACGCTACGGGGCCAGCCTCCAATTCAATTATTTTATTTTGTCTGTTGCTTGTCTAAAATAGTCGGAAAATATAGTCCAATCCAACCAAATTTCGATATCAAGGTTTTAACGAAAATACACGTATGGAGGCACCCCGATGAAAAAGTGAGACAACATTAGGAAAAGGTGTGTGTGTGTGTGTGTGTGTGTGTGTGTGTGTGTGTGTGTGTGTGTGTGTGTGTGTGTGTGTGTGTGTGCGTGCGTGCGTGAAATTATGCAGATGCTTAAACATGAAGAAGATATAGGAATAAGAGCTTCTAAGAATAGTTCGTACAAGAGTAGAGAAAGTCATGTGAGTGCAACACAGGAAAGGAACGCAGAATACCTGCACTTTATAGTGACACTGGGAATAAATTAGCATGATTGTTGCAAAGCTCGTGGCTTGGATACAAATATAGTGACATGGCAGAGAAAGTAAGGTCTAATAACAACAATGTAACCTAAAGCACTTGTTTAAAATTAGTAGAGCAAGTGTTATTTTAGAGGCTGTGAGAGTTAACGAAGACTCCTTATCGCCCGTGTGCCAGATGAAATGGGAACATGAAAAGAGGGTATATTTAAGTGGCAAAGAAAACAAGTGACTGAACAAATGTTATTCTTGACTTAACGAGTCGAAAATACTCAGCTGTTTGCTATCTCAAACAGTTCACCAATTAGCTCACCACTCTGATGGATGACTATGCTATTTCTGATTCAAACACACTCTCTCTCTCGCTCTCGCTTATGTATAGCAGGTAGAGCAAGTATTGTACACAACGCAACCGAGCTAGATGGCTCCGTGTGAGTCTCCCATTCGAGAACTTGTGGGTTCGATTCCCGTTGCCGACCTTTCTATACTTGAATTAACGTAACTTGGGTATTCTGACAGTCCCTCGGCATAGTCATGTCAATCAGGGTTGAAGTAGGCAAATAGACTTCGTGGCCACGCAATTCCATCACAAGGTATACCTCCTCGATGACTTTTGCATAAGTGGTAGACCAAATTTTACTGCACAAAAAATGTAGATGTTGCAAAAATAAACAATTTATGTTGCAATAATTTTTTACTTTCTCTACTGGTAAGTAGGGGAAGTATTGTATTCTACTCAAAAATTCGATGTCAAAATTTCACCGGAAATATATGTTTTGAGGCCCCCTAAATCCAAAAGTAGCATTTTTTTTTAGAAAAAGTTCTGTGTGCGCGCGCACGCGCGCGTGTGTGTATGTAAACAGCATAGTTCAGAAACGAGAAGTTGGTTAAAATAAAAATGAAAAACAATCCTGCACCCTAAACTAACCTAAAGACCGAAAATTTCTCGAAAACTGTGATTTTCTCAAAAATGGCTGCAACGATTGTGATTAAAATGTTTGAAAAATTTCTATATTAAATTTTCTGGGCGTAGCCCATATAGACTTTTGGATAACTTGTTAACCGTAAAAGATACACAAAATCTTACAACACAAAAAATATGGGTCTCATTAAAACACCCAGATTATGTCCAACAGTATTTTTTGTGGACTGAATCATTTCTTGTTTTTCTAAAAGGAAATTTCGTTATTCACTTTTTTATCTCTTAGCCGTGCAAAGAGACCGAAACTTCAAAGCTTCATATAGCTTTAAAATGTTTGACTATCGCTCAAAGCCCACTGTATTCTCAACTAACATGAAGAAGATATAGGAATTTGTAAGAATGGTTAGTACAAGAGTAGAGAAAGTCATGTGAGTGTAAGGGGAATGCAGATTCGTTCTAGAATATTTAAATAAATATTTATAGCACATAAAGTGGAGATATATAAAACTCACAATGCCTGAAAGTTGCAGATGTTGGAACAGCCACGCAATTCGCTATGCATGTGAGGAGATTGAGGAGTTGTGCTTTTACTGTGTTCTGTTCCCACGGTAGCGTCATGGCCAACATTAACACAGAGGAACTAATCAAGCGTTGTCTCGAAACGTGCATTGAAGTAAAACTTGCTGTAGTATAATTCCATGCAGGAAATCGACTAGAACAGAAATGATTGCGCAGGTGCGTCACTAACTTGTTTTTATCGTTTCAGAAGCGTGTCTTTGCCCACAATGTGGCAACGCCGACGCTGGAACACGTCTGGCGGTAATAAACGTGTTGTCCAAGACAATGGTAGGAATATTAGTCGACCAACAGAATCCTCAGCCTCTCTCTTGTTATCTTCTTCCTTATTTTGTCTTCTCTACCATCTATCTATAGCAGGTAGAAGTGTTGGATTGTATCCAAAATTCGATGTAGCTATTTCACCCGAAATATATGTTTTGAGACCCCCTCTGAATCAAAAAAAAAAAAAAAAAAAGTAATAATAATAATATTAATTTCTTAAAAAAAGGTCCTGGTGTGTGTGTGTGTGTGTGTGTGTGTGTGTGTGTGTGTGTGTGTGTGTGTGTGTGTGTGTGTGTGTGTGTGTCTGTGTCTGTGTCTGTCTGTAAGACCCCAGACAGCACAACTCAAAAATCTGATGTGTTGCTCTCACATGACATTCTCTACTCTTGTACTAACCATTCTTACAAAGTCCTATTCCTATATCTTCTTCGTGTTAGTTAAGATAAACATTTGTACAACTTATTGCTTATTTCCTTGTAGGTGCAAGGGGAATGTTAGAATACGATAGGCTTTGTGCGATAGCCAAATGTTTGAGATTTTGTTGTCTTTGCACACTTAACATAAAAAAAATGAACAACGATGATCCATTTCACGAAAGTTCTAAGTTTTCCAAAACTCACACACATAACAAGGAATTTCTCCGAAATGGTTCACCCTACAAGAAAGTTTATTGAGACATAAATTGTGTATTTTAGCAAGATCTACATTTTTTGTATATTATGATTTGGTCTATCTCTAACGGTTAACCAGTTATGCAAAAGTCGTCCACAGTAAATATGACTACAGGAGCTATAGCTAGAAAACTCAAGATATACATTTCATTTGTCATAAAAATATCTCAAACGTATGACATTTTAATCAAAATCGTTAGAACCATTTTCAAGAAAATAAAAATTTTCGAAAAATTTTCCATGTAAAGGGTAGTTTAGGGTGGAGCTATTTTCTTCAAAATCTTCGTGTCGCATCCTTGAAAGACATTAAACTTAAATACCAACTTTGTCTTCTAACCAACTTTTCGTTTTTGAGCTAGTCTGTCCACAGACTGACAGACTGACACACAGACTGACAGACGCAGACACACACACACGGAAATTTTTCTATAAATGATTTTTTTTGGATTCAGGGGATCTCAAAACATATATTTCCAATGAAATCTTGACATCGAATTTTTGGGTGGAATACAATAATTCCCCTACTTACCAGTAGAGAAAGTAAAAACGAAAAGTCGGTTAAAATCCAAACTTGGTATTTAAGTTAATTGTCTTTAAAGGGTGCGACACGAAGATTTTGAAGAAAATAGCCCCACCCTAAACTACCCTTTACATGGAAAATTTTTCGAAAATTTTGATTTTCTTGAAAATAGCTCTGACGATTTTGATTAAAATGTCACATGTTTGAGATATTTTGATGACAAATGAAATGCATATCTTGAATTTTCTGGCTATAGCGCCTGTAGTCGTATTTACTCTGGACGACTTTTGCATAACTGGTAAACCGTTAGAGATAGACCAAATCATACTATACAAAAAATGTAGATCTTGCTAAAATACACAATTTATGTCCGAATAAATTTTCTTGTAGGGAGAACCATTTCGGAAATATTCTTGAGTTTCGGGGGAAAAAAACTTTCGTGAAAAGGAACATCGTTGTTAATTTTTTTATGTTAAGTGTGCAAAGAGAACGGAATCTCAAAGCTTTAAAAGATTTGACTATCGCACAAAATGTACTGTATTCCAATATTCCCCTTGCACTTACCAGGAAATAAGCAATAAGATAATTTGTACAAATGTTTATCTCAACTAACACGAAGAAGATGTTTGTGAGAATGGTTAGTACAAGAGCGCAGCATGTGGCTCTTACACATTAGGTTTTTCTGCATGTTTTCTTTTTGGTTAGTGTATCATTTACACCCTGTGTGTGAGAATAAAGAGGGGGGGGGGGGGGGTTAGAGTGAAGACAGAACTAGAAACAAAGATAGGCGTGGAGAGCCAGACAAGGAAAAGAAGTCATCACTATAAATATGCTACCCTTGCACCGTTTTGTACCCTAAGCTTTCTTTATTTAATTCAACACATTTTGTGCAACAACAGAAATTGCATTTAATAAACGTACAGAAGGCTATTTTTTCTCTTCTTCTTGAAGAGCGTCTTGGCTTGCGTACACAGAGCACACAATAATGAGAGGAAGGGAGCTAGAAATTTGCATTCAACGAGCTGTTGTCGAGGAGAAGGGGGGGGGGGTGATGATGGGCCCTAAAGTGAGCAGTGTGCCCCAAGAACCAGCTGCCGCGGCACGTCACTAGAAGTCACTTGTCTCCAAGCAACAGCGGCACATGGACCGCGTTACCATGGTTACAAATGTTAATCAGCGTGAAAAGCAATAAAAACCTCGTTTAATGGGTGACCGATCTGCAATCTCCCCTCCGAATAAAATATTGATGGCAGTAGTGCACTTTTTGGAGTACATCTATGTAGATGCTTCTTTGTTGTTAGCGGATCTGAATTTCACACCCCTGTACCACATTTCAAAACGTTGCTTAAATTTGGGGAACAGAGATAGAAGATACTTATGAACCAAGGGTATTAGGTTAACGATTATGCTATGAGAAGGGATACTCCAGGTAGCGTAACCCAAGTTTTGTAAACTTCCCCACAAACGTTGCTCTGCTGGTCACTTTCAATAATAAATATATAAACAACGCATAACAGAAGATTATTTTAACTTTCTTTCAAGGTCTGTTTTCCTTCTACCTTAAGCAGTTCAAAATAGTGGTAGTGGTATCTCAAAGAAATCCCTTAAAAAGTGGCGAAAAGCAAAAAAATTTAAATGTGGTTAATGAAACGGAAACCCTTCAGGTTTGTTAGTAAATCATATAGTGAAACTAACTTCTGAATATACAGAAATGCAAACGGACAGGAAATTTAAGAAGATCAGGAAAGAAAAAAATGTGATGTGTTGCACTCCCATAGCCTTCTCTACTTCCGTAAAAACTATTCTTACAAACTTTTATTCCTTTATAATGATAAACATTTGCAGAAATTATCTTATTCCTTATTTTCTTGTAGGTGCAAGGGGAACATGGGAATAGTGTAGGCTTTGAGCGATAATCAAGTCTTTTAGAGCTTTCAAATTCCGTTCTCTTTGCACGCTTAACATATAAAAAACTGAATAGTGATATTCCATTAATGGTAGTAAATATTACAAAGTTCGTATGAAAATTGCACTTCGTTTTTACTCTATTCTTAAGGCCAATTAATTCTCCAGTTAAGTCAGAAGCACAATCCTAGTATTATGCTACCAGGGGCGTAGTTTGGAAACCACATTTATAGTTTTTCGATATAAGACACCAACGAAGCCAGGAAATATTTCTTGAACTTCGTCACTAACAGGCATTTACCTCAGTATAGGAGAGAGCTGAGAATACTTCAATTACCTTTCATCCACAGTAATTGCAATGAAGGGTGCATTACTTACCTATTTCTTAATTTCTTTAAGTGGAAAATTGTAGAAAATTGTAACTGCAGGATTTATCAGGTCATTTTGAATGAGGTTGGATAGTCCAGAGAACACTGTTGCCATCTGTAGGTGGTGGCCCAACATTTCATTATATTTGCTTAGGAACACAACCAATTCCACGATTTCTGAGATGTTCATTTTCTGTATGATCCGAAACTGAAAGCTCTAGTTTAGTGAAGAATACAACCACATCAATCAAACGATGAATTACTTTTCTGTTTTATCTTACAATCTCGTTGTATATAAACTTATCACTGCTGATAAATGTTTAGCTGAGCTGAGTTAATTTTATAAATATTGAAGATTTTAAAAACACCCAGAAAGTCATTCGAAACTGTTGTAAATTAAATAAATTACGTATAGTGCTGTAAAGTTTCCAAATTTTCCAATTTGTCACTTTGAAAATATTAATATATATAAAGCTATATAAAACCCTTATAGTACAGGGTTGTAATTAATAGGGCCACAACAGTTTTTAGTTCTTGCTTATATAGCTATACTATTCTTCTATTTGGACAACAAAATGTCAATGAATTTTATGCGGTTTATTTACATCTAGTCCGGTTCTTAGGGTGACCAGAGTGTCGTTTGTTAATTTAAAAACTCGTTCATTTGGAATCAAATTAGGAATCTATAAAATGCCACTAATATTCAAATTAAAAATAAAGAAACCGATGAAAAACTACTGTGATTGAAATATACGTACATATATAAGTTGTATACTAGATTATGCATGTTATAAATAACACAATGAATGACTTACATGACTGGTAAAATGATAAACAAAATCTTACTCCACAAAAAATGTAGACCTCAGATATATTCTTATTGTTATTTCTATGAATTTGCTAATAGCAACATTTTCTCGAAAGGGAAGTCGTTATTCGTTTTACTTTCTCCTGCTCGTACTAACAATACTCTGTGCAACTGATGAACTTAGACAAAATGTTGGTACTCAAAAAATGTATATTTCTTAAACAACACGATTTACATGATATGCATTTTTGTCCCGTTAATCATTCTGAGATATTGCTTGTTTGAATGTTTTAATTCATTTCTCAAATGGAAAGTCGTTATTCTTTTTTTTTTTTTTTTTTTCTTATGTCACTTAAAGAGAATATAATTTCAAAGCCCTTACATAGCGACTACCTGTTATAAACTTTGACTATGGGTTAAAGCTTGCTGTATTCTCATTGCGCCTATAAGGAAATATAAAATAAAACCGTTTGTACAAAGTTTTGTGGATAAAAAGTTTTAAGAATTGGTCGTTTGTTGAAGAATGGGTCGAGAAAGCATTGTGAACGTAACACATCAGATTTTTGAGATTCAAGGGACCTCGAAATATGTATTTCTTATAAAATCTTGGTAGAAGAATTAAATTAATTAAATCATCATAGTTATAATGAAGTGTGAAAGATGATTTCTAATTTCACAACGTCGTGATGATATAGAGGTACAAATTATGGACCACTTGATTCACTCTTGCCCCAAGCCCCAGGGGTTGGTCTCCATGTTGTCCTGACAGAATAATGCTACATTACCGTTGCCTAGGAGACATTAACATCCGACTTTACGTTTTCTTCCATTCCCTTAACAGCGATAAGAAGAAGAAGGAAAAAACACTTGTCGCCAAGTCGCGACCCGGAATACTAATTCTGCCTCGCAAAAAGTTGTTACACCAGTCGCATAATTAAAAACAACAGTCGTAATACAAGCGCCTGAAAAAGTTATAATATCTGGGGGTTGATTTACATACGGGGTGGGATCTGCTAATGAATACTACGCCAAGTGGTTGTACTGTGCCTTGACGTTTATTCTGGTTTATTTTCTTGGGGGCTTGGGAATCATTCCCTTGGTGCTCTTTGTTTGTCCCAGGTGAGCGCTTTGCTAGAATCTCTGACGAAACTCTTCTGAAGGAATTCGGCGATACTGGGAAAAATTCTATTTCCTGCAACCAACCTTATAAACTTCCCAACGAGGTTTGTCAATGCTAAGTCTACCTGGCGGGTTACCTTGAAATTACTTTGTCTATTATTTATCGTTTTACCACTGGATATACGAGCTATCGATATAAACGATATTATTCGACTCGTATAGTTAAACGCATTCATTTGTTGTAGAAATCGGTAGAGACCTTCATTTCGAAACATTTCCGCACTTGCGCACCTATTCAAAAGCACTGAAAAATAATTTATTCAAGAACATACATTTATATTAACTTTATTTCATTATTTTCATCCTTTACAATGAAATCCTCATCAATCACTAAAATATATTTTTCCTTGCTAGCCAAACTGTGAACTACGGCGAGTGAGCCTGCCTCGGTAGCGTGATGGTTAGCGTCTCTGCCTCACGTTCAAGAGGTCGCGAGTTCGAATCTCGCTTAGGATAAGATTTTTTTCCGAGGTTTTCCCTGCCCTGAGAACACGAATGTCGGATAACTTAAAGCTCCATGGACCTCGGGCTCATTTGAGCATCATTTCACCCATTTTATTTCATTCATTCGTCCGATATGACACAATGTTGGAGGACGTTAATTTAAAAAAAAAAAATAAAATAAAATAATTACGGTGAGTGATGGATAGTTTCCCAAAGAGCTACCAAAAAGGTGCACAACGAGGGTGGCCAATTTCAGCATTTCCTTCAATAAAGTTGGTAAGGATTTTAATAGCATATTATGGAACAAGACTATAATGACAATAATTAAGTTTCATACGGCAATTTATGCTCGAGCATATAGTTGTAATATTGTAAAACGTATGTTAACCACGGACAATGACCTAATATTTGGAGTTGTGCGCAAGCGCTCAACGATCGATTTGTTTCCAGCACGTCACAGCTGCATGATGGAAATTATAACCTTGGAATGCTACGTAACATTGAAAAATAGAAGGCAAATTGAATATATTCGTTTTGAGACAAAACTTTATTTCATGTATATTGTACAATTAGTGAAATTAATTTACGTGACTGTGCTTAGTGCAGTATTCTTGGAAGTTGATGCTGTATTGAGGTTAATTTGTGTGTTTTGTGTTTTTTCGACATTTTAGCGTTTTCTAAACTCGCACTAGTTGCGTTTCGAGAGTTAATCGATATTGCGCTTTGGAATTGCTGCGTAGGAATCCTCTGATTGGTGGAACAACTGTCCTTTAATGAAAATTGCATTGTCCGATTGGATAAAGACCAGCCAATGAAATTTTGAACTTGAAGAGATGGCTATTAAAGGATGGCTATCAGACTCATAATTAATAAATTTAGGTATGGTTGAACACAAAAGTAGCGCCTTTCTATGATAGCGGCAGACGGCAAGGAGAGCCGAGATTGCGGAACTCTTTTGTTCTGCCCGTGCATAATACATGTGTAATGTTTATATTGACTGCCATATCCCGATGTACTCTCAGATATTATGCCAGATGGTCTGTTTACAGTTCCCGGCGTTTACAGGCGTGTTCGCCGGTAGCAACTGAGTTGCGTGACGGTAAAGCCAACACTGGGCCGCTCTGTAGCCCATTGTTGCAGGCAAGTGACTGTGTCCGATGGCTACACACCCATACATCCACAAATATACACACAGACTAAAGCTATCCCAACCAACCCGCTCTTGTATTCACTTTCCAAATTGGATTGCGCTTTATCGTGGCAACAGCCCCACTGGCAATAATTACCACCCCCAACCCTCCAGAGCGTGTAAACTGTCAGCGATCCAATCGCAGTCCGCCCGAAAAGATCGATGGCTTTGCGCCTACTCTCTCCGCAACCCAATTGAAATAGATATGGAATTAAAGAGTCCATACTGGTCGGTTAATTGGACATGTGCAAGTACATTCAACAAACTATGTCCTTCAAAACATGGGGTGAAAACTGCAACCCAATCTTAATGGGGTTAGAGAGAAGATCGGCATAAAGGAAAGATTTGTAACCCTTTGTTTAACGTGAGAGTGGTTAGTTTACGTTTCTACCCTACACAGAGAGAATTTATAGCCAATATACAAACTGTCACGAAGTAAGAATTACTTATTAACGTCGCTTTTAATTAATCTCTACACCCTTATCCCTTCATTGTGTCTTAATTA
The DNA here is from genome assembly GCA_030765045.1 of Tenodera sinensis. Lineage (NCBI taxonomy): Eukaryota > Metazoa > Arthropoda > Insecta > Mantodea > Mantidae > Tenodera > Tenodera sinensis. The sequence continues at coordinate 160,461,048 of CM060966.1, read as the reverse complement.
ATACTTTAGTACAGTTTGTTCCTAATATTAAAGCTTGAGAATGATTTTACTCAACTCCAAAGATTTACAGCTGTTTATTACAAAAGTGCTAAGTTAGGACAGAAGTAAAAATATTTTTCGGCTAATATAAAAACCATCCCCCGGAAGAATGGGGTTGAAAGTGTTCGCTTGAGGAAATCTTGTGGATTCCTAACACAGTTAGCCTGTTTTATCAATGACTTTTCTACATAAAAAGATAGAAGTTAATCTCTGCTTTATAGGGGCTGTAATGAATAAGCCACCCCTAATGCGAGATGAGTTTGATGTGTTGACATAAGGACTAAAACAATAACTTAATTGTCTTCCAAAAAGTGAACATTGATTAAAAATATTAAAGAAGTAAGAAACAATAAATTCTATAGGAAAAGCTGCTTCTATTGAAGCTAAGATATCCAGCTAAATTAAAAACTGAAACTCTATTCCTTAGGACTAAAGAGAAAATACTGTGGGGGGCTATCAGAAAACCCATCCTAACGGAAGAGGACAAAATGTATTGGGTGGAAAACAATCCAATAGGCCTGTTTCATCAATATTTATGTGAAATTAAAATAAGAAAAAAATATATTCTCTTCATTTTTAGGGGTGATATAACAATAGTTTAGCCCCAAAGTGAGTGGTTGGAAAATCTTTGAGAGGGGGCAATTTTTAGTATATATTGCACGACTGGACCTGTTTTCCAGCCTTTGTAGCTTTAGGGTTGGTAAACAGAAAAACTACCCCTATTGTGTGAGATAATTTGGTGGTTTTGCAGTGCGAAAATGCGAAGTTTGGTGTAATGAAGGTGAAGTAATCAAATTAAGACTTTAACACAGCACACCTAATCTTCGCGCATATAATTAAATATTTGAGAAATTTGTTTTGTCAAAATCATCAAAGCACCGGGCAACGCTGGGTGATCACGAAAGTCGAGAAAGGTCTATGTTACGTCATCCCCTCTGTATAAAGAGGCCAGGAAACAACAGAAGAGTTACAGACACCAGTTGGTCAATGTGTCAGTGATTGTGAGACAGCTGTGTGTGTGTGTGTGTTTTACAGCCGTGAAGGGTATGTCAGATCGAAGTGAAGTTTTAACGAGCGTCGAGTGATTACATCGTCAGAATTAGTGTAGGTATGAGAGACAGGCAAAGTGAAGAAAGACTGTGCAAGGACTGAGTCAAGGTTACTAGAAGAAAACGGGTGTGAGTTGTAATATGACGAACAGTTGTAGAGTGTGTTAAGTTAGTCAGTAAAAGAGAACTGTATATTTGTGCAAACATTTTGGAAGAAAATAAAGTGACAGAAAAGTAACTGAACTGATTTTGTCGTTTTTTGTCACAATGGTGTCAGGAGTGGATTCGTGGAATTGCCGGTTTGTTACAGCGTTGTTTATATTGTCTTTAATCGTGAAATGGATGACAAATATAACTCTGATATTCAGCTAGTTCACATTGTGCTAAGCAGACGCGAATTTGACAACCTCAAAACCACTTTGATTATAGCAATTTATTTGACCTCGAGGAAAAGCATTCGACAAACAAAGTTCCAGATGTGCGGATGCAAACTGTTGCATTAATTTAATACTCTTGGCAAACAAAGAGGGCAGGACGATTGTCACGAGTGAATTGTTTGAGATCACATCAAGATGCTGGCGTTTCCCCTTGTTGGGTATCATTTCCTGGCAACCCCCAAGTGGTAGAAGCCACTGATGGGGTGCAATGATGCCTAGATCTGATAAGACTGTCCCAGCCTCTTCCTCGTTAGCGAAATCAAAATGAAACACGTGGCCTCTGACCAAATGACCATCTGGTGTATTCAGAATTGTTATTTACCAATGGGAACTTTGTCTTCCGGGTAAGCTGATGTCTGAAATAGAAAATGAGTCAACGCACGATATTACCATGCATTTAGCTGAAAAGATCCAGATATATGTTGTACCTATTCGGTACCAAAATAGACAGCTGACAAACATAACCTCGCTTTTACAGGCTGGGCGGTAAGTAACCAATTGAAACTTTTATGTTTGCAGACTTATTTATTTGAAATTAATGCCGTACGTATATTGTTATACAGAAATGCGATTCCATAAATTAAAATTCGATATGTGTACCCGTGGTTTCCATCAATCTTCTCAAACGAGCTGGAATGAATCCACAGCTTTTTGGAGGAGGTTATGTGGATGTTGCTAAGAACTTCCCGAATCCGTGCTTCCAACACACTGCGCATGTCACTGGATAGCAGAAGGTTCAAAGTTTGGTCGCAGCTGCGCTGTTCTTTGTTTATAGCAATATGGCAACTACACCACAGGAAAAAATTGTGTTTTGGAATTTGCAAGATCTCAGTCCATTGCTCAAGTGCATGTTTTTGGCCTCGAAGTTCACCAACCTTACTCTCTGTGATTTTTATTAGTGGAGATACGTAAAAGATAATATTTCTCCACTTGTAGTTTCATTACAAGATCTGACAAATCGTATTGCTGCAGCTGCTAATTCAATAAACAGGGAACACTTAGTACGTATATTGAATAAAACAGTTGTTTCTCGATGTTTCTCGTACAAGTGGGGCTCATGTTGAGTATAGTGACTGTATAAAACTTTGAACCTTCCTCTAACCAGTTACATGCACAATCTGACAGTTTTACCTTAATACAAAACTAAAATCTGCTCTTTCATTTTTAAACTCGCTTTATATTAAAAGCCTCGATAGATGGCTCCTAATGTTTATATTTGCAGACCACATAGAAACAACACTCTAAGTCACAAAAGGGTGCTTCTGAGATATAAGGTTTTCAAAGTTTATAAGCAAATTATATTTCACTCGTTGAATATAATATGTATAGAGTTAAAGTCAAAGCTTAAAGTGAAGTGGAGTGACCTTTAAGAGCCTGTTGATAGGTTCGTTGAGTAAAAACTTAAAGTATGAGTTTCTTCTTCTTGTTCTTTCGTTTACTGTCTGCTAAATCAGATTATCCACTTTATAGCTTGTATTACATGTGCACAAAATCTCTTACTTCTTCATACTTGGTAGCAGTTCCAGGTAAACTGATGAATAAAAATTCTTCTGAAGTATCTTACAGCCAATTGTGTAAAAAGTTGCGACATTATAGTGTTATCGAAACTAGAACGTAAGTGAAGTACTTAACCTCTTTAATAGGTCTGATTACAATGTGAGTCTTTGTTATACCCGTTACAAAAAATTTAATGGCTATTCTTGCTTCATAAGTAACGCCATCTATAACAACAAAGTGTTTTTAAATTGTTCATTTGAAGTTGAAATGTTTTTTTTTAATTTGTTTTTTCTTTTTTTCCGCTGTAAAACTAGATAGAATGATCTTACTAACCATAGCATAGATATCCAACATAATTTCTATGACTTTATGTGGTCTTTCTGTGCATTTTATTTAATAAAATGTTAAGCTGCAACAACACTAGATGGCATGCCTATGACCTAGTATGTTCTTTCTATGTGGTCTTCATTTTGTTTGTAAATCAATATCCAGAAACGCTTGGGTCTCTGAAGTATGGAGGAAGGCATGAGCAGTACGAAACACAAAAGTTAGGAAAGAAGTGAACATGAAAACCTAAAATACTTTTGCAATCGCCAATGTTTATAGATCACAAACTCTGCTAAACGGCGTGTCCGCAGACGTCCTCAGGGTTGTTTATTACGATATAACCTGCCTCTTTCAGTTAGTCTCTCCAGTGTGGGAAACAGTGTGGGCTGGGTGGTGAATGTTGCGTTAACGTTGTTGATTGTCACTTGCATTCCTTCGGACTTCCCTGGAGAAGAGAAGCATGTGTTCACTTGACGAAAGACACAAGAATACTGCAAAGTAATCCGGGCAGCAGTGGGCAAGGTGTCACCGCTCCTTTGCACACACGTATTGCAAAGAAACTACTAAAGAGAATAATACCAACTGGTACTGGAGTAAGTTGACTGTATGGTTTGCTTAAGGAAACACCGAAGTTTTAATCTGTTTGGTGAAACAAAATCGATTTTTGAACTTTTATTGCAAAAGATGTACCATACATTAAACAATACATCTGCGAAGTTTCAATCCCCCAGGAAGGGAGGAATACATATTCTGGACATAATTCTTAAAGCGCAGTGCCTCTATCTTTTAAATGGTCATGCCCGCAGCACCTTCCATTTCATCTTTAAACTCATTTTTCTCCGAAGATATTTTTTGTTACTTTCTCATACTGAAAATTTATCTTCTCGCACAAAAATCTAGCTAGAGATCTAAAAATGTTTTCCAATGTACCTCAGAATATGGGTAATAAAATCTCAGTTTGGAATTCTGACATTGCTTATACCTTTTTTTAAAAAATAGTTACTGGAATAACGTGCTATTTTCAATACATTTTTACAGTTTGTGTCACTAAGCTTTTTTAACAAAAACTATTCACTATATTAAAATATCCTTCCTTTTAATTTGCTACAAAGGCAATAAGAGATACTATTTTAAAAAATCGATTTAAATTAATATATCACAAATGTGAGTAGACATTGAACTGGAATTTGGTACACGCTTCTTTAGTTGCTAGTAATGCCTGTGCGAAAAGTTAAGTCTAACTTCAATACTTCAGAAAATAACGCTTTTTGCTTCGGTTACCCTTAACATAATAGCTGATTGTAACCTCTACAATTTGTGTCGGAATATGTGGTTTATTTACCTACAGTCACCCCCTTTGCCGTTTCGGCAGCTATGCACGTAAACAAGTTTCTGGAAATGCACTTATTAAACATGCCGAGGCTTGTAACATACATTCTTACACTCTGTATAAGAGAATATAATATGAAACATTTCAAGTGCGGTTGGAATTTCTAAAACAAAATTCAGATGTGCCACATTTACCTCAGGCCGTCTCAATGCACTGTGACGTCATACTGTTTAGCCCGATGCCCGTACAACTGGAAGCTGGCGGAATGGAAGGTGCGCACAGCTGGAAGGAAAGACAGTGGCGGTTGTATGATTTACAATATCCGAAAGCTTGCACCTTTATTGACAGCGCTGAATGTGTATAAAAGTTGAAATATAAATATTTCATACTGCATTCTATTGTGTGATTAATAGAGCCAATAAACATTCTATTTCTTAGCTCCTGTACCACTTGCGAGTATATATTGGTATTGCACTCAATATTTACAATTGTATTCAATGGTCAGCTCTTTCCTCTGATTCTCTTTGGAATATTTGGAATAATCGTCTTTATTAGACAACGCCAAAAATTACATTTTAAATTGTCAAATAATTGGCTTCTGTGACCAGGTTTACAGGCTTTAGTAGTAAAAAAGAATCTCATCTGTTGCACTCACATGGCTTTCTCTACTCTTGTATTAACTATTCTTGCAAACTTTTATATATTTATCTTCACGTTAGTCGAAATAAATATTTGCAGAAATTATCTTACTCCTGAATTTCACGTAAGTTCATAAGCATAAGCTGTTATGTCTGCTTGGTGCTAGAATTTAGTGGTTTTCTACTCAAGTCGGAGAGAAATGATTTATATTAGTAATGGGCAATAATAATAATAATAATAATAATAATAATAATAATAATAATAATAATAATAATAATAATAATAATAATAATAATAATAATAATAATAATAATAATAATAATAATAATAATAATAATAATAATAATAATAATAATAATAATAATAATAATAATAATAATAATAATAATAATAATAGTAATGTGACGTCGGACTTGGCGCAAAACAGAGAACGGACGCTGCCCGCTAGACTTTATCTACATGACTGTTAACAATCGAGACGACAGAAACAAAAGGGCTATCGAGAACGTTCTCGAAATTTCTAGCTACGTCATTTCCGGTACGTGTGTGTTTGTAGAATCGAGAAACTCCATGTGACGTCATCCCCAATATAATGACGCCAGAGAAGAACAGAGCATTGAGGTTTAGAGTTGAGTTGCGCACAAGAGGTGGTCAGTGAGTCATTGAGTGTGAGATTGCTGTACATGTGTGTCGTCGTGAGAAGACTCACCCAGCGTCCCGAGTGATTGTAACGCCATAATTAGGGCATGAAACAGAGGAAGTAAAGAGGACACTAAAAGAACTGAGCAAGGTTATGAGAAGTAAAAATTAGGAGTTGTAATTGCTCGAAAGAACTGTAGTGTTAGCGTCGAGAAGAAAACTGTATTTGTGTTAAAATTTTATACGACAATAAGGTGATATAAAAGCAACCGGAGTGATTTTGTTATTTTGTCACAATGGTGTCAGGAGTGGGACTCGTCGAATTGTCCTTTTGTCACGACAATAACAATAATAATAGTATTAAGGGTAATAATAATATAATTAATGCATGAAACTTTATAAGCGAGAAGACAGAAGCTAATTTGAATAGAAGCATCAGTATTTGAACTCTGTGAAAGAATATATTACTTCATAAAGTATTAAGTACGTACTTGGAATTGCGAGGGTAGCATATTTGCTCACATTCAACAAGTCCGAGTTCGACTCTCGGGTAGGGAGGATTAGCTGATACGTTCATTTCCGAATATAGAGAGGGGAAATATAGGGGTAACATTACACTATCTGAAACTGAACTCTAAAACAAAACGTCAGGAACACATCAAACTTCTTTTCTAGTTGAGCATTTTGTGAGATGTAACCAAGGATTCCCCCAACACAAACTACTTTTCTATATGGAACATTTCTTGAAAATATTGATTTTGTTAAAACTCACTAATGATCTTAATTAAAATGCCTGGTATTTTTTTTTCTGGGAATAACCTGTTAAGTCTTGTTCATTTAGGAGGAATATTATACCGGGTCTTCAGGTTCTTTTCGGTCTTTCCCGCTTGTAAATTGTATGCTCATGACGTCAGCACTTTGAAGCGAGTATATCACCGGTACCTCTGGCGGCGGACTAGCGAAATATGAATGGAGTCAGTAGTTTCGAAATGGTGAAATGGAACTTGTATTTACATTCATGTGCGTCTCGTGAACTCGCAATCTCAGCATGCATCTGAGAGTTAACTCAAATAATTAGGTCTTTGTTGTTCTACTGAAAAACAATGCTTGTTTATTCCAATACACTTTAAAGATATGGGTTTTAATGTAACTCAACAATTTTTTGCTTCATTAGCTTCATTTATAAATGGCAATTTATCTCAGCAACCTTTAGATCTAGAGGTTTCAAAATTTGAAGACTTCTTTTTCATATTACACATATTAACCTAGAATTATGATAATGTAGCTCACCAATTGAATATGGCGCCCATATTTTCTTGTAAACATTGTACAAATTTTACGTTTTCATTTTTGTTCATATTGAAAAATTTATTCTTGCAAAATCATTACAAATAGTAATATAATTCTATGTCAATAACATAACATATGGGGTACAAGTGTAATATTTTTCAATTCTGTGCCATTTATAGTTCAAATTTTGTGGTAACGATATAACCTATTGTCACAAAATATTTTATTCCATTTATTAAACACATTTTAAAGAGAAAGTATAAGAGGTAGAATAAGGACATTTGACATAGATATTCGCCATAGTGAGGTATATAATATGCCTGATTTTTACTTTCCCTACCACATATAGTATTACACCCAAAGATTCGATGTCGAGATTTCAGCGGAAATACGTTTTGAGGTCCTTAGAATTAAAAAAAAAAAAAACAGTTTTACAAAAAAGTCAATGTGTGTGTGTGTGTGTGTGTGTGTGTGTGTGTGTGTGTGTGTGTGTGTGCGCGCGCGCGCGCGCGTTAGTCTTTACACAGCGTAACAAAAACGAAAAGTCGGTTAAAAATCAAAGTTGATATTTCATTTTAATGTCTTGCAAGGATGTGGCAAGAAGCTTTTGAAGAAAATTCCTCTATCCTAAACTCCCCTTTACATGGAAAATATTTCGAAAATTTTTATTTGATTGAAAATGACTAACGATTTTGATGCCATATGTTTGAGATATTTTTATGGTATGAAATGTATATCTTGAATTTTCTGGCTATAACCCATGAAGTTCTATTTACTCTGGATGATTTTTGCATAAGTGGCAAACAGTAAGTGATAGACCAAATCTTACTGTACAAAAAATGTAGATCTTGTCAAAACACAGAATTTATGTACAAAAAGAATTTCTTTTTAGGGTGAACCATTTCGGAGATATTCCTTTTTATTTGTGAGAGTTTTGGAGAACTTAATAGTTCTGCCAAATGGAACATCGTTATTCATTTTTATATGTTAACCCCACAAAGAGGATGGAATTTGAAACCTTTAAAAATTTGACTATCGCTCACAGTCTACTGTATTCCCGTATTCACGTTGCACCTACAAGGAAATAATAACATAATTTCTGTAAATGTTTATCTCAAATAATACGAAGAAGATATACGAATAAGAATTTTTAAGAATGGTTAGTTCAAGAGTAGAGAAAGTCACCTGAGAGCAACACATCAGATTTTTTTTTTGTTTTTTTTTTTTTTTTTTGTTTTGTTTTTTTTTTGTTTTTTTGGTCACAAATAAATGGTGCAAATTGGAAAAAAGATTCAACAAAAATTTTAGACTCCAATTTTCACGGAAGTGTACCTTTAAGAGAAGTAAGTGGGTAGAAGTGTAAGTTGTGGTGGGAATACTTTGTACTAGCTATATAAAAATCAACGATAAAGGGCAGAGGAAACCATGTGACTATATCACATGAGGTTTTTTGTGGAAGAGTTGGTAGAGAAATTGGTGTGACTGTACCGCACCGGGGAGGTGCTGTTAGTTACTTTATGTTTAGTGTCAGGCAGTGTTGCCAAACGCTGAACATTGCAGAAAACGCATCAAGGCTTTGCCAGAGTTACTGGAGCGCCACCCAAACGCTGTCTAACGTAGAGCGGAATAAAAAAGAAGTAAAGTGTTTTGTTTCACTGAACAACAATAATGAAAGCAGCAGCAGCAGGCTGCACTCTCAGGTTGGCAACTGCAGCACCTGTGGGTTTGGTGTTAAAAAGCCGTGTCGTGCCTAAATTATATCAATAGCTGACAGAATGGGATTAGCCGTGCAGTGTTTGGGAGGAACAGATAGCAGGAGAGGCCTGGCCGGGGATTTATGTGGGGGAGGGGGCTCTCGGATCAGCCCCGATGCCCGCAACAGGGGCACAACTGCCCATATCTTTCCACTTCTTGGCTGCTAGCACAATACGTCAAAACATTTCGTCATAGCGGATGAAGGTTTGCATGATTTGACGCCTAAGGGAACACTCAAGTGATAGTTTAGTGTATTTGGTCAAAAAAATCGATTTTTGGAATTTTATTGCAAAACGTGAGTCATACCTCTGCCTCTGCCTTTCATTTCAACTTTAAACTCATTTTTCTCGGAAAAAAATTTTTTTCTTACTTTCTCATTTTCAAAATCTATCTTCTCCCATAAAAATCGAATTAGAGATCTGTGATAGGATGTTTACATGTTGAGACAAGGATAACTACAGGTGCGTTCTTGCTCTTTTTTTCTAAACTGTATACTACATTCTTAAATTCAAGCACGTTGGTACCCCTGGCTGAGCTCTGGTGACGTCATTGTTTCGAGTCAACTGAAGCAGGGAAGGACGTAAAGCACTACGGCGGAGAAATGCCTAGCAAGCACGGCAACAGTCTAAAGCGCATTAATACAGAACGACATTAACGCCTTGTTTGTTAGGCAACTTCTCTGACAAAGGAGTCGCACACTTCTGCGGAAGTACTAGGCGTTTTAAATTCTTGGATTAGGGGCCAGACCGGTGAGGTGACAGTGTCACAGCACACTTTAAAGTGAACATCCCGGTGTATGAAGTTATTGAACTTCCTAGCAACGAGGCCAAAAGAATAGCGACTTCACATTTGATATAACCACCTGTGTTGCATTCATATCACTTTCGCTACCCACTATTGTGTATTTTACAGGATGTTAGAGGTATATGTGCGGATATATTTTGTACTATCGGTCTGGGTGCTCAGTTCTCAAGGTAGTTAATACCTGTGGGCTTGACACAGGAACCATAACGGTCTCGTAATAACGAATGGTGTTACATTGTTGAATGGTTACATTGTTTTTTCTTTGTAAGTATTAAATTCACACAATCACTTACACTCTAATTTATATTTCTAGATTTCAGACAGATTGGAGAATAATCTTTGCTAAAGTAAAATCCCCTAACTGCGAATCGAACCTAGGAACTTTGGATTTGAAAACTAGCAGACTCTAACCGTCGTGTTTCGCTTTACATGATGTTTAACATTTCCTTTTTTACGTCACTTTTTTCCGAGTATACGCCTACTAAAATCTGAAACTGCAATAATACATAGAAGAATTGGCAGGGAAGTTATTTTCGCGGCTGCCTGCTTCTTGCTTTCAAATAGAAGGATCCATAATCTCTCTAGAGTCGAACTAAAGATAACGGTATTCCGGTCTCGCGCGGGTTGGTATTATCTTTTCAATAACACGAGTCGAGCGCCCCTACCACCCTGTTCCATAATACAACATGGCCACAACAGGGCGTCAGCACACACTGCCCAACAAACTCGTATCTTTGGTTTTACTTAGGAGGTTTATAGCAGGCCAAGGGGGTTTAGCATTTCAAGGGGACCTGGCAGTGTTTCAGGTATCTGATGTATTGTATTCACAAAACTTTCTCTACTCACTTTATTTACAAAGGTTATTCTTGTGTTTACCATTTGTTATTATGGATGAACTATCACAAGTAATATCATAATAAATCTGACCTAAGTGATTTATCTGTCAATGTCCCACTGTCGACTACAACTCTAAGTGAACTAGCCAAGAGTCAGAAGAGACTAATCGAACGGGGCTTACTCCGTCAGGGTGTCGCTACCACAGTACCTAGCCGCTTTGCGGCTAAACCTGCGAGATTTAGTAGGGAGAATATTCTGCTGGGAAATGAACAACCACTCCCCATATCCAAGGACACACTGCCCCCTCTCGTCTGTATATTGTTGGACGACCAATGCCACAATGTATTAAAATATGTGGTATTATAATAAAAACTATTAGAACTATTTTCAAGGAAATAAAAAATCACGAAGAATTTTCCACAGAAAGGCTGTGGGATGTGGGAGAGCTTTCTTGAAAACCTTCTTTTGGCATTCTTGAGGGACTATATTTATGGTCACTACTCCACAGGAGGAAGATATAAATTGAACCCACTATTTGAAGCTATAGGCCGCAGACATACAGAGAAGTGCGGAAGTACCTTACAGTTTTGAGGGTCCCTTCCAGTGCCTAGAGAGGATATTGAACGATCCGTCGACCTAGCCAGTGAACACGCTGGCTACTGCCTACTTCATTCGCCTACTCACAAGAAAAACCCAGAAGGATGACGAGGGAAGTAAGTTTAGTAAATTGTTGTATTTTTCAATATATTATTTCAAAGTATAATTATACAATACTCAGTCAAATACGCGATAAATTTTATTTTCTCTATTATTTACCTATAGAATTGAATCAGACTACAAGCGAAGGGGATTCCACACTATGTGCATCCAGGGCAATTGTTTGTAAGACTCCTGGGAGGAAGGGATGAGATGAGAGCGCTCGTGCTGGATCCTGGGCGAGAATCGCATGGGTTCGACATCGGCACCCTCTGCAGGTTAGGCACACATAAATCCAGCCCTACTTCGAGAACAGTGTCGCCAACACTTCCGACTCTGAAAGACCTGATAGAAATGAAAGAGAAATATAATAGTGGGCCGGAAAATTCCCAAAAATTACCTAGAGACCCAGGAAACCCACAAAAAGTTCCAAGGGTCAAGAAAGTTGGCCACGGGAATCGAATACATGACCTAGAAGTTCAGAGATCCACTTTTGGTATTTCTGGATAAACAGAGCTTTTTAAGAAAATATCGTAGCTATACTTTACACGGAAAAATTTGGCTGTATTTTATGTCCCAAATAGCTGTAACGATATTGATTAAAACTCCATATATTTAATGTATTTTTGTGACAAATGTAACGCATATATTAAAGTGCACATATTATGTCTCATAAACATTTTGTGGAGTTCACCAAATCTGAAAATTGCCTATTATTACTTTGAATTTTACAATACTTACACTTTCCTCAAATGGGAAGTCGTTATTCGTGATTTTATTCTTGCAAAGAGAACGGAAATATACAAGAAAACAATTTCTACAATAATTTGTCTCAATTAAAATAAAGTAGGGAAAGATTGTAAAGTTATGTTGATACGAATGAGTAGAAAAAGTCAAATGACTGGAGCACATTACGTTATGAACTAAGATCAAAGTTGAACTGACACTCTCGATCTTCGATTAGTTTTAAACTGATGTCAGTTGATGTTCTGATCTTAGATTAAATCTCATGGTTATTTCTGCGCTCAGTTTGACAATTTAGAAAGGAAACTTTTACAAATAACTGTTTGGTTACCCTTTTCCCCAACACAAAAGGCTTGTTAAAGCTTCGGGCCCTAATGACCTAGTTGTTGGGCCCTTAAAGACCACCCACTAATTCGATAAAGCACACAATTTAGCTAAAATAAAATCTGCTTTGGCATTAGCCATTTCCGAAGAATTCTATGTTATTTGTTTTAGCTATAAAATACTTGTCCCTTTTTCAAGGGATATTAGTTATACCTTGTTGTCATGCAATTAGCATTGGAATTTCAAAGCCACCACAATGTACCCTGCAGATGCACGAGGTAGAATGATATAAGAAATCTTATATGGGAAACTGAGGTGGCGAGTAGAATTTTTGCTTGTTACGGAAGTGTGTGGTGGGACAGGCTGTGGGGCGGTGGTCAGGCTGTGACGCCAGCCACCTTGCTGATCCAATATTGTCGAGGAGCTACGTCCTGATCCAATAACATATTGTCACGAAGGGTCACTCACCACAAGTAACGTATTGAAAAGGACCGTCTCCTGCCACTGTGGAAACATCCCAGGGTTAGAACGACACATGTACCAACTTATTACTCGTCACTATTTCTTATTTCACTAAGAAACTCTCTAAGTACTTCTGAGCTACAATATGTCACCTTTACATAACCGAATAAGAGGTACAAATGTCAGAAATAGCTATTTTTACTTTTCCTACTACGTATAATTATTACTAACATTAAGAAACTGTTTATTTCCTTAGCCTGGGACACAGCTATGATTTAAGTTTTAAGACTAAAAATATTTTTTATAAATCTAATGTGTTACACTCACATAACTTTCTCTACTCTTGTACTAACCATTCTCACAAACTCTTATTCCTATATCTGCATGTTAGTTAACATAAACATTCGTACAAACTATCTTATTGCTTATGTCCTTGTAGGTACAAGGGGAATATTAGAATACAGCAGACTTTGTGTGACAGTCAAATCTTTTTGACCTTTGAGATTCCGTTCTCTTTGCACGATTAGCATATAAAAAAATGAACAACGTTGCTGCATTTCGCTAAAGTTCTAAGTTTTCCGAAACTCACACACATAACAAGGAATATCTGCGAAATGGTTCACCCTACAAGAAAATTTATTTAGACATAAATTATGTATTTTAGCAAGATCTACATTTTTTGTATAGTATGATTTGGTCTATCTCTAACGGTTTACCAGTTATGCAAAAGTCGTCCAGAGTAAATACGACTACAGGGGCTATATCCAGAAAATTCAAGAAATACATTTCATTTATCATAAAAAATCTCAAACATGTGGCATTTTAATCAAAATCGTTTGAACCATTTTCAAGAAAATCAAACTTTTCGAAAAATCTTCCATGTAAAGGGTAGTTTAGGGTGGGGCTATTTTCTTCAAAATCTTCGGGTCGAATCCTTGAAAGACATTAAACTTAAATACCAACTTTAGCTTTTAAGCGACATTTTGTTTTTGAGTTATACTGTTCACAGACAGATACACACACGCGCGCATGCGCACGGACCTTTTTTTGATCGAATACAATACTTCTAGTTACATGCGTAACACCTAAGTGGAGAACCGCCGCAGTTCTACCATATAACACTATACATTTAACCAGTTACCAAGGAAGCCACTAGGTCTGAACATTCAGAAGGTCTTGTTAAGGTTGGCGTAACTGCAGTATTCTTGATTGGCTGCAGTGCGGTAGTGAGAATTGCATGCTCATCTAAAATCGCTTCCTCCAACACTGGATGACAAACCATCCCCCTACAATCAAATTGACTCATCCCGTTTAATACCGACTTTATTTCCTCGCCCCGCCCTCTTCCTCCCCTAGCCGCATCACCTTTTAATCAAAGCGGATTGGCTCCCTCTAGGGTGGGCTGGTGTGTAATGGAATGCTACATCAGAATACAAGCACGAACAGGGAATATTAAGGACCTTGCCAACAGTAGATGAAGTACTTATGTGCGAGAGGTCCTCTCTTTCCTTCCACACAAGTACAGAATCTGCCACAATTTCACAATCGGCAGAAATAACAGTACAGCCGCTTCCAAATGTTTTCCGACACGCGGGACTCGCCGTGGGTTAAGGTTATCGAGTAGTCAGTCCAGGCCAGAGCCGTCTCAAGTTGGTTAAAGGAGTTCATGGAGCTTAGACAGCACTTAGGCCATCTCAATAGTCGGTCTGGGTGGCTCAGTTGGTTAGACGCTGGCCTACTGTTCCCAAGGTCGCGGGTTCAAATCCGGTCCAGACCGATGGTTTTTAAGTGTGCTTAAAAACGACAGCTCCATGTCAGTAGATTTACTGGCATGTAAAAGAACTCCTGCGGGACAAAATTCCGGCACACCGGCGACGCTGATGTGATCCTGGCAATTGATAGCGTCGTTAAACAACAAAATAATTTTTAAAGCCATCTCAATAGGCCTGTGGTATCTTGGGAGGAAAAGAAGCCCTCCGGAAGACAATGCGCCCTAGCAAGGAGGGGTCCGTAACTATTCCAGAGCACCATCCTCACCTCTCGGCCTCACTCCGCTATAACAGGCGCAGGAACTACTGCATTTGACTAAAGATTCGATATTGAAAATTCACAGTTCCAGCTGAAAATAAAAATACTGGCGACATGCATTGCCAAGAACTTAATTATCGTCCTCCATGATTAAGGAACAACATATTAGCCTCTGGTTGCCGAAGTCACGGGTTCAAATCCGACGGAGACTAAACACTTTCGATAATAACCGTTGGATTCTCTATGGCCTATATGGTCTATTGCTCTTTTACGAAACTAATCGCAGTTCTTGTGCGTGTTTATAGCGCGGTCTCAAAAAACTGGAGACCTGGGTTCGATTCCTGATATCGGCGTGGAAATCTTCCACTCGGAGACCTGATCCGGGGTGCACTCAGCCTTGTTAGGTTCCTGAGGGGCCAATTAAGGACTACTTGACTGAAAACTAGCGGCATCTACCCGATGTGAGGGGCTGGGGTGAAATGGTTGGCGGTATGGATAATAATATCCAATAACGAAAGCATAAAAGTTATAAATATCTATAGATATAGTAAAAGTAATTACATTTAAAGGCGTTCATCCAGTTCGGCCCAAAATAGTCTTACAAAATAAAACTATTGAACAATAATTGTCCAAGCTTAACTCCCTTGGATGTGAAATAGGAATGGATTGGGTGTACAAGATTAAATAAAATGTATAATGATGTGTAGCACTCACATGACTTTCTCTACTCTTGTAGTAACCGTTCTTACAAACTCTTATTCCTATATCTTCTTCGTGATAGTCGAGGTAAACATTTTCAGAAATCATCTTATTTCCTTGTAGGCGCAAAGAGAATATGGGAGTACAGTAGACTTTGAGCGATAGTCAAAACTTCAAAATCATTAGTCATTTTTGAGAAAATCAAAATTTTCGACAAACTTTGCACGTAGGGTGGAGGAATTTTCTTTAAAATCTTCGTGTCGCATCCTTGAGACATTTAACTTAAATACCAACTTAAGTTTTTAACAGAATTTTCGTTTTTGAGTTACGCTGTTCACACACACACAGGCGCGCGCGCGGAGCGTTTTCTTAACTACTGTTTTTCGATTCAGAGGGCGTCAAAATATACACTTCTGGTGAAATCTCGACATCGAAATTTTGGGTCGAATACAATACTTCCTCTACCTACTATACGTAGTAGAGAATGGAATAGAACAATTAAATAACAAAATACATAACAAACTGGAAACAGTTACCAACCGCGAGGACAAACAAAGCTAGGACGACCAAGAAAAAGATGAAAATAACAAGATTTTTTAGGTGGAACAGTTTATACCGTGCTGCAGGAGGGGGAGGAGGAGGAAAAGAAGAAGAAGAAGAAGAAGAAGAAGAAAGAGGAGGAGAAGATGTAGGAGAAATGTATTTTGTTGCCGGTTTCCAACACTCTTACATGCTGCTACATATTGAAGGTTACGTTCTTAGGGTCGAAACATTTGGCAGAGACTGTACTTGATACTCCCTAACATTTCCATAAGGCCGAAAGTTTCATCAACAGATATTACAAGATTTACATAAAATATTATTTTCTTCACCATGTTTATAATCCGGGTGGGGTGGGTGGGGGCGAAGAGGGTGCAACTTGAATGATTGTCACCCTCATCTTTTCTATTGATTTGAACCCCGCTAGGGGATCAATATTTGATCTGCATAATAATGACAGCACTCCGCTGGGATGACTGATAAGGAGATGGGGAGAGAGAGAGAGGATTAGGTCCAGCTCAGGGCCACGTGATAAGTGACGTTTGTCAGCCGGAAAGACAATACTGCCAACATAGATCCGTCTTTATTCCCTCTTTCCTTTGTCTCTGGTTTACACATTTCCTGCTTTCTACAGCTGTATCTCTTCTTGTTAGCAGCCAATACTGTTTACAACCAAAGATATTGTGACAAATGATCACTCGTTACTCCGTCACTTTATTTCTTCTAAATGAATCAGAATTCACAATTTGTGACCTTGCAACTCAGCAAGCATGACACAAGCCTTGCACAAATGTGTTCAAATCATTGATAATTAACTTGACTCACAAGCCAGTCTGCTTATACTACCTGCATGATAGCAAAATTCGCGGGTCATATTACCCACTCCTGTATTCCTGTATCATAAGCAATAAGATAATTTTATAAGTGTTTATCTCAACTAACACGAAGAAGATATAAGAATTGAAGTTTGTAAGAACAGCTTGTACAAGAGTAGAGAAAGTCGTGTGAGTGGATATCCCTATAGACAAGGAATATCTCTGAAGTGGCAGTAGATATTGGTTTAGATTCAACTTGAGACGATTTTGTTCAGTAGCAATGCATTTCAAATGCTGTATACGAGTGTTCTATTTTCCCCTCTGTCGAGTTGTTTAACAGGACTGTGATGAATGATCATAACCAAGGTTTAGTCTAGCGACACGTCACATACAGCCAGTGCAAACAATTGAAGGGGAGTTTACAGACAGAGAAGTCCCTCAGAGCAAACAGGAGAAATTTCCGGATCATCTCCAAGGTGTTCTCAAGCGGATAACCTGTTAATTTCATATATGTGCATATAAGTCGACTTAACCATGTTGCAGATGAACATTTTATTTAAATGTTATTGACTGTAGTAGAAAGGTGGCTACGAAATATCGCCGGATGTTGCATTTTTATGTCAAAGTGTCAACGAGAAGATATAGGTGAAGTTTAGAGACCAGCTAAGTCAAATGTTTGTCAAAGAGGGGATGTTGAGCTAATCTCTTTGCACTATATACGGCCTGTGCCACTCTTTAACACTCACACGTGCATTGTGTTGCAGTTAAAATTGTGGAAACAATCTAAGATTCGTATTTTTGTAACAAATTGTGCCTGAAAATATTCGTATGGAGCAAATTTTTTCCATAAACAAATTTTAGTGTGCAAAATGTGAAAAATTATGAGGACCAGCACTTGATTAAGCTAAATATTCTTTAAAAAATAAAACTAAAATGATATCACAATTTCAATCTAAGATTTTATCGTTCTGAGTGCTGGAAAACCTATTGCCATAATTGTATGTGAAAAGATCGCTCTAGATCAAGAAAAATAACATCAAAATAAGCGAGTAAAAGTGATTCATCATAGGCTGCGTGATTTGTTTTTCAAACCTGGATTAATTTGTGTTGTTTAAGATAGATTTTCCTAACCAGGGTTTAGGTTAGGTTGTTTTAGGTTATTTTGCATATACTCGGTTGTTTTCTGTTATGTTGGAAGCCGGGCTGATTCAGAGATGTTCTCTTTGTGTCTTTGGATTGACAGATGGTCATTTCAACGCGCAGAAATTTAAAAGTGACATCCAAAAACATGTTGGAACCACTTAGGGGATCAGAGTTTGAAGCATGGTTCCTTTTTGTAACAAAAATGCAACAATCGACATCTATTTTCTTTACCACGTATTTAGAATACATCAGGCTAGGCAACACGTAATAACATGAGGGTCGCTCAAGGTATTCCGCAAGTCGACCAGGCCTGCAGTAGATAGGTCACCCTGCCGGGGCGGAGGGGTGAGGTGAGATGATACGAACGGTGGTCGAACCTGAGAAGTGACGACAGCAGAAGGCAGCGTGCCTAACGACCACACAACACATTCATATGATTTTCTCTTCACGCTTATCTTTTATGAAACACAATCATACTTCTTTTTCTACTCCCTCTCCTTGAAACAATTCATACAATTTTCTATGACTGAAATAGAAATGCCAATTATTACAGTCACACGGTTTTCTCTACTCACTTTTCTCTTACGAAACAGGATTAAGTTTATATCTCTATTTACCCTTCAGCAATTGATACAATTACATGATTGAAGTAGAAATGCAACATTACATTCATACGACTTTCTCATTACGCTGTCATACATTCACACAGCTTTCTCTATTTGCTTTCTTCCTGTGATATTTGCGGTATTTCAGCTAGTAAAAATAAAGCAATAAGAAAGAGGTATGTGTGTGTGTGTGTGTGTGTGTGTGTGTGTGTGTGTGTGTGTGTGTGTGTCTGTGAACAGCATAACTCAACAGAAGATTTAGGGGATGAGTGCGGAAGCATTTTGCCTGAGTGGCTGGAAGGCATGCTCCGCAAGCTCTACACCAGCCCTTGCACCAGCACATCTAGAATTGGTTTGAAGTATAACAGTTGCAGTGGCCTTATGTTTCGTCAAAAATATTGTCTTACTCACAAAAATAGCTATGTAAATGTTATTAAAGAAGTTATTATCTTTTTCAGTTTTAGAAAAACCGAAAAAAAAATCTTATTAAAATTCTCAATATCTAGAACATAAATTTCATTTTTCTCTGAAGCAAAAGGCACATATGTGAGGAATATTTATAAATATGACACTTATCTTATACCGCTTATCAACAATTAACATAATGTTTACAACTTTAAAACAAATTGGAGAAAAGTCTTTAAATTAGCACCATTTGGCAATGGACTCCATCCTGTGATGAATGAACCAGCCAGTGATGAAAGTTTGCTTTCCAAAACTCACATAAATAAACAGGAATGTCTCCGAAATGGTTCACTCTTAAAAAAATTCTTTCTTTTAGCAAGATCTACGTTTTTGCAGAGTAAGATTTGGTCTATACCTTACGCTTTATCAGTTATGCAAAACTCATCCATAGTAAACAGGACTACATAAGCTATAGCCAGAAAATTCAAAATATACATTTCATTTATCATGAAAATATCTCAAATATGTATTATTTTAATCAAAATTGTTACAGCTATTTTCGAGAAAATTGAAATTTTCGAAGAATTTTCTATGTAAAGGGTGGTTTAGAGTGGAGGAATGTTCTTCAAAATCTTAGTGTCGCATCCTTAAAAGACATTAAACTTAAATAGCAACTTTGGTTTTTAACTGACTTTTCGCTTTTGAGTTATGCTTTCCACAAACTCACACACACACACACACACACACACACACACACACACACACACACACACACACACACACACACACACACACACACACACACACACACAGACACACGGACCTTTTTCTAAAAATGCTTGTTTTTGGATTCAGGAGGTCTCAAAACTTACATTTCCGGTGAAATCTTGACATGAAAGTTTTTGTTGGAATACAAAATGTTATAAATTTATAATGATGTATTATGTTATTTGTTCTTCAGACTCAGAATCGAAGGAGAAGTAGGAAATAAGACAATCATTAGGTGTAGTGGTAGAAGCAGCCAAGGGGAGCGAAGCTGTGTGTGGCTAAAGTGATTTGGTACTTCCTGACCAACATAAACCATGCGATTATATCAGCACGATTTTCATTAGGACTAATTGTTGTTGCAGCAGTAATTTTAGTTAGTTGGCAAACCTGGGGATTTTATAAAATTTGCATAGTCACTATCAATTTACGTGTCTACATATAAGAAACAAGAAAGATCAGATAAAAGTAATATTTGTGTTAGAGAAAGTAACATTTCAAATATTTACTATGTAAATAAAATATCTTGAAAAGTTGTAAAAATAGACTATTGATTTGTAGAATCTCATAAAGTATTTTAAAACCTTTTTGAGAACATTAATTGGGTTGTTAGTATTTTTCGTTGGAAATTTGCTCTTTCTCTATCATATAATGTGGTGGTGCACCATGCTGCAATAACTGATAAATACAAAACAAGCAAACTTAAGTTCTAACACTTTTGGAGAAAATCTATGCGATGTTCGAATGTTTTTATGAGCCCTCTATACTCCGTATTCGGAATTATGGCTGACCATTGAGCGGACAGTAAATCAACAAATAAAACAATTGAATGTTGTTGAAAAGTACTGTGTGCCGGCGAGAATAGCCGTTTGTGTCGTGTTCGGGGTAGATTTTAAAACCAGAGTAGATTCCAATTTTAAAGACCCCCTTTTTTTGGTGCCCAATACCACGTAACTAACCGCCAGAGGGGGGAGGGAGGTAGGCTATATATCTGGCACCCAACATTGTAAAATCACACTCCACTGTAATGAAAAATAGACTCAACTATAATGTACAGGGAGAGGGCGGGTGGGAGGGGCGGGGGTTTGAGCCCCGGCGCCTGACTTTTCGGTATTAATGCCGTGGGCGTGTGTTCCGCTGAAATGAATGGCTGAAGTAAACAAGGATTCAAATTTCAATAAACCATTTACAGTAATGTTGCCGCCCCCGTACCGCCCCCGGGGTGAGTGATCATGTGACAACGCTAGTGTTTATGGGAGCACTAATTTTTTTTTATTTCGAGCGTTTTTTTCAGACCACGCCCAATCTTGTTTCCTTGTTTATTCTTCCCTTTTTATCGGATATGTGTTCCCCTGACCCCTGTAGGTGTGTATTCCGTGCAGGAGGCGTGTCCCACTGGAGGTGGAGTCAAACAATCAGGCTGAGGGGTAATTTAATAAAGAGCCCCGCGTCTATCTCTCGCTCTCTCTCACATAGATTTTTGTTCGATTTTACGTACCAGGTAACCTCGAGACAATGCTCCATTGTCTTCGCCGCCACACAGGGCTAATAGTTTTGACCTGAATGGTACCCCCCCCCCCCCCCATACCCAACAAGGACAGGGATTTTTTAGATGCAAGAGTTTTGCAACCTGTCCGCACTGGGGAATTCCAGCCGTCGAGGGCTAACGAGGAAGTTTCGAAAGCAGCAAATGGTTGAATGTTCTGTGAATGCACGCGTTTACAAAAAAGCATTATTCCAGCACTGTGATATTAGAAGTTAAATCCTAACGCATCCGAAGGGAGTCATGCCACTTCTGCCACCAAATTAGCATAGTAAAACACGAAAGCATAAGATAGCACTGTTAATCGTAATGTTCAATTGTTTAACCCATTTGTTCTGTGGTGCCAGTGGCATAAGACTAGCAAATACGCAAGTTCCATTAACGTTTTATACGCTCCTAGAGCAGTTAAACTATTAATAAACTCCAAAATTGCAAGCCAAAAAGGAGAGACTCCTCCTTACTCATACGTATACGCTCCAAATTGTGTCTTTTTTGCTTTTAAATGAAAGGAAAACTAATTCGGCTAAATTAACTTATTCCATAGAATTATTATTGAAGGAAGGCAAAGTACAATCAATTCCACAGAAATACAAACATAATATGAGAGATTAACCCACTGTAAATAATATAAATACTTGATGTATGATTATAACTAGACCTTGCATTATTAGCACCTAAAACAACGTTAGTATGCAAAAATAAATACCTAAGTTGTCATGGCATAACATTTACAAGACTACACATGTAATAAAAAATCTGATTTGTTGCACTCATATGACTTTCTCTACTCAATTCTTACAAAATCTTATTCCTCTATCTTCTTCATGTCAGTTCATAAGCATTGACAGAAATTACTTAATTGTGCATTTCCTTGTAGGTACAAGGGGAATATAGGGGTACAGTAGGCTTTTAGCGATAGTCAAATCTTTTAAGATTTGAAATTTCGTGGGCATAAATTGTCTGTTTTAATGAGATTTACACTTTCTGTACAGTAAGGTTTGGTCTATCTCTTACGGCTTGCCAGTTAAGCAAAAGTCATCCAGAGTAAATAAGGCTACATGGGCTATAGCCAGATAATTCAACACACACATTTCATTTATCATGAAAATATCTTAAACACATGACATTTTAATCAATATTGCTAGAGCAATTTTTGAGAAAATCAAAATTTTCTAAACTTTTTCATATAAAAGGTAGTTTAAGGTGGAGGAAATTTCTTCACAATATTCGTGCCGTATCCTTGTAAAATATTAAACTAAACCACTAACTTCGGTTTTAACCCACTTTTCGTTTTTGAGTTACGCAGTTCACACACACACACACACACACACACACACACACACACACACACACACACACACACACACACACACACACACACACACACACACACACAAACTAAAAATATTTTCTTTTTTGGACTCAGGACGCCTCAAAATTGTTTAAAATTTGTGATAAAAGTTGTGATAAAAATTGTTTACTTTCTGTTATGTGGCCCTAGCCAAAATTAACAAACAAATAAGTAAAATTTAAATAAATAAATGAACAAATCACATAATAAATAAATTTTGCACTAATATGTCCACTTTTTAAAATAGTCCTAGGTTTTCCTGTTCCTCCTTCAAGTTAGGCTCCAAAACTGTTAAACCTACAAATGTTTTTTTGTTTTGCTTTAAAATTGTAATTTTTGTGTTTGAAAATTAAAAATATGTTTAGATACACCTGATTTAGGGCAATTTATATTTGTTTTGTCTTTGTGAACATTAGTAATACATTTCATTAGTGTAACACAAAAACTGCTTCGCAACGAAGATTTTACAAGAAGAAAAAGTGCAGAAAATATCAGTGGGAAGAAAACAGCTTTAGATGATCTGAAATTTTCAGTTATACATATCCTTAAGAATAAAAGAAGCAGAGAAGGAATAAATTATGGAATTCGATATTTTAGTATGGTTTTTATTTTATTATATTTATCAGTACATAATTTCGTCAATTTCGTACCAAACCTCTGGCAACTCAAATGAACAGGAAGTAATTGCGAGAAAATTTTTTCTTCTTGAAAGAGTGAAAATGTTATGAATAGGACGATATGCTTACTCTGTCAGAAACAAATGGCCATATGTGCATGTAACTCAAAAATTACTATAATTTGAGTATTTTTTCATGTATATAAAAACATGTATGCCTTTTCATTGATTCAGTTAATATCGAAATATTTCTTTTAAGAAAACAGGATAAGTAATTAATAGTCAGAATGAACCTTAAATTCATTGTTTCATCTATAAAATAGGTCCCTGTGACAACAGTAATAGAATCTTATAGCTCTTAGACTGATGCTACGCCGCGGGTAATAAACCTTCGTAAAGACTTTCAATTCAACAAAGATGAATAAAAACTAAATACAACCTCTATATTCGTCACAGCATATTAAAAATCGTTACAAAACATAGTACTCCAAAAATAGAAACAGAAATTCACTTAGCTTCAATAAATGAAATGTCGGCACTAATAAAAATTATCGAAGAAATGTTGGGAAATAATGATAAAAAGAGAGTAATTAGTGTTCCTAATACAGCGCCATAAATTCACTTAGATTGATAATGAATGGAAACTAGGGTGAGGTCTACTTGAAAGATGAAAGTCGTTCAATGGAGTCGCATAAATCATTGTCGTAATAAAGCGTGATTTCTGTATCTTGGGTTAGGAGTTGTAATTTTACTTCCATCTGACTAAAAAGTGTACTTATTTCATAATAGAGGCAGAGAGCAAAATCATTTACACTACAGAGATACGTTTCAAAGCTCTACGCGACATCTGGCCAGAGTTAAACGTACCTCAAATTATTTCTCCATGGCTGCCGATATCCCTCTTTTGTTTCTGAAATGAGTATTGCTCTCAGTACCCACTGACTCCGCTGTGAGCCGCTGGGTGTGTTCAGTCTTACTTGCAGTCGATTGATGTTTAACACAGGTGATTCTGGAAAAAGGAGAAATGAGGCTGGTTTACTTGAGGCACGAGGTATACCTATATACATTTTACAACGTGGAGAAACGCACTATAGAGCAAGCTGTTGGGCACAATCTGTACATTTTTAATTTCTCTACCATACATAGTAAGTAGCGGAAGCATTTTATACCATCCAAAAATGCGATATCAGATTTCCCCGCAAATACATGTTTTGGGACCCCCTAGCTGACGTCACATTCCGAGGAGGCTGAGTAACTTTGAGCAATTCTGAATCTTTTTGTAAATTTGATGGGAGC
This sequence comes from Tenodera sinensis, assembly GCA_030765045.1. NCBI lineage: Eukaryota > Metazoa > Arthropoda > Insecta > Mantodea > Mantidae > Tenodera > Tenodera sinensis. The sequence goes on along the minus strand of CM060966.1, from coordinate 160,436,373 downwards.
GGAGCGGAACGAAAGGTCTAAACCTTGCAGAAAAGTTTTGAAGCCCATTTGCGTGAAATTATCTGATCGATGCTATACCTAGTGCAATTAATAAAATAAGGAGTAGCTGAAAGAATAATTAAAGACTAATTTTGCTACAATATAGTCCCAATTATGCCATACTTTCAATGGTCTTACGTTTTCCTTAGGCAGATTTGAGCTCCGATCTTTGTAAGTCTGTAAACCCAACAAAAGTACTTAATTACATATCATTTAAGGGTTTTATAATATTCAGCTTCGGCTGTACCAGGAATAAAGTGAACGCATTAGGAAGTTTTTGGAAATTTCCAAAAGCTCATAGAATCTTACTAGTGGCTGTCTTAACTCTTGACGTAATTTCTTCAGTTTCCAAAAACAGAACTGAAAATAAAAATATTAGTACAAGAAACAGGGACAAAAAATGCTGTTTCGTTTCTAACGGTATTAGGGAACACTCCATGAAAGAAAATCTTCTGCTCATTTAATCTTGGAAAATCCACAAAAGGGATCAGTTAATTGTGAAAGGAAAGGGAGAGAGGGGGGAAAAAACTTGGCTAGGAAAACCAGTCATTAAGCGGGCTTGCTAATCAAATCCATTTCCCTCTCCGAAAAGATTCAATTGCGTAAAAAAATCCTCAGTGAAAATCTAACAAGTTCCTCTACAAAGAAGAAAAGGCCAGTGTTTGTATTGCATTCCAAATTAACCCCCTCCTAAGCTAATCTAATCGAAAAGAAAGAGGGCCGCAAGTTTGCCAAATATCTCCAGACCACAGAATAGCCGCCCTTTTCGTGTGCTAGTCTCATCAACCGATTGCGAAAATTTAACCCTGCTCCCTTTTCTCGATTTCTCAATTTCCCTTTCCTAATTAGAGCACCAATTAGGGAACGCCGCAAATGTGCACAGTGCTACCAACTGTCCACCATCATCCTTCCAGAACTAATTTGCGTCATTCCTACCATCACTATATCCTGTATCTACCACCATCCTTTTTATTATCATTTTTCTTCCATCCCTTCCTTTAAAATGAATCCCTCCCTCCTTTTCTCCATTCCCATCACCCCTTAATGTGCTTTCATGATTTCCGATTCCCTATCCCACCTCTGCCACCAAAGTTAATGTTCCCCAGTAATGTCACCCCCATCACTTCTTTTAATATTCACCCCCCAAATGCACACCGTCACAGCCCTCCTCGTTTTGCCAGGGTGATCCAAAACTACCCCTGGCCCATCTGTAGACCAATTCGCTTTAAACGGGAACAATATTAAATAATAATAAAGCAAACATTTCTTTTGTCACGGTGGTATTATTCCATCTTTGCGACAGATGAATCAATGGTTGTTAATGTATTTAATGAAACCCTTGCTAGGTTCACAGATGAATCAAAAGGCTGGTATTCATCCATGTTTGTGTCAAATGGTACCACCATTAATATCACTGCATTTATTCAAAGCCATCATAGCATCAATTTAGGTTGGTAACGGAAGTCAGCGAGATTAGTATAAGCTTTTTGAATGTATCATTTTTTGTATAGTAATACGAGAGGGTTTCATATTGCGATAATTTTGCGAGAGTGCAAGAGAAATTTAACATCAATAATGATTCAAAAGTAAACAACATTCATAAATTTTAATTAAAATGTTGTTGTTGTAGTGTTTAACGCCCGCTTTTACTGCTACGGCACCGCAGGCGGTGACACTGATGATACATGGAAATGGAGCACCGGTGGAATGAGATGGCGGGGGAAACCGGAGCACCCGGAGAAAACCCGCCCTGACGCCGCTTCGTCCACCACAAATACCACATGTGGGTCCCTGGGATCGAAACCTGGCCGCCTAGGTGGTAGGCGAGCGTGCTAACCGCTCGGCCACGGCGCCGCCATTTTAATTAAAGTAATACTGTCACTAGAATATTCACCAAATCCATTGTCTACCATTCTTGAATGGTCCACTGTGTTTTTACTGCACATGGATACTCCAGATGCTGAGAAAAGCGAGAAAATGTTTAAATTGGCGGAACCGCAAGGAGGAGATGATATAGTCACATCTATAATACCACGACCAAGAAGTGATAATCTGACATGGGTTTAATGGTAGAATTTAAATACTGTAGTTTATTTTTTTTTTTAAATGAAAATCTAGTTTTGTTCCTAATATTAGAGAGAAATAAAGAAATGCTACCTTAGCAAACTGGAAGGCAATGACAACGAATATCTTGGAAATGGTTAATACTACGAAATAGTCCTTTCTTTCATGTGTTTCACGCTCATATGTTTCAGGTCAAGACCTAGGGGATGGCGATTGGTGCATGCTCAAGGCCGATGTTGTTCTTTCTTGATTTGGATGGCCGCCTGATGCCCCTTTCTGGGCAACTTAATTGGGCTGATGATGGTCCATGCAGGCTTGCGTCGGGTCATTCTAGAAATATTAGGGAACCCATCTGGGCTAGCACACATCACCGTTCGGATAGGATTCTCTCTGGGTGTCTTCCCTTTATATTTTCCTTCCAAGGGTCACATAAGGCACGGCGGGCTCATCAAGGTCAAGGCCTACCGCCCGGCCACTCCGTCCACCATCTCTGCCCACGATGAGTTGGGTGTAGGTGGGACATGGTCAGTGCCCCGGTCCCTCCCGGCCGGTTATACGGTCATGTTGGCCAGGGGCTGCCACTTCTGAATCAAGTAGCTCCTCAATTGGTCCCTCAGGAACCTAACGAGACTGAGTGCACCCCGGATCAGAATAATTAATCACTTAAAAGACGTTAAGGAATACTTCGAGGAGCTCTTTGAGTGAGGTTTAAGAGCCCTTCGACAACTAGGTCATCTGGGCCACAATTAACTCTTTTGGCGAGGGAGATGTGGACAGCCCTGATGCAAGGCCACCCTCCAGCAAGGATGATACCATTATGCCGCTTTCACACTCCTTCATTTGACGTTCACCAAACAGAGTGGATAATATAAGTTAACCGGACAATGAGCAATAGATACGAGGAAGGAAGGACGTTCGGCATAAACCAACAACTTAGGACGACCCATATTTATCTATCCCACACACTCCCTTGTGTTGGGGTGATACAGGAGCCCCACACAATAACACTTCCCTACCCCTCCCCTTATTATTTGCTTTACTCTGTAATGAGCACAGAATAAATCACACACATTCTGGAAATGAAACACACATCGAAGGGTTATTTCACAAAGTATTTGTGCAGATGGCTTAGGAAAACTAAATATTGCAGCCCATAAATGCTGTGTATCGAAATAAAACGACGTGGGGACTAAGATACTGCTCACAAAACAAACGACATATATTTGCAATTGCCTGTCATTTACCTACAGCAGATACCTTCTAGGTACAAGGGGAAATAATACGATGCAGAATGTTTAAGAGTGGGTCGGTATCTAACGTCTTTAAAGTTACGTTTTCTTTCAATAACCATGAGGAGGGAGTACTGATAGTTTATTGGGAGCAGTATATTTGAAAACTGGAAACAATAACAAAGAGTATCTCGGAAATGGTTAACAAAGTACCCTCGTGGACAAAAAGGTGTGTTGTCTGGAACGCCAGGCTACTTCAATGGCAGAGTAAAACTCCACGAATACCAAATAACTTGCAGTTTTCAACAAGTAGCTATGTCTGTCTATCTGTCTCTCATGCTTTTTTGTGTCTTTTTTCTGTTTTTGTCAGCATGAAGAGGACTTCACAGCCGATTCTGAGACAATTAAAAATATTTGTGTTGGAAGTACCTTAAAAAATATCTGATGTGTTGCACTCACATGACTTTCTCTACTCTTGTACTAACCATTCTAACAAACTCTTATTCCTATATATTCTTCGTGTTAGTTAAGATAAACATTCGTACAAATTAGCTTACTGCTTATGTCCTTGTAGGTGCAAGGGGAATATTAGAATACAGTAGGGTTTGTGGGACAGTCAAATCTTTTTGACCTTTGAGATTCCGTTCTCTTTGCACGATTAACATATAAAAAAATTAACAACGTTGTTGCATTTCGCTAAAGTTCTAAGTTTTCCGAAACTCACACACACAACAAGGAATATCTACTAAATGGTTCACCCTACAAGAAAATTTATTGAGACATAAATTGTGTATTTTAGCAAGATCTACATTTTTTGTATAGTATAATTTGGTCTATCTCTAACGGTTTACCAGTTATGCAAAAGTCGTCCAGAGTAAATACGACTACAGGGGCTATAGCCAGAAAATTCAAGACGTACGTTTCATTTGTCATAAAAATATCTCAAACATATGGCATTTTAATCAGAATTGTTAGAGCCATTTTCAAGAAAATCAAAATTTTCGAAAAATCTTCCATGTAAAGGGTAGTGTAGGGTGGGGCTATTTTCTTCAAAATCTTCGTGTCGCATCCTTTAAAGACATTAAACTTAAATATAAAGTTTGGTTTTTAACCGATTTTTCGTTATGCTTTCCACAGACTGACACACGGACCTTTTTCTAAAAATGCTTTTTTTGGATTCAGGGGGCCTCAAAACATATATTTCCGGTGAAATCTCGACATCGATTTTTTTGAGTGGAATACAATACTTCCCCTACTTACCAGTAGAGAAAGTAATAAAGTATAGTAATCAAAATCCTTAGTTAATTTTGAGAAATATAGATCTCTTAATAATAAATTATATATTTAAAACAACAGTTTTGGTACCATCAACCATTTTGAAGTCCATTATGTTTTGATTGCCTCAATACTTTTTGCTTTTCTTAAAACGTTTTTAACCTAAATTTTCTCGTAATGTTGTAGAAAGAGGGTCCCAGGACCAGCATATAAGAAGTCACTTTTAAAAGTTTGGACTACTGCCTAAGCCAACTGTGTTCGCATATACGTGTATACGTGTATATATACACACACCACAAAAAAGCAATGTCACCTGCTAAAAAGCGTGCAGAAAGGAATTTGCTGACTTTTTTTTAATGGAATAAAATTGATTATTTAGCTTCTTGGAGGAATATCAGAGGAACACACACAAAAGTAAACAATTCTGGTGAAGCCATCGCTGGGCTGGGCAGACCAGGCGCAAGTAATTCATAAGAAAAGTTTTCGTTTCTTTCCCCTACAGCCTCTCGTCCAACGGTAAACATTTGAAGCCGGCTGTACTATTACAATTATCTACCTCTATTAACAGGAGGTAACTACAAAATAGGCATATTGTTTGTGTAAGATCGAGTAGAAAAGGTTATGTGAGTGGAACACGGTTCAGTTCACGGGTCATTTTGAAAGTAAAGTTTTAAAGAATTGCTGGAGAGAGCAGAACGAACACCATTTTCCCCAGCACAAAAGGCTACGCCCTTGCTGCTCGGTACACGAATATCTTGCGTCACGTGGAGGAAAACTCCCGGACAGACAGCAAGTACTAATGTATACATACACACGCGTCCCTATTGGGTACACACTAGCACGCACAAAAAGAAGCGGAAGAATAGAGTTGGTAACGCCCCACTCATTTGTTTTGGCCGTGGTTTTGATATTAATAAAGTGGGAAGTGCCTAGGAAATGTGATATATGAAGCGAGCTCATTGTGTTGCAGGCGTCAATGCCAATGTGTCTTTTACACACGTTTGCGACCGAACGATGCCGCATGGATGTTATTAAGACCACCTTTTGTGCGCTACCATTTCCCACATCGATCCTCTCGACGTGTTTTATCCTCTGGTCTGGTTTTTAAACCAATTCCTTTTAATTTTTGCATTCTCACATATATCTGAAGGGGAACCGAGCAAGACAAAGATTCGCATTCAGGAAGACCAAGGTTCAATCCTCGGCGAATGCGCAATGAGTTGCTTTTTGCCACTTAGGCGAATGCTGGGTGCTTAATTTTACGATTACCTTTCATTATTTCTCTGTTGTGTTTTCAGATACTTGATGTTGCAGGTGCCGGACAGATGGCGCGGATGCTTGCGCACTGTAGGTGGCGTTGTGTGGGTGGATACGCTTCTACGACACTGGAGTCTCAGGATGGTGGCTGCATGGTGAACCTTGGCACCAGGATGCAGAACTCTCAGCATTTGTTAGGGACTTCCGCGCATCTCTGTGGCCCGTTTACCTGCACCTTACAGTATTTTCTAGTCCCCTCGTCATCTTTTCCTCCCTGTGCGCGAAGTGTCCCCCTCCGTGTACATCCTTTACCCTTAATTAAAATGCCCCAAATTCTAATATTTATTTTTTTTTCGTGTATTTCGTTTTCTAATGTTTAAATAACAGTTCCTCGAGGTTTTATTTCAAAATTCCTCCAGGAAATACCTCAATTTTTTCAAAAATTTTTATTTTCTTGAAAATGGCAAACGATTTTGATTAAAATGCCATATGTTTGAGATATTTTGATGACAAATGAAATGTACATCTTGAATTTTCTGGCTATATCCCCTGTAGTCGTATTTACTCTGGACGACTTTTGCATAACTGGTAAACCGTTAGAGATAGACCAAATCTTAATATACAAACAATCTGATGTGCTGCACTCACATGCCTTTCTCTACTCTTGTACTACCCATTCTTACAAACTCTTATTCCTATATCTTCTTCGTGTTAGTTAAGATAAACATTTGTACAAATTATCTTATTGCTTATTTTCTTGTAGGTGCAAGGGGAATGTTAGAATACAGTAGGCTTTGTGTGATAGTCAAATGTTTTAAAGTTTTGAGATTCTGTGGTCTTTGCACACTTAATACATAAAAAAATGAACAACGATGATCCATTTTACGAAAGTTCTAGGTTTTCCGAAACTCACACACATAACAAGGAATATCTCCGAAATAGTTCACCCCACAAGAAAATTTATGGAGACATAAATTGTGTATTTTAGCAAGATCTACATTTTTTGCAGAGTGCGATTTGCTCTATCTCTAACGGTTTACCAGTTATGCAAAAGTCGTCCAGAGTAAATACGACTACAGGGGCTATAGCCAGAAAATTCAAGATACACATTTCATTTGTCATAAAAATATCTCAAACATATGACAATTTAATCAAAATCGTTAGAGCCATTTTCAAGAAAATCAAAATTTTCGAAAAATTTTCAATGTAAAGGGTAGTTTAGTTTGGGGCTATTTCTTCAAAACTTTCCTGTCGCATCCTTAAACGACATTAAACTTAAATACCAACTTTGGTTTTTAACCGAATTTTGGTTCTTGAGTTATGCTGTCCACAGACTGACACACGGACCTTTTTCTAAAAATACATTTTTTGGATTCAGGGGACCTCAAAACATATATTTCCGGTGAAATCTCGACATCGAAGTTTTGGGTGAAATACAATACTTCCCCTGTTTACCAGTTGAGAAAGTAAAAATGTAGATCTTGCTAAAATACACAACTTATGTCTGAATACATGTTTTGTGCAGTGAACCATTTCGGAGGTATTCCTTGTTATGTGTGTGAGTTTCGGAAAACTTAGAACTTTCGGGAAATGGATCATCGTTGTTCATTTTTTTATGTATTAAGTGTGCAAAGACAACAGAATCTCAAAACTTTAAAACATTTGACTATCGCACTAAGCCTACTGCATTCTAATATTCCCCTTGCACCTACAAGGAAATGAACAATAAGATAATTTCTGTAAATCCTTAAAGGGTTGAAAGGAACTTGTATAAATGTAACAGGGATCGGTCAGTAGAGCAAAGTAACAGTTTAAAAACATAACTATTTTCTAAATGGTTAAGAACAGTTATCCTGAGACAATACGTGAATACTTGGAAGGAAATAAGGCATGAATGTTAATGGTAGTGTAAAGCAAGGATGTAAATTGAAAACGGTTTCGCTTCTAGGCCGTCGTCTAGATCCAAGCCATCATTCATCTCTTTCACGTCAGAGACACAATTGGTGTCTGCGCGGAGCAATAAAAATAAATAGGCATAAGGAGAAACCACATCAGCCATTAATCAGTCTGTCACTTGCAACCCAAAGAATGGCGTGTTTTATATGGCGAACCTATTGAAAGATTCTTAATGTGATAATTATGTTAATTAAAGGGAGGATGCAACAATAGGATCCACCCAGTGGTTGTGCAAACACGGCTTAGGGTAGTTGCTACGGTAGTCGCATTCTTGTTTATGGGTTACCTCACATTTATTTTCAATAGATTTACCTTAATACAATCGTATAATCCTACAGAATTTGCTCTCTTTTATTGCGAGTTTCAACTTCTCTTCTAGGTAATTTTTAAGAATCATTTCCACAACCATAGTAGACACTCTTGCGAAGATATTTTTGGAAGACAGAAGATAGTAGCCCATCTTGCAATACTTAGAGACGTAAGTTAATAATTGCGAACACATATTTGGTAGTGTAAGCTAAATGTACAATTCTGCTATCAATTACCACTGCAACAAGGTTAAAACCGAACACCCAACAGCATACTAACCTGAAAATAAGTTAACTGTTAACACTTTTATCAAAGCACCACTCTCGGAAAGCATTGTAAGCTTCAACATATCTTTGTTTTGACTTCGCTGGTAAAAGTTATACACATGCTAGATCCGCAGCGTCTTCTGTAGCAATGTCACTCATTTTTATAACATTTTACTGCTTGATAATAACTATCAAAAGTCGAAAGATTCGATTCGACTACATGAACACATAACCTAGAAACTAAGACATGTGCTACTTCAAGTAAACAATCTATTGCGAAATTTATTAACAAAAGAGTGGATCAGAAGGCTTTGCCCATATAGTTTAGATGTAGCTCTTCATTTGTCCACATAGAAAATTCATTCTTTCTTAATGTTAAACAGAATATGGAAAAGCAATTTTGATTTATTAATGCTTTTCACGGTTTACTGAAGTATTGTAAAGAGTAATTGACCTGATAAGTATCTCTTACAGTTCTTGGCACGCAATAAGTATAAAACTTCCTTGGTTCCAGAAAGGTGTATATTATGAAAACAAAAATATTTATGGCTGAGCATGTCTAAATGAGATAAATTATACCTCTGGTAGCTGCACTTCAGTGGTCCTCTTTAAAGTGCACTACTTCATTAAAGTACAGAAGAAAGCTCAGGTATCGATTATTATTGTACGTTCAATCGAAGAACAACTACAGCGAGTTTAAAAACAGTAAACACATCGGACACGAGTGACAGTGAAATTTCTACAAAGTCACACAATGTAACTAAGAACCTATTGACACAAAAATTATGAACCAGGAACTAAAGATTCCATGGATTGGGAACATCAAAGTGCATAACCTCTTTAAAGAATTGTAATAAACTATAAAACCATCTATATTTGAAACCAAATGTTTAGGGTCAAGATTAGAATACAATCAATACTTTCGCGTCTGCGCACATATCACTACGGTGCCAGCTGTTTTATTGCATAAGGTAAGGTCGAGTCAGTTACTGACTCAGGTAAACGTATAATACTAAAATTAATTTATAAATATTTTAAGGTTAGACACATGCTCAAGCATAATTAGTGGTAAGAAATTTGACTAATTAATATGGAAATTATGAAACGAGAGGAGTGAGTATCATAAACATACTCGCAACTTAATTATTCCCATTATATATACTCTCTTATGTAGAATATTTGAATATAATATTTATGTATGATACAGAGATTTCGTAGCAATTAGATGTTTGTAAGTCTGCTGAATAAAGAAAAAAGCATTTTTGCAAAAATGAAATCTCTGATAAATACCTGAGGGGAAAACTTCAGCAGTTTTCAATCATGCAACACCAAGATCTTCAACCTAACCCTATTTCACCTTTTACATGCAAAAATGTTCGTTGTTATTAAAACCCATATTCTATTCTCTTTGATAACAACAGATGTTCAGTTAAAGGGGTTAAATGCTCGGCATATAATTCAAGTTGCGAGAGTGGCAGCAGTTTTTGGGCCACACTGTGGCATGAAGTGGTGTTTATTTTCCCCAGAAAGCGCTTTCAATTTGTCAGCTTGGTGAGGCACGCACGAAGATGATGGCCCTCTTCATTAGAGCGGCCCGGCCCGGCCTGGGTCGGACGGACGGAGGGGCCTAATACTTGTTGTTGTCTCACAGTTGGATATGCCACAGTTCGGACTTCTGTTCACACCGCCACGCTCCGCTCTAACAATGGGTTCCACTTTCACTCTTCTTAAAGAGATGCAAATTATTAGTTTAACTCTATAAAATAATTAAGACATTTATGAATATGAAAATGTAAAATTAGTCTCAGGACAGCTTTCTATTTAAATCTTTTATCACTGTTGATTTTTTAAGTTCAGTTCTCAGTTCACACATGCCCACAGATACATAACAAATAAAATTTTCTCTAGAGGTTATTGTCAAATGTAACTAAGCATATATTTTTAATTTTCATACACAAAAATCACATTTTTTTTAGATAAAACACAACATTTTTGGAGTCAAAATTGATTTTTTTATGCTTCTGATCAAATTTGCGTTTCATATCGTAACGCTTTATATTTGCAAATTGAAATCCACATATCAACCACTCTTCATGAAACAGCCATACTCACCACTGAATGAGGCGTGTCGGAACCTGAACAGAATGAAGGGGAAGGATGGTCTGTGAAGTGAGGCAAGAATCTGTTTTAGGGGAGTGGTCCAGTTGAGGTGATTTTGCCCATGACTAGGCAACATCTTAGTATCCAGATAAACCTTTGTAGAAATAGTTTTATTAAAGGAATACAATACTCGTATATTTTAAGTACTGGTCGCTCTGTAATGGCTTCGAAATTCCGCTTTTTGTTCATGCTCAGAAGGAAATAAACAAATAACTTCTCATTTGAGAAAAGTATAAGTATTGCAAAATTCAAACCAACAACGAATATCTCAGTTAACTCTCCAAAAATAATTTAGCATAAATGGTCTGCTCTAACAAGATCTACAATTTTCTCATTTCATTTCTCATAAAAGTATCTCAAACTTGTGGTAATTTAATCAGAATGTTGGAATTACTTTTGGGAAAATAAAAATTTTCGAAAATTTTCCATATAAGGCCCAGTTTGGTGTAGGGTTTGCTTTTGAGGTTAAATCTCAATATCGAATTTCTGTGTGGTACGCAATAGTTCCTACACCTACTATAAACTGTAATAAATTACTATTATTGTTGCTATTTTGTTATTGTTACAACAGATGTCAGCAGCATCATTATTACTACAGAAACTCATAAACTAAGGTTTACGTATTTATAACATTTCATCGATCTGAATAACAAGGAACCCTCGAAGATGGAACTGTGTATATACTTTCTTCCAATATATGGCAGGAAAGTACAAAAGAAAATAAAACTCATTGTATAAGTTTGTCCCTATACCAAACAAATCAGTCCTCCCCGAAGGTTTATATTTCTTGTTTGTTTTGTTTTCCCAAGCCCCTGTGCAAGAATCTTGTAAAGCAGAAAACATCGCATAAGATCATCCAGTTCTGTTTCCGTTCACGAAACTTTCTCTTGTGTGTATCTTGAGAGATCAATCGGAGCAGAGGTGGAGGATTTCGGTTTGTTGCAATGTCTTTTCCAGACATTTCCTCCGCAGGCGATATTTTCTTATGCTGCAGAAACTTCGCTTGCCCTCGCTCTCAATCTCTATATATGCACACACACACACACACATACACACGCATACACACACATACACACACGCACACAACCTTCGCAGCTAGACATTTAAATGGGTATTTATTAAGCCTTTCGGATGTTCATAGGGCAGAAATGAAAGCACCTTTGGAAAGGTGAAACTTGTAAATAATTTTAGACATAAAAGTCCAGAAGAAAATGTCAAAAGATAACTTACAATCAAGATTGCATGTAGCGAAGAAAAACTCGGTCACAGTCACGTTTTTTCCCAGCTGCCTGACTTCAAAAAAACCTCGGAGGTAAAAGTACACATTTTTGTAAGATTTCTCGTTTAATAATGCCTTTTTAAAGAGCGAAAGGTACGTAAAAGTATGTAGACTGAAGCAGGAAACTATTATCCAGCCAGATCTGTAAAACACGTGACAATGACCCTTTTACAGTGTATTTTAAAGCATAAGAGGTAGGAGGATTGAAAAACTGTGGTGGCGTAATAAATGTTTCCAAGTGATAAAGTTCACATGACCTTCACACAGGCCATGTGTTATGAAGGTCAGCTGTGTTATTGTGTCTAATAATTAGTCTGTTTTATCAACAGATTCGTCTAATTGGCGTTAGCAAGATAAACAAACGTGACGATTTTAGCCTACATTATGGGATGAACGACTTCTTAACGATTGTTTTCACCTTTAGCTTACATAACTATTTTCGGTGTTTTTTTCAGTCCCAGTGTCCCTTAACGTAATCAATTAATCAATTTATCTGTCCAAGATCATAATTATCTAAGAATAGGACATTGTGAACAACAAAAACCACATACATTTGTAAATTAATACTCAATTATGGTATAGTAATTAAAATCGCTAATAGAATCGTATGCCCTTTCCACTAGCAAATTAAAAAGTCTGATGTGCTGCACTTACATGACTTTCTCTACTCTTGTACTAACCATTCTTACAAACTTTTATTACTATATGTTGTTTATGTTAGTTAAGATAAACATTTGTACAAATTATCTTATTGCTTATTTCCTTGTAGGTGCAAGGGGAATATTAGAATACAGAGGCTTTGTGCGATGGTTAAATCTTTTAAAGTTTTGAGATTGCGTTCTCTTTCCACGCTTAACATATAAAAAATGAACAACGATATTCCATTTCACGAAAGTTTTAAGTTTTTCGAAACTGACACAAATAACAAGGAATAGCTCTGAAATGGTTCACTCTACAAAAACATTTATTCAGACATAAATCGTGTGTTTTAGCGAGATCTACATTTTTTGTATAGTAAGATTTTGTCCATCTCTTACGGTTTAAGAGTTATTCAAAAGTCATTCAGAGTAAACAGGAATACATAGGCTATAGCCTATAAATTATTAAACATATTTTAATAAAGCAATGTCTTACTTAAATAACCACATTATTCCATTTATTTATCATTGGCAAAAGGATCTAATCTAATCTGTATGTAAATATATATTATACTTCTACCCCTGTTTTAAAATAGATATAAAAGGTTTTAAATGTTTTATAAAAGTGAAAACACAACCTTTAGGTTGCGTTTCAAATCTTTCTTCGTAGTTAAAAGGACTTAAATGTTTGTGTATAATATATTTAGAGGTTTATTTTACTTAATCTGAAAACTGGCACATAACTCTGTCGGCCACCTGATAAAACAGAGTTAGTTTCTGTAAATGCTCGGCCATTACTGTTAAAGTGCTTATCGAACTGTTGAAGGAAACGGTCCAGCACGCCAACATTATTTACACAAATGAGCCGTGCCCTGCAACATTTTGTTTCAATGAAGTGCTGAAAACGACTGCGCAGAAAAGACCACCACAGTGGAACATTCCAAACAGACCCCTATTTCTTTCACCCTTCGAAAATACCACCCACTTGCCTACATCATTTGACCTGAAGGATTCCAGAGCCACTAGAAATGAAACAAAATATTTCGGGTCAAAGGTTAAATACCTATGTGATGTGTTGCACTCACATGACTTTCTCTACTCTTGTACAAATTATTGCTTATTTCCTTGTAGGTGCAAGGGAATGTTAGAATACAGTAGGCTTTGTGCGATAGTCAAATCTTTTAAAGCTTTGAGATTCTGTTGTCTTTGCTCACTTAACATATAAAAAATAAACAACGATGATGCATTTCACGAAAGTTCTAAGTTTTCCGAAACTCACACACATAACAAGGAATATCGCAGAAATGGCTCACCCTAAAAGAAAACTTATTGAGACATAAATTGTGTATTTTAACAAGATCTACATTTTTTGCACAGTATAATTTGGTCTATCTCTAACGGTTTACCAGTTATGCAAAAGTCGTCCAGAGTAAATACGACTACAGGAGCTATAGCCAGAAAATTCAAGATATACATTTCATTTGTCATAAAAATATCTCAAACATATGACATTTTAATCAAAATCGTCTGAGCCTTTTTCAAGAAAATCAAAATTTTCGAAAACTTTTCCATGTAAAGGGTAGTTTAGGGTGGGGCTATTTTCTTCAAAATCTTCGTGTCGCATCCTTGAAAGACATTAAACTTAAATACCAACTTTGGTTTTTAACCGACTTTTCGTTTTTGAGCTATGTTGTCCACAGACTGACACACAGACATACAGACACACACACGGACGTTTTTCTAAAAATGCTTTTTTTTGGATTCAGGGGGCCTCAAAACATGTATTTCTGGTGAAATCTTGACATCGAATTTTTGGGTGGAATACAATACTTCCCCTACTTATCAGCAGAGAAAGTAAAAATGTTGGCAAATCTTTTCTGAAGTATAATCTTGTACAGCTTGTGGAAGTCTAATATTGCTGTTTTATGGCATTATTGTAAGATTTAACTCCTCGCATAAACAACAATGCTTTGCTAAAAGTCAAATTGTTTTTCCTATTGAAAAATACGTAGGAAATTGTTATAATTTACAATGTATTTTTCTTCGAAATAATAAATTTTTTTCTAAATTGTAACCTCCATTTAATGTCTCATTTAAAACTAATTTAAATTAATAATCACTTATATAATAGCTACTTACATTGTTTGGGGAAGTTAGGGGGTGGAAACACTGTCTAGGGGGCGGCAAAATATCTAAATGCGGCACTGCTGACGAAAGCTATACTTGGTTGCCCCTCTGACCCCAGAAACAATTACATGATCCTTGTGACTGACCTCTCTAACCCAAAAGTCATAAAGTTAACCTCACTTTTCATTTTATCTTACGACGTCAAGATAACATCATTTGTTTACAGTCTAAACAAGTAATAAATATGCTTCTAAAAGGATATATAACTTGAAAGATATAACATTCTTTTATTATCCTCTTAGTTTGTTTTAACAGCTTTATAACCCTCTTGTAATGGAATTAATTTATATGTGGAAGGTATATAAACAATTTCAGCCTACTTGGCTAGTGAATACGAGACAATGTTAGACATCATAAAAGCTGATATAGCGTGGTTTAAATTCCGACTATGGTTAATTTTTTAATATTTAGTAAGGCTTTTGAATACTTAAGAATCTTCCACATTTCTGTACAATCTTACATAATAGTTTAGAATTTTCCTTAATAGGTTTGAATGTCCTATAATGTTCCTGAGTCCTCTACGATATTTCACAGTGATTTACAATATTTGATGATCTTGAAGCTATCAGAATCCACTCTTATACAATGCTCTAGGAGAATAAGAGGTTTTAAGAATGGTTAGTACAAGAGCAGAGAAAGCCATGTGAGTGCGACATCAAATTTTCGTAAGTAGGCTTTTGAAATTATGCTTTTTGGTGCAGTTCTTGTTGAGGTTATAAAAAATGCCACTTCCAAGGGAAAAATTAGTCCAAAACAATTGACTTACACAAAAATGGTAAATATAGTAGAATTCTGCCATAAATAACTTCACTATGGAAAAAAGAATAAATAATTCAACGCCAAAGTGTGAACAGTTTTCTTGTAGGTAAAAATCCAAACGAATTATTTCAACTGCAGCATAAACTGTTTTGTTAACAAAAGGTGTGTGTTGAGACACAGGCGACACCTTGCGGAAGGCTGAAGATTTACGCCGTCGATCGTGGCGACACCCGACTCCGAATGTTTTCTGCCACTTGATTCTAGTTTTTAGTTATGTTCTCTCAGCGGGGAGTCAGTCTAAGAGAGTCCCATAGACTCGCATTCCTGCAACACCGACTTAAGGCCAGCACAACGTCAGTCTTTTAGAGGTTATAAAATCCTGTGCTGGGCCAGCGATTTGAACCACCGATGTCCAACGTTTGCGAAAGAGGGGAGGTTGGATTTACCTCCTGCCAGTTTATGCGAGCTGTGCCACTCCTTTAGCACTCAATTGTGTTGAGGTGGCGGTTTGTTTATGTTTGTTGCGTTCCACTAAAAAATTCGATGACGAAATTTCAGCGGAAATATATGTTTTGAGGCACCTTGAATCCAAAAAAGGCAGTTTTACTAAAAGATGTGTGTGTGTGTGTGTGTGTGTATGTGTGTGTGTGTGTGTGTGTGTGTGTGTGTATGCATCTGTGAACAGCATAACTCAAAAACCAAAAGTCGGCAGAAAACCAAAGTTACCATTTAAGTTTAATATCTTTCAAGGATGCGACACGAAGATTTTGAAAAAAATAGTCCCACCCTAAACAACTCTTTACATGGAAAATGTTTCGAATAGTTTATTTTCTCGAAAATGACTAACGATTTTGATTAAAATGGCATACGCTTAAGATATTTTATGACAAATGAAATGTATATTTTGAGTTTTCTGGCTATAGCCCATGTAGCCCTGTTTACTCTGGGTGAGCGTGAGAGACAGATCAAATGTTACTATACAAAAATATAGATCTTGCTAAAACACAAAATTTGTCGAAATAATAAGATAATTTGTACAAATGTTTATCTTAACTAACACGAAGAAGATATAGGAATAAGAGTTTGTAAGAATGGATAGCACAAGAGTAGAGAAAGTCATGTGAGTTCAACACATCGTGGTTTTTATTCAGTAAGATTTTGTCTGTCTCTTGCTGTTTACCATTTATGCAAAAATCATCCAATCTTCTGAGAATATTCCCAGAAATTTTAAGTTATGACTTAGAAACTTCCTGTTTGCGTTCGTGACTGGACACTGACTGTGTGTTTGTGAGCCAATTCACCCTCCGACGAAAAGAGGAGGCGGAGAATAGCAGCTAATTACATAAGCTTCTCTAAAGAGCGTGGTTGGTAGATCTGCAAAATATCTGGGCGAAAGAGAAGCTTGCAATTTCTATTCGTATTTTCAAGTTTTCTAATGAAAGCTGGAGTTCTAGAAGTATGGCTGTCTTACCTTTGTGGCCATCTCACATTCTAAATGTCCTTGGAAAATGACCCTTTCAAAATGTATCTTTTTGCTAAAAGCACCCTGCAAAATGACTCTTTTTGCTCAAAATATTGTGGAAAATGACTCTTTCTGCTCAAAATATTGCGCTCAATGCATTTTTTTTTGTGTTAAAATACTGTGCAGAATGTCTCTTAGTGTTTAATATATTGTGCTCAATGTTTCTTTTTGTTGAAAATACTGCGCATAATATTTGTTTTGCTTAAATATAGTGGGGAATGTAATTTTTTTAATGCTCTGCTCAATAGCTCTTTTGATATGGTCACCCTTGAGCCACTCTTGTCCTGAGCTTGAAGTTCTGCGTAGTACGGAACCTGGATGTAATGTTCTAACTTAACATAATTTACCTAAGACACGGAGATACTTTATCCGGATAAGGCGACGGTCGTCACCAGCTTGCCGGAATGATTAACCATCGGTACACAGGTATAAATGGCCTTAAAACATGATCCTGCCCGTATAGTGTGTTAAAGAGTGCCGCATTTGAAGGACACATCAATCGGCCATGCTGGAGAGTCATACTTCTGAGAAAAACCCCAAACCATCCTTGGATAGGCCCTGGAAGAGGTCATTCGAAATGAAAATCTATACTAATACTAGCTCAAATATGCAGCTTTACGATTGAAACTTTTGTACTTAGATTGCATAGTCTTGTGTTCCTTTGGAGACATTTACAAAATATTACTTATCACATTTAAACAAGGAGAAATAAATGAAATAAACAAAAACACTGAAAGGCACTATGCAAAAGCAGTGTTGAATAACCACAAATATCATAAGAAGAAGAGCTAGTAGAGAAAACCGTGTGAAAGTAGCACGTTGCATTTCCATTTCAATGATTTAAATTGTGTGAATTGCTTCTAGAAGAGTTAGTAGAGGAAAACAAAAAGTGAATGTATTACATAAAAGAAAAAAAGAGTTGAGAAGACCATGTGAAAACAATAAGTTGCATTTCGATTTTAATCATATTGAAAATCGTAGATATGAACTTCTTGTAGAAGAATTCGTACAGAAAGACACATGAATGTGTTACGTAAAAGAAAAGTGAGAAAAACATGTGAATGTAATACGTTGCACTTGTATTTCAGTCATATGTATTGTATGTTGCACGGCGAGTAGAGGATATATGAATGTGTTAAGTGAAAGAGAAGTAGAGAAAACCGTGTGAGTGCAATACTTTGAATTTCTACTTCACTCATTTAAATTGTATGAATTGCTAGTAGAGGAGTGAGTAGAGAAAGCGATGTGAATGGGTTACTTAAAAGAAACGTGCGTAGGAAAAACCGAGTGAATGTAATACGTGCATTACTATTTCAAACATACAGAAATTATATGAAGGTTTGTAGAAGAGAGAGTGGAGAAAGACATGTGATTGTGTTTCGTAAAAGAAAATGGAGAAGATAAGACCTTGTGAATGTAATATGCTGCATTTCTATTTCAACTGTAAAGAAATTTGAATGAATTACCTATAGACGACCGAGTAGAGAAGGATGTCACTGTGTTACGTAAAAAAGGGAGTAGAGAAAACCATATGAACGTAATAAGCTGCAGTGAAATATAACATGCGTGCAAATTTCCAGGTGATTGGTCAAGCGGTTTTGGAGAGTAGCAGTTACATATACACATCCATTTTGGAAAACAAGTGATAGTGGGAAAGCTAGACGAGTGAAGTTGTTATTCTGCATCTTAATTTGGTGTAATTATGTAAAATCCATCATCGTCCGTGATAAGGATTGCTGAACCTGATGCTACAACGTATATTCTACAACTGTAAGTAAAGGTAAAAGTGGGGCTTACCTCTAAGTTCATTTTATTTGTAAAATTAACTCTGGTTTTAGCTTAACCTAAACAACAGA
Organism: Tenodera sinensis; assembly: GCA_030765045.1. Classification (NCBI taxonomy): domain Eukaryota; kingdom Metazoa; phylum Arthropoda; class Insecta; order Mantodea; family Mantidae; genus Tenodera; species Tenodera sinensis. Next base: position 160,417,577 of record CM060966.1, on the reverse strand, counting down.
AACAGAAGCAGATTGCTTGCATTGCCATCTCTGAGGTAGGCAAAACGATACCAACCTAGAATAAGAAAATGCAGCTAAGGACTGTCCTAACCAAAATTAACCAATACTTATTGTATTATTCAGCCTAATAACCCCAACGACGGAAAAATGACATCACTGAACCCTTACTAAGATATTCCTAGTAGCAAAACACACAGAAATCCAAAAGAAATAAAGAAATCTGTCAGTAATGAACTTGCGCCAACCTCTTTGATATAACAATGTCAAACCCTACAAAAGAACGTGCAATAGTTATTGAATCCCATGGAATCCCATAAAAATACATGTTTGTGTTAGGGAAACTATTAACCCTACCAATATACGCTGTTTCCCGTATATACGAAACGGAAGAATATGTATTTTCTTATCCAGTGAAAAATATGCAAAGGAAATTACACAAAGCACTCCAAAATTCTCATCAATAATGTTTTATGGGAACTCAGACCCCTACTAACAAAAAATAAATTCTGTCCAATGCACCTATGTCCGGTTATCCCTAATTACGCAATGGAGGGGAAAGTAAACAAGCTAGGCGTAAGGATAACGTCAAAAACACTACCACTCAGAACCATTTTATCAATCCCAGGATTTTCTCGTATATTAAGCTTTCGAAGACGGACATTAAGCAAAGTTCTGCCCTAACACCAACCAACACCTGAAAATCTAGATTCTGCCGAACTTCCCGTCCTTAACCAGAAAGTATTAAAGCCAAAATCTATAGATCCACTAACCTCTAGTAAGGGAAAGCACCTCCCGATGCACTCAAAATACAAATCCTTGTGGACAGACCGGATGAAATTCAAGTTACTTCAAAACTCTCTAAAACAAAGGCAGATTCTAGTCTCTCTGCACAGACAAAACCCTAAAAGTCCTGTTCACATGGAAACCTAACCTCACATATCTAAAAGTCCAATTTTAGTAACCAGCAATGAAACTAGGTACCTGGATTGATGAAGAACACAATGTTCTAATTCAACACGATGACTAAAGTGTATTTTGGAACCACCATTTGAATAATGCTATTAGGAATTAGTAATTTAAGTATTACTTGTGACATATTAACAGATTTCTTGTTCGTTTAAGTTTAGAAGACACATGCTAGTTTGTGAAAATATTAGTAAGAAGATTTTTATATCCAAGAATGATTCATTACGATTTATTGAAACGTATATTGCGATATTTACGTTGACAACGTATTTTCTAACCTTATTTTTGTGAAATCATAAACGTAATTGGCATTGACAGACAACAAAATAGGGGACTAATTCTTGGCCCTACAATCCGACTTGGAGGAAAAAAAAAATCTAGACCAAATTAAGGAGACTGACAAGCGAACTTTAAGCCTTGCATTCCTTATTTAAGATACAAATACAAACATTTCAAGTTCTGAAGTGATTAGTGCTCGTCGAGTTATTACTAAATTAGCTGTTAAGTTGTTCCGATGTTTTGAATTGCAACTAAGAGTTCCAGAAGATATTTCTTTACAAATTATTCGTGATTCTTCGTACATTTTACACAATCACGTGTATACTGCACTAAATTAAATAACTAAATCATTTTAAAATGACTATTTATCCTATTTCTTAATTTTATAATATTGTTCATTATTACAGTTTATCTATCAAATATTTGCACATTATACTATTTTTATCCTATATTATTCAACCGATTTTCATAATTCTTTCACCATTGCGAAGCCACATTCTTCCTGTTGGACGTGGTAATTTAAATAACCTTGATAATTTAAATATATAAATTTTTAATACAATAAAACAAATGCATAAAGCCCATATACATACGAATACTGGAGTTGTAAAACAAAATGCTTTCAAAGACGCCTTTCACGTTAATTCATTTTACATACACAGAGACGCTAAATTATCATGAACGAATGAACATCTGGTCATTCTTTTCTTTCATACAAATCATCGCTAGGTATTTCTTTTGTTCCAGGGTTGCCAACTGTATCCCATAAATCGCTAAAAAACAATCAAAATAACCCATTTGAGCTCTTTCATGGGATTGAATACCACATGGAAACGCGGTTTCAAAAGAAATTCAACCACTGGATCAGATCCCCTTATTTGGTGGGATAAGATCGAAATCTTGTTGCATGAATGTTGTTCGATCTCATCTCCGAATTGAATTCGAAATGGGAATTAGCTCAAATCGAATTCAATTCTGCATGGAAACGTACTATGATATGAAATACTTCATTTGATGCTACGATATGTTTGGGATATATTTGAATGTATCATGAAAGTGGTGTGAGTTGCCACATACATACACACACACAGACACACACACACACACACACACACACACACACACACACACACACACACACACATAAAGAAATGGCTGGCTAATACATTTGGAAGTAGGTACCGCGCGCTCATTCTTACATAGTGATATGACATCAAACTGCATGCCGCTGGGCAGGAAGACACGACCAACCTTCCTGGCGCCCCGTGGTCCGGTCCTAGTTTTGGACACCGGGGGTCGTGCAGAGACATCATTCTGCTCTCTTGTACACCTCCACAGCTAAAGTGGTATAAGTCACATTTCTTGGCAATAGCTTCGGGCGGTAGATAAGAAACATTGGTACCCAATTTTGTAACTTGTTACTTTTCTCTACCACGTAAGTCGTAAGTAGCGGAAGTATTGTATTCCACCCAAAATTTTGATGTTGAAATTTTACCGAAAATATACGTTTTGATACCCCCTGGAGAAAAAAAAAGCTTTTTTAGTAAAAGGCCCGTGTGTGTCTGTGGACAGCATAACTCAAAAACGAAAAGTAGGTTAAAAACAAAAGTTGGTATTTAAGTTTAATATCTTTTAAGGATACCACACGAAGCTATTGAAGAAAATAGTCCTACCCTAAGCTACCCTTTACATGGAAAATTTTTCGAAAATTTTGATTTTCTTAAAAATAGCTCTAACGATTTTAATTAAAATGCCATATGTTTGAGATATTTTTACGACAAATGAAATGTATATTTTGAATTTTCTAGCTATAGCCTATGTAGTCCTGTTTACGCTGTTTACATGTTCTCATAAGTCTTCTGCAATCTGGATGACCTTGGCATATCTGATAAGCCGTAAAAGACAAAATCTTACTACATAAAGAAGTGTGAAGTGAAACATGTCGGAAATATTGCACCTAATTTGTCAGAATTCTGCAATACTTATACTTTTCTCAAATGATTGTGTTTGTTAATTTTTTATCTCTTCACAAAGAAAGAGCACAGATTTACCTATGCTCAAAATCATTTTATTATATACAAGAGTATCTAAATGAAACCTAATAATGCTTATGTACCTCTGCAATTAATACCTTTATATCTAGCTGTTTTAATGACAAATAATTGCCAATTGCATTTATTGCTTGTTCGAAAGCTATTTAAATATGCGTGCATTGAAAACTGACAGTAGATGATCAAACATCATTACAGATCAAATATAACGAATGAGTAGACTTAGAGGGAATAAAGTTAATAAAGCGTAAGTTTAAAATAATTATGTACTAGTTAGCCTTATAACTGCAGGGAAATATTTTATTTTGCTTCTTATTCAATACTCAAATCTAATGTTTTTGCAGGTATTTACACAACTAAGCTGTACAATTTCTTGATAGCTATAGCTACTAGCAAACTCACTAAATGCAATCCAATTCAATCCTTCGTGCTTCATTTCTTTAATGAAATACGAATTAAGCAACCTCTTAGTCGGAGGTTCCTCGCTGAAGAGTCAAACACAGGACGTCTCTAATCTCTCGCAGCAGCGCGACTCACGGCATGTCACAGTTGTGGTCGCACTTGTAGAACCGCCCTTCAAGTTGTATCAAAAACCGCTCACCAATTCACTGGCTCCCCTCTGACATTCATATTTCGGCTGGAAATTTTCGCAAAACTTTCATAGATGTTCTGGTGGTAGGGGGAAGGGAAACTTTCAAAAGATTGCGGTTATCAGTTGATAGTACTTTTGGGCAAGCGCTATTCATCTGTTTATCCCTCCAACACCCGTTTAAGCTTGTGGTTGGAGCACCACAAAACTAACTTTTTTAACACTTCAGTACGATGAAAATAAATGTATTTGACGTTATTGTTGTTAGATGAAGAAAACGGATTGTATCTTTTATGAGGCTGTTGCTGTTAAAATTAACCTAGTTTTCAGCATAAATTAATTTTTTGTTAGCCAATAAAAAAAAGCGATCATAAAATTCGCTATACACTTGGGATTATGTACCATATAAATTTACATAACAGCGCAGTGGCCGAGCGGTTAGCACGTTTGCCTACCACCTAGGTGGCCCGGGTTCGATCCCAGGGACCCGCATGTGGCATTCGTGGTGGACGAAGCGGCGTCAGGGCGGGTTTTCTCCTTATCCGGTTTCCCCCGTCATTCATTTCACCAAGTGCTCCATTATCACCTTTCCAATAATCGATTTAGCCTGCATTTCATATCATCCTCTTCCTCACTATCATACCTGGTGCTTGGCTGACCACCCGCTTCCAGGTCTTCACTCTGTCCGTTCCATAGATTCCTGTGCTCCCCGACAGGTGTCTGGCTCTAGTCCTAGGGGGTGTAACTCCTACTGTGGCTTTCAAGGCAATCCATCGATGAAAACACTGAAATATGCACTTCTGGCAACTGTTGCAAAATAAAATACCAAATTTGGTACCTCTAAATTAAAAAAAATGATTGAGAAATTTAGTAACACCTTCGGTTCTGATTTCCCACTTTTTACTCTCTCTCTCTCTCTCTCTCTCTCTCTCTCTCTCTGTGTATGTGTGTGTGTGTGTGTGTGTGTGTGTGTGTGTGTGTGTGTGTGTGTGTGTCTGTGTGTGTGAACAGCAAGGATGACTGAGCACTTTTTATTCAAATACCATTTGTTTAAGATATTTTTATGACAAATGAAATGTGTAACTTGAATTTTGTGGGAATGGTCTTCTAAATCCTCTTCATTCTGGTTAACTGTTGCATAAATGGTAAACTATAAGAGATAGACAAAGTCTTGAAGTAGAAAAAAATGTAGCTCTTGTTAAAACACAATTTATATCTGTTACATTTTATGTAGAGTTAACCATTTCTGAGATATTCGCTGTTATTTGTCTTAATTTCTTAATACTTACACTTTTCTCACCAGCGACCAGCTCATATATTGTGTTTATCACTTAAATCCTACTGTACACTCCCACATTTCTCTTGCACCTACAAGAAAATTAGCAATCAGATAATTTCTGCAAAAATTTATTTCGATTAACATAAAGTAGATAGAGAAATGTGCGTCTGTAAGAATAATTTGTACAATAGTAGAGAAAGTCATATGAGTGTAACACATATTTTTACTTCTGAAGATGTGTGATCACTCGGAGGGAAAAGGAATGAGGTAGCTAATCAAACAAGAATGAAGAAAGAGTGAGATGGAGGTGATAAAGCAGGAAGAGGAGGACAGTGTTTGGAGATGGCCCCCTGTTGCACTGCCGAGGGCCTGTGTCCCAGCTGGAGTCAGACAATACACCAACAGTATTTATAACAGCTCCGTGTGGCGAGATTTATGCTACAGACGGACGATGCCGGGTCTCGATAGCGGGCCAGCCGCGGTTCGCGGTCCACCCACCGCGCTCCACAAATCACCTGCTGCTTTTGCTTCCTGCTTCATATCATACAAACATTTAATTTTACTTATACTTTTATTTGTTATAACTGTGGACTTAAAGTAAAGATAAGGGGACAAATCTTTATCTTCTATTCAATCATTCACTGTCGGTGAGACCAAATCTCAAGAAATTCCTAAAGCAAAAACTTTAGTATATATGCAGTCTAGTGAACTGAAATTTGATCTTTAGTTTGATATGTGTTGTGAATGTTGCATCACTTCCCAGGGGAAAAAATTTGATGTGTTGCATTCACATAACTTTCTCTACTCTTTTACTAACCATTCCTACAAATTCTTAATCCTATATCTTCATGTTGAGAGAAACATTTGTAGAAATTATCTTAGTGTTTATCTTCTTTCAGGTACAAGAAGAATATTAGAATACAGTAGACTTTGAGCGATGGTCAAATCTTTTAAAGCTTTGAGATTCCGTTCTCTTTGCACGCATAGCATATAAAAAATGAACAACGATGTTCCATTTGACAGAAGTGTAAGTTCTCCAAAACTCACTGATAACAAGCAATGTCTCTGAAATGGCTAACTCTACAAAAAAATTATTCAGACATAAACTGTGTGTTTTAGCAAGATCTACATTTTTTGTATAGTAACATTTCGTCTCTCTCTTACGGTTTACCAGTCTAGCAAAAGTCATCCAGAGTAAACAGGACTACATAGCATATAGCCAGAAAATTCAAGATATACTTTTCAGTTGCCATTAAAATATCTCAAACATGTGACATTTTAATCAAAATCATTAGAGCCATTTTCAAGAAAATCAAAATTTTCGAAAAAGTTTCCATCTAAAGGGTACTTTAGGATGGAGGAATTTCTTTCAAAATCTTCGAGACGCATCCTTTGAGTTATGCTGCCCATAGACTGACAGACCTACAGGCAACACACACACGGACCTTTTTCTAAAAATGCTTTTTGTTTTGTAATTCAGGGTCCCTCAAAACACATATTTCCGGTAAAATCTTAACAACGAATTTTTGGGTGGAATACAGTACCTCTACTGTATTAGAGAAGGTAACAATTGTAATTTCTACATAATTTGGAGCAGAGAGGTAAACTTTTGCTCATCTTTTAGAGGAAGTTTTGTTCTGTAAATTCGAAATCGTCAACGTCACAAACATATTATCAGACATAAATAGTGTTCTTTAACGACATCTATATTTTTTATGCAGTAAAGTTTTCTTTATCTCTTGCAGTTTACCAGTTAAACTTATCTACGTATGTACAAAGGTCATTAGGAATGAACAGGACTTCAAAGAGTATTCGTAGCAAATTCAAGGTATAGTTTTTATTTCCATTCAAATGTTCTAAAGATTAGTATGGCTGACATTTATAAAAAATAGAGACAAAACCTTTTCGATTTTGATTCTATAAAATAGTATTCGTTAATCCAAAAAATGAATAATTTGCCGTCGAATATGTCCTACTACATATGCGAATGTCATGTCAATTTTAATTTGAGTTAAAGCATACACATTTTTTGTCGATATTTTGTCGCTTTGATATTTTCAGCATTTTTCTTTTCGTAAAATGTTTCTCACGGAGAAATTTTTGTAATGCTGTAATGAAATTTGTTACACATGTTCACAGGGGCATAACAATTAAAAATGTCTTCATAACTTCTAGGCAAAGAATATGTTTGAAGGTTTAAAAATATTTGGAGTCTAAACTAAACCCAGAGTAATTTTAAAATGTAAAGGTATTTCAAACCTAGGGTAAAGAGTTACAAGAAAATTAAAAATTTGTTACCATGAGGACTTTTAGGTGACGTAACAAGCAATAAACTCATATACTCTCGTATACTTGGGAAAACTGCAGGCCTCGTATTTCCAAAATGTATTCTCAACCTGATAGCTATCACTTACAGTTTCTAGTACGCAGTATATAATCATCGTCTGACTTTGCATTGCATAAGGCTTGTACACAAAACGAATTTAGTAAAATGCACTGTTTGATACCATCTGCAATCGTCTTACAGGGTCTCTTACCAACCAATGAATTGCTTACACTTGGGGGTGGACGGGGGGGGGGGGGGAGCAGAATATTCCTGGTATCGAATAAAAGCCACATTTTAATTTTCTTTAGATTTAACTCCAAATTGTTAATGTCTATTGTTGCAAATGTTGCTTGAAATAAGCAGCGTTAAACGAGAAGAAAAGGTTTAACTTCGTCACTAGAATCACAGAAACATGTAAATATTTACAGTAACCACAATGCAATATGATATTAAAAAATATAAAACGTGTAATCCTACAAATTCTTCCTGGAATTAGTATTCGTATCGAAATAACTTTAAACATTAAGAGCTAGAACTGGAACTTAAAAATTCAATGCCACAACTGGGATTTGAACCGCTTGCCGGGCGGACGCTCTAACCACTGAGCTATTGTGACAAACTGCCAGAATGGCACTAAATTCTCAAGCCAGTTCGTATTTCTCCTGGTAAACCACAAAGGCAGTCTCACATCAGAGACAATTACCCCAATGGTGACTTACTATTGTAAGTACTTTATATCCCAGGATTAAATAACCTTCACATGGTAATTATTATTTATTTATGCCAACAAACTTACTGTTGGTGTTTTTAAACACACAAGCCGTGTGTGGGCAAAGTTTAAGAGCTAGAACTGGAACTTAAAAATTCAATGCCACAACTGGGAAATACGAACTGGATGTGAGACTGCCTTTGTGGTTTACCAGGAGAAATACGAACTGGCTTGAGAATTTAATGCCATTCTGGCAGTTTGTCACAATAGCTCAGTGGTTAGAGCGTCTGCCCGGCAAGCGGAAGGTCTGTGGTTCAAATCCCAGTTGTGGCATTGAATTTTTAAGTTCCAGTTCTAGCTCTTAAACTTTGCCCACACACGGCTTGTGTGTTTAAAAACACCAACAGTAAGTTTGTTGGCATAAATAAATAATAACTTTAAACATGTTTGTCTATTGACATTTTCTGCTTTCGCATAAAAGGTTTTCATTCTCATGCGTAAACAATAAACCGCCTTTCTAGTGTGGCATTAAACGTTAATTACATTTCTGTGAATTTGGACAGCTTTTGAAATGTTTCGAACTGTTACCAGTTTGCGGTAGATCAATAATCTGGCCACGTGTAGGTTCTATATATAAGACAGGCTGTGCCTGAGCAATGGTGGAGTAACGATTTACTGAGCCGCCAGAAATAATCAACACTTCCCTTTAAGTGAAACTGGGAGAATGAAACGCGCAAGAATAGATATCATTAGGGCAAGGCTATATGTGTGTGTGTGTGTGTCTGTGTGTGTGTGTGTGTGTGTGTGTGTGTGTGTGTGTGTGTGTGTGTGTGTGTGTGAATAAAGGCTTAATTACGTGTTAACCTATCAATGTAAGATGAGCATTTCGCTAGCCATAGATCTAATCCAAGGAGGGGTACACGTGCCACAGGTTGTGAAGTAGTATACTCTACTAGTAATCACGTGACGCGCAGCTGCTGAAGAGGTTATCACCAACTTGTGATACCTGACAGTTGACGGAAACCTTCCTCGCAACTGTTTCCTGTTCACTGCTTATCGGTTGAAGACGCTGCTTGAGAAAAGGCATAAGGATACACTCGCCGACCATGTTCGCTTACTTATCCCCGAGTTTGTTCTTGTGCAGTGTTACCAATCACGCTAACTGATATTGGCCAACAAATATATGACGTTAACTTAAATCCAAGAATGAATAGTTGAGTTTAATTTTGTTTATAGCTGGATCAAGGGCATTTTAGCTGTGAAAAAGTGACATTCCCAGATTACCTAAACTCAAATAACGGATAACTCATCGTAAGCGAGACTTGAACTCGCGACCTCTTGGATACAAGACACTCACGCTATAGAAGCGAGCTTTTATTTTTCATATAAATACGTTAAACATATAATATTTTAATCCTTAGCTAAAAGACAGAGGAAGTAAATATAGGGGTGAAGAAGATGAGGAGAAAGAATGGGATGGATGAACTAGAGGAAGTAAGAAGGTAGAGACATATGTTTAGTTGAGATGACATCTTGGAATGCAAGAGGTTGAAATATAGACGTGGTGAGGATTGAAACATACTGGGCCTCGTTTTGGAATGTTGTGGCCCAGCGGGAACACCCCCCCCCCCCCCCCCCAACTGGTACATCACAGACAACCCACCTTACGTCATCAACCAAGTAAAATACTTTGCATAAAATAGGTGCACTCTGGATAGGCGTCATAGATTCTTGGATCCATTCACTACTGGGCTGCTTTTCCCTCTATAGGTATGAAACAAGTCATCAAGAATGTTTCCATTTTATATGCAAGAAAATCATAAAAATCTGATGTGTTGCACTCACATGACTTTCTCTACTCTTGTACTAACCATTCTTACAAACTCTTATGCCTATATCTTCTTCGTGTTGAGATAAACATTTGTATAAATTATCTTATTGCTTATTTCCTTGTAGGTGCAAGGAGAATATGGGAATAAAGTAGGCTTTGAGCGATAGTCAAATCTTTTAAAGCTTTCAAATTCCGTTCTCTTTGCATGGTTCATATATAAAAATGAATAACGATGTTCCATTTGACAGAAGTATAAGTCCTCAAAAACTCACACAAATAATAAGGAATATCTTCGAAATGGCTCAGTCTACAAAAATACTTGTGTGTTTTAGCAAGACCTACATTTATTGTATATTAAGATTTTGTCTATCTCTTACAGTTTACCAGTTATGCAAAAGTTATGCAGAGTAAATAGGACTTCATGGGCTATAGCCAGAAAATTCAAGTTACACATTTCATTTGTCGCAAAAATATCTCAAACATATGGCATTTTAACCAAAATCGTTAGTCATTTTCAAAAAACTCAAAATGTTCGAAAAATGTTCTATGCAAAGGGCAGTTTAGGATGTAGGAATTGTCTTCAAAATCTTCGTGTCGCATCCAAATAAGACGTTATACTTAAATACGAACTTTCGTTTTTAGCCAAATTTTCGTTTCTCAGTTTTCGGAACTTTCTCTAAAAATGCTTGTTTTGTACATGGGGCCTCAAAATATATATTTTCTGTGAAATCTCGAATTTTTGGTTGGAATAAAATACTTCCTCTACTTTACTATACGTAGCAGAGAAAGTAAATTTTTTTATAAAATTAAGGATATACATATTTTATGAGATACTTTTCAACTGTGGGCAATGTTTAAGTCAGTAGAGGTAGAAAATATAGACTATTTCACTCACACGTGAGTTGGTTGAAATCAACGAATCATAAACAAATCGAATTTTAGTCAATGACAAATTTTCCTTCGCGAAAAACTTATCACATTTTCGTTATTATCTCCTTTGAATTCCATTATCACCTCCTGCGCTTTTCTTATGTTTTGATCAGGTTAAACAATCAAGCTACATTGTGCTAGCAGATGCGCACGGAATTTGACGCAATAGAGCCGCTATTCAAATGTCAAACATGGCTTACTGTCGCATTAGTAGTGTATTTAATCCTATGTTTGGAATGGGTTTGACAAATTTTGTATTGAACGAAATAATAAATTAACAGCAGATATTCCAACTTCTGGCATTGCCAACATTTTAACAAAGTGGAGCATGAATATTAATTAACTGTAGTATATGTATAGCTGTTTTATTTTTATTTTAAGAGGTTAGTAATTACAATACGTAATGTAAATAACACTTCATAGGATATATCATGCCTTAATTCGTGAAATGGTCTTAATAAATGCAACTTGTGGTAGTCAAGTTCTCTAGATAAATTGGCAATCACTCCAGGCATTATTTACGAGAATAGTTGCAACATTGGTGGAAATTAATGTTTAAGAAACATAGAGAACCTTGCTGACTGAAAGAGCTAAAATACCATTTATAAAATTTCAAGAAAACTCTCCGCTCACATCAGATGTTTTTCATACAAAATAAATAACACTTTACCTGGAGAATTTACTAAAAGCACATAATTTTAGGAGAACCACCAAAAACAGTGGAAACTATAAAATATAGTTGAAGAAAACTTGTGAATTTATTTAAAGGCTATTAAATTATGAGTAGTTCATTTTTAGAGACTATAAAAAGTTTATAAGCTTTACAATTATTTACCAAAATTTTACCAATACTATTACGCTAATTCCACCACAAATGTTCTGGATAATTCTCATTTAGGGCTTTTTGGCTTAGAATTGTCTAACTGGAAAACATATTTAGAACTTAAGAAGAGGTTATACAAAGGAAAAATAGTAAACTCACATTTGAATGGAATATTATGGGACAAGCAGATCACAAAAGAAATAAAATATAAAATGTATAACTCTATTATTAGAAGTACAACCTTATATGAATCAGCAGTATGGCAGTATAAAAATACATTTTTGGCTTTAGAGATGGATTATTGGAGACGATCCGCTCGGATATGAAGAAGATATAAGATTAGAAACAATAAGACAGAAGATGGATGTAAAGCAAAATATTCTAGATATATTTCGACTAAACAGTTACTATGGTTTAAACACGTAATGCGAATGCAGGAAGACGGAGAACCAGAAATTGCTTATGAATGAATTCCTACGAGAAGTAAAAACGACCGACCTAAAGTAACATAGAAACATGGAATTTTGGATGCACATATACACATAACACAGGGACAATGTATGAATAGAGTAGAATACTTTTTGTAAGTTTGTGAGTATCGGAAATCTGCAACCAATAAAACAAAACATACCCATCTTGAAAATGGTTAGCCCTTCAAAAAATGTAAGTACTTGAAGAACTATATGCTTTAACCAGATCTACATTTTTAGTAAGATTTTGTCTATCTCTTACGATTTACCAGTTATGCAAATGTTATTTAGATTGATGTTTTCACAGGCTATTCCCAGAATGTTCAAAATATGCATTTTATTTGTCATAAAATATGTCACACATATGGTAAATTAATCTAAATAGTTAAATACCACAACACAAATATTTGACTAGTCATAATTTTAAACTGAGCAATGTAGACGCTATTATTTGCACGATGCAGAAATAGTATTAAGCTGTTTTATCACAAACAAGATCAGAACATGTCTGATCTAACCTATAAATTGTATTATGTCGAGTTGCATTTATCCGTACTATTTCATAAATAACATGACTTTAAACACTATATGTCAAACATTTGAACAGAAAATGTCAAATTCCATAAAAATGGCCCAAAATATATTAATTTCGATTAGAGTATGTAGTTCGAATTACTCAGTACTGCCAACTGAGGAAAACGAAACCCAAGAATTATATGTATTTCGATCATCTCTTGTTACTTTAACAGAAAAACAGTTTATCATGTCACTTTATTTGTAACATTAACCAAAAATCTTTCTTCTGGAAAAATATATTAATCGGTAGAACAATAATTCTTAAAAGCACAGTTGTCAAAGTTAAATGAAGTATTATTTTGATTTTTAATCAATTGTAATGTGTAATAAATTGTTTTTCAGCGATTTATGGGATACAGTTGTCGACATTGATTAAACGAATAATGACCTTTAGTGCTGCCGAGAAAAGCAAGCTACTTGGAATACAGAAAGGCTTATAGTCTGACCGAAGAACTCTGAGGAAGAAAAATAGAGCCACCACTTTTTAATGTTATTGCTATTTAAAATCTGTTCGCAATTATAATTAATGTTTCCCTTGTAACATACTACACATAAATTTTTTCTGAGAACGGGTAAATCCCACTGACTAGGAATTGAGTCGTTTTTAAATTTTGAACTCGTGAACAGACTATGCCAGTCGGTCAGTAAGGAATATGGTGGCTAACTTATAAGTTGCGATAGCATAACCGGTAAAAATGAGTGCATAGACTTACAGAAAACACGCTAGGGGAAAACTGTTAAAAATTGGTGAAAAACAAATCGTGTCAAACGTATTTCACAAGGTAATGGGGTACCATCTGCATGTGCTTGTGAATGATTTAGTAAACTTAACCTCAAAATATACAGGTTTATCAGAAACCAGCGGTGTGCATGTTCGCAAGGAGTTCAAAGAAACTGGCTGTGTTAAAGCTCCTTGTACAAAGAGAAAGAAGCCTAAAACAGTGTTAGAAAAAGCAGTCGATTTTGTGAAGTGTGCAACTCGCTCTAAATTACGTAGTTTTTTTTTTTTTTTTTAAATATTGTAAACGAACCATGCATGTGCTTAACGTTCTAAATGTTAGATTGTTGGCTTTAATAGGCGCCATGCATGATTGTGAAAGCATAGGCACCAAAATAAAAGCTCCTCTCTTAAATAGAAGTTATTTTAGCAGGTATTATAACCAGTCTCGCGAAACATAAACGACAAATATGATTCGCTACCGACAGCACGGAAATCACATGCACTCTTCCACCTGCTGCGCGGACTAATACATAAGCGGTGTTCATGTTAAGTGGCTTTCTTACGCCGGAATTACTATAGTGACAATTTGTACAAAACAAAGGACTAATAAGCTAGTAAGTTGTATATGATAATTTAACATCTTTATGTGTGAAATACTCATTCAGGTCGCTTTTGTTTGCCATTGTTCTTCCCTAATGCATTAGACATTTCTGTCTGTAACAATCTACACATGTTCTTTTATTTGTCCCTCCAACATTTGTTTTCCCTATTGGTTTGTAATTTTTAAAATAGTAGCTGTTTATTAGTTTTCTTAATATGACTTATTCACTTAGTTTTATACTCTTTAATTTGATTCATTCAGATTGTATATATCTAATTCTTTTCTTATATCTTCTTTGGTGGTCTGATCTCTTGTATCTTGACATTGTTCTTAAAAACTTCATTTCGTTTTCTTCGAGTCTACTTTTGCTGTTCTCTGTCATAATCCATGTTTCACTCCCGTACACTGACATTACTTTATAAAATGTTAATGTTGTATCCTTTCTTGCTGTGTTTTTCAAACACCTTTCTATAGTGCCATTAAAATAGTTAAAAATTTCAATTTTTAATTGCTCAAGCAAACAATTTTGAGAAAATAAATTAGTTCCAAAAATGTATTATGTAAAGGATAGTTTGGTTTGTAAGACTTTCTTAAGAATTTCTGTGTCACATTATACGACTCATCCTGAACTTAAGTACCAAGTTTTGTACTTAGCCTGTTTATGCTATTCAAATTCAGATAAAAAGATCTGATGTGTTGCACATAACCTTTTCTTGTACTAACATTCTTACAAACTCTTATTTCTTCATGTTAGTCGCGATAAACACTTGCCGAAATTGACTGATTACTAATTTGCTTGTAGGCGCAAGAGGAATTTGGGAATACAGTAGTCTTTCAGCGATAGTCAAATCTTTTTAAGCTGGTCGCTATATGTTGGCGTTCAAATTCCTTTCTTTTTGCACGGCTAAACAGATAAAATGTGATCAACGACCTTCCATTTGAGAAAGGATTTAAGTACTGAAAAACTCGCGCAAATAACGAGGAATATCTCCGAAATGGTTGAATCCACGAAAAATGTGTTTGGGCATAACGTGGGTTTTAATAAGATTTACATTTTTCTAGAGTAAGCTTTGGTCTATCGCTTACGGTTTGCAGGTTATGCAAAAGACATCAAGAGTAAACTAAACTACATGGGCTATATACAAAAAATTCAAAATAGAGATATCATTCGCCATGAAAAAAATCTTAGGCATATGACATTTTATGCAAAATTGTAAGACCCAATTTTGAGAAAAGCAAAATTTTCAAAAACTTTTTCCATGTAAAGAGTAGTTTAGGGTGGAACAATTTTCTTCAAAATCTTCGTGTCCCATTCTAGAAACACATTAAACTTAAATACCAAGTTTAGTTTTTAACGGAGTTTTCGTTTTAGGATACGCTGTTCACAGGCAGACAGAAACACACACACACACACACACACTCTCTCTCTCTCTCTCTCTCTCTCACACACACACACACACACACACTCCACATCGATATTTTCGGTCGAATACAAAACTTCCCCTACTTGCTATGCGCAGTAGAAAAAGTAAAACTGTCTTTTGGGGATTCCAAGGAGAACAAAACAGGTATTTCTGGTGAAATTCATCATAAAAATGTTGTGTTGAAATCCTGTACTTTGTAAGTAGAGAAAGCAGAATTGTCAGTGAACAGATGTGCGTCGTATGAACATTTTGCTGTAGGTATGTAACAAAAGATGGCAAGAACGAACGCCCCTAACCGCCTCCCACGGTGGTCTACATGCGAACACCGAAAGCCTATATGGCAATAAAGCGAAGCCAAAACCTTGTACAAGAATGGAATGGTACAAGTCTGCATATCGTATTTCTATAATGACACCCACAGAAACTGTGTAGCAAATCGGCCACATGCATTAGAACAAGGCCTACATTGTTCACAATGTCATGGCCTTCTTTATGATACAAGACCCCATGCACATAAACCTAACCCATTTTCTTTTTCCTCATAGACCTTTCATTCTTTGTGTGTTTAATCTCTGCCATTTGAAACAGAGTTTCTGATGTCCAAATGGAGTGCTTGAGTGGAGACAGGCAAAATATGAAATGCTTCGTATGCAAACAAATATTTATACATTTTCTACTACGTATAGTAACAAGAGAAAGTATTGTATTCGACTCAAAAATTTGATGTCGAGATTTCACCGGAAATATATGTGGACAGCATAACCCAAAACAAAAAGTCGATTAAACAACAAAGTTGGTATTTAAGTTTAATGTTCTTTAAGGATGTAGTACGAAGATTATGAACAAAATTACTCTATCCTAAACCCTTTACATGAAAGATTTTTCGATAACTTTGATTTTCTCCAAAATGGCTCTAACGATTTTGATTAAAATCCCATATATTTGATTACTTTTGCATAACTGGTAAACTGTAAGAGATAGACCAAATCTTACTGTACAAAAAATATCTAATGTGTTGTACTCATATGACTTTCTCTACTCTTGAACTAGCTATCCTTACAAACTCTTATTCCTATATCTTCTCCATGCTGATAGAGATAAACATTTGTACAAATTATCTTATTGCCTATTTTCTTGTAGAGGAATACGAGAATGCAATAGGCTTTGAGAGATAGTCAAATCTTTTAAAGTTTTGAGTTTCCGTTCTCCTTGCAGCACTAAGATATAAAATAATGAATAACAATGTTCTATTTCACGAAGGTTTAAGTATTCCAAAACTCACACAAAAAACAAAGAATATCTCCGAAATGGTTTAGTCCTCAAAAAGTGTATGACATAAATGTGTGTCAGCCAGAAAAATCAATATATACATATCTTTTGCCACAAAACTATCTCAAGCATTGACATTTTCGAGAAAATCAAAATTTTTCCATGTAAAGGTAGTTTAGGGTGGAGCAATTTTCCTCAAAATGGGACCTCAAAACACACATTTCCGGTGAAATCTCGACATCGAATTTTTGGGTGGAATACAATACTTCCTCTACTTACTACACGTAGTAGAGAAAGTGAAAATGTGACTATTAGGAATAAACGAATTTTCTATTGGAGTTTTAGGTCATATTTTAGTAATTATTACAAGCATAATTGTATACATACTGTGTCGCCGGGTACACCGCAAAAGAAAGGTCGGTCGGAACTAAGGTATTTCATAGCACATACCAGGTCGGCGAGCAAACAAAAGCGTTCTAAGCCAGGCTGCCTCGCGCGACTGTTTGTGTGTACGTGACTAACAACAATCAGAGCAGCAGAATCAAACGTGGTTTTCTCCAGAGCCTTCGAGAAAGGTCTGGCTACGCTATCGCCGGCGTGTTTGAAGGAGTTCGCGAAAGGTCCGTGTGACGTCGTGGTTAGTGTATAAGAGACTGAAGATGTGAAGAAAGACACTGAAAGAATTGAGTGAAGGTTACTAGAAGTAAACAGTTGTGAGTTGTCATAGCACGAAATATTGTAGATTGTGTTAACACCAGAAGGAAACTGTAGTTCAGAAGACAATAAAGTGATAAAAATGTAACTGGACTGATTTTGTCATTTTGCCACAATACTTCAAGAATTTTTACCTCATAAAAATCCGAGCCCTAAAGTTTACCCAGAAAGAATGTGTATGCTATGCAAATGACTGGTAATACGGTTTTACTTTGTATAAACCGCTGAACATGCTTAAGCTCTGAAATAAAAGCAACTAAAATCTCACAAGTGACTTTTGTAACGTTATGCTAATACCATTTTAAAGAAACACCCCAAGAAGCCTGCGAAAACCAACAGTGTCTGTTTAATGAATTTGTACGACTGGGAACAAGAATACACCAAGACATGTAACACAGTCTTAAATAGGAGGGAGTAATTCAATAATGATTTAAATTCTGTTCCCCACGTAAATCCTGACCTCTTCATTATTCACTTGAAAATAATCCCCCGTTACTGCAGATAAAACAGCAGCAACTCCAACACGTTATTTGAAAAGTCTTTACTTAAAACAACCCAAGTAATGCCTTACATTGTCAGGCTAATGTTTCCAGTAGATATCAAGACGGTGGGAGGGGGAGAGAGGCTTTTCATTATGCGCGCGGATCGCATAGTTTCGGGGCAAAGTCTTGAGGGGGGAGGGGCCTGCAATATATCGTCTCTAAAATATGGCCTACTATTCATTAGAAAGCCGCTGTTAACAATTCAGAGATAGCAATGTCTTAACAGGGATTACTGTACTTAGGGACTTACAAATTATACGCTCTGTGACACTGTGCCTGCTTCACTACTGGTATATAAGTTAATATATTGGTGATTCAGAGGCGGCACTTGCTGCAGTGGCGGCCATTTAAACAAATTATACACTCTATGACACTGTGCCTGCTTCACTACTGGTATATAAGTTAATATATTGGTGATTCAGAGGCGGCACTTGCTGCAGTGGCGGCCAGTTAAACAAATTATACACTCTGTGACATTGTGCCTGCTTCACTACTGGTATATAAGTTAATATATTGGTGATTCAGAGGCGGCACTTGCTGCAGTGGCGGCCAGTTAAACAAATTATACGCTCTGTGACACTGTGCCTGCTTCACTACTGGTATATAAGTTAATATATTGGTGATTCAGAGGCGGCACTTGCTGCAGTGGCGGCCAGCTAATCAAATTATACGCTCTGTGACACTGTGCCTGTTTCACTACTGGTATATAAGTTAATATATTGGTGATTCAGAGGCGGCACTTGCTGTAGTGGCGGCCAGTTAAACAAATTATACGCTCTGTGACACTGTGACTGCTTCACTACTGGTATATAAGTTAATATATTGGTGATTCAGAGGCGGCACTTGCTGCAGTGGCGGCCAGTTAAACAAATTATACGCTCTGTGACGCTGTGCCTGTTTCGCTACTGGTATATAAGTTAATATATTGGTGAATCAGAGGCGGCACTTGCTGCAGTGGCGGCCAGCTAAACAAATTATACACTCTGTGACACTGTACCTGCTTCACTACTGGTATATAAGTTAATATATTGGTGATTCAGAGGCGGCACTTGCTGCAGTGGCGGCCAGTTAAACAAATTATACACTCTGTGACACTGTGCCTGCTTCACTACTGGTATATAAGTTAATATATTGGTGATTCAGAGGCGGCACTTGCTGCAGTGGCGGCCAGTTAAACAAATTATACACTCTGTGACACTGTGCCTGCTTCACTACTGGTATATAAGTTAATATATTGGTGATTCAGAGGCGGCACTTGCTGCAGTGGCGGCCAGTTAAACAAATTATACGCTCTGTGACACTGTGCCTGCTTCAGTACTGGTATATAAGTTAATATATTGGTGATTTAGAGGCGGCACTTGCTGCAGTGGCGGCCAGTTAAACAAATTATACGCTCTGTGACACTGTGCCTGCTTCACTACTGGTATATAAGTTAATATATTGGTGATTCAGAGGCGGCACTTGCTGCAGTGGCGGCCAGCTAATCAAATTATACGCTCTGTGACACTGTGCCTGTTTCACTACTGGTATATAAGTTAATATATTGGTGATTCAGAGGCGGCACTTGCTGTAGTGGCGGCCAGTTAAACAAATTATACGCTCTGTGACACTGTGACTGCTTCACTACTGGTATATAAGTTAATATATTGGTGATTCAGAGGCGGCACTTGCTGCAGTGGCGGCCAGTTAAACAAATTATATGCTCTGTGACGCTGTGCCTGCTTCACTACTGGTATATAAGTTAATATATTGGTGATTCAGAGGCGGCACTTGCTGCAGTGGCGGCCAGTTAAACAAATTATACGCTCTGTGACACTGTGCCTGCTTCACTACTGGTATATAAGTTAATATATTGGTGATTCAGAGGCGGCACTTGCTGCAGTGGCGGCCAGTTAAACATTTTATACGCTCTGTGACGCTGTGCCTGCTTCACTACTGGTATATAAGTTAATATATTGGTGATTCAGAGGTGGCATTCGCAGCAGTGGCGGCCAGTTTAGTACAAATTGTACACTCTGCGACAGTGTCTCTTTACTACTGCTATATAACTTACTCGTAATATACTGGTGATTCAGAGACTGAACTTGCTGCAGTGGCGGCCAGTGGAACATGGATATAGTAGAAATTATATGCTCTGTGACGCTGTGCCTGCTTTACTTGGTGATTCAGAGGCAGTACTTTCTGCAGTGGCGGCCAGATAAACAAATTATATACTCCGTGATGTGGCTGCGTCACTACCTACTGGTAGGTACACAAGTTGATATATTGGTGATTCAGAGGTGGCCCTTTTTGCAGTGGCGGCCAGTTAAACAAATTATTTACATCGTGATACTGTGCCGGTTTCACTACTGGTATATAACTTAATATATTAGTCATGCAGAGGTTGCAGTTTGCTGCAGTGGCGGTCAGTTAAACAGGGATAGAGTACAAATAATATACCATGTGACACTTCTTCACCACTACTAGTATATAAAGTAATATATTGCTGATTTACAGGAGGCACTGGCAGCAGTGGTGGCCAGTTAAACAGAGATATAGTACAAATTATATGCTCTGCGACAGTGTGCCTGTTTTAGTACCTACTAGTATATTAAATTAATGCATTGGTGAATCAGAGGTGAGCTGTAGCATTTGTTGCAGTGGGGGCCAGAAGAAGGAATATACAGTAGCTGTCTGTAGCACTACGATAGTGTCTGTCATTTAAAAATCATGCTCTCTGTGAAACTCTGGCTGTATGCTGCAGCATTAGACATGAGCAAAGCACGTCAAGGAGGTAGTCGAAACTCTATAAGGCCAAAACAATGGAACAGAGATAGAGATAACATTCAAAGGAAAACTACCTAATACAAGAGTATGTACTTTTGCAATTCTTTATTGTAACAATTTTACTCCCCATAGCTGCAGCACCTGATCCACTCGATGAATAGCATCATCGGCTGACATTCGCTGTGTTCCCTGACCACCTGAATCATGAACATCTTTAAGTCCTGCTTCAAAGTTCCTGCGGAATTGCCGCACTTTGCTTCACTTATGAAAGTTTCACCGTACACATCACACATTTCTGGATGGCTTTTGGCTGCATTGCATCTCTCACCATAATTGAATTCGAGCACGCATTTCACCTTTGACGGGAGAGACTATTGTTTTGGCACGTTAATGTGGTTACTGCGCGCTCAGAACCGACAAGTGCGACGTGAGGTGAGTAACGGGCGTACTAAGACTGCGCAATACATCTGCACAAAGTTTCAACTGATTTTCACTACAGTTTTGGTTTTACGATCGATCGCAGTCGTATTAATAATTGCTTCATCGAAACCAATCCATCCCCATCTGCTACATCTTAACCCACTACACAGCGAATATTTTGCTGCACAACAAATATGCTTCAGGGATACAAGAGTAAGAAGTAATTAAAATTTCTGGACACGCCATTGCAGCTTCTGTGCAACTAAATGAAGAATATAATTCTGCTATTTTGAATAGGTTGCGAGACAATACGCCTGCTACTTCTTTATCTATACTAGACATAACGAACACTCAGGAAATACCTTCAAAGTACCGTTGAGAAAATGTGTGCTTAATAACTGGGATGAGTTTATTGAAGGGTTTAGTGTACGACTCACTTTGTTGCTCCTACCAATGCCGCAGGAAATGGCGTGTTTTCTCTCTTCTCCGACGGATCAGCGGTGAGCATGAACGATTCTTTTACCTTTTTTATATCTCTGGCGCAGTACGGGTCAATGAGTATATCAGTTAATCACTACACTAGATTAAAGTGTTGAGTTTATTTAAACTCTTAAATGAACATATTCAGTCTATTATCACAACTTATGTAGTCATATGGCTTGGCGTCTTTTCAAATCCGCTAAGGGGTCGACATGCACGGATTACAAATGTTTGTAAGTCAATATCTTTGCTGTTAATAGTGCCACGTCGCAGAATTTACACTTATTTGTCGGACTGTCACTCTGTCTTTCACCATCACTATAAATTTCCCTTTGAAGTTCACTTTATATTCAGAAATAACTCAAAATATTGCGGACACTTACGATTTCCGTTACAAAGCCGAAACAAGCCATTTAAAAGAGACAATTGAACTTAGCCTTTACTATTTTTACAATTTATGGTATCAGCAGGCTTTCCTGCCGCCTATATAATCTCGTACTTAATCGTTCTAGAAGGCTTACGTGGAAATACTGCATAACTGTGTTTTCAAACGAAATGTTTTAAACTAATGAACTGAGAACTGTTGAAGCTACATATTATGGTTATCGTAATGTTATATATGAGGGGAGATAACTGGAATTAACTTGTAATGAAGAAAAGTAAAACTTGTGAAACATTTGATGTAATAAATGCGTTTTCAAATGAAGTTTTATAAATGGAATTATATTTGCTGATTTTATATTTATGTATGCATTGAGTTTTCTATCGGCAGCAAAACAGCTGATAGGCCTAATGCTGTTTGGAACTAATAAACCGCGTGCGCAAGCAGGAAACTGGGGTAGTGAAATGTGATCTAGTGCCAATGAAGTCAGCAATTACAATATTGTATTCAAATAACATTTTATGGGTTATATGATCCTTTAATTCCTGAAACAGCTTTAGTATGTATATATGTAACCAATTATCGATAAAAAATAATATGATGAATTATACATTTATGGGAAAAATATTTAAAAAGTTGACAACTTTTCGTTACTTAGGCTCAATCTTAGATAAAGAGGGAAGAAAGTTATTGGAATATTAAGTTCAGTTTTAGTAGATATGTCATTCAAGATAATATTACAAAGTATAGTTTTCTATGGAGCGGAAACATGGACTTTACATCAAAAACACATTCAGAAGTTGAATGCACTGGAGATGGACTTCTGGAGAAAGTCAGCCACAATCTCCAGGAAAGACAAAATAAGAAACACGGAAATAGGACGACCATTGGAAGTGGAAGAAAATAGTTCTGTTACAATTGAAAGGAAAAGAGTCCACGTAGAATGGAAGTATATCATGTGCATCAAGTAAATAAAGTGGACATAAATCATCGGTTTGTATCACTCCGCGGCCTCGCGCATTCGTAATGACAGAGCAGTTATCACTACACTTAAGTATAATATGCGTTTTACACATTTACTCGATCTAAATAACATGCAGCACATGGAAATTAACTGCTACTTACGTCATCTCTGTCCACAATAGCACTTTTTAGTTTTCTGCTCACAAAGTCGAAACCAATCTCCAGAAGCAGCGTATGGAGTGAAGTTCGTTTTAAACCTGGGAGGCCGGGATCAGAGTTAACTACCAACAGCACTTTAAGTTGGTGGGTTCATTGAACTGGTAAACTTACAGATCTCACAAATTGGTGACAAATGATACCTAACACCTCTCTGGCGCGCGGTCTGTTCTTCGCGGGCGTTGTAAATACTTGAAACTGACACACCGGAGTTAATTTAACCACGTCATCTACAGCAATTTCGGGATATTTCTTGCAGAACTTGTTTAACACATTCAACATTATTGTCTTTTCACCATTTCATAACGATTTTCTGCGTTTGTTTCACAACTCATACTTGTGATGCGCGCGCCGAATGAGTTAGGCTGGTTGCAGATTCACTTAACCGCATATTCTTACACTTAAACTATGCTTAGTACTCAATAGTTCGTGCTTAGTGAACATTAAGTGAGATTAAATGGTTAGCAGTAATATTTTTAAGGGACTATTTAGACGGCGAAAGCGCCAAGAGAGCGCGCTGCGGTCAAAACGCACGTGGTTTTGTTTATGTGGTGAAATAGTATAGGAAGAACACCCAAAATCAGCAAGAATGGGAAATTAAGAGGAACAAACGACCTAATATTACCTAGATACAAAATGTGCACATGTCAATGGAGAGATTTGGTGTAGCTGAAGAAGGCATACCTACATGATAGAAATAAATGGCGCAGTATTACACAAAAATCTGATGTGCTGCACTCACATGACTTTCTCTACTTTTGTACTAACCATTCTTACAAACTCTTATTCCTATATCTTCTTCGTGTTAGTTAAAATAAACATTTGTACAAATTATCTTATTGCTTTTTTCCTTGTAGGTGCAAGGGGAATATTGGAATACAGTAGGCTTTGTGCGATAGTCAAATATTTTAAAGCTTTGAGATTCCGTTCTCTTTGCACACGTAACATATAAAAAAATGAACAACGATGATCCATTTCACGAAAGTTGTAAGTTTTCCGAAACTCACACACATAACAAGGAATATCTTCGAAATGGTTCACCCTACAAGAAAATTTATTCCGACATAAATTGTGTATTTTAGCAAGATCTATATTTTTTGTATAGTATGATTTGGTCTATCTCTAACGGTTTACCAGTTATGCAAAAGTCGTCCAGAGTAAATACGACTACAGGGGCTATAGCCAGAAAATTCAAGATATACATTTCATTTGTCATCACAATATCTCAAACATATGACATTTTAATCAAAATCGTTAGAACCATTTTCAAGAAAATCAAAATTTTCGAAAAATGTTCCATGTAAAGGGTAGTTTAGGGTGGGGCTATTTTCTTCAAAATCTTCGTGTCACATCCTTGAAAGACATTAAACTTAAATACCAACTTTGGTTTTTAACCGACTTTTCCTTTTTGAGCTATGCTGTCCACAGACTGACAGACAGACACACAGACACACACACGGACCTTTTTCTAAAAATGCTTTTTTTGGATTCAGGGGGCCTCAAAAAATATATTTCCGGTGAAATCTCGACATCGAATTTTTGGGTGGAATACAATACTTCCCCTACTTACCAGTAGAGAAAGTAAAAATAGGGATGAGTTCTGCATGGTAGTATTTAATTTACAAACTTATTTTGTTTCTAGGTTATATAGAAACACTTAATAATAAAATAATGGATGCAGCTCGTGATAATCAAATTCTCTGGATGATTTGACAATTACTCGTGGCATTACTTATGAAAAATTAAGGCATAATGTTGGTTAAGCCAGCTAATAGGTACCTATTTACTATGATGATAGTCTTTTGTCGAGCTACCGTGTGTAATTTCCATATTGTAAAGTACGAATATTTCTAAATAGAATAAAAGTATTCCGTACTTTAAGTTTTCTTGTAATTTGGGTAGAAGAAGGGCTCAAATTACAATTTTGAAGACTTAGTTGGTAACAGTGTATTATTTAGAGCGATACTAGATTTTGCATAATGATTAACTGGATGCTACTTTCACCCTTTTAAAATTTATACTAATGTAAATCAAATAATATGATAATGTCCTTAGTTTCTCTGTTAAAAAGTTTTTTGTAGATGACCCGTTCTTTCCACTGACATAATAAGTTGTAATTCCGTTCTCGTCAATCCCTCTGTAAGCGTACTGAGAGAAATATGCAGATAGCAAGAGAAATGATAGGCATAACCGGATGAGACAGTTGAACGTAGAGAATCCACTCCCGACCAACAGAGCGCACCACTGTGCGAGACGCCAAAGGAATTTAACTCTTCTCTGCCTTAACAGAATCAGATGAACGGAAAAGCAACGCCGATTTTGAAGGAAATTTTCGGTATCTTTTGGTGTTCAGTGGAGCCGTTCGTGAAGGCCGGGAGAGGCGAGGAGCGGGAGAAACACATGTTCATAGCGTATACAAGAAAGGGCTAATATGTGCAGACGTGTACATGAAGTGAACAAGATTAGAAAGTGGTTTTAAAATAAGCTTACCTTATTCCAAGGACGAGCTAACCGAGGTGCACTGCTACAGTAATTGAATACATGTTGGTATTGTTATAAACTACTTGGCAAAGCGATACTACAAGAAAACAACAATAAAACTGACGTATAAAGGTCATATAACATTCTCTCAGCAGCAGCAGCGATTATATAAAACACAAGCTTGTCTACTCGATATTGATTTTTAAACTCAGTAATGAGATACTTTCAATTATTTCTCCTCGTTCTTTATGAAATTAATGAGGTAGGAGTTTTACAGTGAAACCTTATTTCCCTTTACCTCATATAACTATAATTTCATAGATCCCCAGCTACTCCTAATAACGCATGAACAATCCCCTGATATAGAGGAAACAGATTACTGAAACAGACGAAAAACCAACTGTGATATTTTCCCCCTGTTATGGCGCTGTCTGGTTAGAGTTAGTGATATTCCATCTCTTAGATTGCGCTAGTGTCGCAAACTGTTCGCAAAATATAACCATGGCAAAGCTAGGTCACAATTGGTATTATTTATCTGTTATGTTACCACAGAAGCCCTTGTTTTTTAAACCGCTGCAGAGAAAGTAAGCATAAATTTTAAAACAAGATTCTATTTAGACGCCATATTAATCTGTGGACGCCATTGACTGCTCATGTGTGCGTGGTTTTGTCTTGAATTGTTTTAGAGGATTGGTATTCAACTGTTATATTTGTATTTACGCTGTTTATTTGTGATGTTAAAAGCTGTGGAACATCAATGAAAGTTCTCACTTCCTTAACAACCGACAATCTTTCAATGTTACGCTTTTGGTGGTGGAAGTGAAATAGGAATAGCAGAGACATGGACTCTTTCTAACTCCAATAAAATTGTATTAGTAATTTTTTGTGACCTATATAGCAAACGATGGTGCACTTCAAAGAATAAATATTAGATAATCTCCGGATATACTTGTACATTTTTACAAGTAATACTGAGGTGAAGAATGACTGAAATCCTCACCAAAAATCCATTTTTGTGTTTCACCGCAGAAAAAAATATTTCCCCGTGTCCCTTAGAACAGGATAAAAAGTCCTCTTCTTTTCTTCCACACAGTAAAACATTTAACTCTGAATGGTGGAAAATAAAATTATACGGGCAATTTATCAAATTAGAGCTTCAATTTCTTGAAGATACAAGCAGCGGCAATAAATGATCAAAACTTTGCTTTGAATCACACTTTTATTAACCATTGCACCGATTTCGACCCAGCTTAACCACAGATAACCTTTGACACAAGACAAAAATAACTATCTTGCTAATATTTATAAATGCCACTATAGCAGATGAGTCAGCCGCCCCTTATTTTTTGGAAGGTAGGCCACCCATCAAATGTCATATGCACTTTAGTCCAGTTTTGCACTTACTAAAACGTATTGCTTGACCTTTTTAGACAGACGAATGCGCAAAATTTAGAGTAACAGCAGTCTATCGGGGCAGAACGTACTCCTCGCTAAAGCATACCCCAAAAACATGCCGCTCTTAACTAACAGCGAATTCCGTGTTTCCAGCCGATTTTACAAACTTTTGTAATATGAGTGCACTAACAACATAAAACAAAAATAAAATGTTAGATTCTTGTACCTAGAGCCTGAGTTGGTTGCAAGAAATTAAAGTACGCGCTTCACCCACCATGGACCCGTACAGCTAAAACGCACATGTTATTAAATAACGGTTTATTTAAATTTGTGCGTAAACTACGTCTCTTACATCTCAAATAACATGTATAATAACTTTTGTCATTTAATTAATATTGTTAAAAACCCCACCAAAGAGCTAAAACTGTTTTAAAAGGCTAAATCAGGCACGAAAAGTCGCGAGGTGCCAATGGCATAGCGCCTGGAATGCACGTTCTACAGTAAAACTTGGTCTGTGCTTTCAGTCAAGCGTCCAAATAGCTAGATAGAATTATAACTGTGCCCCAGGGACACGGGTTCGCGTCTCGATGTTCTACAATCTTTTTTTACTCACCAAAACTTGGAAACCGAATTTATAATGATCTAATTTTGAAGTCGCTGACGGTTTAAGACATAATTTAAATCATTTTTGGTTGTCCGCAGTTTGTAATAGAATAGGTGTAACGACTTCAGACCTATTGGACTAGCATGGTGTGTGTTATAATAAACAAGGAATCCCTCCATTCTCCACGTGTATGTTGTCACACGAAATTTTGCGACAGTCCTTCACGATGTATCCGACAGACGAGTACACTGATATGCTATTCATACACGGAGAAGCAAGAGCCAAATACAAGCAGCTCAGCATCTACACCAGTTAGATATTCTCATATACAACAATACCATAAAATGGAACTAAAACGAATTAAAATAATAGCAGTTTTAAACACAATACTTGTTCAACCAATATTATTAGCGAATATTACTCGGTAAAAATTAGTACATGTAGGGGATTCAAACCGCCTCTACAGCACACGCATTACTTATAAATGCGTGCACGTTGCAACTGAGCTACCTAGAACTTCTGAAATACGAGTCTGTACCATCTATGTCAGCGATTCATATAAGATTATGACAACATAAGAATAGTTAAATTTTCACAGCCTCACAAAATAACAAAGCACTAGTGATATCGAGCATGGAGTATAACAATAAATTTTGGTGTTTCTTTTGTTTTAAATTTATTGGGTTCTTATTTTACTGAAAATATAGATTATAATTAGGGCATATATATAGAAAACTCAGAATGTATAGCTTATTTGACATGCAAGATCTTAAACGTACGATATTTTAATCAAAATCTTTAGAAAACCGAACATTGAAAATAATATAAAGACAGTTTGGACGGGGCGGGAAGTCTGTGAAGATGTTTGCACGCCTCTGTGAGTGGTTCAAAGACATTAACCAGATTGAAATTTCATGTCTGAAGACATCAGTTCAAACATTAGCCTGTATTGGTGTGGCAAAGCCTATTTCACGCACTGCCTGGTGACGTAAACACGGACGGATGGCTAGAAATTAATTTCCACAAGTGCTTGGAAGAGCCAGCCCTCCACCCAACCGACAGACAGACAGACAGATAGACATTCCTTACCAGCAAGGGATATTCGTCATATCCGGAACCCATAATTCATTAAACTGGTGAACATCGGCGACCAGACAATGACGCCTCACCCTCTGCGATGCACGGCGTCCACGAGCAATACCGCGGGGTGAAAATTTGTTGAGATATGACATATCCTGTGTAAGGACCTTGGAATTCTACTTATAGTGGTCGTAAATGAAAATGGACCATCTCCAGGAGCAGAGGACTGAACCAATAGCTTTCTGGTTTGTGTAAAAGGTTTAGAATTCTAAGGCAGTTTTGCTGCCTTAGAATATATTTTCTCCAAGAGAACGCACCCATCCCATATCATTGTTTAGACGGAAAATATTTTGTGAATTTTTAATTTCACAAAATTAAATAATGATATTCATTAAAGTAACATACACTTGAGATTTTTTCCACGACAAATAAAATGTATGTTTTGAATATTTACTTTCACTACTTCCTCTGAAGTATTGCATGCCACACACACATTTCGATGTAGAGATTCCACCAGAAATATAAGTATATGTTTTGAGGTCTTCTGAATCCAAAAAGCAGTTTTAAAAAAAGGCCCGTTTGTATATGTGAGTGAAAAGTATTATTGAAAAACGAAAAGTCGGTTAAAAACCGAAGTTGGTATTTAATTTAATATCTTTCAAGAGTGTGAGACGAAGATTTTAAAGCAAATTCCTCCACCCTGAACTACCCTTTACATAGAAAATTTTCCCAAATTTTTTATTTTCTCAAAAATGGCTCTAATTACCTTGATTAAAATGCCATGCATTTAAGATATTTTCGAGATATATCTTGTTGTTTGTGTGAATTTTGTAATACTTATTTTCTCAAATGGAAAGTCTTTATTCACCTTCTTATCTCTTGGCTGTGCAAAGAGAACGCAATTTCAAAGCCTTCAGATAGCGATTAGATTTAAAAGACCTGACTATCGTCAAGGTCTACTGTACTCCCATATTCCACTTGTATCTACAAGAAAATTAGCAATAAGGTAATTTCTGCAAATATTATCTCGACTACCATGAGGAAGATAGAGGAATACTTTTAAGAATAGTTAGTACAAGAGAAGAGAAAGTCATATGAGCACCACACATCAGCTTTTCCTATTTCCCTCAATTAATCAAGATAAACACTTGTAGAAATGTATTTGTTGCCCATTTCGTTGTACGTACAAGAGGGATATAGGAGGCTTACGTGATAGTCAAATCTTGGGGGGGGGGGGGGGGGGGGGGACAGGAAAGACAGGAAGACGACCGCTGTGTGTTTCTTCATTTTGTTCTTAGGATAACCCTGAACATTAGTGCTTGAAAAAGCATAAGACATTTCAAGCTTCACACCAATAAAAATGAATATATTTCATAAAAATTATGTTTTAACGATTTCTAGATTTCTCATGTAGTAAGCTTTTTTGTCTATCATTTATGGCACACCAATTATACGAAATCAGGCAAAATTTATTCAGAATGACACGTGGGGTTACCCAGAAAATTGAAGAAAGATATGTTGGTTTTGACAACGCTGTCAATTGCCAATGTATCAGCGTCGCCGGTGTACCAGAATTTGGCTCCAGAATTTGGAGTTATTGTATATGTTAGTAAATCTATTGACTTGGAAAAAAATTGTTAGATTAATCAGTATCGTTAGAATTATGTTCCTGCACATCTGTAGTAAAGAAGATCTGACCAATCGCTTCTTCTTCAACAAAGTTTTCAATGAAATTATTTCTGTATTTTATTATCTAGTAGAACACAGAAAAACAAGCCACGTTTTGCGAAAGATAGGAAGAAATGCAATTCAAAGAATCATCTACAAGATGCTGGGATAGATTTAGAAGGACTGTATACGAAATGTCATTAAAATCAGCTTTCATTCAGGAGATAAAAATGGTTGAAGCGATTTAACATGATTATATAATTTAATATATTTATCTATAGATATCTGATTAATAATATTATTATCAGGTTCGGATGTTTATGACCAAAAATTATACAAATATGCAAGCACTTATTACCGAAAAAAATTAAAACATATGACGATAAATATGACTTAAAATTTTTTGGGTACATTTTCGAACTCTTCAGAAATGTAACGCTGTTTAAGTTAATATTATTTTTAACATTTATTTTAAACATCTAGCACACTCAGTAATAAATAATATTAATTTTATTGTTGCATTTCGAATTTATTTGTTTAATGCAGAGCTAACCGTCAGCTCTGCAAAGAACAAAATAAATGTCACATTTTGAAAGCGATCAGAAATAAGAATTACAATAGCAATTTATATACATTTTACACTTTTCAGAAAGGAACGATATTTTATTTGCATGCAACATTCAAACGGGGAAAAAGACTGCAAGCAAATAGGCGAAACTGAAATGGAAGTTCAATAATATGAGAGAAATACGAAAATTTAAGGGATAATATGACTAGGTATAATATGAAAAATCTGATGTGTTGCACTCACATGACTTTCTCTACTTTTGTACTAACCACTCTTTCAAACTCTTATTCCCATATCTTCTTCGTGTTAGTTAAGATAAATATTTGTACAAATTATCTTATTGCTTATTTCCTTGTAGGTACAAGGGGAATATGAGAATACAGTAGTCTTTGAGCGATAGCTCTCTTTTAAAGCTTTGAGATTCCGTTCTCTTTGCACGATTAACATATAAAAAATCTGATGTGTTGCACTCATATTACTTTCTCTACTCTTGTACTAACCATTATTACAAACTCTTATTCCTATATCTTCTTCGTGTTAGTTAAGATAAACGTTTGTACAAATTATCTTATTGCTTATTTCCTTGTAGGTGCAAGGGAAATGTTAGAATACAGTAGGCTTTGTGCGATAGTCAAATGTTTCAGATTCTGTTGTCTTTGCACACTTAACATATAAAAGAATAATCAACGATGATCCATTTCACGAAAGTTCTAAGTTTTCCGAAACTCACACACATAACAAGGAATATCTCAGAAATGGCTCACCCTACAAGAAAATTTATTGAGACATAAATTGTGTATTTTAGCAGGATCTACATTTTTGTACCTAACGTATAATTTGGTCAATCTCTAACGGTTTACCAGTTATGCAAAAGTCGTCCAGAGTAGATACGACTACAGGGGCTATAGCCAGAAAATTCAAGATATATATTTCATTTCTCATAAAAATATCTCAAACATATTACATTTTAATCAAAATCGTTAGAGCCATTTTCAAGAAAATCAAAATTTTCGAAAAATTTTCCATGTAAAGGGTAGTTTAGGGTGGGGATATTTTCTTCAAAATCTTCGTGTCGCATCCTTGAAAGACATTAAACTTAAATACCAACTTTGGTTTTTAACGGAGTTTTGGTTTTTGAGCTATGCTGTCCACAGACTGACACACACGGACCTTTTTCTAAAAATGCTTTTTTTGGATTCAGGGGGTCACAAAACATATATTTCCGGTGAAATCTCGACTTCGAATTTTTGGGTGGAATACAATATTTCCCCTACTTACCAGTACAGAAAGTAAAAATGAACAACTAGGTTACATTTGACGAAAGTTTCTTTTCTAACAAGAAATATATCTGAAAGGGTTCGCTCTACAAAATTTTTATTTCCACATAGATTGTGTTTTAGCGTGGTCTACATTTTTGTATAGTAAGGTTTGGTCTATCTCTTACGGTTTACAAGTTATTCAAAAGTTATCCAGAGTAAACAAGCTACATAAGCTATAGCCAAAAAATTCAAAATATACATTTCGTCAAAAAAATATCTTAAACGTATGTCATTTTAATCAAAATCGTTAGAGCCATTTTCAAGAAAATAAAAGTTTTCGAAAAATGTTCCATGTAAAGGGTAGTTTAGGGTGGACGAATTTTCTTCAAAATCTTTGTGATCCTTGAAAGACTTGTACCAACTTTGGTTTTAATGATTTTTTTTAATTCAGTGGGACTTAAAACCTATATTTCCGGTAAAATCTCGACATCGAATTTTTGGATGGAATACAATATTTCCTCTACTTACTATACGTAGTAGAGAAAGTAAGAATTACGGGAAGATGGCAAGAAAACTTTAAGAGTCTACATATGACTATATGACCCATGCAAGTTGCATAATTTTAATCACCATTGGTAAAGTCGTGATACGCTGATATTTTTCATGGACAGCAATCGCAAACAAAACTATGACGTCAGAATCATCCAGGCCTTGAATTATTTACCTTTCCATGTCGCACTGAGAAACAAAAGGACGGAATATAACTTTCAATATTTAGTGTGAAATACAATATTTACCCACAGGGTAAATTGAATTATTGAAGTCATATAACGGCAGAATTTAAAGATAGCGACTAGTCACTTTTCCGACGATTTTAAATTATATGTAGACTCTTAAAAAGGATTCGAACTTCTGGTTAACTGAAGAATAATTGGGTTTTTAAATATCAAATATCAAAGTGTTGCACTCATACGAGTTTCACTACTCTTGTACTAACCACTCTTACAAACGCTTATTCCTACATCTTCTTCGTGTTAGTTGAGATAAACATTTTCAGAAATTATTGCTTATTTTCTTGTAGGTGCAAGGGGAATATAGGAACACGGTACACTTTGAGCGACAGTAAAATCTTTTAAAGCTTTGAAACTCCGGTCTCTAAAAATGAATAACGATGTTCCATATGACGAAAGTTTGTTTTCCAAAACCCACACAAATAACAAGGAATATCTCCAAAAGTGTTTACTCTACATACAAATGTATTTGGATATCGATTGTGTGTTTTAGCAAGATATACTTTTTTTTTTTTTTTTTTTTTTTGTATAGTAAGATTTGGTCTATCTCTTAAGGTTTACGAGTTGTAGAAAAGTCATCCAGTTGTCATAAAAATATTTTAAATATATGGCATTTTAGTCAAAATCGTTACAGCCATTTTCAAGAAAATCAAAATTTTTAAAACGTTTTTCATGCAAAGGGTAGTTTAGAATGGAGGAATTTTCCTCAAAACCTTCGTGTCGCATCTTTATATGATGTTAAACATTTTTAAGCGACTTTTCATTTTTGAGTTATGGTGTCTGTCACAGACTGACAGATACACACACACAGGCACACACACACACACACACACACACACACACTCACTCACTCAAAGAGCTAGAAGATGTGAAGTGAAATTTTCTATTAAAATTACTCAATATTGTACAAATACCTTTTAACAAATTAGTCACTTTTACCTTAAGATTTAGCGACTTTTGATTAACACTAGTTGGCAACACTGATATGTGAACCACTAGCATGCATAAACGTGATAGAGATCGTAATGTACGATATTCCTCTAGCTCGCGTTCTTCTGCTGGAAGAAGTACTATTTCCTACACTGCGTTTTGGTATAATTCGTAATTTCCGAAATATATCAAATTCCAAAAGAAAGAAATATCATTAGGAGACAAGATACTTGTACTAAAGGATGTCAAAATCACAACAATTTCATCAATTGGTTGTCAGACGAGCCCAGGATAAGACAAAACAAAATTTCGCTAACTCCTCTAACGGAGGTTCGAATTATGGCTCTCCCAATTAGGACATTCATTAAAACATAAGGTGCATGCGCAAATTAGAAAATATAATACATTGGTAGTCTTTTCTATCAGAAGCTTTTTCTGTTAAGAATCAAGCAGCTAATCTGGTGCAAACACTGAAAATCTATTTCCTAAACTTTTACAACATGCAAGAATTGCCAACTCAGATACTCATAACTTCTCCTATTACACACAAGTCGCAAGGTTCTACAAATACACGGGGGAATATTTTTGGGGAGTATGCAAGCAAATGCAGTAATTAATTCCATGTTTACAGCGAATACCTCGAGAGAATGAAGGACCCAAGATTGACGGGCTGACGAGAGAACTCATAACCCCTCCAGAGTATTAAACTGGGAGTTGGAGTCTCGTAAAGCACGAGACTTCCTATATTACAACACCGTAGAGCTGTAGTACAACTCCTAGAATATGAAGCCACCCCCTCCCACCCCTCGACATGAGGAATTAAGTAGGAGCCCTTAACGGCGCCCGTCACTTTTATTTTCCAACGCCGCCGTGCTGGGCAGCTTAAAAAGTAAGGTCTGGGTGCGCCACAAAGTAGTGTCCCTTGTCTCATTACGGGACATATTTTAAGGCACTTTTTAAGCACATGTATATATTTACTTTCGAATTATAATCCAATTATTTCTATGAATCGTTTAATAATGCGCAGTAATTTACAGTGAGCTATTAAACATGTATTCAAGATATTCGCATTGTGAAAATGTACATATTGAATTTTCTCTGAACAGTATTCAAATCCTCTTCATTCACAATGAATCTTATAGAATTTGGACAGTGAGACCAATTGGAAAAGGGATAAAGAACAATGATGTAAGGCTCACTAAATTATATAGTTGGTTAGAATATCATTTCTGTTATTAAACACTTTTACAACAACCATCTGATGTACAAATACATGCTGTCGAATCTATGAACCTACCATCCACTATAGCCTTGATAGGCACAATTTCACATATATTGAAATAAATGTACTAACGGTTGGGACAAGCAGAAAAATAATAGGCTTTTTCTCTAACTTTTACAAAAAGTTTCCTCTGAAGGATTTTGTGCCCAATACTGGAGTTCCTGTTTTCAAAGCTTCAATTAAAATCTCGCAAATAACCATTTTTGTCTTTGTTTCGCTTTGTCTAGGTGGTTGTGCCGGTTTGGAAAAACCGAAATTCCTCTTTAAAGTAATAAATAGCCGTAGCATATGTTAAGCTACAATTTAATGCAGCAATATATATATATATATATATATATATAAAAAAAACTTATGTTCTGCACTCACATGACTTTCTCTACTCTTGTACCAACTATTGTTGCAACTCTTATTCCTATATCTTCATGTTAGTCGAGTTAACATTTTAGAAATTATCTTATTACTAATTTTCTTGTCGGTACAAGGGCGGTATAGGAATACAGTAGGCCTTGAGCGATAGTGAAATCTTTTAAAGCCTTCAAATTCGTTCTCTTTGCACGCTAAGATATAAAAAATGAATAACGATCTTCAATTTCCGGAAAGTATAAGTATTGGAAAACTAACACAAATAATAAGGAATATCTCTGAAATGGTTCAATGTGAAAAAAATGGACATACAGTTTTTAACAAGATCTACATCTTTGTATATAGTAAGACTTGGTCTATCTCTTACGGTTTGCCAATTATGCAAAAGTCATCCAGACTACATAGGCTATAGCCAGAAAATTCAAGATATACATTTTATTTGTCATAAAAATATTTCAAACATACGACATTTTAATCAAAATCGTTAGAGCCATTTTCGACAAAACAAAATTTTTGAAAAATTTTCCATTTAAAGGGAACTATTTTGTTGAAAATCTTCTTGTAGCATCCTTAGAAGGTATGAAGCTAAAAGGCTAACTTTGATTTTTAACCAGCTTTCCGTTTTTGAACTTTTGACACACACACACACACACACACACACACACACACACACACACACACACACACACTGCAGCACGAACCTTTTTCTACTTTTTTATTAAGGGGGCCTCAAAACATATATTTTCGGCGAAACCTTTACATCGAATTTTTGGATGTTATACAATAAAAGTAATAAAGTAAAAATGAAATTTCGTCGTTTAACTACCTCGGTCGCCCTTGTCAGTTTGGTTTTTCCTAAAGGATGAAAACAGAATACGAATTACAAGTATTTCATGTTTTGTGTGACCATTGTGGGTATTTTGTGAATATGTGTGTTTATTTACTTATTTATTTACCCTAGCTGGAGTTAAGAATTCTCTTTCATAGCATAACACAGAGATAAACATACAAAGGTTTAACAAATATTAAATGCATTTTCTTGAACTGCATAAAGTTCTGGTAGTTGTGTGCTTTGGTGGGGGATTCCAAAGAGGAGATAATGCTAATGAATAGAATGTCGTATGACAAACAGGTATAGCAAGAAAGAAAAGAGTTTTACGAGCAAGTATCTCGTTTATGATAGAAAGGTATTTAAAGCCAGCATTTGCAGTTTGAATTGCAAGTAAGAAAGACTTGGTCAGAAGTGAATTGGGAATTTGACAGAGGACAAGCGGCAGTTGCATGAGTGGAGGCTGCGTTCAGTGACATCTCTTAGAAAACCATGAGAACCAAAAGATATGCACTTCGCTATCTCGGTACAACAATAAAATTGTTAATCGTATGCGGAACTCTTGTGTTTGCGTGGTGCTCCATGCTTGGATAACACGGCTTAGACGGCCTGGCTATAAAAACCTAAAGAGCTGATATAAACAACCGCCGCCAGATAGCAGCAGCTGCATCGTGTTAACGCATGAAGATACTTGCAGCCTTACGATAAATTAAATAAAGCGTTAACTGTTGAAGCTCTTGTTATGATCGCAGTTAAAAACAACCTGCTCCACCTTTACGGCTGTTTTAATCTCCCCCAGATAACCCTTTTTATTTTACTCTAAGGCAAATAAAAATATATACTACAGCTTACGTGCTGACTCCATAAATATTAAGTGATTAGGTGCGGAAAGAAAATGGGGGAAAGATGCTGCTTTAAAACAAAATAATGCCCAAACGGTTATAAGGAATGGTTTATGGCAAGCCAAGGTATTTAATTACCCCTAATCTTTATGGAGCTATCAAGAAACGCGTTAATGGAGATTGGAATTTGGGATACCTTCTCGTTTGCAAGCGATAGTGTTTTATGGCTGGAATTTTCTCGAAAACATTTTCAATGAAATAAAAGGGAGCATTAAAATATACATTAGATCAAGCGTTGCTCTATTGAGTTTCTATAGCAGCATTAAATATATGAGATGTATGCTTCTTTTCCATTTTTATAACCGCTTTAACATCTATGGACAAACAGGGGGCTTTGACTTGAGAAATAATTGAGTTATTATTCGCTGAATTGTAACTTATTGCTGAGTTTTTGTCATTTTATTTGTCTAGTTATCACCTATACGAGGTGAGTCAGCCGCGCCTTGTTTTTTTGGAAGGTAGGCCACCCATCTAACGGCATGTGCGCCTTAGTCCAGTTTTGCGCTTACTAAAATGTATTGCTTGACGTTCTTAAAGAGAGGAATGCGCAAAATTGAGAGCAACAGCGGTTTAAGGGACAGAACGTACTCCTCGCTAAAGTACACCTCAAAAACATACAACTCGTTTACTAAGAGCGAATTCCAGTTTCCTGCCGATTTTACAAACT
Organism: Tenodera sinensis; assembly: GCA_030765045.1. NCBI lineage: Eukaryota > Metazoa > Arthropoda > Insecta > Mantodea > Mantidae > Tenodera > Tenodera sinensis. Next base: position 160,379,431 of record CM060966.1, on the reverse strand, counting down.
TTTTATTAGAGTATACATAGCAACGTAATTCAGTAAACGCCTCGGAAAAAATGGAGCTATCATATGAGTACACTAACAACGTAAGCTAAAAAGAAAATGATGGATTCTTTACTTAGAACAGGGATTGGCTGCTAAAACTCAGGAAAAATTTAGACACGCTTCATCCATCATGGACCCGTACAGTCAAAACGGACATATTATTAAACAACAGTTTATTTGCATTTTTGCGTGAACTACGCCTCGTGCATCTCAATTAATATGCATAACTGCTTTTGCCATTTAAGTAATAATATTAAAACGCCCAATAAGTGATTAAAACTGTCTTAAAATGCTAAATCAAGCCCGTAAACTCGCGAGGTGGCAATGGCATAGCGCCAGGCATGCAAGTCCTACTATAGAACGCGGTACGTGCTTTCAGTGAAGTCTCGAAATAGCTGAATAGGATTGTGACGGGTCCTCTGTGCTAAACACCAATGACACAGGTTCGAGTCTCAGCATTGTAAATATTTTTTTATGTTCATCAAAACTTGGAAACCGAATTCAGAATAATCTAATTATGAAGTCCCTGATGGTTTAGGACATTATAATTTAAATCGTTTTTGGTTGTCTACATTTTTAATAGCACAATAATTCATTGTGTGCAAAATTGAGTTTAACTTCCATGTTAAACTCTGACAATGTAATTTCCTTGCTTTCTGTGTTCAAATGTGTATGAATCATCTTTATTTCAATTGCATCTACCTATAGGTGTGTATAAATAACTACATAATTGTAGTTCACCAATAAAGAAACATCAAAGAATGTCACAAAACATAAATAAAAGAATAAAAACTAATATAATAATAGTTATCAGAATAATAGTTTGTAAATTGTGAGGATTGTGCGGTAAAAAAAAAAAAAAAAAAAAAAAATATATATATATATATATAGTACATGCAGGTGATTCGAACCACCTTCACAGCAGACAGATTACTTCGGAGTCTTGCGCCCGTTCTAACTGAGCTACCTAATAACGTGTGAGTTAAACATTCCGTTTAAGATGTAATATTCGCTGGTTCCAATGAACATTTGCAGAAGTGCAAACGTCAACTGTCTAATTACAAATATATTAAAAAGCGATGTGATGACATCTATATTAGTACTAATTTCATCGAGTGTTTAACATCCATGTGAAATACGCGGGTAGAACCTAGTAATGGGGCCGATGTTTTCATGTTGGAGTATAAAATGCGGATTGCATAAAACTTGAGAATAAGGGGCAGCTGAGTCACCTGGTATAGTAAATATAGGTCCGACCATCCTTATCACCTCATCCCTCCCTTCCAGGGGTGTTCTGTCAGGGGCATAAACACCAAACATTACATTGTTCAAGATGCTAGGTCCTCCCTTGTTCTTTTTCTTGTTAATTTTCATCATCTTGCTGTATTACCGTTAATTAAACGTTCTTAATGTATTACTACATTTATAGAGAAATCTTTATCCTTTGGCGTATTTTGGAAAAGCGAATGGATTTGTATTAACTAAATAAAAATTCCATCATTTGTTGCTTTCTTAATGTTGGCAACATTGTATCAGCTTCCCCTTCTTTCCTCCGATATCGATATTGATGTAGATCACCGGGAATATTTAGTTAATGGAATATCTGGACATGATCTTAGTTTTTCGGAATTTGCTGGTGTATCGTGCACCAGTGACAAAACATCTGAATTTGATACATGGTCAACGTTACTTAAATGGTTTTATAGCGTTAGAACAGTTCATTGTATCGCCACTAGTAGCAGATTACTCAATCAACAAGTTGTACCATGTTGCCACATACTCTTAGGCAATTATTTGGCTATCGTTTTATTTAATTGTTCATTTACATGCTCTCTTTCACGTGCTGCAATCTATAGGATTGTTTCCGTACTATGAAGGTCCAAAGATATCTTAATTAAATTGCAACGCGTGGGTTTGTTTTTAATGGTAAAAAAGCTTTTGAGAAACAGCAATTTTTTTCTGTACAAACTAAGATAGTTTTATCTGCTTTCCCCAGTAGCATGCATGCAGAAGATGGCAGCAGCAACTAGATTTCAATGTATTTTTGTTTACTGACTACACTGGGAGGGCGGCGCCGTGGCCGAGTAGCTAGACCGTTCACTACCACCTAGGCGGCCCGGGATCGATCCCAAAGCGACGTCTGGGTGAGTTTTCTCCGGATTCTCCGGTTTCCCCCGTCACTCATTCCACCAATTACTCCATCATTACCTTTCCAGTCATGAATTTCGCGAGCATTTCATATCATCCTCTTCCTCACTCGCATACCTGGTACTTGGCTGACCACCCGCTTCCAGGTCTTCACTCTGTTCGGTCTATCGGTTCCTCTGTTCCCCGACAGGTGTCTGACCCTAGGCAGTGGCTTGTAAGTCCTAGGGGGAGTAAGTCCTACATAAGGGGTGGGTAACAACATAAAAAAGAAGACCACATTAGGAATGGAATTCAAACGTAAAAATCTGATGTGTTGCACTCACATGACTTTCTCTACTCTTGTACTAACCATTCTAACACACTGTTATTCCTATATCTCCATGTTAGTTAAGATAAACATTCGTACAAATTATCTTATTGCTTATTTTCTTGTAGGTACAAGGGAGATATTAGAATACAGAAGGCTTTGTGCGACAGTCAAATCTTTTTGACCTTTGAGATTCCGTTCTCTTTGCACGATTAACATATAAAAAAATAAACAACGTTGTTGCATTTCGCTAAAGTTCTAAGTTTTCCGAAACTCACACATATAACAAGGAATATCTCCGAAATGCTTCACTCTACAAAAAAATTTATTGAGGCATAGATTGTGTATTTTACCAAGATCTACATTTTTTGTAGAGTATGATTTGGTCTATCTCTAACGGTTTATGAGTTATGCAAAAGTCGTCCAGGGTAAATGCGACTACAGGGGCTATAGCCAGAAAATTCAAGATATACATTTCATTTGTCATAAAAATATCTCAAACATTAACATTTTAATCAAAATCGTTAGAGCCATTTTCAAGAAAATCAAAATTTTCGACAAATTTTCCATGTAAAGGGTAGTTTAGGGTGGCGCTATTTTCTTCAAAATCTTCGTGTCACATCCCTGAACGACATTAAACTTAAATACCAACTTTGGTTTTTAACCGACTTTTCGTTTTTGAGCTATGCAGACTGACACACAGACTGATACACAGACACACACACACGGACCTTTTTCTAAAAATGCTTTTCTTTGGATTCAGGGGGCCTCAAAACATATATTTCCGGTGAAATCTCGACATCGAATTTTTGGGTGGAATACAATACTTCCCCTACTTACCAGTAGTTGTATTGCTTCCTTAATTTCACTGGTTGGACATATGAAAACTGTTTTTACTACCGATGGGGGAAGGTTGGGGATATAATCATATGACAGAATCCAATTTTCGAATTTTTGAGCATTTTTACTAAAAGCTGAGTAGGGAAACGGAAGAATACCCCGTTCTAATTTTTGCAGCATGTTGTGAGGTACATGATTAGGTCCTATCTATGCTATGACGTCGGTAGTTGGCGAGAGAGGTCGTTTAACACGATATTAAGGCAAGACGACGGCGGTGGCGGTGGCGTCGTCGCTGAAGAAATCTACCAATAACCTCCGCCCCATAATCGTTATGACGTTAGAATAGTGCCGCCATTTACATCTCATTTCGCAACCCTCAGACCAAGTTTTATTATTAATAATAATGCCTGGCTAGATTACGTGTCAGAATGCGCCATGAACATCGCATGGCCTCCTGGAATTTTAAATGCTGTTAAACATTAACACAGCTGGTCATGCTGAGGCCATTTCCTTAATGACGGCTAAAGAAAATTCTCTTTAAATACCAGTCCTTTCATTTCCCAGGGATTTCAAAGATAGAGAAGCAGCGAGAGAAAAAAATAATAATAAAAAGTGCATAGCTTTTAAACCCGGGACAAAGAAGTATGCAATTAAAACAGGCAAAGAAGTTCTGTCCATCGCGTTATGTTCTAGGATTATGGAAAATTATGATAATGGCACTCGGCTTTAACGGATTGTCTTACCTGCTAATTATATGCTTCAAAAGCGATGCAACTTATAAAACTGCACGCAAAACTTAACTCTATTCCACATCTTTCCGCAATAATACGTGATAGTAGATTTTCGACTATTTCCTTGTTATGTTTATTTAGGATCGTAAACAGCGGCGCCGTAGCGGAGCGGTTAGAGCGTTCGCCTACAACCTAGACCACCCGGGCCTAGGGACCTGCATGTGGTATTCGTAAAGGTGCGGTGGGTAAGGCAAGTTCAATCGCTACCTCTTCTCTCGTGCCCATGCCTGTACTATCAGAGAAGAAATGGGTAACATTGAGGGTTTGCAGAAAGTACAATGAGAATTTTAGGTGATAAATTCACACATATGTATGGAATTTCTTTCGACGTTACGATCTCAAAATATGTTTTTACTTTGTCTACTACGATCTATGTAGAGTAAACATTGCAATCCACCCTATTTTATGCTTTGAGACACTTGTGTTCGTTTATGTGTGTTTGTGAGCAACATAAGTCAAAAAAATGATAAGTCGCTTAGATACCAAACTTGGCATTTAAGTTCAGCAATTTCCAAGGATGCAACACATAAGTTTAAAAATTCCCCTATTCTATCGATTTTTTTCACAAATTTTTGATTTTCCGAAAAATGGCTGTAACGATTTTGGTTAAAATACTATATGTTTAAGATACGTTTAAATTTTTGAGTTATGCTTTTTACATACAAATACCGACGTACGCCAAACATTGTCTGGTTTTAATTATTTATTCAATGGTTTCAAAATATTTCCATAAGTTTTCGATATCCAATTTGGCTAGGAAAAGAAAAAAATGAAATAATAATTGCAATATGTTACGTTCACAATATTTTCTCAACTCTTTCTTCCATAAATTATTCTTACAAACCCTAATTATTTTTCCTGCTTGTTTTTAATCGTCATAAACGTTTCTAGAAGTGGTTTTGACTAGTGACGTAGACCAGTCGGTAGCACACCTGCCTGCTTTACGACTGGTCCCGAGATCGAGTGCCGGCTGGGCTCGTCAATTTGTTTATTCAAACAGGATTTGTCGGTATGCCCTGTGCCTGGTGTGTGAATGTAGTGTGCTGGTGTGTATGGGTTATTTAATAACAATTTGCCTAATTGTTCGTATGTCAGTAAATTTTGTGGCAAACATAACGTTTCCATATGTTTAAATGGCCGTTGAGACATTTAAAAAACACACTAGTAAAAAATTATGACATTTTTAAACGGGGAAAAGACGAAGGACTTTTTTTTTATTTTTTATTTATTATCACATATCTATTTGGTTTAAAACCAACTTCCCTTGAGCTAAGTTCTAGAGATTGTTCTCTTTCTTATGTAAATAACCCATTTAACCATATGAACGAGTACTGGTTGACATTTAGAAGCTTGCCTTCACTTTATGTCTCAATTGTCAAGTTGCCAAGTAATAATTGAACACATTGTGACAGGTTCCCGCATTTGTTTTAGTGCCCACTGCTATAAATGCGCAATGTTGCCCGCATATCTGTAACGAATTTACACGTAGATGTCTATGTACGGAAGTAACAACCTACGCAAGTGTTATATTACTTAATTAAACAAGTCTAGAAAAAGATATAGAGCCCACAGAAACATACATTAATGTCAAAACAATAATTAACCGCATCGCCATAATTTCTTACTTTCAGGAAATTATGTCATTTTCTTTTCAAATCCATTAATTCTTGCAAAATAAGATCATATTTTTCTCAGTATTTAGTGTACTAATATGCATCCTAAGATGGAATGACAGTTGTGAAAGTAGTGCACACCTGGAAAATTTACTTACCGAGCCTATAGGCAATACCATTTTAGGCACATTTTTTTTTCAAAACTGACTTATTATTTACTCTAGTTGTGCGTTTCATTTGCATTTTATACAAATGTATAATGGTTTATAATAAAAATCTGCAGAAATCGTACTTTTTAAAAGTGGAAATATTGTGTGTGTGTGTGTGTGTGTGTGTGTGTGTGTGTGTGTGTGTGTGTGTGTGTGTGTGTGTGTGTGTGTGTGTGGGCGTGTGTGTGTGAGTGAGTGTGTGTTGACACAGCATAAGTCAAAAAAGAAAAGTCGGTTAAACACCAATCTTGTTATTGAAATTCAAAAATTATAAAATTATCCTGTTTTAAGCATACTTAAAAACCATTGATCTGATTAGGATTCGAACTGGTGACCTAGCGATCAGTACGCCGGCGCCTAACCAACTGAGTCACCCAGACCGACACTTAAGTTCAAGGATGCCACTCAAAGAAATTTCAAGAAAATACCCTTTACATATAACACTTTTGAAACTTAAAATTTTCTCGAAAACCGCTTGAACCACCTTGATTAAAATACCACCTGTTTAAGATTTTGATAAGAATGAAGAATATGCATTTATTGAGTTTTCTGGGAATACGTTCTTTATTCTAGATGACATTTCCATAGATCGCAAACCGGAAGAGGTGTAAAAATTCTTATACACAAAAAGGTATACCTCGTTAAAGCATACAATTTATGTCAAAAAAAATTTTTTTTGTGACCCTTTTTAAGATTTTGTTATATACTTGACATTTTAAAATCCTATGTTTCTCAAATAGCAAACAGAAGAGTTTAGGTTTATTCTCTCTAAGTTTCTTCTGAAAATTTGAGCAAGATTAGTTACAAATGACTTCGCTTAGGGTGTGACAAAAGAGAACGTCGAGTGAAAGTTATATAGTAGGCCATGTAAATGACCATGTTTGAAACTATAAAAATTCGCAGTATAAAATTCATAGTATGCAATTGAAACTAAAGCTGAAGTTTCAAGGTCTTTTTCTTCTTCTCCTTTTTTTTTTTTTTTTTTTTTTTTTTTTTTTTTTTTAAGCGTAGTATTAAAGATAGTCAACAAGTAAGAAAAAAAATGTGCTACACTCATATGACATTCTCTACTCACACTATTCTTACAAACTCTTATTCCCCTAAGTTCTTCACATTAATCGAGATAAACATTTGTACAAATTATTATCTTACTGTTAATTTTCTCGTATGTGCAAGGGGAATAAGGTAGACTTTGAGCGACAGTCAAATCTTTTATACTTAGTCACTATATGAAGGCATTAAAATTCTATTCTCTTTGCAGGACTAAGATATAAAAACATGAACAACCATCTTCCATTTGTAGAAACTTCAAGTATTGCAAAACTGACGCAAATAACAAGAAGTATCTCGGAATGCTCCACTCCACGCGTAAATTTATTTGGACATAAATTGTCTGCTTTAAACAGATCTATAATATTTGTACCTACAGTAAGATTTGGTGTATCTCTTATGGTTTACCGATTATGCCCAAGAGTGATTAGCACTAAAGATTCTATAACCAGAAAATTAAAAATATAATTTGATTAGTCATAAAAATAACTTAAAGTTGTGGCATTTTAATCAAAATCGTTTGAGCCATTTTGAAGGAAAAAAAATTTTGGAAAATTTTTCCATATAAAGGGTACTTTAGGGTGGATGAATTTTCTTCAACATTTTCGTGTCGTATCCCTGAAATACATTAAACTTAATACCTGCTTTAGTTTTTAACCGATTATTCGTTTCTACTTTCTCTACCGGTAAGTAGAGGAAGTATTGTACTCCACACAAAAATTCGATGTCGAGGTTTCACCAAAAATATGTTTTGAGTCTCTCTGAACACACACACACACACACACACACACACACACACACACACACACACACACACACACACACACACACACACACACACACACAAAAACATTTTAGAAAAAGGTCCGCGTGTGTGTCTGTGTCAGTCTGTGGACAGCACAACTCAAAAACGAAAACTCGGTTAAAAACCAAAGTTGGTATTTAAGTTTAATGTCTTTCAAGGATGCGATACGAAGATTTTGAAGAAAATAGTCCCACCCTAATCTACCCTTTACATGGAAAATTTTTCGAAAATTTTGATTTTCTTGAAAATGACTCTAACGATTTTGATTAAAATGTCATATATTTGACATATTTTTACGACAAATGAAATGTATATCTTGAATTTTCTGCCTATAGCCCCTGTAGTCGTATTTACTCTGGACGACTTTTGCATAACTGGTAAACCGTTAGAGATAGACCAAATTATACTATACAAAAAATGTAGATCTTGCTAAAATACACAATTTATGTCTCAATAAATTTTCTTGTAGGTTGAACCATGTCGGAGATATTCCTTGTTATGTGTGTGAGTTTCGGAAAACTTAAAGCTTTCGTGAAATGGAACATCGTTGTTTGTTTTTTTATATGTTACGTGTGCAGAGAGAACGGAATGTCAAAGCTTTAAAACGTTTGACTATCGCATAAAGTCTATTGTATTCTAACATTCCCCTTGTGCCCACAAGGAAATAAGCAATAAGATAATTTGTACGAATGTTTATCTTAACTAACACGAAGAAGATGTAGGAATAAGAGTTTGTAAGAATGGTTAGTACAAGAGCAGAGAAAGTCATGTGAGTGTAACACATCAGATTTTTTGCTTAAGGAAACACCGAAGTGATATTTTAGCCGGTTTTATTGCAAAACATGCACCATAACTTAAAGAATACATCTGCGAAGTTTTAATCCCCCAGGGGTGTGGGACATATTTTGGACGCAATTTTTAAAGTGGTGCGCCTCTGGCCGCACCTTCCCTTTCAACTTTAAGCTCATTTATCTCCGGTTATTTTTTGCTACTTTCTTATACTCAACTCTTCTCCTGCAAAAATCTAGCTAGAGATCTAAACCTTTTTCTGATATAGTTAAGAATATGGGTAAGTAAATTTTCGTTTGGAATTTTGACATTGCTTATACCTTTTTTTTAAAAAAATAATATAGTAATGTGCTGTTTTTATGACATTTTTACACTTTGCAGTATTAAAGATTTTTTAAAAAAACTATTTAGTATATCAAAGTGTCCTTCCTTTAATTTGTTACACAATTTTAAAAACTCAACTCTGCTGTTCAGCATCTGTTGGAGGAGAATAAAATTGGTATAATTAATATATCAGGAAATTGATTAGATATTAGAATTAAATTTGGTACACACATTGTTGGAACATGCTGAAGTTAAATACCATATTTGGTATGTATTTTCGATGCAACAGGAATGTTGCGTATTCACTGGCACTGCTTACCTTGGAATTAATTTCTTCCACGTCCGCAGCGGTCGCCATTTTAACGTTTATCATCCAGGTCATAAATACTCAATCAAAACGAGTACAAGGCTGTCAACACAAGCAACAGGTTAACTGGTCTACGTGTTACGACAAATTTATGGCAATTTGTATTCTGAACAGGTGAAGCAACCGCTATGAGAAATTAATCTGTAAAAAAACTATTAAATTCAAAAACTAATCAAACCAGGTCGGTTTATTAAACATGGGTAACGAATAATGAGCGTGTAGTTGGATTTGAAACCAAAGTTGGTAATAGTTGGCAACAGTTGATCTCAAAAATACGTTAAGTACTACACGGTGAGTGTTCATGTCATTCCGATTTACTGAAAAGTTGAACACTGCAATCACTATTAATTAGGGGAGAAAGTCCTTTTTTTAATGCGTATTATTATAAAGAAAAAAAATCTGGTGTGTTGGACTCACATGACTTTCTCTACTCTTGTACTAACCATGCTTACAAACTCTTATTCCTATATCTTCTTCGTGTTAGTTAAGATAAACATTTGTCCAAATTATCTTATTGCTTATTTCCTTGTAGGTCCAAGGGGAATATTAGAATACAGTAGGAGTTAAGCGATAGTCAAATCTTTTAAAGCTTTGAGATCCCGTTCTCTTTGCTTAGATATAAAAAATGAATAACGGTGCTGCATTTGACGAAAGATTAAGTACTGCAAAACCCATTAAAACGAATTATTTTGTTGTTTAATGACGCTGCCAATTGCCAGAATCACATCAGTGTCGCCGGTGTACCGGAATTTTGTCCCGCAGGAGTTCTTTTACATGCCAGTAAAGCTACTGACAAGGAGCTGTCGTTTTTATGCACACTTAAAAACCATTGGTCTGGCCTGGATTTGAACCCGCAACCTTGGGATCAATAGGCCAGCGTCTAACCAACTGAGCCACCCAGACCGACGGTTCATACTACAAAAAATGTATTTGGACATAATATTTTTTAGCAAGATCTACATTTTTGTATAGTAAAAGTTGGTCTATCTGTTCGGTTTACGAGTTATGTAAAAGTTATCCACAGTAAACAGGTCTACATAGGCTATAGCCACAAAATTCATTAATCTACATGTCATAAAAATATCTTAAACATATAGAATTTTGATGAAAATCTTTAGAGAAAATTAAAATTTTCGAAACATTTTCCATGTAAAGCGTAATTTAGAGTTGAGGAATTTTTTTGTAAATCTTCTTGTCGCATCCTTGAAAAACATTAAACTTATATTCAAACTTTAGTTTTAACCGAATTTTCGCTTTTGAGTTATGCTTTCCACAGTCTGTTGGCATTCAGGGGCCTCAAAAATGTATTTTCGGTGAAATCTCGACATCGAATTTTTGGGTGGAATATATAACTTGCGCTGCTTGCTACGTATAGTAGAGAAAGTAATAAGATATAGACGAACATTTTTAAAGTATATTTTACATTTTGTTGAACCTTGGCAGCAACAAAAACTATAGAAGCCGAGAAAAGCGATTACTTGAAAGTTTGCAGCACCAGTAAGTTACTATTTTATGGATCCGTATCAGTTTGTATTTGTCTCGGATTGACAGTATTATGGAGGTTCGTTCTGGACACTAGCGGCAAGTGGAGGGGGCGAAAGAGGATGGGCAAATCCGTGCCAGTTAGTACCTATCACAGGCCAATCAAAAGTACCAATCTATGCATATACCTACCTTACACAAAATATTCTGTATTGGGAAATGAGGAATAAGGCACTTCCACCATTAGCAGAAAATGTTATCATATTCGTTATTCATTTTGAACTGTTAATACTTAAAATTTATATCAATCATTTTTTTCTAAGTTATCTACATTGCCGTAGTACAGCCGACTTCAAAATGTTCAGCGATGGATGTGAGGGTGTAGGGGAAAGAGACGAAGAATTTTCTTATGAATTACTTGCACGCGGTCCGCCGGGCCCAGCGATGGCTTCACCAGAGTTACGAGTACTTACTTTTGCGTGTGTTCCTCTGACCAAACCAGAAGCTAAATATTTAATTTTATTCTATCCAGAAAAAAAGAAATCAGCACAATGTTTTTTGCACGTATTTAAAAAAGTAACATTGTTTCTTTTCTTGTGTTAGTATTAATAGCGTTTAAGAAATATGTTTAAGCAATTATTTAACAAAGTTAATGCATAGTTAATGTTGGAATGATATCTTCGTTGGACTTACAAACACATTACGCCCCTTATCCTTGTATGAGCTGACAAGTCGACCTTTGAAACCATCTGGCATAAGCTATCTTGTCTTCCCAGCACGGCTAGAACACGTGACTTGGAAAACATTTGGAGCCGGCTGTACATTCAGCAGACGTTTAAAAGAGAAATCTGCTTCTACTAGGAAAATTAAGGGTTGAAATACACGAATAGTGGTGTATTTAACACGAATAAAGTAAATTTTTTTATAAAATGGCCCATTTTCTACGCTATTGTTAGAAGACAAGGTGGAAGTGAAACACATGGAAAGACCTGCTGCTGATCTGCACATAAATATGGAGCAAAATGTGATAGTTTATACGAAAAATACACGCTTCTGTGGATGTGAACTCAAAAATGCTTTGTTCTGGTTTCCATGGGGTTTGTTTGGTGAGGATAACCACTGGTCAGAAAAATATGCAGTGCATTTAGTTCACGCCGTGGAAACATTAAGGTCCTACGCGAGTTGATACGTTGTTCGGTAACTTTTTGTAAATTTTACGGTAGCTCAATATTTGCTAGAGAAAAAAGTCAGAGACCGACATACGTGGCGGCATGTGCCAGTCGATGTGCAGTGAAAAATAGTAAATGGTGGTGTAAGTACTTCTGCATCAATAAGTCAGAATTGTTTAAAGTATTTCTTTCATTCACCGTCGTTAATCATCTTAAAAAGAAGTCGCAAATTATGTTTGCACAAACAGTCCATTCATGCCTCAGCCGCCACTGGATACAAGTGTACTGAAAATCTCTCTTTCGGGGGAGTAATCGCTGGAAACATAAGCGAGGAAACTTGATAAAAGATACCTATATTTACTGTGTTAAATCGTTTAATAAATTCTGTGTTAAGTGCCCAGCTTTAACCGACAGTGAATTGTTTGGCTCTTGTTCACCAATAGTGATATAATTTTTTTCAGTTCGTCTTTTATAATTTTTCTATAGTCTGAGTTATCCTAAATCCCAGGTAACCCTACCAGCACCCATTAGCTCGGATTAGCGAGACTCTGCTGTATTATGTTCAATTTGTAACATTGAGGCCGTATTTTTAGTAACTTCTCCAAAATTATTCAAACTTTAAATATAGAAACAACAGAAAGCCCCCTGAAATAACTATGTTAAATCATAGGTAGCGTAGGCTGACTTCTTTTGTTTATGTGTGATACAATGAAGGAGAAAGAAGTGATTTTGATCGACATTTTAACGACGAGAAATAATTATCATACATCGAAAAGTGAGTAAGTAATTGTGAAATTAAGTGAACAGGAACTATGTCGTCAATAATTGATTGAGATCAATCGAGTGCGGGGAGATTAGAAAAGAACATTGACTTTTCACAATCATTGGCTTTGCCTAGCCATTTTGTCTGTTAGCGAAAAAGTCCGCCATATTTAGCGAGAAAATTGTAAAAGTGTTAACCAACTGTTCAAAACAATATTGATTGTTTCATCTATAAAATAAATCCGTACAACTCGCTGTGACAACACTAATGGAAGCTTATACGTGTCAGAGTGATCTAGGCTACGAGTAATAAAACTTCCAACGAAGATTAATAAAACCTAAATAGCACATCGTCTCAAATTATCCTGCAGATTTGCATGTACAATCTGTCTAGTCATGTTGCCTAGCATTGGTCGTTTCCTTGGCGTGGTGGTACCGCTACCCGTATCAAGCGGGAGGCCCATGTTCTATTCCCGGGGCAACGTGCATTTAACCTAATTAGGTCCCTGAGGAGCTATTTGATTAAGAAGTACCAAACCCCTAGTTGCGAAGACCACATAGGTATACCGGCCGGGAGGGACCGAGGCTCTGATCACGTCCCAGAACTGCACCCCACTTATGACGCCTGTGGTGGGGATGCAGTGGCCGGGCGGTAAGGCTTGGCCTGGAAGCGCGAAATTATTTAGTCCTTATCATCTAGGACTGGAACGTAAACAGATATTTCCCAATGATTTAATATAGGTTCACAATAGTCATTACATGTTGTTGGGTATTCTCAAAAACCAGTCAATCATCCTCCGTAGTTTAGGGGTGACATGCTGGCCTCTGGTTCCCGAGGTCACGGGTTCAAACCCGGGGGAGGCGGATGGGTTTAAAGAAAACGTCAATTTCAATTTAAAAAACTATTAACCAATTTTCATAATTTAGTACATTAAGAACCCTAAGTCTTTCTAAGGACATGGGGCTGTAAATGCAGGCTAATTTAGTTTGTTGAATTACTAAAAGGATCTCTGATTTGCAAATCCCGTGTGGGCATACTTACTAATATTTTTTTCAATTCTTAAACTTTGTTATGTTGTATGCTGCGCATTTTATAAAAACTTTTTCCTGACTTCATCTCTGGAGCCGCCCTTGGTGAACATTTAGGTAATGCTAAAGACTTTTAGTAATCGATTTAATCGACTCTGGTCAACTGAGTTCCATGGAAACTGCGGGTTCATAGCAAGGTTCGAATTAACGGGTGGGTTGAAGGGGATTTTACCCTCTCATTAAATAATTTCCCTGGCTCGTTACAGAAGAATTCCCTCCCCTCCAGGGAAGTATTTTTTTTTTTCTTTTACTGTAAGTATTTACTATTACTGTTCTTTGAAAATAACATAAGACACGGAACACCTTCAATGAACACTGTAGGTATATGGTACGAGAGCAAGCTGTGAGTATGCAAATGTATCACATCGCAAGTAAACTAAACAGTAAATAATCCTCAGGCTCATTACTTGGGTTGACAGTCACAATTCCAGCAATGACGATTGCAGCTTGCAGTATTCAGTTCAGGTTCTTGCAAATCACTGTTCTATTTTTCGTCAACATGGGGAAATTTGCGTCAAGAAAACGAAAAATTATAGACAGCAATTACAGTGATATGCAGTTCCAATCTCATGCTTCAACTTCAAGTAATATTAATGTTTACAGCTTCTCAGATGAAAATTATAGCTTTGGAAGTGATACGTGTTAGCCAAAATAGCGAAAATAACTGCATTACATTAATCAGGGGATATGTAGACAAAACTACATTTGAAAAATCTGATGTATTGCATTGACATGACTTTCTCTACTCTTGTACTAACCATTCTTTCAAACTCTTATTCCTATATCTTCTTCGTGTGAGTTGAGATAAACATTTGCAGTAATCATCTTATTACTTATTTCCTTGTAGGTGGAAGGAGAATATGGGAATACAGTAGGATTTGAGCGATAGTCAAATCTTTTAAACCTTTCAAATTCCGTTCTCTTTGCCCAGATATGAAAAATGAATAACAATGTTCCATATGACCAGGGCAAACTTAAGGGCAAACCGGGCAACTGCCCAGGGCGGCACATTTCAGGGGGCTGCAAAATTACTGGAAAGCTGCACCAAAAGAAAAGTATAGACATGAAACATCAAGTTCCTTTTGATTCTGGATAAATTGATTGAAGAACTGAACAACAGAGTTTCATCCTACAAAGAATTCAGGGAACCATTTATGTTTTTGACAAATCTGAAGATGCTTAGTCCACTTGAAATTCAGGAAGCATCATCCAGACTTCAGAAAGTCAACAGTTCGGATCTTGAAGATTCAGCATTTGTACTTGAATGCTTGCACTTCAAAAGCTACATAGAAAAGAATGAAAATGCGACGCACTCTCCTACACAGCTGTAAGGTAACTGCCTAGAGAGTGTTTACCCAAACTTAAACATAGCTCTACAAATATACTTGAGCCCTCCTGCTTCCAACTCCTCAACTGAGAAATCATTTTCTGCTCTAAGATGCATAAATAATTATTTAAGAACATCACAAGTGAAGGACCGTCTTAGTTATCTTGGTGTTCTTGCAATTGAATCTGACTTACCGGTGAAAATGGACTATAACGAACTCAAATTTGTTTGCAAATGACAGGAAGCCTCTTGTTATTTAAACAGTACATGTTTTGACATCTAATATGGGGTGATGCCTCTTTAGTGTAAGTGTTCTATTAAGATGTTCCTAATTAAATTTTAATAACCTCACTTATGGTGCTTGCCACTCATACTTAAGTATCCAAACTAGTGAAACCATTCTCTATGTTGTGAAAATTTAAGTAATATATGTATTGTAAGTTGGGGTGGGGGGGTAGCAAATGCTTTTTTTGCCCAGGGGCGTCAGAGGTCCTAAATTCGGGCCTGCTTATGACCAAAGTTTAAGTACTCCAAAACTCATACAAACAACAAGATATGCCTCCGAAATAGTGACTCTACAAAAAATTATTGAAACATAAATTGTGTGTTTTAGCAAAATCTACATTTCTTGTATGGCAAGATTTGGTGTATCTCTTACAGTTTAGCAGTTATGCAAAGGTCATCCAGAGTAAATAGAAGTACATAGGCTATAGCTAGAAAATTCAAGATATACATTTCATTTACCATAAAGATATCTCAAAGATATGGCATTTTAATCAAAATCGTTATGGCCATTTTCAAGAAAATAAATTTTCGAAAAATTTTCCATGTAAAAGGTAGTTTAAGGAGCAGCAATTTTCTTTGAAATCTTCGTGTCGCATCCTTGAAAGACATTAAACTTAAATACAAACGTTGGTTTTTAACCGACTTTTCAGTTTTAAATTATGGTGTCCACAGACTGACAGACACATGGGCGTTTTTCTAAAAATGTTTTCTTTTGGATTCAGGGGGCCTCAATACATATATTTCCGGTGAAATCTCCACATGAATTTTTTGGCGGAATACAATACTTCCTCTACTTTACTATAGGTAGCAGAGAAAGTAAAACGGGAAACAAATTGCCCCTGATTTTCATCAAACAGAAATATAAAGACGGCGCTATTAAAGACAGTAAAATGTATTATTGCCGCTGCCGCTGCACCGTTTTTGTATAAAACATGCCAATGCTACAATCACATATTTCTACCATTATTGGCATAAATGTTTCCCCCTCGTGAGAAAGTCTGATTCAAACACTGGTCTGGATTCATGCATATTTACGAATACATTTCTGTCTGATAGTGACGTTCGGGGAGTGTCTCAAGAAATATTGGCAGATTTTGTAGCTCAGCCACTCGAAGATGCACCAAATGCAACTATCAAAAAGTGGTGTAATTTAATTGTTTGAACAGAAGTTGAAGATAGGTAGCGTCTTGGACCTTCGGGTTATGCAACTGGTTGAAATTAAGTAATTGTGAGAGAACAGTGGATGTCACCGCAAGGAGGGGGAGGGGGAGGGGGGCAGCACACACGTGGCGGGCAAGAACAAAAAGAAGGGTCTGAGGTTCGATAAAACAGGTAGGTTTACAAGACGCGAGGGAGGAGTGTGCAGCCATGTTGGTTTTCTGGCGCCAGTTCGACCATCTTGATGACCGCCGTGTGTGCTGATAGGTTTAGGTGAGGCACGCAAAGGTGTGTGCACGGCTTCAAAACTCCGCCCAGAAACCCGCTCCCTACTTGCCTCAAAAATAAATAAATAAATAACATGTGTGTTCTTCTTCATACAAACCAGCTACTATATTCCTCAAGTATTATTTACATACCCTCTCTCCCTTTCCCCCACCCTCCCTGCCTTCGTTTTTCAATATTTTTACTCTCTTACCCACCTCCCTTTAATGTGGTTTAAAACAATGACGTAACAGTCACGAGATTTATTTACCCATTACGTTTCATAGAGATTCCAGAAGTAATTCAATCAGTTTTTTTACCACGTGCCTGTGGCGCGTAATCTATCTAAAAATTCAATATCGGGGGGAGATTTCACATTATTTAAAAGATACATACCTAATTTGATCCCAAGAAGAAAATAGTAATTAGATAAAGGACTGGCCGTGCAAATAAGGTCAGAGAGACAGACAGATAGAGAGAGGGCAGCATAGCTTTAAAAAAATTTAAAAAAAAAATAGTAAAGAAATAGTCGCATAAATACGAAATAGGAATTACATAAAGGACCCTATGCGTAAATAAGGTGACACACACGCGCGCGCGAGCGCGCACACACAGACACAGAGAGAGAGAGAGAGGGGGGGGGGAAGCGTAGCTAAAACTAGTCACATTAATTCAAAACTTCGTAATAAATTTTGTAGATACGATTATCCACTTCCAATAATCGGATATTATGAGGATTTAATTTATTTTGTGGAATTATATAATAATCAAATTCAAATCAGTAAAATCTCAATATTCATAGCTTTAATTTCATTTTATTTGTTTATTTATTCAAGGAAAATTAATATAAACCTTATCTTTTTTTTTTTTTTTTTTTTATTGCTTAGCTTTAAGTTTTAGAGAACATTCTCACCAAAACTACCCTTTATGTGGGCTAAAAATTCTCATGACTTTTTTCAAAACCAGCTCTTAATTAATCTGATTAAAACATACGTTACACAACTTATATCACTAATAAAATGCATCGCTTGAATTTTCCACCAAAACTCTCTTATGACATCATTCTATATGAATTTTTAAGTTATTCCGTGAAACTTAGTGCACAGAAAACATAGTTATTGTTTCCAAGTTTTAAATATGTTTCTCATCTTTTGAAGTGCTGCCACTATTTAGTTTTTTTCTCGCGATGCCATCCAGAGAGAACGATTTCAAAGTCAGCGGGTAACGATCCACTCCTTATATATATGACCAGCCTACTCTATCTCAATGAAGGTGAAATTGCAGAAAAGTAATTTCTTGTAAAAAGATTTTGTAGGAGAGATTTGAAAATAAATAAAAATAAAGGATAATGGCTAGATAAATTGTACTAGAATTCCGTTAACTAGAATCTCTATAACTCGACATTCCGTGAACTCGACAACACTTTTTATGTTAGTTTTTTAAATATTTTATCATTAAACTCTACTGATACCTTCAATATCTACTTAGAACATATGCAGCCGGCAGACCACTGTCATGAAACCAAAAGCTTGCCACTAATAACATGGATATATAGCACAAACACTTGTTAGGAAGATTTGAAGATTTGGTTTTTAACCAGCAATAAGGTCTTTTTAGACATGAATTGCGCAGTGGTTTTGATCGAGTTCACTTTTGTACTTATAAGACTATAGATGTCTCAGTTTATCTTTCCGACTTCCTCGCAGTACATAAACATCGCGTACCGTGCATGATTAAGAACAGTGCTATCTCGCATTATCAGCAGTGTCTTGTTTATTTCAAGGAGGGAAACAGAGACGTTACACATATCATCGACTTGCATATCAACTCGCGCAGATCCTAGCGAGGCTATTCGCCACATCTAAACATACGTGGTAAGCTAAACTTTCAGTTACGTATTGTTGTGTGGAGTTATTTGTGTCAGCGAAAATATCAAAGAAAAAGAAAAGACAGGTTAACATGACAATGGAGGGTTTTCACACATTTCCTCTCCAAATCATCATGCATGTGTTAAACACAGAAAATTATGCAACTTTTATATAAGAGATAGTTAAAAACTTAAAACAAAATATAGTGTAGATTGCTATTTTTCTCAAGCCATATTTTTGACCTTCCCTACACTTGTAGTAATTGGGGGAAGTTTTGCATTTCACCCAAAAATTTGATATCGAGATTTCATCAGGAATACATATAGCTATTAGAAAAACAATTTTGTCATCTGGGAATATCGCAACCTAAAAATGAAGTCATTTAAATACGAAACGATGTATTTAAGAGGTAGAATCAGGACTGTAAAATTCAATGCCATATCTGGGATTTAAACCGCGGATCTACCGCTTCACGCGCGGCTACTCTAACCACTAAGTTACCATGGTCAACTTGCCAGTATGGCGTTAAATTGCCCAACCGATTCGTGCTTTTTCCCGGTGGACAACAACGGAATCTCACATCAGAGATAAATACCCCAAGGGCGACTTCTAAGCACTTTAAGTTTAAGTAACCTTTAGACGGTAATTGTTAATAATTTTCATTTTGTCAAACATGATTATAAGATTTTGAAGAACATACCACATGTTTAAGATATTTTATGACAAATGAAAGGTATATCTTGGATGTTTTGGGAATGGCTTCAGAAGTCTTCTTTATTCTAGATGACTTTTGCAATTTATGACAAATACATTTTTTTTTATTGGGCTCTGTTTTCCCAAACTTATACTTTTCTCAAATAGGAATATTTTATTCGTTTTCGTATCGCTTGGCCATATTTCCCTTGCACCTACAAGTAAATTATGCATAAGATAAATTATATACATGTTTATGTCAAGATTAAGTGAAGTAGATACAGGAATTAATATTTGTAAGAATAGTTTGTACATGAGTAGAGAAAATCATGTGAGTGCAACACATATTTTTTACATATCCGTTTCTGAAGTACTGCTGATTTTGTATTTATAATTTTTCAAGCAGAAGTAGTTGGTGATCTGACGAAACATCAAATAGTTTATGCCTCTATTTTTTTTCACGAGAGTTTATTACTATGACTTTTGAATACATTTAAAATTTATTCAGCATGTTTTGAATAAGTGATTGTTGATGTGAAATCATTTCAAGGCAAACACTTATTGGGATAACAGAAATAGAAGAATAACCTTTTATATAACCAATAATGTTTTATGTGATGATTAGGTAAACGCCAGGTTAAGTATGAAATATAAATCTCGTACTGAGAAATTATTACACTTGTCAGGCTGGGAAAACGCTGAACTGTTGATATAACAAGAGAATGTATTCTCACCATTATTTCATAATAACAATTACAGGCTTAACATTTCAGAATCTACGAGCTAAAAATAATAATTTAACATACATTTTATCGATATTACACGGTTTATTTTCTTATATTTTGTATTTCGCGATTTTATAGTTTTGTAAAATTAAATAAACATGAAAAAAGGCTTACGTATGTTATACCTCAAATTGACTAAACTGTATTGATGTGTTCAAAAGTACGTTTCTTTTTACGAAAGATCTTAAAATGCTCCAAGTATAGGTTTACTTGGGTTGAAGGAACTACCTGAAGAACTGTTGCCCGGAGTTTTTTTCTCTCTTTGTTCCCTTTTTAGCAATGTTGTATAGGGCCTAAAGGAGATCCGAACGTTTGATATCGAAAGCTAATAGAAAACTCGCATAATGTTTTATTTTACCAAAAATGGTTCTCAGTTTTTATTAAATATATTTAATATATTTCCATGGCAAATAAACAGCATATATTGAATGTTCTGGGAAAAAAAATTGAAGTCCATTTTTTTCTTAATGACTTCTGTGTAACTGCTTAAATATATGATGCACAAAATAGCTTTTTATAGCTTGAAATTTAGCCAGACTTTATTGGAGTCTAATGATTCAGTTATAAATTAAAAATTAGGCAAATTGTAAGTTGCAAATCTTTTTTCTTCCTAGGTTAAAATAATTTTTTTGGAATTACATTTTAATTGTAGTAAAATCGATGCTTGGTTTTTCGATGTTGTAAGGTCTGTGGAAAATTCCATTTCTCTATAGCAGAAAAATCATTTAAATGCTGAACATTTAATATAAATAATGTAATTCACGGGATTCAGTGCGTTACACAATTAAAGATGGAATATTTGAATTAGATTTGCATCTACAAGTTACTCGAAAATTGGGCATTATTTTAGCGAGAGCATTCAAATCATTAAATATTGTCTTCAGTACTTAGAAAGTTGTGCCTCTTAACATTTATTTTTTGTTCCGTGACTTTCACTTTACATTCGGTTTTTGTAAATTCTATGAAAAATGCGGTTTGCTTGAATTGTAGCAAGTTGTTTTATAAACAAAATTCTATTGGCTAATTCATTTCCATTATATACGTGATATAACCTTGAAAGTACAATTCATAGCTTGTATAAACATTGTAAAAATACCTATATACGTACCATGTATAATAATAAATAGGTATTTAAATTATTTCAACAATAATTAGAATTATATTCACTCAATAGCTGCATTTGTAGTATAAACTTGATTGTGAGACTAAATAATAACAGTTCTATGAGAAATAATTAAAATATCTGCATATTCCTTTACCAAAGATATCAATGGAATATAGGCAAGTCTTGACTCAATTACAAAATGCTGTTTTATCCACTTTTTACTTTCTCTACTACGTATAGTAAGTAGAGGAAGTATCGTATTTCACTGTAAAATTTGATGTCGAGATTTCATCGCAAATATGTTTTTTGAGCCCTCTAAATCCCCCCCCCCCCAAAAAGCAGGATGAGACACGAAGGTTTTGAAGAAAATTCCTGCACCCTAAACTACCCTATACATGGAACTTTTTCGAAAACTGTTTATTTGCTTGAAAATGACTCTAACAATTTTGATTAATATGACACATGTTTAAGATATTTTTATGACAAATGAAATGTATATTTTTAATTTTCTGGCTATAGCCCATGTAGTTCCTGTTTAATCTGGGTTGAATAACTCGTAAACCGTAAGAGATAGACCAACTCTAACTCTACAAAAAATGTAGATCTTGCTAAAACACACAATTCATGTCCAAATGCATTTTTGTAGAGTGAACCATTTCAGATTGTTATGTGTGTCAGTTTCATCAAATGGAACATCGTTACTCATTTTTTTTATGTTAACCATACAAAGAGAACAGAATTTGGAAGTTTTAAAAGATTTGACTATCGCACAAAGCCTACTGTATTCCCATATTCCCCTTGTACCTACAAGGAAATAAGCAATAAGATAATTTGTACAAATGTTTATCTCAACTAACATGAAGAAGATATAGAAATAAGAGTTTGTAAGAATGGTTAGTACAAGAGTAGAGAAAATCATGTGAGTGCAACACATCAGATTTTTTGTGTTTGAATTATGATGTTCTCAGACATACGTACAGATTATATCAAAATATAAATTTTCTGTACTTGTTATCGTTCTTCTTCACATTAATCTTATAAAATTTTACTCTTCTCTCCCCCTCATATTAATGAAATAAATTGGACCCATTATTAATTTCTTCGTATGGTATAAAGCTACACAGAAGTCTGAAGCTACATTCAAATCTTTAAACAACGCATTGCATTATGATGGTTTTGAAATTTTAATAGTCTTTGATATAATGAAAATAAAGGAACAGTGATATATGAGTTATAAATATAGATATAATTATGAACTGTCAAAGTCAAGCCAATAGCCACAAATTTTGTGTTTCATTTTGATATAACATTATTTATCTCTTTTGATTTATAAACTATACAAAATACATTATGATATAAGGGGACTTCATTTGGTGGTGGTTGAAAATTCAAGTTGACTATTTTATTGGTTAAAAGGGTATCAAACATATGTTATTTTAATGTAAATTGTTTGAAGGATTTTTAATAAAATGAAAAACAGGAAACATATTTGCATAACTGGTGGTTTGGGCTGGGAAATTTTCTTAAACCGCCCCCCCCCTCCACACTCATACACACAGGCTGACTCTTTCTTTGTATTTTAATTTTTGGTAGTTAAACGCACCTCAAACAGTGTGTTTTTCCGTAAAATCTCAATATAGAATTGTTTATCTATCTCTGATAAATACTAGGGAAACTAAAAGTACACCTTTATAATAAAAAACCGCTGTTAAATTAATCTTAGACTCTATAATAAAATGCATTACAACACAATCCAATTTTGGTTCCAAGTTTGTACACGTAATGATAAAATAATATTAAAAATTGCAGCAACATACCACTTTTACGTAAAACTAAACAAAGCACAATTAGATGCAATATTAGGAAAGAACTAAGTTATTTGCATTAATATGACAGCCAACTAAAAGTCCGCTGTTCAGGCCCAAAGAGGTATATGATATTTCGTTTTTATATTAATAAATTATATGTTCTACTCAGTGCCATTTCAAAATATCTGAAGGCCGATTTAAACATAAGAGTGCCAAGATTTAAATACCAACTGAAGATTTTCTTTATTTCTCAAAAATACATTTTTATTTCCATAAAAATCAGTTTCGGTCGGATTGCTATGAAGTTTGGAATATAAGTTCCTTGGTGAGTTTATTTTATAATTCGGCCTGGTTTTTGTTGAGATTTTTTGCTCTAAGTGCCAGTAAATTGTGAATTTGTACTATTTTTTAAAGTTAAATATTGGAAATATAAAACATTCCTGTCTCTTTTCCATTTTTACACAGGAAAATCTAGACCAAAGTTGGTTTACGAATCTGCTTGTCAAATATTAAACCTGGAGGGCGAAAACTGCTCCAAAAGCAATATTTTATATCGCACTACCTAAGTGTCTTAATTAAAAAATTAATAATGTGAAAGCTAATTAAAGAAAAGGGACTAGAAAATTTAAAATAAATGTGGAATTTAGAATTTACACTTGACTGTCCGCTTAACTTATATTATTACTAATACTAAAGCACTATTAGCCTGTAGGGTTGTAAATTTACAATCAAATTAATGCAAAACCATTTAAAGATAATGTAGTATTAATAACAAATATTCTTTTTTATCGGTGTATATGAGCCTTATATACTATATCATCTTAACACATATGTAATTACGTTGCTGGATATGAACAATTTAAAACAAAATTACGTCCCTTTTTCCATAGTACTTACATAGCCTTGCTTTAAATCTCTCAGCATTTTGCACACATGGGGTTTTATCAGAGCACAAATACACACATAAAAGTAATTAACAAAGAAAATCTCAATTTAAACGCTATACGAGTCGATGTTGTGGCTCATGCAAGTCTGCATGGTAACTGGCGCGCCGGGGTTCGATTCCCGGTAAGGTAGAGTAACCGTTTCTCCCCCTTCTTTCCTCCAGAACCTTCCCTCACCCTAAAACCTTGAATGCTGACAGGATCTTAGCTCATTTGCGCCATCATTAATTAATTTTAGGTGACACCGGATGTTATAAAAAATCTTTACAGCGGAGAAGGCTATGTTCCAGGGGTATCCTGCATGACCGACCTTTTCACTTAGCTCAGTAAGCTGTAAAATAACAATATGTTGCATTGATTGCCTAATTTAGATACAGGAAGTATTAAATCTAACATAAAATTTCGATAACGGCGTAACTCAGATATTAAATAGTGAAAAAATACATTATGAGACATATATTGGGGAATATCTTTACGAAATATTTATGAAATCAACAATTATTACATACGATAAACGAAGGAGTTTATAAATGGTGTTGAAATCAATCTATATTTTTAGCCAGACTTTTTTAAAATGTTTGCCGATGATTGGTATAGTAAACTAGAAATATTTACACCACCAACCCTGAAAGTATTTTTGGCTAGCTATAAACATATTCAAAATTGAAAATGTCATATTTGTTCAGAGTCTATAGGTTTTATAAAAATATATAACTTGTTTCTCTGGGCATGTATAATGGTTTGAATGTCAATTATATTAATTCAAAATTCCTTTTTTACCAACTGAATGCTTTTTTAAAAAGCTACTGAGCTTTTGTGATTTACATTCGGACCATAGTTGTTGGCTCAGATCATTCCTTATTTAATAATCTTGTATAAATGAGGTGTGTAGCGTAAGTTTAAGAGCTCTTCCTCGGGACTGAAAAAAGTAAAACTGTTGAAAATTTAAATTTCTACAATGTTATGTTAGCCAGGCTAACTTGACTGTAGAAACTGTTAAATTAAACACAGGTATGGTAACAATTAGCATGCAAACCATACGGTTTCGAAAATTAGAATGTCAGAAAATTTAAAAAAATTGAATTTGTTTTTAAAAAAGTCGCAATTTCTAACCGTAACGCCTGCACAAACAGCGATCGTGAAAACTTACATTGTGAAGGAGGCTTGAAAAATGACTTTTATCAAAGAAAAAGACGAGAATGGCTAAAGTTTATGCCCAAACTTAAAAAATTAACATAGAGGTAGTTGCTAATCCAAGTTTTAAATATACGGGAAAGTTACACGACATACAAATTTTTAATTACTTTTTCATTTTAAAGCATTGTTTTTATGCAAGAGTTTAAAATATGAGATCGGAGCAATCCAAAAGGCTTAGTCCGCGAAAGGAGATGATGATGATGATGATGATGATGATGATGATGATGATGATGATGATGATGACCACGAGTCTAAGCAGATAATATCATTATCTACTTTGCACTGAGTAAACAAATATTTTAAGGACATTTTAAGCAGTAGAACTACGCAGTATTAACCCCAAGAGTCTTTAAAAAAGTTCCAATGGCGCCACAATGTGACGTCAGCTATTCATCTTAAATTCCGTTCCACTTAGTTGGTATTTAAACTCAGCCGGGATGCGACAGAACATTTTTAAGGAAATTCCTTCACTAACTCCTTCCGTGAAAAAAAAAATTCTGGTTATTTTTTATTTTCCTAAAATGTCTCTAAACTTTGATTCCTATAGCATACCATTACTAGTGTGAATTCTGTATATTGTATCACTGGTAAAGCACAGGAAATAGAAAAACAGAATTAACAAAGCCCACCTATGTGGCGTGAAGATAGCATTCTGGCCATATTTCAAAGATTCCGTGTTCGAATCTCTGTTAGGTGAGATACCGACAGAAAGGTTTAAGCAAATAAATATAACATTAAAAACATGACTTCGTTGAAATACACAATTTATGTTGAATATTTTTAGCATTAGCCATTTCTAAATATTCTATGTTACTAGTTTCAGTTTTCAGATACTTGATTCTTTTTTAAGCGAAAAGTCATCTCTCGTTTGTTTCACTTCGTTCATGCATTTTAAGGATTTTATTTTCGCCTCAAAGTCTTTTATCTGTAAATTTTATAATACTTTTATGACAGTTCTTTCATACATGTCTGAGTAGGATAAAACTGGAAGGTGAAATCAAACTAAAAAATTCAGTGCCACAGATTTTGGCTTTTACGTGCCGTTGTGCGTTATTGAATTCCCAATTCCTGGTAAATACAAGGGCTTTTCGAAGATCCGTGATTCAAATCACGGTTGCAGTATTGCATTTTCCAATTTGATTCTAACCACCAATCGCGGACAAAAATTGTCCTTACGTAAAACATATCCTCCTATCTTTATGCACGTTTTTATATATCTGTATTTCACTGTGCATTTACCTTGCTAAACTTTTAAGAATTTGAAATAAAAGATACAACATTTGTGCTGAACGACATATTTTTTCCTGGATTGGTATTATCTATGACCATAATTAGTTTGGCAACCTAGAATGCGTGTTTTACGGAGCAGTTTTGAGAGTCTAATTGTTGAAATTCATTTTCACTGTTGATTCATAAACAAAGCAGTCTGTCATAGTGTTACTTTGTAAGATTTTTTATAAGTTATTTTCCTAAAAATGGCTCTAATAATTTGTGTGCAGATGGAAAATGTTTTCTCCGTCAACTTTTCTATATATCTTAACCTATATTTGTGAAAGTGTTTTTATTTCTGTTTTTCAATATTTATGTCAAGCACCAAAATATATTAATCAGTTATCAGAACAAAGAGTGTAAAGAAATTTTGGACACCCTATATGTTCCAAACATATTTTTAGTCTGTTGTAATAGGAGCAAATTTTGCCCTTGGTTGGTGCTCTATATAATATAAAAAAACTTGCTACCTTAGGCCCTGTTTCATAAGTATCACTGACTGGAGATCAGATATAATCTGAGGTTACAAGATGAACTGAGATCACAGTACTAACTAATCTAAGATCACGGAGTCTCGGTCAACTTTAATCTAAGTTCTTAATATAGCATTTCGTAAAACAGCTAAAACCGCTGATTCCAGGCAGCAGCAATCACTTGTTTTACAGCTTCGGACGTATTCGGCAGAATGAGCAATAGTCAAATTCCACACGCAAAGGAAAAACCATATTAAAAAGCGTAAACATATTATATTAAAGAAGATTTAAGTCCAACATTCCTTAAATGGGAAGAACACAATTGTAAATTGATATCACCATTTCATATTTCTAGAAGTAAACCTAAAAGACAATAACTTCACCATCTATGAAACATTTTCTGGATTAGGAAGAATCAGTTTTGCGTGTCCTGTACATTTTTAGACATAATACAATTTGAAACAATGCTCCTATCATGCAGGCAACTACAAAAATGCATTAATTACCATTTTATTATTTTATTTACAGCTGTAGGTACTATTTCTTTCCTTCTTACGCAGTTCTGTTGATCTAAGTTCAATCAAGTTAACTGGAGAAAATTCACTAGTCAGATTAAGGTGTCATGAAATTAGATCAAGATTTATGCAACCATAATTCTAATTTCAGCTTGACTGAAGATCATTTTCAGGTGGATGAACTGAGATTAACTTTTGTGCAACCGAGTCATAGGGTTATAGGATCAGTTCGTTGAAGAGAAGTTAGACTTTTTCTTGGTCTTGAAAACAAACACCTGAAAGTGGGCGTCATGAATTCTACAGAAAACTAAGTAATAACAACTACATCATGATTATGTAATATATCTTATTTGTGTTTCATAAAAAGTCATGAATACCTTAATTGTCACTTCGTTAAGAATAATTCTAAGCACTTGAAACTAGCATAGGGGCAGCTGACCACTCTTAATCGTTGTTCAGCTGTTCCAATTTATAAAAGGCCCTTATAAATGTTGTCGCCAACAAGGTTAAGTTCAGATACAGCTGTTCTCAATATGTTTGCCTCGTAGAAAGCTGGATGAGATAATGAGAGAACGGTTTGATCTTTACATTCACGTAACTTTACAATAATAAAGCTCTACATTATATTTCTGTATATAAATAGATTTGGTCTGAATGAAATTGATAAATTCCAACACTGGTTGGCCAAAAATGCAAACTGGGATTATACTAGATCCGCACTTTGGTATTACTCCGCGCAATACATATACAGTATAAGCAATTGATAGGCAGCAAATGTTTTGTTTCTGTAAACCGGTTATTTGATTATATTCCATTTCCAAGTAGCAGAGAAAAATACAGTGCATTATAATAAAATCATTAAACGTAGTCACTACTGCATTTTAAAAGTGATACCATAAATAAAATATAGGATCTATTTTCTACATTTTGTTTACGTGAAGTGTGCTTCTTATTTCGGGAGGAGTATCCTATTATTTTTGACGTAAAATTCTAAGCTAGGGTATTGAAAGTATTACTTCTAATCGACCAGTTCTATTTAGGTCAGAAATAAATTATTATTAATTATTACAATAGCAGCAACTAGGGAAGTTTTGAAGAGTAAGTTGGTAAACATTGTCATCACGAAGTACGTTAAAGGTTGTGTCCCTCGGAAAGGATCAGATCTACTTTGTTAGCGTAATCTTTTCCCCACTCCTGTCCTTTTTTATAAGCCGTGGTGGAAGGACATTGTTGTATTGTCTAAGGGGGTGCCGACCGGCGCCTCCTTCTGGGTGCCTACGCCCCTAATGCGAGGGGTCTCAACACCCCATCTTTGTATTTCTTTTTACTGATCACGTCGCCATCGTGTGTTTTCCGCCCCTTAAAGATCGGATCAGTCGATGCCGAAGAAAGAAACCAGATAATAATAAAAAAAGAGAAAGGAGGGAGGGACATTAAGACGACGACAAAAAGAAGAATTAGACGAAAAAGTGGTACACGGTGGGAAGATAGAATAAAAACAACAACAAAGTAACACTGTCAATGTCTGGACACGGTGACGCCAATTTGGGAGATAACTACCAACCTGTGTTCATTAAATGTTCCTAATATCTTCGGAATTAAATCAATAAATGTTTCTAAGATAGCTTAAGGGCTTCTCGTTATATCATTCCACACAGTAATTTGCCAAGTGGCAGGAAATAACAAGCAAATTAATGTAATACAATTTTAAAAGTAATAACAGATATTCCCAACATTGTCCAGGGCTTTGACCATTTTGGTAAAATAGCATTTTTTTATTTTCATTTAAATAATTAAAACAATATTAGAGACATCTCATCTTCAGTGGGACCAAATTTCACTTTTGTACCGAAAATCCCCCAACTTGCACACATACATTTTTCAAATCTGGCTCCCATTGGTGGTGATTTTTAACACTGACAACTCTACAACTATCAATAGCAGAATATTTATCATTACATTATTAAGAAAAAAGACCCATTTATCCTAAATTAACTCAAAGTTTCCTCCAGTTAACATTTTAACCTATTTTTCCATGGTTTAGTTTGGTTATATTACATTAAAAATGCAGTGAACATGACATATTTTTATTTCACAAAAACTTATCTGAAAATAATCCGTTAGGGATAATAAGCTTCAAAATAGTTTACCGTGAAAAAACCTTACGACTGTTTTTCCATTTACAATGTTTTATTTTATTTATTTATTTTTTTATTATAGCACCTCCACAATATTTTTAAACTTTATTCTATCCTTGACTCCATAATGTTTTATAACGTTAACCATTTACTCTAATCGTACAAATGAAAAGATTTAAGAAGGGACACCTGCATACTTTCCTAAACTTTAACAACATTTATTAATTCTAACTTTTACTGGAAGAAAAATTATTAGAGAGCTTAATCAAGAATTATAATACGTAGCACAGTAGACATAACTGTTTGCAGTGTATAAGCTATTCATTGTCATCCCTTAAAAAAATACTAATACATTAGCCGATTCCGAAATATTGCACATTGTTAATTCAGACTTTTCCCAAGTGAGTGCGCCACCCAACGGACCTGCCTGAAAGCTTGCGGCTGTTTTTTGTTTCTTCCCATTGTAAGAGATTTTACACAATTTTATTTACTATTAGAGATAGCGCTGCATTTATTTTAAAAGGTACCGCATTAGTCGAAGATAAGCCTGGTCGCTTATAAGTCGTATTCTTAAAATTCGAGGGGGGTAAAGGAAAAAAAAAGAAATGCACGAAAATAGGCCTCATCTGGACTGACAGAATAAAAATTTAATGTGTTGCATTCACATGACTTTCTCTACTGTCGTAATAACCATTCTTACAAACTCTTATTCCCATATCTTCTTTGTGTTACATTTGACGAAAGTTTGTTTTCCGGAACTGACACAAGAATATCTTGTCTATCCCTTACGGTTTACTAGTTATGCAAAAATCTTCCAGAGTAAACAGGACTACATAGGATATAGCCAGAAAATTAAAAATATACCTTTCTTTTGTCAAAAAATGTCTTATACATGGTATTTTAACCAAAATCGTAGGTCATTTTCAGAAAATCACAATTCCCGAAAAATTGTCCATGTAAAGGGTAGTTTAGGGTGGAGAAATTTTCTTCAAAATCAAAATCTTCGTGCGTATCCTTGAAAGATATTAAAATTAAATACCAACCTTGGTCTTTAACCGACTTTTCGTTTTTGGGTTATGTTGTCCACAGACTGACACACACGCACGCACGCACACACACACATGAACCTTCTTCTAAAAATGCTTTTTTTTTTTTTTTTTTTTTTTTTTTTTTTAAATTCGGGGTACCTCAAGGCATATATTTGCGTGAAATGTCGACATCGAATTTTTGGGTGAAATACAATACTATCTCTAATTACTATACATAGTAGAGAAAGTAAAAATTGATTTAAACGTTTATTTTCCTGTACTTATATTATACGTAATATGTTTTCCTACAATATGGTGCGAGTTCAATTTTCTGGCTATAGCCCATGTAGTTCTGTTTACCCTGGATGACTTTTGCATAACTGGTAAACCAGAAGAGATAGACCAAATCTTACTATGCAAAAAATACAGATCCTGCTAAAACACACAATTTATGTCCAAATACTTTTAATTTTTTTAGAGTTAACCATTTCGGAGATATTTTTTATTATTTGTGTGAGTTTCGGAAAACACTTTCGCCAAATGGACGATCTTAGCCGTGCAAAGAGAACAAAATTTGAAAGCTTTAAAAGATTTGACTGTCACACAAAGCCTCCGTTCCCCTTGCACCTACAAGGAAATAAACAATAAAATAATTTGTACAAATGTTTATCTTAACTAACACGAAGAAGATATAGGAATAAGAGTTTGTAAGAATGGTTATTACAAAAGAAGAGAAAGTCATGTGAGTGCAACATATCAGATTTTTTTTTTCATTTTCCCGTAACTTTTAATTCCATTTCCTCCAAAACTAACGCATCTAGAAAGCTCTAATTTTCTGAGGTGCTAAAACATCATATGAAATTTAAAATGAGTGCATCAGTTTTGCCATATTTTACATACTATTTTAAAACCGTAATGATAGGTATTACACAAATTTAGCTATTTTTTTTAAATAAATTATATACAAAAGCAATTTCCACTACATAACAAGAATTTTGAAAAACTAGTGGACTCATTTCCTGAGGGAAACTGTTTTCTGAGTTCAAGAAAAATTTAAACTCATTAGAAAAATTAATTTTTCAAATAAGGGCATCTTATCTTATTATGACTATAGCTGTAATGTGTAGATGATGTTTACATTACAACACTGACATATTTTTATATGTAGATTAATATGTTTAACTACAATGTGTCCTAAGGGCAGTGAAACGTTTGGGTCAAAAAACCGATTTTTTTATTTTTATGTTTGAAAAAGAAAACCGATATTCTCAGGTTTCAGGTTTCGCTTTTAACTTTCATAAATGTTGTATTCATAATATCAACATTTTAGGGATATAAGTCTTCAGATGTAAGAAGCTAATTTAGATACAAATTGTCAAGTAATGGTGGTATTAAAACATACAAAAAATTCTAATTTTAGAGAAAGTTGCATCTGAATACTAAATCCCATAGCTTTTAAAAAAAATTGTTAATGATAACTGGGAAGCATTAATTTGTAGTTTAAATGGCTAATTTTACACTGATTATGTTACGTAACATTCCTGAATTCAGTGTGCAAGTTGCATTTCATTAGATTAAGCAGCAGTTGAGAGATTTAAAATCAAAGTTGGCCCTCAAACAACAGTCAGAAACTGTCTTGCAATTGTCCTTAAGATTTAGATTTATAATCTAACTTGCAGCCAATACAAGCTATGCAGGTTATGAGTGTGCATACGTAAACTGTGATTTCATGACGTTAACCTGAAACGTACTTCCTCTACAACTTTCCTCCATAATGTGTGGTTCCATCAATGAAAAATAAAACTGATCAAATCTTTGATTCTCTATCTCTCTCTATATATAACAAAATCTTATTGCTTATTTCC
This sequence comes from Tenodera sinensis, assembly GCA_030765045.1. NCBI lineage: Eukaryota > Metazoa > Arthropoda > Insecta > Mantodea > Mantidae > Tenodera > Tenodera sinensis. The sequence goes on along the minus strand of CM060966.1, from coordinate 160,346,925 downwards.
TTGTAGGTGCAAGGAATACAGTAGGCTTTGAGCGATAGTCAAATCTTTTAAAGCTTTGAGATTCCGTTCTCATTGCAGGGCTAACATATAACAAAATGTACAAGTTTTCCGAAACTGACACAAATAACAACGAATATCTCTGAAATGGTTCATTCTACAAAAAAAAATTATTTCTACAGATTGTGTTTTAGCAAGATCTACATTTTCGTATAAGGTTTGGTCTATCTCTTACGGTTTAGCGCTTATATAAAAGTCATCTAGAGTAAACAGGACTACATGGGCTATAGCCAGAAAATTCAAAATTCGAAATATACAGCGCATTTGTCATAAAAATAGCTTAAATATATGGCATTTTAATCAAACTCGTTACATTCATTTTCAAGAAAATAATTTTTGAGCATTTCTCAAAATTTTCCATGTAAAGAGTAGTTCAGGGTGGAAGAATTTACTTCAAAATCTTCGTGACGCATCCTTAAAAGATGTTAAAATTAAACACCAACTTTGGTTTTTAACGAAATTTTCGCTCCCCCCCCCCCCCCTCCACACACACACACACACAGACGGGCCTTTTTCTAAAGATGCTTATTTTGAATTAATAGGGCTTCATGAAACAAATCACTCACTTCCTTCCATCTAAGTTATGCCACTGAGGATTTCCTTTCAATTATAAATGTATAAATCTTGGAAATAATACTAAGCCATATATGACTTAAGAGTGACGAAAATTATTCGAAAATCTAGAATTCAAAATTAGTAGGTATAATTTGAAGATTTGTTGCGTTAGTTTTCATTAACAAAATATTTCGAAATTAATGAACAAACTTGCTTACCTCCGCCATATAACGACGAAGTTTATTTTCCTTCTTCCACGAGTTTCACCTCATCCTGAAAAATGAAATATCCTGTAAATCTCTGTTGATTAGACCCATTTGAACACCTCATATAAGAATTTCTTACACATTCTGTATACCTACAACTGATATTTATGTTAAAATCAATTATGTCCTATAAATTTCAACCGACCTGGTTCATTTTTCACTTTTATTATAATAAGAAGTTAATTTTTGTGCACGTCACATGAAAATGAAAATTTTAAAATGAAAAAAACTTCTGCATATTACTTTGTAATATTGTGGTTCGAAACCATTCTTAGAAAAGAGTGGTTAAATGAGTAACATTTTCTAGAACTCAGCCATGTATTAAATTTTTAAAACGTAAATCGGTATTATGCTTTATATCGAGAAAAGGTTGTTTGTATATTTTCATGCAGCTTAAGAGAAACTATGCGAAGTGTTGAAATGGGGAATGGATTTTTGATATAATTACAAAATCTTACTAAGCAACAATGTAGATCTGGTTAAAATACTGTACATCATCATCATCATCATCATCATCGTTATTTTGTGGAGTTAACTATTCTTATTTGTTTCAATTTTCAAACACCTACTTATACTATTCTGAAATGGAAAACCATGATTCGATTAATTCCTAGTCATGTAAAAAGAATAGAATTTCAATGCCATCACATAGAGACCAAGTCTTAAATAGTTGACTATCGCCGTATTGTCCTAGTCCCATTGTAGCTACAAGGAAATAGTAAAACCGTTTATGCAAATGTTTATCTCGATTAACGTTTATCTAGATAGAACAACACGCTTTAGTAAGTATAGTAAGTTGAAGAATGTCCAGAGAAAGTCATCTGAATGTAATGCATCAGACTAAAAACTGACTTAGGATATACGAACAGTTGAGTTTTGTTTTCTGTATTATTCTCGTAAGTAAAGTTTACGTTAAACTCATTTGGATCATTCCAAGACGAGAAGGTAATGTGGACAAAAGAATAACTTTTTGTAAGAATATTAACCAGGGGTAACGCAAAATTACAATGGGTAGAGGAAATCATGTAAATATTCAAAAATATTTGTTTTTTCGTAATCGTATCCTTCTTTAAGGAGAACTGGATACTAAATAGTTGCCTAAACTTGGTAAGAAATAACATTTAAGACTTTTCATATGTAAGCCTATGAGAAGTTGCGTAAGCTGTGTAAAGTTGGCAATGGTAATGCACTTCAGAAATACCTTAAACAAATCGCAAGAAATAACAGTCCCTATACATACTTACAATCGAGCTTTCTTGGTGTTAGACCAGAGATGGCAGCACTAATCACAAACATTTTGGTTTTGAGGATTAATCAGTATTTATGCACCTGCTTTCAAAATTATGATACAACACAGATTACATAAATAATAATAATTATTTTCTTACTTATATTGTTTAAATCAAACCACATCGTGTCAGCAATTTACTATCATATGCTAAATGAAGAACAGTCAAATGTATAACGACACTAACCAATCTACCATAATAGAAATGGGAATGTAAAATGTGACACCTAATGGGAAAACAAAATGCTGAGTACCACACTTTCGGACTCTTCTTTGTGGAAATTACTCAAGGCTTTCAAAGTTTCCACGAGCGTCAACTCCGCAACTGAGGCGCTGCACACTCAAAGCGGCTTGCACTTCTCCGCAGAGGAGAAAGCCGAGGTCTTCGCTGACTGTCTCCAAGACAGATTCACCGAAAACCCAGTGACCAACTGTGAAATAGAACGGGAGGTCCAGACATGGGTACAAACCTGGGTGGCGCAGAAGCAAGAGCAACAACTACCCACCATAACACCGCAGGAAATTTACAAGCTCATTAGGAAATTGCCTAATGGGAAAGCTGCCGGTCCAGACAAAGTGACTAATGAGGAACTTAAGCATCTCCCGAGAAAAGCTCTGGTGCAACTAACAAAGATATTTAACGCCTGTTTGCAGCAAGGCTATTTCCCCTCTACTTGGAAACGAGCTAAGGTTATCATGCTCCCAAAGCAAGGGAAAAGCACCAGACAACCGCAAAACTACCGTCCCATTAGTCTTTTGTCTACTATTGGTAAACTGCTGGAAAAATGTATCCTTTCTCGGCTTCAAAAACAAGTCTCGGCAACACATGAACTCTCAAATTCACAGTTTGGCTTTAGAAAAGGACATTCCACTGAACTACAGCTCCTCAGACTAACTGATGACGTAACAGAGCAATTTAACAATGGGGCTTCAACGTTGGCGCTATTTCTGGACGTAGAAGCTGCATTTGACCGGTGCTGGCACAATGGCCTTATTTATAAACTGCACCACAATTTCCCGGCTCTTCAAAATTATCTATACTTGCTGCACAATTTTCTAGAAAATCGGCAGTTTTACGTCCAAGTGGGCCGCTCCTCCTCACGGGAGCGAGTGATGCGGGCTGGCGTCCCACAAGGGGCAATAATGTCCCCTTTTCTGTATATATTGTTCACCAATGATTTCCCAGTGGACGCCAGATGCAAGGTCGCCATGTATGCTGACGACACTGCAATATACAACCACCATAGAAATCCACGTTTCGGCCTTGCAGAAATGCAACGTTATGTGAACAACTTCCTCTCATGGCAACATGACTGGAAAATCAAAATTAATCCCGACAAATGCCAGCTGATTCATTTTTCTAAGCGGCGTCACACTTTGGCAACGGACCTAACGGTCGGTGGTCAAGTATTGCACTGCCGTCAGCAAGTTAAATACTTAGGTGTCACCTTGGACCGCACAATGTGTTGGTCCACCCACATAAAAAATAGCGCCAATAAAGGCAGACAGCGGCTAAAGTTGTGCGCCCCCATCTTCCGTAGTAAACAGTTGCGACTAAAGTCAAAACTTATACTATATAGGTCATTTATTCTCTCGGTGGTCCTGTATGCATGTGTGGCCTGGGCTAATGCCTCCAAAACTGCCCTCAAACAACTCCAAACCCTCCAAAACCTCTCCCTCAGAAAAATCCTCTCTGCTCCACTCCTCACCACCACCCAAACTCTTCACCTCGAAACTCATATCCCGTTCATCCCGGAGGCAATAGACAAAAGAGCAATGGCGGCATGGACGCGCATTAGGAACCACGAAAATGACGTGATCGCTAACATCGGCAAAGGCGAGCCGAAGCACCGCAAGCATACTAGGATAAAAATGTTCTAGAAGCAGCTCGGCTCGCCGACTAATGCGCGTCCACGCAACCTCGTCCCTAAGCCACATACATGTTCCGGCAGAGGCCCTCGCCTCGGAAAATATTCAGGAGCTGCCACCGCGGGACAGTGTAAATAGTGTCAAAACTGTAAATAGTGTAGTGCGCTGGGACGCATATTTCTGGTGTGCCCAGTGAAGATGTGTGTACGAGTGTGTGTGTGGGTGAATGCGTGCGTGTATGTGTCTGTATATAATTTGTAAATATGTACATATGTATATATAACCCAAAGACGAAACAGACAAAAGACAAAAGAAAACTATTCTCGGTGACCTACAGATGGTCACCGTATGGGTTTTTGTATATAGCGAAAACTGTAAATATGAACAAAGTCAACTGTAAATCAATGTAAATATAGCCTGTAAGCCGGGCCCAATGTACCGGCACCAGGCCAATACTTTTAAAATAAATAACTAACTAACTAACTGTGACACCTCCTACTACCTCAAATTTCACCCGCCACCCTGCAAAATCCTACATCCCGTCATAAAGTGGTTAAGCCCTAAAAGGGCAGGTACACGTATGACACACCTCGGGCTGATCTCAGCCTGCCAGATAGCGTCGTATGTGACACCTACCTCCTGCGTCTGCAACGTATACAGAATAGAGGTCTTCGTGTAATCTATTCTGTATGCCGTAGATTCCCTATGAGACTACTGCACGAAGCCTCGTCCCTCCCGTACGTGGAGGACGAAATTAGGCGCCGGGCAACTAAATTCTGCGACCAGTTTCCACAACATCGGAGCGCCCTGGTTAGGTCTCTTGGGGACTATATCCCTAGAGAACGCACGCTTGTGCGACACCGGGTTTCCCGCATGGCTTGCGGGCACCCCCGGTAACACAGGAGCTACCCCATCAACAGCGTAAGCTGAACTCCTTACAGTCCTTCCAAGAGTAGTTTGGAAGTCCAAAACATTTCGCCAAATATCCATATTTGGACCACCCATCAGCAGTGCCCAACGGCAGTTGCATGCTGAAAGTAACATCCGACGAGGAGCATAAAAATGCTACCTCCCAACAATCCTCAATCCTCATTCTTCACCAGCTATCCTATAACTTCCTAATCCCGTCATGCAGTGGTTAAGCCCTAAAAGGGCAGGTACACGGATGACACACCTCGGGCTGTTCTCAGCCTGCCATCTGGTAGTCTAGTCTATGTGGCTTGTACCCAAGGTAACTAGAGAAAGCACCCAAAAACTGTTCTCGATGAGCTAAAGCTGCTCACCGTATGGGTTTTTTGATAAGAAAAAGCAAACAAGAGTACCCATGTAAATATTATAAATTGCAATTAATGTAAATTTTTAGCCTGTAAGCCGGGCCCCTCTGTATCGGCACCAGGCAAATTTTTCCTGAAGAAAATAAGTTGAAGTTGAAGTTGTGGCTTGCAGAAATAAATCTTCTAAAAATTTTGAGCTGTGAAACATTAACTCGTTACTGAATCGTAATGGGACACAATAATAAATGTGTGACTAATCCATTTCATTATTCTTCAATTCTCAATAAGTTACGAAATTTCTACCACCGAAGCTTTCATTTGTTTCCATTGGCGAAAACCATCAGACCTCGTCAGTTATTTGAAAGACAGAAACAAAAGGAAAACCTACAAGAAAAAACTGTTCTCGGTGACCTAAGATTGGTTACCGTATGGGTTTTTAACAAAACAAGAAAAATGTAAATATTGTAAATTTCCCTAATTATAAGTCCATCCTAATTGTAGCCTGTAAGCCGGGCATAATGTACCGGCACTAGGCCAAACCTTGATAATAAAGAAATTGAAAATGGAAAAAAAAAAAAAAAAAAAAAAGGAGCTCTAAATACCTAATGTTTAATTTTATCATCTGTATTTATATCTGATAAACTTTTAATGTGATCATCTAGTGATAAGTTGGTGGTCAACTTCTGAAAATTATTGTTAATTGTGGCTTGCAGAAATAAATTTTCTAGAAAGTTTCCTGAAGTGGTCAACCACTGGCTCGATGACTAATTTATATTATGCTTTCAAAGATGCGATTTTGTAGTGTAAAACATTAACTCGACCTTGGGGTCAGTATAAGATACACGACTATGCCTGAAAGATATCCAGTTCATTGATCAGTAGCGAATATACGGCATATAAATGGAATAGTCATGGAACCTTGATCCATTTGCAAGTTCATTTTTCTGTTCATTTAAGTGCAAAGATGTCTGCAAATAGAACGTGACATTTTTACTTTCTCTGCTGGTAAGTAGGGGAAGTATTGTATTCCACCCAAAAATTCGATGTCGAGATTTCACCGGAAATACATGTTTTGAGGCCCCCTGAATCCAAAAAAAGCATTTTTAGAAAAAGGTCCGTGTGTGTGTCTGTGTGTCAGTCTATGTGTCAGTCTGTCAGTCTGTGGACAGCATAACTCAAAAACGAAAAGTCGGTTAAAAACAAAAGTTGGTATTTAAGTTTAATGTCTTTCAAGGATGCGACACGAAGATTTTGAAGAAAATAGCCCCACCCTAAACCACCCTTTACATGGAAAATATTTCAAAAATTTTGATTTTCTTGAAAATGGCTCTACGATTTTTATTAAAATGTCATATGTTTGAGATATTCTGATGACAAATGAAATGTATATCTTGAATTTTCTGGCTATAGCCCCTGTAGTATTTAATCTGGACGACTTTTGCATAACTGGTAAACCGTTACAGATAGACCAAATTATACTATACAAAAAATGTAGATCTTGCTAAAATACACAATTTATGTCCCAATAAATTTTCTTGTAGGGTGAACCATTTCGGAGATACTCCTTGTTATGTGTGTGAGTTTCGGAAAACAGAACTTTCGTGAAATGGGTCATCGTTGTTTATTTTTTTATATGTTACGTGTGCAAAGAGAACGGAATTTCAAAGCTTTAAAAGATTTGACTATCGCACAAAGCCTACTGTATTCCAATATTCCCCTTGTACCTACAAGGAAACAAGCAATAAGATAATTTGTACAAATGTTTATTTTAACTAACACGAAGAAGATATAGGCATATGAGTTTGTAAGAATGGTTAGTACAAGAGTAGAGAAAGTCATGTGAGTGCAACACATCAGATTTTTAAGCTTGATTTTCTTGTAATAATGTTTTCTTATTTTGCCAATTAGTGTCGTCATGAAGCAATATCCTCCGTAGCCTAGAGATATCCCAGGTTATGGGATCGGAGCTGAACATTGACTTTTTTTATCTTATAACTTATAACTTGAGTTTCTTTATAAGGGAAGTATATCTATTGACCCATTGTAATGTTTATTTGCACGCAAAGAACTTCATTCCTTCAGAAGAGGTTCGTAAGTAAAATTGTAGACAGCGTCCTGCTTCTCTCCGACGGCGCTATCTGTGAACGGTCGGCTAATCACCTGGCAATCAGTGATTTCGTTCATTACAGGAAGCACTGAGGATTGCCCTATATGCCAACAGCATGCACGTAAATTAAACTTCAAATATGCATTACACATTCTTTGAAGACGAATGAATGGACCGAAAGACCGTTTTGTGAATTTTCAGTATGGTTTTGGATCTAAGTTATTAATATTTTTATACAGGATTTGCTATTATAGGTAAAATTAAAAGTGTTACAGAATTTCTATACATCAGGGCAATCAACGATTACGTATACGAAATTCCCTTGTGGTCTACCGAAAAAATGCGAATCGGATGAACAATTTAAGCCTATGCTTGCATGTTGTATTGCTAGCCCAGTAGTAAATGGCAGCCGCACATAGAGTGGAAGATCCTTGGTTCTAATCCCCGCTATGGCAATGAATTTTATATTTTATGGTAATAACTAAAATAAGCTACAAAGATACAAAAAATAAAGCAATGTCTACAGCTCAAGGAAATAGGGAATAGGTGTATATTAAGATATTTGGTACATCACGTTAGTAAACAAGAAATAAAATTTGTGGATAACAGAAATTACTTGTTTACCTACCCAGCCACAGTTGTACCTCTTTATGTAAAATACATCAAACAGGTTTCAGTAAAGTTAGAAAACTATAGTAGTAGTCTATAAAATAAAAAAAGGCTCAAAACTCCAAACACCTGTTGATAGATTTAACGATTCTCTAGGTATACCCTATTTAGACCGGTTTAAAATGTTCTTTATAAAAGAGGAACACGTGTTTTTGTGACGTGTCATAAGTAACGTCTTATATACGTGAAGTTTATCTTTTTTCTTCTTATTTTGTTTCATTGAAATTACAGTATTAGCATTTTTATACGGGTCTGCACTGCTGACATAACATACGGTTTATACGTTCTGTAAACTTTGCCAAGTTTCTAAATACAGGCAGAACATGGCATTTCTGGTGCGTATCTGAATCACATTCTGGTATTTCGTGAAAGCACTGCACTCTACTCTTGCAGAAACTCTTATTACAAACAGTGATTCCTCTATTTGCTTCATGTTAATCAAGAAAAACATTTATAGAAATTACCTTATTGCAAATTTTGTTGCCATAGTCAAATATTTTAAGAGCTGGCCGCTCTTGAGGGCTTTGAAATTCCCTTTTCATTGCATATCCAAAAGATAAAAAACTAATAACATTTCTGTTTTAGAATAGTATAAGTATTCGAAAATTCAGACCAATAACAAGGAATATCTCCGAAATGGTTCACTCCACAGCAAATGTATATACTAGACATAGACTGTGTTTTAAGGAGTCCTAAATTCTTTGTGTAGCAAGATTTTGTCTACAGTTACGAAAATTTACCTGGAATGTAGAAGACATTCTTAGAAAATGGAAGATCTACATTTCATTTGTGATAAATGGCATTTTAATCAAAATTGTTACAGCCATTTTTAATAAAATCAAAATACTTGAAAAATGTTCCATTGAAAGGGAAAGGGTAATGGAGAAATTTTCCTAAAAATCTTATCTTCGTGTTGTATCCTTAGAACAAGCTCAACTAAGTACCAAGTTTGGTATTTAACTGACATTTTGATTTTCAACTAAGCTGTTCACAGACGGACACATGCATACATGGATTATTTTCTAAAAATTATTTTTCTAGATTCAGAAAAAAAGATTTCCGGTGAAACTTCGTTATCGAATTTTTGAGTGGAAAGCAATATTTATCCAACTTTATGTAGTACAGAAAGTTAAAACTCACGTATAGTTTTTGCTACACTTCTACATTGCTGAAAACATTACAGTCAATTCAACCACTTAGAATAAATTGGTACAAATATTACTGAATTTTGCATTGTCTATATTTTTTTTTCTGATATGAGAACACTATAACTTCCGTAGTAAGTTAAATGAAATCTTGTGTTTCCCATGTTGTATTCCCATTCTTTTGGCAAAGCTTCAATTAAATTATCCATTATAAGATTAAAAAGGAATGAACTTAAGGAGTCGCCTTGTCTAATTCTCTGACCAATTATTTCTTCAGTTTGTTGCTTTACTTTTATTCTTGTCTTGCGTCTGTGTTGATCTCTGTTACTGATCTAATCGGTTGCATGAATACCTCTTTTTTTTTCTTGCAATAAATGTATTACATCTTTTGATTTTACCCTATCGAAATTTTTTTTTTTTTTTTTCAAATCCACAAAACACAAAACTACTGGTTTTAAATTCCCACGATTTTTCAATAATTTATCTAATTATAGTATATTGTATCCAGCGTAAATATATTTTTCCTGAAGCCTTCCTGTTCTTCTTTAATGGGTATTATTTTATTTAATTTACCCTTTTTTGCAATACTTGATACGCAAGTTAATCATTGCAAACACATATTTGGTAGTGTAAGTTAAATTTACAATTCATTTATCAATTACCATGGCAACAGGACTAAATCTGGTCTTTAATACTCGTGCTACTAGTAGGAAATGAAGTAATAATACTTACGGTACCAGTAGGAAATGAAGTCACACCCAACTAACCTAAAAATAAGTTACTAATGAATCCTCAGCAAAATATGCCAATAAAACTGTCTCACTGGCACAACTGTTACCGTTTTTATCAAAGTACCACATTCGGAAAGGGTCGGTCTGGGTGGCTCAGTTGGTTAGACGCTGGCCTACCGATCCCAAGGTCGCGGGTTCAAACCCGGCCCAGGTCGATGGTTTTTATGTGTGCTTAAAAACGACAGCTCCATGTCAGTAGATTTACTGGCATGTAAAAGAACTCCTGCGGGACAAAATTGTGGTACACCGGCGACGCTGATGTGATCCTGGCAATTGACAGCGTCGTTAAACAACAAAATAATAATAAATAATAACATTCGGAAAGCATTGTAATCTTCAGCATATCTTTATTTCGACTTCGCTGTAAAAGTAGTGCACACGCTAGATCCGCAGCTTCTTCAAGAGTAATGTCGCTCATTTTTATAAAATTTTACTGCTTGACAATAACTATCAAAAGTCGAAAGATTCAATTCGGCTGTATAAACAAATACCTAACCTAAAAACCAAGAAATATGCTACTTCAAGTAAAGAATCTATTGCGAAATTCATTAACAAAATAGTGGATAAACTTTGTCCATATAATTTACATGTAGCTTTTCGTTTGTTCACATAGAGAATTTATTTTTTCTTAATATACAATGAAATATGGAAAAGGAATTTTTATTTGTTATTGTTTTTACCCTGCGGGCCTCGTATTCCCAAAAAACATTCTCGACCTGATAAGTACACAATATGCCATGAAATTCTAGTAATAACTTTCATAGTGGCTATTAAGTTATTTTATTCTGCGATAATTTTACAAGAAAATATGCAAAATATGATATGTATAAATCCAAAGGTTGCTGGAAATCTTTAGTTATGTTAGATTTAATATATGAATTACGGATTACTTTCCTTATTTTACTGTAATGCAGATGTTCGTTTTTTGCGCGTATCTGTGTCCAGCACAAGGAAGTAAATGTTACCGGCCGGAAAGCAGGCATTCAGCGGTGAAAGAAGCGTTCTCAGACCGTTCTTAGAACCGAACCCAGAAAAGTAGTTCAAACTCTGAGACAGTTATTTTCATGAACATTAAAATGAAGCGATGTTATTTCAACGCGCGTATCAATAATTGAGAATAGTATTTTATCAACAACCTTCTTCTTGTTCTCCTTTGTGTATAGGATAATATCCTGTTCATTTCCCCTTTTATTCCTTGGATTAGTTATAAATGCTGTTCTTCTTATTCTTCTATTTAGTTGACGTCATATCGTGACCTATTCGTTAGGAGATAGCTCGTGGATCGGTGTGGGATGGACAGTTAGCCTTCTAAATATCATCCCATTCCATACAATCTTGCGTCATCAGGTGTCCACAAAGGCCTTTGTGTTAGACAACTGTACCTCTGTTTCTATGACTAGCGGATCTTAACCTCCAAACATATCGACGGAGATCTAGTACTAGGCAACTGCAGTTGTGCTTGTGTGTCGGGTAGATGGCGTTAGGGGCCTTCTAGTCCAGATGATTTTATCTGTGGGTATCTGGCAGTCTGTGGCCAGTATAACTCAAAAACGAAAACTCGGTTAAAAATAAAAGTTCATATTTAAGTTTAATCTCTTTTAAGAATGCGACACGAAGATTTTGAAGAAACTAGCCTCACTCTAAACTACCCTTTACATGGAAGATTTTTCGAAATTTTTTTATTTTCTTGAAAATGGCGCTAACGATTTTGATTACAATGCCATATGTTTGAGATATTTTTATGACAAATGAAATGTATATCTTGAATTTACTGACTACAGCCTATGAAGTCTTATTTGCTCTGGATGAGTTTTGCATAACTGGTAAACCGTAAGAGATAGACCAAGTCTTACTATATAAAAAATGTACATCTTGCTAAATCACACAGTTTGTGTCCGAATAAATTTTTTGTAGAGTGAACCATTTCGGAGATATTCGTCGTTATTTGTGCAAGTTCTGGAGAACTTATATCAATTTGAACTTCGCTACTCATTTTTTATATGTTAACCATGCAAGAGAACGGAATTTTAAAGCTTTAAAAGATTTGACTGTCGTTCTAAGCCTACTGTATTCCCATATTGCCCCTGTATCTAGAAGGAAATAATAGGATAATTTCTGTAAACATTTGTTTCGAGTAAGACGAAGAAGATATAGGAATAAGAGTTTATAAGAATGGTTAGTAGAAGAGTAGAGAAAGTCATGTGAGTGCAACACATCAGAGTTTTCATATTTACTGTTGGAAGAAACAACAAATAAACCAAGTCAGATTGTTCGGCAACGGGATTTGAACCCGGCACAGCCGGGGGCCACAAACGTTACGTGTGTCATAAATAACTATTTCTACACCTAGTTACTGGACCGTGTAAAAAGAATCTTTGGTCTCGCGTTCTTGAGTGATGCCCTAGTGTGTGTTACAGTTTTTTTATTCGTACACAAAAATAATGGAGTCATCTCGAATAACGTGCTGTGGACCTGTAACATAAATCCCTTCTAACTTTGGCTCAAACACAAAAGTATTATCTGATTGTGGAAATACAAGCTTTTTACTACACTTCAACTGCAGCTCAAATAAAGAAGAGCCAGTCACTCGTCTTATCTTAGGTACCTAATCTTTCATGCGGCTTTTGAATAAGTAAAAGGAAGAAAACAGACCCTAGGACCTTATCTAGTGGCATCTATTGGCAAATTTGGCAATGATCCACGCTACTGTGGCCCTAAGCGGTCCTTCTTTGTTTCCATGTTTATAGCCTGCTTTGTCATCGAGGTCTGAAAGTGACGACATAGATTCCAGCCTCGGAAATAAGCTTTGTTTTATATTTACATGCATTCATTTGTTTCAAGAAAGAACAATCAGTTTAGTATTCTCTGGAAGGCCTAAATTACACTCACATTCTTTTCTCTACTCTCTACCTATAGCAAGTAGACAAGAATTGCAGCGAAAATACACGTTTTGAGACTCCCTGATTCCTCAAAAATAGTTTTGAAAACAAAACGTATGTTGAGAGAAAGAGAAACAAAACAAATAAGAAAAAGAAAGAAAGGAAGGAAGAAGAAAAAGGAAGAAAAACGGATGGAGGGATGCAAGGAAGAAAGGAAGAAAAGAAAGAAAGGAAAGAAAGAAATAAAGGAAGAAAAAAGATTAAGATAGAATGAAAGAAATAAGAAAAGAAGAAAACAAAGGACGGAAAGAACGAAGAAAAAGAAATAAGGAAGGAAAGAAAGAAGAAAACTAAAGAAAGAAAAAAGAAATAAAGGTGGAAGGAAGGAGGAAAGGAAGGAAAGAAAGATAAAAAAAAAAAAACAAGAATGAACAGAATATTTAAAAAAAAAAAAACTAGAATTATTATTTATTAATATATTATTTATATTAATATATTATTTCAATGCCAAAGCCGTTATTTAAGTTCAACATTTTCTAACGATGCAATGCTAATATGGGTCGACGTATGAATGAAATAGTGAAAAGATGCTCAAATGAGCCCTGGGACCATGAAGCTTATCTTTACTAACAGGTTAGTACAATAGTAGAGAAGGTCATGTGATTGAAACACATAATTTTTTTTCAATTTGTGAACGTAGTATTTTGATTTTATTAAGGCCTCTTGGTAGAGACTTTGGATCAAAATTTGTTGTTTATTTTACGCATTATATAAAAAATCAACATGCTTTGTAGTAAGCCCACATAAGTTTCATGTGTTTTGGGGATATTTAAGTGCAGAATTTGAGCCAGAGATGTTTCGAATAAAATGCGTCACCACACTGAAATTAGAAACATCGATGAAATTGTTTGAAACGACAATAGGACCAGTCATTAAATATGGGATAGAGTTCTACTGGGAGAAACTAAAAACAAGTGGCATGGAGAAAATTGAACATGTGAAAGCAAGATACATAAAAAAGAGAAGAAGGAACTAGTAAATACGCACCAAATAGAAGGGCGTATGGAATCGCTCGGGAAACCTACTTCCTGGAAGATATAAAGAACAAAATGCTACTACCAAACACAGAAGCGTAAAGAGAAGCGATAGCAAGAACGAAGCAGAAGGACAAAGAGGAAAGGACACCATGATAAACAGACAATGTATGGAAAGCAACCAACCATAGTAGTTCTAGCAATACCTACATGGATTTCATCATCTACTATGAAATTCTACCAAGCGAACGACTAATGTGTATGCAAACAGAATGAAAGAGAAATTATGGAAAGGAAATCGTCTTATAGACAAACCAAACCACCATACGCTTACCGATCAGTACAATAAAAAAGTCAAGGTTTGAATGGGCGATTTGTTAAATTACTATATTCTCCATATAAAATTTCTCATATACATATCTATCCTCAACAGAGTGCCATTCTACTGGAAACTCAAATTGATGTTCAAAACAAGATATTCATTAAACCTTCCCGCAACTTAAGCAAAATTGTTACTGGACTGTTATTTTGAAAATGTATAATTCAACCTATGGTTACTACTTTTACCTCCTATCCTCTCTCTTACTGGCTCTCTCTTTTTCTCTTACAGGATACCCTCAAGGAACTGGATAATGAACTTTAGCCTTAAATATCCTAACACGAGAATAAAATGGACGGATTCAGCCATATAAAACAGCACCTGTGTTTTAAAACTCAATGTTAAATTTTAACTCCATGTTAAACTGATTTAACATAAATTCTGCTTCATTGAACAATGCCAGCTTTAACATTATGTTAAAATGGATGCTAACTTGGTAATGTATTCCTGAGTTAAGGCGTTTAACACATGTTAAGTTGAAAGACTTTGTTGTATGCTTATGCGAGTTTGCTGTATTTAGCATTTAAGAATGTCATTTCTAATGGAAGAATGGACGTGCATTATAATACATTTGCTACTAGCACTTTTATTTAATAATAAATATTGGAATTTCCAAAGCAATCTTTAAGTTCACTCGAAGGTCTGCAGAGATACTGCTTTAAGCAGCGAACAAGAGTGATATCAGTAATATCAATAATAAAACATTTTTTAATTTCAATGTTGTGTCCACAGATCCGGTTTTAAATTTCAAAATGCCCTTTGCACCAGACTATTTGGTTGCTGCGTTTTATTTTGGCATAAAATCACCAAAGTTGCTTAATGGGACTGGGAGAAATTACATTTTAATTAAATTATTCACTCATTTTTCTCCAGGCTGCATTATCATCCTTTAATTTAATTCCATCGGCTTTCTAACCTCAATCAAGAAAATCTCATGGTATGGACCTAACTTCTTTTCACAGAGAGTGCTGCTATGCTTAGACAAAAGTGCATCTGGGTGCGTTCAGAAGCCGTATAGATCGAAAATTGCTGTTCGCAATTGTCTTTGGCGTTAACAAAAGTTAACTAACTATTCGCTGTAAAAGCTTCGTTAGTTAAATGCTAAATTAAAAGTTACTATTCTCTGAGTTATACTATTTTTAACACCGGTTGGTGAAACATAATCAAGTTTATAATCCATAATCTAGTTTTCTTAAACCTTTGCACTTTAATACGTTCTTTTTACCCTCAATTCATTTAAAGTATTGGTTATACGTCTTGTCGGTCTGGGTGGCTCAGTTGGTTAGACGCTGGCCTACGGATCCCAAGGTCGCGGGTTCAAACCCGGCCCAGGCCGATGGTTTTTAAGTGTGCTTAAAAACGACAGCTCCATGTCAGTAGATTTACCGACATGTAAAAGAACTCCTGCGGGACAAAATTCCGGCACACCGGCGACGCTGATGTGATCCTGGCAATTGACAGCGTCGTTAAACAACAAAATAATTTAAATGTTATACGTCTTTAGATAGTGGATGAAGTATAAAATCATTATATTAATCAAAGAATTGTACTTCAGTATACCATATTGATTTTTCGAAATTTTAAGGTATCATTACAGGAATATTTTCAAGAAAATGTTGAATGTTATACATAGTATAACTCTTTATTCTAAACATCTGTTTGATTATTTTCTTCTAAATTAAAACATTTGCTAATAACTTTATTAAAATTATAATTAATTGTTTTAATTTTATTTATTATTTTATATGTTTATGTCGTATTAATAAGAGGCGAATTTTACCTATCTTTTGCGGTTTGTGAAGGTACTTTGGATTTATCTTACTTCGAGAAAAACATAAAAGAGTTTGAACTTTTCTATTCACTTATGACGTATTTTCAATTTTGTGAAACTATTTTCTTGAAGAGTTAATTCCCTGCATAGAACAACGAAAACTAATTTTCTTTTGTAGTTAGGTATGTTGAAGGCATCTTGAACATTTTCAACTAATTTGGTTGATGTCTGTTGGAATAAATAATTTAACGTTTATCCTTAAGGCGAATTACTGACATTTAAAAGGAAATACACGTTTTGAATACCTCTGAAAAAGGTGTGTGTGTGTGTGTATGCGTACGTACGTGTGTGTGTATGTGTGTGTTTGTGTGTGTGCGCGTGTGTTGGTTTTAATTTACAGGAAAAAAATGGCTCTCGATTTTCGTTAAAATACCAGTAGTTTCAGTTATTTCATAAAAACATAATTATCTTGAATTTTTTGCAATTAGTCTGTGTAGCAATCTTCTTTCCCAGAAAATTTTGCATAAATGGTAAACTGTGAGATATAGACAAAATCGTACTGATAAAAAAGTTATATATCTTTAAAATATACAATTTAAATCAAATACCATTTTTGTGATGTTAACCATTTTATTGTTAATATGAATCTTCAAATGCTTACAGGTACTTTTGTCAAGTGATAAATTGATGCTCAATTATTCGCGTGGTTGTTCGAACAGCACAGAATTTCAAAGCCGCGCTTTTTTGAAATCTGACTATCGCTTTATACTATATACGTACAACCAAGCACGCAAAGATAAAAGTTTATTTACAAAAGAGGAACGAGCTTTGTAAGAAATGTGAAGGAGTGAATAGAAACCTCAAAGCAAGTATTTATTTTCAAGTAGGTATCTTAATTGAGTTAGTGAGTAAGCAATACTTCCTCTAGTCAGCGGTAGATAATGAAGAAGGGTGGCTCCTTTCTACCGATGGTAGCGATTATTAAATCTGTTAAAAAAAGTTAGTTAAAGTAGGCCTTAATGTGCCGTTCAAGTGTTTTTATTGCACGAAACCTTTTTTTCTTTTTCTTTCTTTTCCTTACTCCTTCTTAGATGGGAGATCCAAAGATCTGATCAGGCCATTGTAAAAGATAGAGCGGGAAATGGCGGCGTGGCGACACTAAAGAAAAAACAAAGGAACAGCGCCGAGGACAATCCTGAAATATTCCACTCGAACTACAAAAACACGGCCTTCTGTTAATGATGTGCCAGGCTTTGGGCTTCCTATACTTTATTGACCAGCCTCGCCCGCTCACTCGCTGTGCGTCTAACGGAAGTGTCTCCTCTGCTTTATTAACATTAGATCCTTCTAATATCATTCAGTTAACAATTTATTACGGATATTTGTGTAATATTGTGAAAATTAAAAAGCTAAATAGCACTTCTACTTTCGTCACACATTAACATCGACAATATAATTAAAAATCGATATATTATTCTTGTACAGTTCATGGTTTAGGCTTTCGCCTGTTCCATTTTCAGGTGCCTCTCTCCATCTGTTTACTGGTCTTCCAACATCTTCCCTTCCTTTTCGATCATACAACAATGGCAACTTGTCCATTTGATCACGAAAGTCTTTATCTGTGACTTCCTAGCTTCCATTTATCGCATCAATTCGATGGAATTAATTGCAAATTCTAAATAGAACTACTAAAATCAACCCACCTTTTAAACTAAATCGAAAAGTGTTATACTTTTAAATAGGAAATACCCAATACAAAGTAAAATTGCGATTGAAGAAGGGATTTGGGGGCAATTATCTAGGGAGTTATATTACTTTTAATGAGGATAAGGATTTCACAGTAATTTCTTGTGCATCTAGAATGAGCGTGATCAACCAACCTGTATTTATCTCAACGAGGCAATAGATATACAAGAGCTAATAAATGAAATACAATTACTTTTATTTCAATATTTATTAAGGGGACACCTCCGTGAACATTTTTGTTGGTTTTGCTTAAAATGTATCCCATTTATTCATTATGATCAAAAATATATAAGGTTTTTAAATCTAATATGTACTTTCTGCTGAGTTAATTTGCTGCCTTAATCGGAAGCTATTTTTAAAACGTTTTACACGTGAGAATTTTATAAATTAATGTATGGAACATAAGGTTTTACATTAATTTTAATCTATTAAGAACTTGTACCCATAAAAACTTCTTGGCTTTGCCATATCAACGAAGAAAATAACTTTAACAATTATTGTTTTCCTTATCTTTTTAACTGTATTTAAAATTTCAGAGGGTGATAGAATACGGCATTGTGTGAAACATTTTGAAGTCAGGAACTTGTAGAAAATATGGAAATTGAGAAAAAGAAACCTCAAAATATTTTGTCAAATTTCTAAACTGTTCTTGCTTATAGGTCTCTTTGGATGGAGATGAATGTTCTGTACGGGCATATGTGTTAAAACTTCTAGTTTACATCTCTTAGCTGTATTTTGCTTACCCCATACACTTCTATTGATTGATATTTTAGCATTATTTCTGTTATTTTTATACCATAAACGTAATAGAATTAAGCCAAAGCCTAGCCCTACAATTAAATTGGTTGCATTATGTGCAAAAAATACGGTTGTATTTTATAAATACCACTTTATCTTAACACTAAAAACATAATAATGTAATAGTTGTCTATCAAAGGGTAACCAACACACAATCTTCGCTAAACCTCAAAACTGGTTCAAATTTGAACACAGTATCTATGGGGTTACTTCAAACTGCAATGTAAACAAATTGCAAAATTGTATTCCTCCGCGGCCATTGTGATTGGTAGATTTAACAAGTGTACCATACAAATATATTCTATTTATTTTTACTATAAGATTTTCAAACTGTTTTTGTAAATAATTCTTGTAGTTATTTTAAATTTAATGCTGTTTTGTATATTAGTTAAGGGACTATATTTTCATTCACGCCTGATGACATGGAAGTTGTGCGGCTCCATCACCTAATGAAGTGCAGTTTAAAGTATATATAATGTTGAATTTTTTCAGTTTTGGACCAAGTTCGACACATCTTAACGCTCTAGGAAAAGCAACTTTGTTTACCGACTGTCAGAATACTACAATCTGCAAGTTGTAAAGACCTAAGAAAAGTGGGAAGTGAGGATATATTTGGGAGAAAGAGAATAGAAAATTGGAGAAACGGAGAAAGGGTTAAATGAAAAGGTAGAGGTTAAGACAGAAAGAAGAGAGAGAAAAAAAAGGAAAGGAAAGCAAGAGAGAGATTTAAGGAGAGTACGCGGGGGAGAAAGAGGAAGGGGTTAACTTTTTGACATTAACGCAGACAGAGCTGCGGGTTTTGCTAGTTAAATACATGAAGACGCTATAAAGAAACTGCTGTCCTTATGAATGCACATAAAGCCAAGTGCACGTAAGTGTGATAAAATGAAAGTGATAAAAGCGAAGCAATAATTCTACGTCTAATATATTTGAGTGTTTATTAGATCGTAACTGTTGTAATGAATGTGTCCCCCACCTCAGAAATGGGCTCCTAACAACGTAGGTATCGAATCTTCATCTGGTGCGACATAGGCCCATAAAGCAGGAGCAGGAGGCCCACACGTGTTCTACAAGCATAAAGTACGTACACCAGGTGTCCCGGAGAGGGCAGCACATAAACACCGCCATTATACATTCGCTAAACTCTTGTCAAACATTTCAATTTATGGCCATCATCGCCCGCACTTTATTAGGGAGGGGGCCGCCATATTTAAAAGCGATATGTGACGTGCTTAATGTGATTACTCCCCTACAAGGCATGCGCACAACGAGCCTGTAAAATATGCCTGTCGCATTAACTGCAACGCTGTTTTATTGAGGTTAAGGAGCACGCTGGGCCAACAATTTCAGTTCTTTACTACGCGGGCGACTGCGTCACTCTTTTGTCATCGTATACCCGTAGGGATACTAGGTATAGTAAATAGGGGAAGTATTCTATTTTATCCACAGTTACGATATCGAGATTTCACCGGAAATATATGTTACGAGGCGCCCTGAATCAAAAAAAAAAAAAAAAAAAAAAAAAAAAAAATCATGTGTTGCACTCACATGACTTTCTCTACTCTTGTACTAACCATTCTAACAAACTCTTATTCCTATATCTCCATGTTAGTTAAGATAAACATTCGTACAAATTATCTTACTGCTTATGTCCTTATAGGTGCAAGGGGGATATTAGAATACAGAAGGCTTTGTGCAATAGTCAAATCTTTTTTACCTTTAAGATTCCGTTCTCTTTGCACGATTAACATATAAAAAAATGAACAACGTTGTTGCATTTCGCCAAAGTTCCAAGTTTTCCGAAACTCACACACATAACAAGGTATATCTCCGAAATGGTTCACCCTACAAGAAAATTTATTGAGACATAAATTGTGTATTTTAGTAAGATCTACGTGTTTTGTACAGTATGATTTGGTCTATCTCTAACGGTTTACCAGTTATGCAAAAGTCGTCCAGAGAAAATACGACTACAGGAGCTATAGCCAGAAAATTCAAGATGTACATTTCACTTGTTATCAAAATATCTCAAACATATGACATCTTAATCAAAATCGTTAGAGCCATTTTCAAGAAAATCAAAATTTTCGAAAAATCTTCCATTTAAAGGGTAGTGTAGGGTGGGGTTATTTTCTTTAAAATCTTCGTGTCATATCCTTAAAAGACATTAAACTTAAATACCAAGTTTGGCTTTTAACCGACTTTTCGTTTTTGAGTTATGCTGTCCACAGACTGACAGACACACACACGGACCTTTTTCTAAAATGCTTTTTTTTTGGATTCAGGGGCCTCAAAACATATATTTCCGGTGAAATCTCGACATCGAATTTTTGGGTGGAATACAATACTTCCCCTACTTACCAGTAGAGAAAGTAAAAAAAAAAAAAAAAAAAAAAATCAGTTTTTGAGAAAGGTCTGTGTGTGTGTCTATGTATGTGTCTGTTTGTGTGTGTGTGTCTGCCTGTCTGTCTATAAATAACAACTTAAAAACTAAAAGTCGGTTAAAAATCAAAGTTGATATTTAAGTTTAATATCTTTCAAGGACGCAACACGAGAATTTTGAAGAAAATTCCTCCACCCTCACTTTCCCTTTACATAAAAAATTTTTCAAAACTTTATTTTCTCAAAAATAGCTCTAACAATTTTGATTAAGGGACACTGGGAGTGAAATTTTGGTCAAAATTGTCAAAAAGTCGAAAATTGTTTTTTTACCTTAAAATGTTCCTGGAACACTTGTGCATTTGGATCAGCTAACATTTTTCATATCCCCCACTCCATGTGGCCATTACGGCCCTTTCAAATAGCGCTCTTCCCTTAACGTACACAGGATGCTCCTATATAAAAGCCTCTTTTTCTCAAAACTACATTTCTGCACATTCCAAAAGAAGGTCGCGCCTGAGTTTTGCTTCAAATTCAATGAAAATTTCCAAAAGTATTCATAAATAGCAGCTAAACAAATCTATGATTCAATATTGATGTTATCATTAACATGAACTCCAAAAACATTTTTGTATGAAAAAAATCAATAATTTTTAAGATTAAATTTTCTTTGTTATTAAAAAAATATCTACAGCGTGATCAGCAAACGTATTTTAAATATCTTTTCATACAATTGTTACCCACGTTTTAGAGAACCAGTTCTGGCAATATAAATGAATTTTGAAAAGTCAATAGACGCGAGCTATATTTTGAAGATATATCATAAACGAATTATCTAATTTAATGAAATTTGGTGTACCTCCTATTCTCATATAAATACAAACACAGTAACAATTTCAGAAAAATCTATCAAGAAATGTGGAACTTTCAAATTTCACTCCCAGTGTCCCTTAAGATATTTTTAGGCAAATGAAATCTATATTTTAAATTTTCTGGCGATAACCTATGTAATCCTGTTTACTCTCGATAGCTTTTGCGAAACTGGTAAACCATAGCAGATAGACCAAATCTTACTTTACAAAACATCGTTAATACTGACAATTTATGTCCAAATAAATTTTTGTTTGTAGAGTGAAACACTTCGGAGATATTCCTTGTTATTTGTGGGAGTTTTGGAGAACAATCCAATTTCATTGGGAAATAAATTGTGTCTTAACGAGATCTATATTTTTGTACAGTAAGATTTGGTCGTATAAGTTCCGCAAACAGTCGCTAGGGGGCAACACCAAGTGAAAAATGCTCTAAAAAGTGCACTCGACACCAATAACCAATTTTGAGCTAAAAAGTGGCGTGTCACTCATGTCCCTTTTGCATAACTCTAGACGAGCTTTCACTTATTATATTTTATAATTATTCCTGCACAAACATGAAGTACAACAATTCAACTTCGATTGCCATTCGCTCAGTAGTTAGTGTGTAGTCAGAATTTATACTAGCTTTCTGAGCTTAGTATTTATAAAATGTTAATTTATTATAATTTGATTTTGATATAATTGTAGCAGAATAGTTTTCGGAGTGCACTCAGTCTGGTTAGGTTCCAAAAGGGCCAATTGCGGTGTACTGTGGTGGGCAGAGGAGGAGATCGCAGCGGCCGAGTGGTAGGTCTTGGCTGGGAAAGGGCTGTTGCACCGCGAGTTTGTTTCGTTAGTTGTGAAAGACTATCATACTTCAAATATTAGAGTGCTTTTACACAAAATAGATTATGTTTATTAGTGACTGGTTAAAGATTTTCTTACAAGATTCTGTCTGGATTCCCAATATTTGGAGACTAAAACTTCTTGGATCTTTAAACCTTGACATACTGCTAGATGTTTTTTGTTTTTTTCCATATCCCCTTGGTGCACAACATGCATAGGGGTGGGGTTACTAATCCTATCTTGTGTAGATGTTTACCGAGACAATCATGGCCCATGAGAAGAAAAAATTAGCGACAGTTGATTTTCTTGGAGAGCTTGAAAGTTTTTTTTCCTCCAGTTTTTGCCAATTGAAACTTTCAAAAGAGGAGAGATATATTTTAAATTTCACTGTAAATGTGGTTTTTTGTATTTCGCTTAGTTGATAAGAATGGGATTTTTACTTTCTGTACTGGTAAGTGGAGGAACATCCACCCAAATGTTCGATGTCGAGATTTCTCCGGAATTATATGTTTTGAGACCCCCTGACTCCAAAAAAAGCATTTTTAGATAAAGGTCCGTGTGTGTGTGTGTGTGTGTGTGTGTGTGTGTGTGTGTGTGTGTGTGTGTGTGTGTGTGTGTGTGTGAGTCTGTGGACATTATAAAAATTTTTTTAAAAAAATATGAAACCATTTTGATTAAAATGACATGTTTAAAATTTGATTTTCTTGAAAATGGCTCAAACGATTTTGGTTAAAATGACATATGTTTAAGATATTTGTATGACAAATGAAAGGTATATTTTGAATTTTCTGGCTATAGCCTATGGCCTCCCAGTGTCATACATTAATTTAGAAATTTTGTATGTTCTATTTTATCTTGTCTTTAGATTTACTAAAGTTGATTAAATGGAAATAATATCACATTTATATGTCAAAAAAGATGCAGCTAGTTAAATAAATTATAAACTGTGCAATATTATGCTGAAAGTACAATAAAATGTTATAAATTAATTAAAATATGCACTCTTCAGCCGCATATGTGACAATATTAAAGGCATTAAATGCATAATTTTCGACTTAGGGACCCGCACTGGTATTCGTGGTGGACGAAGTGGCATCCGAATGGATTTTCTCCGGGTTCTCCGGTTTTTATCCGCCAGTCATTCCATCAATTGCTCCATTATCACCTTTACATTTATCCACTTCGCCTGCATTTCATATCCTCCTCTTCCTCACTCTCATACCTGGTGTTTGGCTGACCACCGGTTCCAGGTCTTCACTCTCTCCGGTTCAAAGGTTCCTGTGCTCCCCGACAGGCGTCTAAGACCGTCTAGGCAAGTTGTCATTGAGTCATAAAAAAAAAGGTATTATTAGTTTTATTTAGCTACAATCGGTAATAATGTATAAAATGTATTAAATATTTTTTAAATAAATAATGGGAGTTTGGGATTGTGCCTTGGTGTAGGAAAGTAGGTACTAGGGCATAAGTTATACATTTGTTATAAATAAAAAAAGTTTTTTTTTATTCAGAGATCTCAAAACATGCATTTCCTACGCTTACTGTATGTGGTATAAAAAGGTTAAAGCGTATGTTACATGTTAGAGGATGAGTCTCAAAACGGTTGAACTAATTTCACGAAGCCGTGACGAATCTGAGCATTTTGTCACGGCCAGCATTGTGTAGTGTAAAGAAAGACAGTGGCGCCTCTTCCGGTGCAAATTGAAAGCTAGCGCAACTTTCACCTCGGTGCTGTACATGGATATTAACACCCTCCCGCACCCCCAGTCCATTGTAAAACTACAAGGATGCCTCCTCGCTTTGTTTCATAGTGCTGTACAACCAGTGGTTTACTCCCTGAACCGAGCGAATTTAATGTTATCCAGTTATTACAAAAGAGCTTTAGGCGCCCGCCCCGGCAGACAGGCAGACAGGCAGCTCATGGACATCTGTGACACAATAAAGGATTCGTTCGGTTGAATGAATCGGCAAGGGGTTGGTTGGTTGGTTTGCGATGGATGTGTGCCAGCACTGGCCTGGAGTTGAAGCCAATCTCTCATGTCAAACACGAACAACCTCCTCAAAAATAATGCTAACACTCGCCTGGGAGGAGATTTAAAAACAAATATTTCAATATGTCACTAAATTTCCTCTTTTAATTTTTTGATTAAAGGAATGCAGTTAATCGTTATTCTCAGTTACTGTTTCTACTACTGAATTGCGCGTCAAAGTTTTCATTGTTGGTATTTTCCAGAAACAATGAAATCCCGTCGGGGTCATAAAGTACTGCCCCATCGTCGGTATAATGTGATTCATGTAAAAGTATACAAAAGAAATAGAGAAAAAATATCATTTTGTTATCAGGAGTAGTAATAAGATACAAGGGGGTTGGTAGAACAATTTCTGGAATAAGCCTTCGCATTGCTAGAGCTAAACCACACTCTGTTAGTCAGTCAGTCAGTCAGTCAGTCAGTCAGTCAGTCAGTCAGTCAGTCAGTCAGTCAGTCAGTCAGTCAGTCAGTCAGTCAGTCAGTCAGTCAGTCAGTCAGTCAGTCAGTCAGTCAGTCATTCAGTCAATCACTCGACGCTCCTTAAAACTTCTTCAGTTTTACGCGATTTATCTTTTACTGTCTCCTCGATTGTTTTCTAACCTCCTTATATACAAGGATGGCTAGCATGAACCTTTCTCGACTTCCACAAACACGCCGGCCGCCGGATACCTCTCTAAGGTTCCAGGAATCTTTTTTATGCGCTGCACTGATTAAATTAAACTATTTTGTTGTTTAACGACGCTGTCAATTGTCAGGATCACAGTAGCGTCGCCGGTGTGCGGAAATTTCGTCCCGCAGTTGTTGTTTTACATGTCAGTAAATCTACCGACATGGAGCTGTCGTTTTTAAGCACACTTAAAAACCATCGATCTGGGCCGGATTTGAATCGGCGACCTTGGGATCAGTAGGCCAGCGTCAACCCAACTGAGCCACCCAGACCGACACTGCTGTGCTCATTGTTGTTAGTCACGTATACACAAAAAGCCCGCGAGGCCCGACCGTCCTCTGTTGTGCGTCGCGCCCGGCGTCACAACAATAATAATACACGGGGAATCAGCCGTGTCGGATTTATAAATGTCGAGCCTTTGGCCCTATTAAACTGCATGGCCTTTAGAGGAACTGAATAATAAATAAATGGTCATCTCAAGAACATGGCCTTCTTTAAGAACATTATTATTTTGAGATAGTAATTTATTATAAAAAACAAATATTTAAAATTCTGCTCCAGAAGTCTATGTAAGTTAAACGTTTATAAACACAACCAATGTTCCTGAAGGCCATGCCTTTGAGTTGGCCATTTATTTCTTATTCAGTTCCTGATACCTTTCATGAGTTTGAGACGGCCGTTTATTGGCTCATCTTTAGAATGTGTCCCGTAGCACTTTCCGTACAAAATCTAAGTCCAAAGGTAGTTACTGCGCATGCGCCGAAAGTCAGCAGAATCAACACTAAATTGCCAAACAAATTAACGGAAAAATATTGCTGCTGGCAGCGCTGAATTAACACTGAAATAACATGGCAACTTCGGCAACTTTCGTAAGAATTCGTGCACACTGCCGATTGGGACTTAGACAAAATTCTCAGGGGAGACATTCTAAAGCTTATCCCCGTTTATTTATTATTCATTCCAAATGCTGGCCATGGATTTGTATATGGTCAAAAGCTCGACATTTATAGATTTGACACTTCTTATTTAATGTAAGAAGCAAATTAATTGTAAATATCAATTAAAATCTCCACAAAGAAAGAATTCACCAGTAAAGCCATAATCAATAACGCTATAAGCTTAAAGGCTTTTAATTCGAACATTTTAATAGACATTACACTCTAGTTTCATAAGAGTCTGGACCACGTGTCTAACATTAAAACATTTGTAAATTATTTTTGTCTTACCATAGTCAATAAGCAAAACAGCTAGCAGTGCTGTCATATCTGCTCAGACACGAAAATATTTTATTCTAATGTCGACCTTTAATATTGTGCATACAATATTATTTGACTATCGCTCAAAGCCTACTGTATTCTAATATTCCTCTTGCACCTACAAGGAAATAAGCAATAAAACATTTCTATAAATGTTTATCTCAACTGACACGAAGAATATATAGGAATAAGAGTTGGTAAGAATGATTAATACAAGACTAGAAAAGGTCATGTGAGTGCAACACATCCGATTTTTTAAGTAAGACTTTGTCTATTTCTTGCGGTTTACCAGTTATGCAAAGCTATGCTGCAGAGAGCTCGAGTGTATCCCCAGAAAATTCAAGATATTCAATTAACCGGTCAGAATCTTTAGGGCCATTTTTGAATAAATGAAAATTGTTGTTGCACACAAAGGGTAGTATGGGGAGGGAGGGGATTTTTTGTTGTTGTTGTAGTGTTTAACGCCCGCTTTTACTGCTACGGCACCGCAGGCGGTGACACTGATGACACATGGAATGAAGATGGAGCACCGGTGGAATGACATGGCGGGGGAAACCGGAGCACCCGGAGAAAAGCCGCCCTGTCGCCGCTTCGTCCACCACGAATACCACATGCGGGTCCCTGGGATTGAACCCGGGCCGCCTAGGTGGTAGGCGAGCACGCTAACCGCTCGGCCACGGCGCCGCCAGGGGATTTCTTGAAACTTCAGTGTCACATTCTTGAAAGTGCTGAAGTGAAATGATCTATCGGGAAAGTACGAATCGGCTGGGGAATTTAATGTCATACTGGCATGTTGCTAGCGTAGTGGTTAGGGCAGTCACTCGATAAGCGGTGGGTCCGTGGTTCAAATCCCGGCTAATGCATTGAATTTTACAGTTCTAATTCAACCTCTTAACCAAGATTGGTATTTGACACACACACACACACACACACACACACACACACACACACACACACACACACACACACACACACACACACACACACACACAAAACGAAACTTTTTTCTAAAAATTCTTTATTTATTTGTTTACTTATTCATTCATCATTTATTCATTTATTTACTTATTCTTAGATTCAGGGGGTCCCAAATCATGTACTTCGGTTAAACTTCGATATTAAATTTTTGATGGAATGCGAAACTTCCTCTATTAATAGTTAATTTTGGTTTTATTTGCATGATTCTATACTTATAAAGGATCCTCTTAGTTAAGTCTATGGTGCAAAAATTAGAATTTGACTTGTCATCAGAATCCGGGTCCTGATAAAGTGTACGAGGATTTACTTTCATTCCTCCAAAGTGAACTTTACACAAAAGTGCCGTTTGCAATTCAGCGGTCATATCAAACCGTCTCAGATCTTCCTGAAGGAGAAGATAGAATTATGTGTTTTATGAGAAATGACATCTCATACGGTGAAATGGCAGTTTGGCAACACTGTCAGTGTGACATCCCCGTCTTGCACTGTTTTCATTTCGCTGGTTCCATCTTCTTGTTTCACATTTTGCCTTCTCTCTTCGGAGAAAGAGACAAAAACGTCAAAATTGTTATTCTTATAAAAGCAACTGTCAGCGAGTCCACAGCGTTATGAAAAAGGAAGAGGGATCTTGCCGACATCTTGACACGGGGAGATACCGAATATTAGACACGCTCTGTAATGTGGGAGCTGGTGTGTAGCTGTTGGCACAACTGAGAGAAACTATAAATATGTGTATCTACTAGAAACTAGGGCAGAAATGTTCATTAATTGATTGATTTGATTTATGTAAAGATGCAGATGGGAGTTCTTTTGTTTGCTTTTAAACTTTCCAACACTATGGGCTGCTAGAAACGATAAAGTATAACAAAACGAATATAATAATACTAATAGTAATAATAATGTAACAAAATAACTACCAAATCCCACTCCTGACACCAGTGTGACAAAATTGCAACAGAGTTATTACATTTTCCGTCACTTTATTTTTCTTCTAAAACAGAAGCAGAAACACAGTTCTCTTTTACCGTCGTTAACACTATCTACAGCGCTTCGTGATCTTACAACTTACAGTTGTTCTGTCCTCTCATAACCTTGACAGTTTTCTGTCCTTCTTTGCTCTCCTCGCAAATTGCCTTTTACGATACAATAACTCAACAACCAGTAAAACTGATTCACTTCAAGAGTAATTCCGACGCGGCGTATCCCAAACTGTTTTTGGTTCCCTTCGACAATACACACACTGCTAACAGCTGTCCCGTTCAACACATAACTACGTCTACCAAAACAAAAACTACTCGCTTCTCTCTACGTCTCACCTCCTGTTATAGACAAGACTGGCGTAAGACGAATCTTTCTTGAAATTGACTCTTTTCTCGAAGCTGTCACAAATAAGCCGGAAGTTAGAAGTTTCGCGAACAGTCTGGAAACCCCTTTGTCCTGCCAGACTCAGGTTTTTGTTACGTATTCACAAGCAGTGGTGTGGTTGACCTTGGCCGTCCGATGTCACAACAACAAAAATAGATAATATAATAATACCAACACAGACCTATCGTTTCAGTGAGCAATTGATATAAATACTACCAAAACTAAACAATTTTTGTGACTATTTAGCTTATGGCACGATAATCAACGGCTTCCTAATAATTTACGCCTTCCAATCAGTGTTGCCAACACCAATTCAGTTTCAAATTTAGCAATTAAAGATATTTCCGCATTTTTCGACCAAGCTATCGATTAGTGTGCACAGAAACCTTGTAAGAATGGTGGCAACTATGAAACGATTTCGGAAATCTTCACTTGAACAAGTAGATAAAATAATAGTAAATCCTAAACCAGGAATTCGGTGAATTCGGTGAATACATTCAAAACATGTCTTTTTCAAGGTGATAGAGGAAGGAATAAACAACATGAAAAGTCTAGAATATCGAACGCAATACTTGAAGAGTTTCTAGACCTTTTACTGAAACTGTGGTTTGGTTGTGTTTGGAAGTAAGGTATTGGCTATAACTCCGGTCACCTGGTAACATAACACGGACAGCCGTGCATCAAAGATAAGCCGCAAAGGCGAGGAGGGACGTTCCAACATGCTCAGAGAAACAAATTTGTGGTTTCTAGTGACATACACCGGGACATTAGTGGAAGGGTTGCTGGAGCGACGCCAGCCATATCTCCTCTTCTTCTTCTGCTTCCACAGCAAGTGCCGTGCTCATACCACAAGTTGCCAAATACTGGCGGGCCGCTTTACTTGCCTCTAATGACCTTCAAAATTACCTCTACTGGCTTTAAAACTGGAAAAATCTAATGTGTTGCATTCACAGGACCTTCTCGTTCACTCATCTACAAACTGTTCTACTGATACGAGTGACAAAAGTCCAGTATAGTTACTTTTCTGTCACGATATTCTCATTCAAAACAGTCTACAGCAACCATGGGCAAAATCACCTCAACTGTGCCACTCCCCTTGCCTCACTCCACCTGCCATCCCTCCCCTACACTGCTGTTCAGCTCCCGATGTCTCATTCAGTGGCGAGTATGGCAGTTTCATATAGAGTGGTAGCGGCCGCCGTACACTTCGCGAATAATCTCGAAAACCCCTTGGGGTTCTGCCGCTCCGTGGCACATGCTTGCTCGCGTGAGTGTGTGACGCAGCTTGAGTTTGACCACTGTTGATACACTCCGCGCCTGGTATGTGATGCGAGGTAGCTTGGCCCCACCGTCCTTTGTTGTAAGCCGTGGCCGCCGTCACACTACTATGTCCAATTCTTCTTAATACAATTACACTTTATTACACATTTAGTTGCGTGCATAATAGCATACCGTAAGCTAATTCCATAGCCATAGTTTCAACACTGCAATAAATATGTACAGCCGCTTCCAAATGTTTTCCGAGGAACGTGGTACTCGCCGTGGGTAAAGGTTATCGAGTAGTCAGTCCAAGGCAGAGTCGCCTCAAGTGGTTTACCTAGCTCATGAGTTTAATAGCTGTAATGCCAACGTTTCCCTGTTTCAACAAAAGTAACCACATGATGCCTAGCTTCTTTGGGACTTTATTGTAAAACAGCGAGGATTATTAATTGCGTTCTAAAGCGCGTTCTACCCTTAGAAGACAGTACACGTTAAATGGAGCGCAGTGTTGCAACATGTATTAGTTGCAAATCTTTCTCGGCGAGCGACTCGAGGTGGCCGGAGTCCTGCACTTAGTCCTTCAATTGCTGCTTGACGGA
Organism: Tenodera sinensis; assembly: GCA_030765045.1. Lineage (NCBI taxonomy): Eukaryota > Metazoa > Arthropoda > Insecta > Mantodea > Mantidae > Tenodera > Tenodera sinensis. Next base: position 160,316,069 of record CM060966.1, on the reverse strand, counting down.
CACTTTTAACTTTGGTATCCCTCCACGCCTTTGTTACTGTATGACCTAAATTTACAAATGACTCGTCTGTATAAACAACTGATTTCCCCTGGTCCCTAAACCTTTTTACGTCTTTTAGATATTTATGTCGCCATCTGATGATATCGATATCGTCTCTTTCTATTAATATGCACTTGTTACCTCTTCTTTCATATTCGAACCCCAAATCATGTAAGAACCGACTAAGAGTGGCCCTTGAGAAATTTGGTAGGGTCTCATCACTGTTGACCCGTGACAAAATTATATTCAGTGTGGGTGGAATATTTGCAAACTGTAAAGAATGAACAATTCGCCGCACTCCACCTTGCACTATTCATATTGCGTTAACCTAGCGTTTTGTGTAGTCCCGCCCTTTTTGCTTTCTTTTTCGATGGCGTTCTTAGAGGTCCTTTCATTAGTTCCTTTTTAATCATACACACTACTGCTTCTGAACACCAGATAGCCCTAGCTGTTTCTTTTACTGCCTTACTTACACGCATTATACTTCAAAAATAATCTAACACATTCATAATTATTTGGCGTTCCTTACTTCTTTATTTACCAATATATCGTCTCTTCCTAGCTTCCCCCTCCATAACTACAAATATTTACAAAAATATTAAACAAATAACGCAATAACAGCTCACAGTTACACACACGGCTTCTTTCGAACTAATGTTAGTGCTGCTCCTTATAGTATCTTCTGTGTCAGGCCTGACGCTGAATAGATGAATACCTTTTGTTTGCCCTACTGAATAAAAGAAAGAGGTTACTGCCTTTTGGTTTATTTTAAAAACTTTCTCCAACCTTCCTCAACATTTGTTCTTGCTGGTTCCCTGATGTAAACTCAATAACAAAAAAGTTTCACACTGCGTAACTTTTGCAGTGCAGAGATATAAAATTTTCCGAAAACATTTCATTTAAAAAATTATAACACTTAACTGGGTAAACATAGAGAATTCAAAGTAGGCAGGTAGTAGCACTATAGTTTACTCTACCTAAGAAAAAAATATAGATGCATTCTAGCAGTTAGTTTGTTAGTTAGTGCGTGATGAGTATAGAAACAGCAAATATCGGACTTCTATTGAAAAAAACGTTTTCTGAAGAAATTTGGACCTATAGAAATGTATGATGACTCTGAAAAGGATATAACCTGATAGAGAAAAAAATTCTGCATAGGATAATGTGTTCAAATCTGAAATTTATAACAAATGAATATTTATATCATGCTATTAGGAATCTGGCAACAGCGTGAAGTTAGAAAAGGACGCGGCTAATGGCAATTTGTATGCGCTAGATAGAGACAGAGATGTCCCATGTAACTCCATACTGTCTTCTAAGAGTGGAACGCTATATAGATCAGTGAACACTTTCGCTGAGACTAGCGCCTCTGAACGAACCAACGGTGAATGAAATAACTAATGAAGTGAAATAAAAGGATAGAAAATTCGGGGATAATTATCCTTGCCAGCATTCGTCTAACGACCTGGGGAAACCACGAAAAAAAACATGAGTCCGGAAGGTCGGTCACGAAAATCGAACCCACGACCTCGGAATGCGAGCCTCACAAGTTACGGCGGAGCCATCTACCCTAACCGAGATCAGATCTCAAGGCTTCTTGAATGTCTTGTGTTACAAAGTAGGCGCCTATCCAGAAACCATCTCACGACATCATCTTCACCGTGCTGCGAGTTATCTCAACACCGCCACGTTTCTAAGATTCTTTCTTCTCTCCTTTGTTGTTCTTCTTCATCATCCTTTTGTTATCAGAATCCAAGAAATGTTTCTTCTTCTTCCACATTTCCTCCCTCAGTGCTGCAGATCTAAGAATTAATTAGTACGACCCAGTGATAATTGATATTAATTGCTTTTCTTACTTTCCAGTGCATTAAGTCCCTTTTCAAAACTAGAGTGGGGGAAGGGGGAGACAAGGGAGTCGAGTTTGCGCTGTGCTTTCAATAAGAAGCAGCGCCTTGTGTTGCTTTCACTTTAAAACTCAAACTTCAGTGGCGGCTAATCCCTTTTATTGCCCCGCTAATACCCTAAGGTCTTTACTTTATCTTACAGTTAGACAGAGGACCAATGCACCACAAGAAATAAATAGAATAGGCTTTTGTAAGAATGTAGGTAGGAGGTTGCGTAGGAAATCTTACGCGAATGTAAAAATCAGATGTTTTATTCTTTATCCTCGCATTAACTTCTTTGGTCTCATACCGACAAGTTACTATTGGTGATTTGGTTAACCTGAGTTACTATACGTCACGCAGGTAGTGTTAGTTGCCTAGTCGCCTTCCTGTATCACATATTAATGACTATAGAAACCGGTATTTACCTGGTACTGAGCGAAATCATAAAAAGACACTGCGAAGTTTAGAGTGAGAATGGAAAGGCAGAGAAAAGAAAGAAATATAGTGAGAAAGGAAGGGAGAACGAGAAAATGAAATAGAGAAACAAAGAATTCACATTTATCACAATAACACGAAGAAAACTGTGGGTTCTGCGGTAATAAGTGTGGAAGTTATTATTTTTATAACAATGGCTAACTTTATAAACATCTGACTGATTTCTCAGGCCTCTGCGTATAAAAGGATAGTATTATCAATAGCTAGGCGTGTTTTATCCTGTTCAAATCTCAAGAACGAAATGTTCACTAAACAATATTAATCCAATAAAAGTACCGTCTGTATATTATATTGTTATTTTCTTAGCTGAAACATTATCAGATATCAATAAATGATGATGCAGAACCGCCTTCCATATGCCTTAAGGAAACTTTCTTCGTTTCTTTAAACAATAAATCAGAAACAATAGCGAATCATATGCCAGAATCTGCACAATGACAAAGGCTGGTCCATGAAGTAAATGACGTAACGAAAATTATTTATATGAGTAAATCAGACTTCTGTGGCAAAGTTATGATCTCTATGGGTTGACAAAAGCATGTTTCAATTACATTTCATATTTTTATCTTATCTACTGCTTAAGCTATAGTAATAAGAGAAAGTATAGCATTCCATCTAAAATTTCGACGTCGATATTTTACTAAAAATACACGTTTTAAGAATCCCTGAATAATAAAAATCATAGAAAAATATTCAAACGCATATATCTGTATGTGTGGGCCTATAATTAGTAGAACTCAAAAATCAAAAGTTAATATTTATCATTTTCTAAGGTTGGAAATCGAAGATTTTAAATAAAATGACCCATAAAAGCCGACTGCTTACAAGAAAACGTTTTCCTTACTTTCTTATTTTTGCTTAACCAAACAAAAAATAAATTTAGATTTTTAACTTTAATTTTTTGGGAATAGTTTGCGAAGGGAATGTGAAATATACACTTTAGTACCGTTAACCATTACCAAGATATTCTTTGTTATAGGTTTGACTTTACTTGTGGTTATGCAAACAACAAGGGATTTTAAAGCTGTCAAACAGCGATCCGCATTTTAGCGTATTTATTATTGTTATACTTAGGACATTTATTAATGATTAAAACATTAAAAAGAAATAGACGGAGGAGTCCATAAAAATACTTTGTAGAGAAACACGAGCGAATGCGCATATCAGGTTTTTCTGCCAAATCTCATAATTAATAATGGATAAGAAACATGTAACAGCCGCCACTGCTTGGGACCCAGAGAGTTTGCGCCAGATATTCGAATAATAAAGCACAAAATCTGCTCATTTGCTTCCCACTTCCTACGCCTCCCCCCTCCACCACCCCTTATGCTCACTTTCCATTATTCCAAAGTAGTGGAATTCCTTCTCGCGAAAACTTCAAACATTTATAAAGCACACAGAGGGTGGGGTGGGGTGGGGTGGGGGTGAGATGAAACTCCGGGCGGTAGCACCAAATCCTTTTCATACTACTCCAAGCAATTTTCCTTTATTAGATTATTTTTCCCGCCTCCGTCTCCGAGCATTATGTTCTGGTACAAACTTCCCTTGCTTCCTCGAGATATAAATTATATATTATTATTCAACAACTTTTAAAACGCGCCCGCTCCGCCAACGGCTGGGTTCTTGTCTTTTAAAGTGATGGAAAAGGATTAAACCTTAACTAAAATAACCGGCATCTGCGATAAAAGGGGGAGCAAAGAGGAAGAAGAAGAAGAAATGTTACTTCTGAAGATTTCATTTCCAAGACTAGCTAATTTTATTTCACTCATTTACAGTCTGTATAAATTTCTCATATTGCCTGTGTCTACACGGAACCCAAATGTTAAGTGACCAAAATTGATTTTTACACGGTAAAAATGTGTGTGTGTGTGTGTGTGTGTGTGTGGGTGGGTGGGTGGGTGGATGGGTGTGTGTGTGTGAACAGCATAACTCAAACATTCCCCTTTCACCTACAAGGCAATTAGCAGTAAAATAATTTCTCCAAATGTTTATCTCGACTAACATGAAGAAGATAGAGGAATAAGATTTTATAAGAATAGTTAGTACAAGAGCAGAGAAAGTCATGTGAGTGAAACACAGATTTTCTCTTCAAAATACTACGCAAACTAGGATATTGAAAGCAAGTTAGCGCAGCAGGAATGGACGCAGTCTGGTAAATACTCCCAATTGTATGCTTTTTGTATGAGCAAAGTATGTGACGTTAAATTCCCCAGCTGATTCGTACTTTTCTCGGTTAGACCACGGGTTCAAATCCCGGCTATGGGATTTTTTTGGAGAGTGGACCATTTCGGAGGCATTCCTTGTTATCTGTGCGAGTTTTGGAATACTTAAACTTTCGCCAAATGGAAGGTCGTAATTCACTTTTTATATTTTAGCTGTGCAAAGAGTAAGGAGTGAGTGCAACACATCAGATTTAAGTGTTAATAAAGCTCGCCTGAAGTTACAGTCAAGGTACCTACTAGTGAAACGCCCTGTATAGTTTATGCTCTATTTTTCACCCCCGTAACAAGACGAATAGCTGTCCCTCTATTTTTGTTGAACAAATGCCAAGCAAGCTGTTTCCTCAAAGGAATTAGTGTGCATATGTGTGGCGTTCGAATCTGCTTCCATACGGATAATCTATAACAATAATTCTGTATAAAGAGAAGCGCTGTGTGGGTTTGCTGAACAAGGGATGACCACTCATATGTTAGATTACGGAGGTAATCATGTATAGGGAACTCAAAAATTATATTCACGATTTTCGATACCTCAGTTTAACTGGAATGACTGCAATTATGGTAGCATTGAGAGACATTCCTAAATCTTGGTTAAATGATCGTCTGTCATATTGTCAAACAGTTGAGGACTAACTCCAACACAGACAAAGCATAAAATCTCTGCGGGTAGCTCAGAAAGAAGTGACATTGGGACGGGCCTAGAACCGATGTCTCACAAACAGAAGGAAACAAGTTTACACCCGCAAGATTAACTTCTTTAATCGCCCGTGTCTGGGATAATTTGGGATACGGTGCTAGGAAAGTAATGAACGGTGAATTTCATGCCACCACACAAAAATAAATTGCTTTTTTGTAAACAATAAGCTCTGGATAAAACTTGCAACCTGCTTACAAGCCGTTTCCTTAAAAATAATCCGAACTACCTTTGATTGTTAAGTTTAATAACTGTATAAAAAAATTATGATTTAGATTTTTAACTGTACAATTTTTACTTGTTGTTCATTTTGTGTTAACATAAACTATTGTTCCCTTATAGTCGTATGACGTCACTCCTCTCACCCACCCACGCATAGCCAGAAGAAAAGATATACAGGGTCTGGCAGGATAAATAACTCGAATTTCAGTCACGTAGTGTGGCGTAGCTACCTGCGCATGCGCACAAAGTTTGCCCACTGTATTGAGGAAGGACTGCTATTTGTAATTACGGTCTTGTGAAGCTCACAGCAACGCGCATTCGCCACAGAGGCGTATTTCAAAATAAAACTAGTAGGTAAGTAAATAAATTGATAATTGTTTAGGCAATTCTTTTGATGCAAATAAATGTTACAAAAATACCTGAAATACGTTCACATACTTTTCTTTACCCCTTTTAATATGATCAGTTTTTACTGCTGATTTTTTTCGTATTGAGACCTTTTCCTTTACGCATATGGTATTAACTAATGTGCATATAGTTGAATGTTCATTGGATAATAAACTTCCCAGCCTAAACCCAGTTTCAGGTAAAAACAGGGATGATTTTCCCACTACCGCCTCCTAATTTACGCTCGGTCCAAACATATATAGTTTCCCAGAATTATTGGAGTGCAACTATCATTAAATGCATTTTTTGTGCAGTAATATTTTGTCTAATTTCTAGAGTTTACTACTTAGGAAGAAGTCGTTCAAAATGAAGAAGACTACAGAAATGCACTCAAACCGTTTTCTAAAAATGCAGGAAGTACTAAAATCGTTATCTTTTGGATAAATTCGCCATTAATTCCTCCTTAAGACGTAGGTGCAATTGAATCGAAAGTCATCTTGCCAACCTCTGAATGTGCGTATACCTCAATAAATGTTAAAAATGAATGTTTGTGTTGAAGAACTGTGTTGATGAACAAATTCCCGCCCGAGTGTCGCGCCATTTTAATGAGCGGTATTCTTTTGTTCACTACAAGACGCTTGCCTTCCTGTGTTCTTTTGTCTTGACACATTCCAAGCCCAGAAACAAAGCAAAGGATTAGATTCTGAATTTACATACACCACTACATTTGCTAAAACACAAACAATAAGTTGGTCTTCTTTCTGGAACTTAGGATCTGTATTTTTGAGACTCCCTTCCCGCCTGACATCTTTTCGCAGACAATGCTCCCGCTTATAAATACATACTGCTGTTTGTTTCTTTTGTGAAAGAGAGAAAGCGAAATTCAATGTGAAGTGCGACAGAAAAGAGGTGACATTATGAATTTTCATTTTCGCTACTACGATAGTAAGTAGGGGAGTATCGCATTCCACCCAAAAATTCGATATCGAGATTTTTCTGTGAACAGCGTAGGTAAATCAAAAACGAAAGGTCGATTAAATACCAAACTTGATATTAAAATGCAGCATCTTCCCAAAGATGTGATAAAACTTTCCAAGAACATCCCCCTACCCAACACTGTCGTTCACATGGAACATTGAGGCTGTATTTTTGTATAAGCCCTCTGAAATAATTCAAATTGTATATATTGAGGCAACACAAAGTCCCCTGAAATAGCCCTATTAAGTTATAGACACCGCAGGCTGACTATATATTTAGCCATATTTAGCTTGAAAATTGTAAAAGTGTTTTATGAGAAGGATAATGATTTTTAAGTGTTAATAAATTGTTCAAAACATTCATTAAAACAATATTGATTGTTTCATCTATAAAATAGATCCGTGCTGCTCCCTGAGACAACAGTAATAGAATCTTATAGCTTTCAGACTGATCCTAGGCCGCGAGCAATAAAACTTCGTAGACTTTCGTTCCAACGAAGATTAATAAAGCTAAATAGTACCTCTACGTTCGTCTTACATTAACATCAGCAACATATTAAAAATCGTTACAACATTTTCCAAAATGTATTATTTTCTTAAAAAAAGATGGAACGATTTTGATTATAACATCTTATGACTAACATAGTTTCATGCAAATCTCAGTAATTTCTAGTTCTACACGTGTTGGGCAGATGGCATTAGGACTCCAGTCCATCTGTTTTCATTATCTATGGACAGATGGCAGCGCATTTGGTATTACGATTTATATTCATGTGTACTATTGTTTTAGACGTAAAGATGGAACTTTGGGTCATGGTATTAAATATCCAATTAGATGTTCACCTTGGGAATTGAGGGAGGGGGATTAAGGGACAGTAGTCGTCCTCTGTGGTCTGGGGGTAACATGCTAGTTTCTGGTGGTGGTTCCTTTTCGGGTGTAAAATAACTAAAATGGCTTCCTTCGAAGACTTACTGAGATAAGCTGACTCAGATTGCGAGTATGATCAGCCGTTGTGAGAAGAGGATCGTTTGTTGGTGCGCGCGAGAAAAGGTCACGTGAAACGGTTTGGCGGGATCATTGTCAACTGTCAATTTTGGCGGGAAAGACGTATAAATATCATGTGGCTGTGGCGCTCAGTGTTTATTTACGAAAATATACAGTGATTTAACATGCTTTTGCAAGTGAAGTGTGGAAAAGTGTTGTACATAGTAAATGTGTAAATAACCTTCGTTTTTTGTGTATATATCCTCTTAGTTAACTAGTGTTTATTAATATATGCACAGTGACAGTGACGCAATACTTAGTTCTGTGTTTCGCGTGGGGCGTACCCCCGCGCAGCATAAAGTGGAAGTGAAAGTGCGACTATGGCATCAGGCGGAACACAACATTCAGCCACCGGAGCAGCAGCAGCGCAAATCCAGCCATCTCCACGCACATTGGCGGACGACCAAGATCAACAGACAAAGGAGGAAGAGCGAAAGACACGTTCCCTCGAGAAACTAAGGAAAGAAATAGAAGACATCCAAAACGAACAAACATTTTAACAAACCTAGACGCAGATTCCACAAAATTCACCAAGATCACACAGGACCTCGCGTTCTGCTACAGGGACTACGCGATGAAAAAGAGGGAGCTTGTAAAACAGAGTGAGGGGTGGAAGATAGCCGCCCCGAAGAAGAAACGGACGCGGGACAACGGAAGTGATTCCGAAGGTGAACATCCCGGCCAGCCCACAAACAGCAAAAGACAACCACGGCAGTCGACACCACCCCACCCCCTCACTCTACGCAACTCCTTCGCGCCACTACAAGCAGCAGAACGCGAGGAGACAGAATACCCTGCTTTACCTACACCCACACAGAATCCCATCCCACAATTCCAAAAACCAAGAATCCCACAACACCAAAAGACACCTACAAAAACCCACCCACACCCAACAATGCCAGGTACCTCCTCAGCAACAACAACAACAACAGCAACACCCAGCATACAAAATACAGAAAATCAAAAGCCGCCGAGAATCATCATCCCGGATGTCCGCCAGGCCGTGAAAGTGCTACAGACACTAAAGAACTCTCTCCCAAACGGATCCTATAAGCTTCAAACAACGAGGGACTGCCTAAAGCTGTTCCTCCTGAGAAAACAAGACGCCATCCCCACCATGCAGCTCCTGACACGCGCCGGTGTGGAAAACTTCAGTTTTACACCCAGAAGTGATCAGCCTCTGCGGTCTGTGATTAAACGCCTGCCTGCAGACCTGCAAGTGGACTACGTCAAAGAGGACTTAGAACTGAAGGGTTACACCGGCGTGCAAGTTAGACAGATGGTTTCCCGCGGCAGGCCTCTACCAAATTTTCAGGTAAGCTTGTTATAATTGTAAGCACGTTATAATTGCAGGAGATTTCAACGCTCGGCACCCCTGGTGGTTTTCACGCCGGGCAAACGCGGCTGGAAATCTCCTGGTTGAACTTATAACAGATAATGACGACTTAGAGGTACACCTTCCCCCAGATCCCACATTTTGGCACAGATCGGGGCACTTTGACTCCGAAATTTTGGACTTCGTACTAACAAAAAATGCGACACCTTTAATTAACTTTACAGTGTATCACAGCCTGGACTCTGACCATCTTCCTGTGCATTTCGATATACAGGGTGGCATTCCAGCCGGTGCCTCTGGGCCTCGAAGGAGGGCTGAGACCGACTGGAATAAGTTCACCACGGAAATGCACGGGATGGCGCAACCCAGGCTGTCATACTACAGCGAGGCAGACATAGATGTCGCCATTGAAAACTTCACTGCCTCGCTACACACAGCCAAGAGAAACGCTACCACTTACACCACAAGACCACCCGGTTTTTGCACGTACCCCGAGGTAGAGCAACTCATTGCGCAGAGACGACGCTTGACAAGACTGTGGCGGTACACCCGTCAGCCTGAATATAAAGTGCTAGCAAAATGGCTACGCAACATCATTCGGCATCAAATTAAAATCAACAAAACTGAACAGTGGGAAAACAAAATGCTGAGTACCACCCATTCGGACTCCTCTTTGTGGAAATTATTAAAGGCATTTAAAGTCTCCACGAGCGTCAACTCCGCAACTGAGGCGCTGCACACTCATGGCGGCCTGCATTTCTCCAAAGAGGAGAAAACCGAGGTCTTCGCTGACTGTCTTGAAGACAGATTCAGCGAAAACCCAGTTACCAACCGCGATATAGAGCGGGAGGTACAGACATGGGTACAAACCTGGGTGGCGCAGAAGCAAGAGCAACACCTACCCATCATAACACCGCAGGAAGTTTACAAGCTCATTAGGAAATTACCTAATGGGAAAGCTGCCGGTCCAGACAAAGTGACTAATGAGGAAATTAAGCATCTCCCTAGAAAAGCTCTGGTGCAACTGACTAAAATATTTAACGCCTGTCTGCAGCAAGGCTATTTCCCCTCTACTTGGAAACGAGCCAAGGTAATTATGCTCCCAAAGCAAGGGAAAAGCACCAGGCAGCCGCAAAACTACCACCCCATTAGTCTTTTGTCTACTATTGGTAAATTGCTCGAAAAACTTATACTTTTTCGACTTCAAAAACAAGTTTCGGAATCTCATGAACTTTCAAATTCACAGTTTGGTTTTCGAAAAGGACATTCTACTGATTTACAGCTTCTCAGACTAACTGATGATGTAACAGAGCAATTTAACAACGGGGCTTCAACGTTGGCGCTATTTTTGGACGTAGAAGCCGCATTCGACCGGTGCTGGCACAATGGCCTTATTTACAAACTGCACCACAGTTTCCCGGCTCTTCAAAATTATCTGTATTTGCTGCACAATTTTTTAGAAAAACGCAAGTTTTACGTCCAAGTGGGCCGCTCCTCCTCACGGGAGAGAGTGATGCGAGCTGGCGTCCCTCAAGGGGCAATCATGTCACCCTTTTTGTACATATTATTCACCAACGATTTCCCAGTGGATGCCAGATGTAAGGTAGCCATGTACGCCGACGACACTGCAATATACAACCACCATAGAAATCCCCGTTTCGGCCTTGCAGAAATGCAACGTTATGTTAACAACTTCCTTTCATGGCAACATGACTGGAAAATCAAAATTAATCCCAACAAATGCCAGCTGATTCATTTCTCTAAGCGGCATCACACTTTGGCAATGGACCTAACGGTCGGTGGTCAGGTATTGCATTGCCGTCGGCAAGTTAAATACTTAGGGGTTACCTTGGACCGCACAATGTGCTGGTCCACCCACATAAAAAATAACGCCAACAAAGGCAGTCATCGGCTAAAGTTATGCGCCCCCATCTTCCGCAGCAAACAGCTGCAATTGAAGTCCAAACTCGTCCTGTATAAGGCTTTCATCCTGTCAGTGGTTCTTTACGCGTGTGTGGCCTGGGCAAACGCCTCAAAAACCGCCCTGAAGACTATCCAAACCCTCCAAAACCTCTCCCTCCGGAAAATCCTCTCTACTCCCATCCTAACCACTAACCGAACCCTTCACCAGGAAACCCAGATCCCATCCATACCCGAGGCAATAACAAAAAGAGCCACTGTCGCGTGGGCGCGCATCAGGAATCACCAAAATGACGTGATTGCCAATATTGGCAAGGGCGAGCCAAAGCGTCGTAAGCATGCTAGAATTAAAATGTTTTAAACATTGCATGGCTCGTCGACTGATGCGCACCCATGCAACCCAGGCCCTAGACCACGCACTCCGGAAGAGGTCTGTGCCTCGGAAACGCCTCAGGAGCTGCAACCTGGCCGCACAGGAAAACTGCGGAAAAACTGTACATAGTGAAGTGTATATAGTGCAGTGTGTGTGTGTGTGTGTGTGTGTGTGTGTGTGTGTGTGTGTGTGTGTGTGTGTGTATGTATCCGTGTATATAAATTGAAAAAAAAACTATCAAAAACGTACAAACATAAGACCGAGTATACGCCCAAAAACTGTTCTCGGTGGGCTAAAGCTGCCCACTGTATGGGTTTTTGAACATATAAAAGCAAACATGAACATGTAAATACTGTAAACTATAATTAATGTTAATTTTAGCCTGTAAGCCGGGCCCTTCTGTACCGGCACCGGGCAAATGTTTTCTATAATAAAATAAGTTGAAGTGAAAAACTACGACTCTTATGATCTAACTCAAAACAAAAATGCAACACTTACACATAACTTCACTGTTTATCACAGCCTGGACTCCAACCATCTTCCTGTATATTGCGACATATGGTAAGGCCGGTACCCTTGACCCTCGGAAGAGGGCCGACTCCAAATGACACAATTTCGTCGACATAATTTCCAATTGATATGTTTCATGAAAACCATTATATGACACCCATAGAGAGTGTCATCACGGACCACACCTGCCCCGCAGGCCGCTAGTTGATCCACATGAATTCATTTCCATAGGAAAGAGGCTGAGAGCGAAAACAAAACTGAGAGTAAAATGAAGAAAAGACGCATCAGGAGGAGAAAGAGGAAAACAGAGACAGTTGAGTTACGGTAGGTGTAGTGGTTTGTTTCCACTTGCGCTGCCGAAATTACCTCGCTTGTAAACCACGAGCTGCTCTTCATTTGCATAAGTTTTAGTTGTGAAGATTAACAACAGCGGGCTCTGCTGGAAGTATAATAGAAGAAAGTTGCGGCGATGTTCCTCTAGGTGTAGCAAGATGGGAATAAAGACCGACAAGCGGGGGAACTTTTTTCTTCTGGGGTGTTAAAAGAAGGAAGAAAATTGTGGGGGAAGTGTATGAAAATAACAAGGGGTGGGCTTTTGGTCTACCCACCCCTACCTCTCTATATTTTTTATATGTAGCTGGGAAAGATTAGACTACATTATACACCATCCCCTAGCAAAAGTTTTGGTAGGGGCGAACATATCCTTTAATGAAATGAAGAAAGGAGCTTGTGGTAGGATGGTTTATAAACGTTGGGAAAGTTTAATTCTTACGACGTCCTGTAGCGGCGCCAGCGTCGAGCATGCTGAATGTGTAAGGAAAACGCCGCAGGGCCTATTTTTTTAGTCTCCTTCTCCCTTCGCGTTTTTGGTACATACATTAAAAGGGCCGAGAAAAGGAAGAAAGAAAGAAATATGTCAAAAAAGGGGAAAAGGCAGGGTTGCTCTGGACTATTGTGTAGTTTACATTCTTACACTTTCTGTAAAAAAAGGTTTTATACAAGAATCGCTGAACCTTCTTTGTTAAAAAAGTATGAGAATAATTCCTGAGAAATGTCGAAGAAAAATTCTTTCAACGAGAAAAAATCGTATGTGTTGCACTCACATAACTTTCTCTACCCAATTTGTACTATACTTATATACGTATTCTGTTATCAAATTTCGTTTTCATCGAGATAAACCCCTAGCGCAAAAGCCCATGAAGGTGCAAGGTTTGCCGCCCAGCCGCTGCGTCCCTCACCTCTGCCCACTGCAGGAGTCATTGGTGCTCTGAGCCCTCCCGACCAGTTATACGGCCTTCTCGACCTAAGGAGGCTCAGTGCACCCCGTGCCAGACCTCCCAAAGGGGATAGAATCCCCATGCTTGTGCCGGGGATCGAACCCGGGTTCTCCGCGCCAGAGGCAAGAGCGCTACCAACTGTGCTACGGAGGCGGTCATAAACATTTACATATTTTATTACATTTTGCCTGTAGACAGCCGAATTACGGGAATATAGTAGGCTTTGAGTGATAGTCAACGTTTTAAGGGTAGGTCGCTATGTGAGGGCTTTGAAATTCTATTCTCTTTGCTGACCGAGACAGTGACGGAGAGAGACAGAGACAGACAGAGAATAACAATAACTACTTCCCATTTGAGAAAGGCATACAGATATTAACAATAACAAGGAATATCTCGAAAATGGTGAACTCCACGACGAAAAGTGCTTGGCATAAGTTGTGCACTTTAACGAGATATAACTTTTATTGTAATTAATTTATCAGCTGCACAAACGTCATTTACTTAGACAGACAGACATGCCTAGTTTGTGAAAACTTATTTGGTACTCCCTCAGTCTAAACTACCTTTACGACCAAAATATTTCTTATCTTTATTTTTATTTTCCGAAAAAAAATGGCTATAACGATATTAAATACCATACTTTCAGGATATTTACATGACGAATGAACATTTTTACACGATAGTCCGTGAAGCCCGCTTATTTTAAGTGGTTTTTCTACATGGACGAACTCCTACTAAAAACATGCAAATATAATTTTCGTAGCATAAACCATTTCCTAGATATTCATTGTTGTTGTTTAGTTTTCAAGTACTTGTGTATGAAGAGATTTCTCAACGCTCAGTTATGAACCCAGGCGTGATGATATTTTTCCGCACCTTCTTGTTTAGTTCTGTAGTCGTTTGCATAGTGTCCTCTTGCGAGAAGACGAAGAGAAGAGGGGTAGGGTGGGGTGCGTTGCCAGGCAACGTTATACCGTCATAATAATTTACACGACATAAAAGAAAGCGGGCGTGCTGGAACAAAAGGGGAACTTTTAAACCAATGTAAATATATTTTGTCGAGGAGTTCTTGTTTATATGGTAATACGAATTAGCTCCTACGCTCTCAATAATAAACGTGCGCCTTTAATATAAAAGGCGTGGACATTTGTTTTCCAGCAAAGTGCAAAGACCGCCTCAAGGAAGTGGGGGAGACTCGCGCTTCTTGAATAACATCGCCACTTTTCTGGGCTAGGTAAAAGTTTGCAACTAAAGCTACCAGACGAAAATACTGCCATCCAACTCACATACCTAGATTCCCTAGAACGTAGCATAGTTAGTTTGTGACACTTGCCCGGAGTGACGCTTGCACTAGCCAACTGGCATTTGCTTACAGGGTCGCATATCTTAAAAAACGCTAACTGTTCACAAAGCTAGAATTGGACTGAAAAATACAATATTATTGTATTGAACTACGCATCTTCTTATCATTCTAGCCAACAGAGTTTCCATGACAGCATGCCGGCAGACATTAAATTACCCAACTAACTCATTTTTTGGACTGTTATTAATCATATACGATTTACTACCTTGCTTTTGTTTTGTACCATTTAACACTGTCATTCATTTGTTTACTCAGTGTTGCCCAATGTGCTCCCATAAATCGCTGAAAAACAGTAGGTATATTAACATTATAGTCGATTAACTATCAAAATAGCACTCCATTTCAATTTGACGACTGTGTTTTTAACAAATTGTTCTTTTAATAATTAATGCATCTTTCCAGAAGAAAGATTATTCGTTAATGTAAGAAACACAGTGAGATTTATTTCTGATTATCAACTATTTTGGAAAAATTTTCCATGTAATGGATAGTTTAGGGTGGAGGTGTTATCTTCAAAATCTTCGTGTCGCATCCTTTAAAGACATTAAATTTAAATGCTAACTTTGACTTTTAACCGACTTTTCGTTTTTGAGTTACGCTATCCACAGACAGACAGACAGACAGACAGACACACACACACACACACACACACACACACACACACACACACACACACACACATACGAACCTTTTTCTAAAACTGCTTTGTGGTATTCATGGGGCTTCAAAACATGCTTCCGGTGAAATCTCGACATCGAATTTTTTGGTGGAATACAATACTTTACGCAGTAGAGAAAGTAGTAAAGGTGGTATTCCATATTACCCGCACTTCCTCTACACATTGTAATGAGTTAAGTAGACAAGAACTAAATTCACTTTGTTCCATTGATACATTTCAGAAAATGCTAACTTGGGTCTCTTGTTATCGCCTCACAGAAGCCTTTTACCTAATGAACTAGAGTGGTCACTCGAAAAGTTGAGGAGGCAAGGTTGGTAGGCGTGTGGGCGTGCAGGATTTATGGCCGTCGCGATAATTACACCGAGACAACAAACAGAAGAGAGTCGGGGTCCTCCTCGTTAAGGAGGTGGTTGTTGTTGTTCTACCTTGAGAAAGGTCGGGATATCTCCTACTACCAACATATTGCAAGCGTGGCAAACTTTGTAAGAAAACCTGCAATAATTGGAAACATTCCAACTAAAGGTTGTTCCAGCTGCAGCTGTTTCTACAGTTAGTAATAATCCTACTGCTTCAGTGGATATGTTTTCACCATTAAAAATTTAATGTCTTGCACTCACATGACTTTTTCTACTCTTGTCCTAATCATTATCTTATTGCTTATTTCCTTGTAGGACCAAGGGGAATATTAGAATACAGTAGGCTTTGAGCAAGTCATCTTTTAAAGCTTTGAGATCCCGTTCTCTGCACGCTTAACATATGAAAAACTGAGTAACGATGTTCCATTTCACCAAAGGTTGGAATATCTCCAAAATGGTCCACTTATTCAGACATAAACTGTGTTTTAGTAAAATCTACATTTTTTTGAAAAGTAAGATTTTGTCTATCTATTACGGTTTACGAGTTATTCATAAGTCATCCAGAGTAAACAGGACCATATAGGCTATAGCCAGAAAATTGAAAATATATATTTCATTTTTCATACACATATCTTAAATATATGGCATTTTTATCAAAATCGTTAGAGCCATTTTCAAGAAAACCAAATTATTTCAAAAAATTTTCCATGCAAAAGGTAGTTAAGACTGGGGCTATTTTCTTCAAAATCTTCGTGTCGCATCCTTGAAAGATATTAAACTTAAATACCAACTTTGGTTTTTAACCGACTTTTCATTTTTGAGTTGCCTGCATATATTTTGTTACGGCAGTTTACTGTCTGTAATCTGTTATGTTAGACAATAGCAGCATATACAGGAGTGAGCTAATTCGCTGGAAAACAAAGTTCTGTAAGTGAAGTGGAAAATATTCTAAGGCATTTTCGTTATTCTGTATTATCACGGACTACACACAGTAGTTCAAGTCTGGCATCCCTCTCGTCTTCGCCGAAAGTGTTTAAAACAGAACACTGTGGATTACTTCTTTGCTAAGAAATGGCGTGATTTTATGTGATTAAGATTTTTAATGTCTTGTAATCAATATATAATATGTACTGTCATAATTTTGCAACAAGAGAGATTTTTACGTCATAAACGGCAGGTATGTTTATTTAGAATTTAAAAATGTTTTGTTTATCACCCAACACGGATTATTCGGATTTTCGGTTTCCCGGATTGCCTTTGGTCCGGATAAACGAGGTTTTACTGTAACTTCGTTGAAAATGTTGCTGCTTGCTAGCTGTTAATTTTTACAACCTCTCTCATTCTGTTATCATTATTTTCCTTAAGGAAGCTGGCAAGAGAGCAGGTCCGTAGTCAAGTTTATCTTTTAACACTTTGCTCACAGAAACCACTTGAGTGTTCTGCTAATGTTAACAGTCACGTGACAGGTTCCAGATGATGAGGTCGTGTTTGTTGATATGGAAACACTTCACAAGACGTGATAGCCTTCCTTCACTTAAGCGCCAGGCAACGAAACAGCTTCGGTCAAACGAAAATTGTGAGAGTGTACTGAAAAGGAATCCTTCTTTACCTTGGAATTATCGGGTTTCTCAGTAATTAAAAATAATGTGTTGCAGTCACATGACTTTCATGTTAGAGATGAATATTTGTAGAAATTACCTTGCTGCTAACTTCCTTGTAGGTGCAAGGAGAATATGGAAATACAGTTCGCTTTAAACGATAGTCAAACCTTTTAAGAGCTGGTCACTATATGATGTTTTTGAAATTCCATTCTCTTTGCATGACCAAGAGATTAAAAAAAACTTCGCAAATGTAGACTTACAGAGGTATAATACTGTCAAGAGGGTATGGATGTAGGGTTTCTCAGTATTTCGTTTCTTGCGGTCGATGTTTGGTTTGGGTCGGGTTTAGTAGATCGTTGAGTCAAGTGTTGATGAACGATCTATGTGGTGTATAATTCCACAAACGTAAACTAAAAGTGTGCGTGCTATCTATGAATAAATCTCTCACCAGGAACCTTTATAAGTACCTCATATTGCTACAAAGTGCCCTCTGGCAACTTAGAGAAACTTACCACATGTCCCCTCTTAGCCAACGTGCAAACAAACAAATGCAATAAACTGACATTCTTACATATACAGTACTGACTGACTTACTCTGTGATACATGGGTCAGGCTTTCCATTCCTTTAAGCAGAGAAGGTGTTATTTGCACTTCATCCAAGAACTGCATGTCAAAATTCCATCAAAATTCCATCTTCGTGTTAGTTGAGATAAACATTTGTACAAATTACCTTATTGCTTATTTCCTTGTAGGTGCAAGGGGAATATTAGAATACAGTATGTTTTGAGCGATAGTTAAATCTTTTAAAGCTTTGAGATCCCGTTCTCTTTGCACGCTTAACATATAAAAAATGAACAAGGATGTTTCAAGTTTTCCGAGTCTGACACAAATAACAAGGAATACCTCCGAAATGGTTCACTCTAGAAAGATATTTATTCAGACATAAATTGTGTGTTTTAGTGAGATCTACATTTGTTGTATATTAAGAATTTGTCTATCTCTTATGGTTTACGAGTTATTCAAAAGTCGTCCAGAGTAAATACGACTACAGGGGCTATAGCCAGAAAATTCAAGATATAAATTTCATTTGTCATACAAATATCTTAAACATATGCCATTTTAATCAAAATCGTATGAGCCATTTTCAAGAAAATCAAAATTTTCGAAAAAGTTTCCATGTAAAGGGTAGTTTAGGGTGGGGGAATTTTCTTCAAAATCTTTGTGTCGCATCCTTAAAAGACATTAAACGTGAATATTAACTTTGGTTTTTAACCGACCTTTCGTTTTTGAGTTATGCTGTCCACAGACTGACAAACACACGGACCTTGTTGTCAGAACACTCAGCTCTTTACCAGATAGGGTGACTTATCTACAGAAATTAACTGTACTTTTGGCACGTGTGTACTGGAAATGTTGGTATCTCTGTATAAACAGAAGAAGGTGAAGACGCAGAGTGTGTTAAATTTAGCGTTAGGAAGCCCGTTTGACAGGAGCTCCTAATCCAGCGAGTGTTCGATGACAAGGTTTAGTCCAGGCGGTGACACCCGCGGCTCATCACTGGAAGACCGTGTTAATCCCGGGACGTCTTCTTCCCCAGGGAGAAATCCTCCTCGCCACAAACCCCAGCTTAACCGCATCCTCCAAGACGGCGCCAATCCCCCCACCACCCGCATCTCATCAACCTGTGTCCAAAACTGGTTTCGCAGCCTTACAATTATTCCTGGGGTGACTTTTAGAACTTGCTTATACCAGACTCTAACCATGATAATGTCTTGAAACCCTGACTTCACATTTGATAAATACATTGCCACGAACCAGGAATCCTCAGGCAGTCACTCTGTGGACAGCGTAACTCAAAAACGAAAAGTAGCTTAAAAACCACAGTTAATATTTACGTTTAATGTTTTTCAAGGATGCGACACGAGCATTTTAAAGAAAATAGCCCCACCCTAAACTACTCTTTACATGGACAATTTTTCGAAAATTTTGATTTTCTTGAAAATTGCACAAATGATTTTGATTAAGATGTTTAAGATATTTTTATCACCAATAAAATGTATATCTTGAATTTTCTGGCTATAGCCCATATTTACTCTGGATGACTTTTGCATCACTGGTAAACGGTTAGAGATAGACCAAATCATACTGTACAAAAAATGTAGATCTTACTAAAATATACAATTTATGTCCAAATATTTTTTTTTACATTATGACGAGAAATAATAATCATACACTGAAAACTGAATAATTAATTGTGAAATTTTGTGATATTCATAAAGAGGAACCATATCGTCAATAATTGATTGAGATCAATCGAGAGCGGCGAGATTGGAAAATTTTGACTTTTCGCAATTATTGACTGTGTCTAGCCATTTTGTTTGTTTGTTAGCGAAGAAGTCCGCCATATTTAGCGAGAACATTATAAAAGTATTTCATCAGAAAGATAATGATTTTTAAGTGTTAATAAATTGTTCAAAATATTCATTAAAACAATATTGACTGATTTATGTATAAAACAGACCCATACTGCTCATTGTGACAACAGTAATGGAATCTTACTGATGCTAGGCCGCGAGTAATAACATCAACAATATTTTAAAAACGGTTACAACCTGATACAGATATTTATGTTTAGGTCCTTAGACGAATTAGAAAACATTTTATGAATTGCGTTAAAAAAAGTTCGTAAAAAATGATTCGATGACAACTTGGGGACCAAAAGGCGATCTTTTGTGCCTGTGTTCTTGACGGGGCACCCCCGGGAGGATGGATAAGGTGAATGGATCCCAAGGGCGGCCCTAATGTTTCCACGACGGAGCAGGTGGCGGTGTCCAAACATTTCCCTGGTTAGAAGCACCCCTGCGGAAGGTGTTTTAAGTAATCTGCCCCCCCTCACCCGGGGTTGGACCATCCCCTAGTTCAAAGAATATCGAAATCCTTCCCAGCATGCACCTGGCGATGCGGGGAAACCTCTGAGTCAGGAAGGTCGAATCCGCGACCTTCGGAATACGTTCCACTGACGTCACCACCTGAGTAATCCCACTCGGAAAGTATCAAAGGCCATAAATGCGAATCGCAGATTCAGCATCCAACTCGAACATTGTCCCAATTTCAACACCAGAAACAAGATTTATCGCTATAATCTTAATATAAACTTTGGAGACACCTACAAAGCACTGACAGCAATTCCTACCTCCTTGAGATTCATGCTTCATTAGTCGTGTGTTCATTTCTCAACGGAGCCAAAGAGGAAAACTATAATTTAGATTAAGGATTATGCATGTAGGCAGCCTGTGCCAAAGCTAACGCAACTTCTGGTGGAATGAATGGGACAAGATGTAAAATTTGTTTCACTTGCGTTTTCAAACACGGGCAAACACGCCATGTGTTTTACTGGGCGCAGATAAATGTTTTCCGAGGGTTTATTTATACTTTTCCACGACGTCTTCAAGCGGCGTCCATAAAACCAAGATAAATTTCACTCCAGTTAGAAGACACACCACGTGTTTGCCATATAGTGTGAGTGCAAAATTTGTAACTGCGAGATAAAGTAACCTGATGTGACACTTTCATATTAGTTTCTCTATCCTTCATTACTCTCTCGAAAAGTAAAACTTCATACCGGAAGTACATGTTTTGAGGTCCTCTGAATTTAAAAAAGTACCCTTAGAAAAAGGTCTACGTGTAAATATGAATGAATATCTGTTAAATACCAAACTTGATATTTAAGTCTTACAAAGAGACGGCACCGTGTCCGAGCATGATATTCTTGTAGGTCGAGGCACGTCTGAAGGGGTTTTCTCCGCGTTCTTCTGTTTCCTCTAACAATCATTCCAACAACTACTCCAAGCTATGTCCGAATGCATTTTTTTGTGGAGTGAACCACTTCCAAGATATTCCTTGTTATGTGTAAGAGCTTTGCAATACCTAACGTTCCTCAAATAGACCCTTTGCAATTACAAGGAAATTAGCAATACTATAATTTCTGCAAATGCTTATCTCGACTAATACGATAAAGATGGAGTAGAGGTGCTCAAGCGCAGGCAAGTTAGGGGAGGTTGAAATTACCTCTTTCCACCCGCCGGGAGAGAATGACGCACTTATCCATGGTTGTTGAATTCCAGTGGCGGCACATTTTTATGTACCGAAAATCAAAGGCGCACACATTCATATTGCACTCCTGATTAACCCATGATGTTTCTGAGGACACTTTTTTGTCACGATTTACGTTTTAGAAGGCCTATTTAGTTGTATTTGTGTCTGTGAGAGTAATTATGTGTGAAATATTATTGTGTTTTTACTTTCTCTACTGGTAAGTAGAGGAAGTATTGATTTCACGAAAAAATTCCATGTGGAGATTTCACCGGAAATATATGTTTTGAGACCCCCTGAATCCAAAAAAGCATTTTTAGAAAAAGGTCCGTATGTGTGTGCGTCTGTTAGTCTGTGGACAGCATAGCTCAAAAACGAAAAGTCGGTTAAAAACCAAAGTTGGTATTTAAGCTTAATGTCTTTCAAGGATGAGAATTGAAGAAAATAGTCCCACGCTAAACTACCCTTTACATGGAAAATTTTTCGAAAATTTTGATTTTCTTGAAAATAGCTCTAACGATTTTGATTAAAATACCATATGTTTGAGATATTTTGATGACAAATGAAATGTATATCTTGAATTTTCTGGCTATAGCCCCTGTAGTCGTATTTACTCTGGACGACTTTTGCATAACTGGTAAACCGTTAGAGATAGACCAAATCATACTATACAAAAAGTGTAGATCTTGCTAAAATACACACTTTATATCCAAATAAATTTTCTTGCAGGGTGAACCATTTCGGAGATATTCCTTGTTATTTCACTTTCGTGAAATGGAACATCGTTGTTCACTTTTTTATATGTTAAGCGTGCAAAGAGAACAGAATATCAAAGCTTTAAAATATTTGACCATCGCAGAAAGTCTACTGTATTCTAATATTCCCCTTGCACCTACAAGGAAATAAGCAATAAGATAATTTGTACAGATGTTTATTTCAACTAACACGAAGAAGATATAGGAATGAGAGTTTGTAAGGATGGTTAGTACAAGAGTAGAGAAAGTCATATGAGTTCGACACGCGAGGTTATTTCCTTATGAAAAGAGTGAATATCCATACAAGTGAGGTGGTAGTCAAATGACGGACACGTTACAAAAACAGTGTTGAAATCTTAACTGGTGGGGGGGGGACTTGGACGGAATGTGGTCGGTCGGTCGGTCGGTCGGTATCCTGCGAGGGGCGGATGATGGATGCCTCTTGGTCGTGTAAACACGCGCTTCACCTAAATCTCACAGGTCGCAGTTTCTCCATTCCACAAAGCAAATTTTTGTGAGTTATTCGCGGTGTCTTCACGCCACATTTAGATGCTATTTATTGCCCTCCCACATTTGCACTCTCCGCTCAATTTGCGACGTCACCGCGTATATACGCGCGCCAAGTGCTGAACGTCGTCTGCTCTAATTGGACATCTCTAGCGCAATACCGCCCGCGACACAAAGTAGATTACACAGAGAAAAGTGTCGGGAAACAGCTTTCGTTCCATCATCTCTAACTGAGCTCGACCGCACGCCCAAAAACACCGGACAACCAAATTCTCTTTCGTCCAAACCATCCATTTTCTCTTGGCGTCGCGGAAATGAAGTCCCGGATTCGAACCCCGTCGTTCGCGCACTCTAACTTGGGTTTTCTGTGATTTACCTTTAGGCAAATGCTGGGAGCTTAATTTCATTCAACGACTTCCTTTCCTTTTCTTTTCCTTCCCTTGTGGGGGCATTATCCAAATGCCTTGTTAATTATATTGGGCAGGGGTCGGCAATTATTCTGTATCGGAAGATGATGTGTGTCTAGTATAATACCACCATCAGGGGAAAGCGATAGAAGCCCTCCTTCTACCCTCTCCTCTTCAATCAACACACGTTCAAACGTAAACAAGCAGTGGTGCACTCCTTATCGACACGACACGGCTTTTTCGAAGCAATGAAAACACAAAGGAAACTCCCCAATCCAAGATCAGTGGAAACCACAATATTGGTTGGCCCAATTGCAGAGTCGGTAGAACATCTGCCTGTTGTGCGAGGAGTATATCTCCGAAATGCTTCACTCCATAAAAAAAAAAAAAGTCATTTGAACATAAAATATATGTTTTAACCAGGTCTACGTTTTTGCAGAATAAGAATCTCTCTTACGGTTTACCAGTTTTGCAAAAGTCATCAAGGGTAAACAGGACCACGTGGGCAATAGGCACAAAATTTAAATTGCCATTAATATATCTTATAGGATTTTAATCATAATCATTAGTCATTTTTGAGAAAAGCAAAATTTTCAGAACATTTTCTATGTCAAGGGTGGTTTATTGAAAAATATTAAACTTAAATACCAACTTTGGTTTTTAAACAACATTTCGTTTTTGAGTTATGCTGTCCACAGACTGACAGAGACAAACACACACACACACACACACACACACACACACACACACACACATACACACACACCGTTTTCCAAAAATCTTATGTGTTGCACTCACATGACTTTCTCTACTCTTGTACTAACCATTTTGACAAACTCTTATTGTAATTGTCAACTCTTTTAAAGCTTTGAGATTCCGTTCTCTTTGCACACTTAACATATAAAAAACTGAACAACGATGTTCCATTTCACGAAAGTTTTAAGTTTTCCGGAACTCACAGACATAGTAAGGAATATCTCCGAAATGGTTCACCCTAGAAAAAAATTTATTCAGACACAAATTATGTATTTTAGCAAGATCTGCATTTTTTGTAGAGTATGATTTGGTCCATCTCTAAGAGTTTACTAGTTATGCAAAAGTCGTCCAGAGTAAATACGGCTACAGGGGCTATAGCCAGAAAATTCAAGATATACATTTCATTTCTCGTAGCAGCCATTTTCAAGAAAATAAAAATTGTCGAAAAATTTTCCATGTAATCAGTAGTTTAGGGTGGAAAAATTTTCTTCAAAATCTTCAAGCTTCATCCTTTAAAGACATTATGCTTAAAGACTAATTTTGGTTTTTAATCGACTTTTCGTTTTTGAGTTACGCTGTCCACAGGCAGTGACACAGACACACAAACACATCTTTTTTTAAAAAAGCTTTTTTTTTTTTATTCAGAAGGTCTCAAAAAATATTTCCGGTGAAATCTCGATACCAAATTTTTGGGTCAAATTAAATACTTCCCCTGCCTATTATACGTAGTAGAGAAAGTAAAAATAATCATAAGTAGAATTATCTAGCTGGGAAATTTGGTTAAAATTGCAAGTGCAGTATTACACTATCCCTTCCCGAGGTTTTTGATGTTTGAAAGTTTGCGTTTACAGGGAGGGATTTTACATTTATATTCAACAAAGGTGAAGATGTAGATGTCATGCAATACAGATGTACGTGGGTGAAGGAAGAAGGAAAAAACAGTGTTCCCTTGTTGCAGAGAGGTGAGTTGGTCGTATATTAATTTTGTGCACAAGAGGGCCAGCATCTCTACTTGGAGCCTATGCGGCTTTATGAATAATAATTGTATGGTGGTGGTGGTGAGGGAACAAGAATGTAGATACTGCAGGCTAATCCTAACCGTGTTTTTATACGCCAGCAGCCCAGGGCTGCCAACGTTGTGTAGTACAAGACTGCCAATTGTTATGTTCCTCTTATTGGGAGAAATGCTAGACAACAACGAAGTGAAACCTTAGAACAAGGGTTCCTAAACGTGTGATCCTCGGAACAGCGAGGTTCCGCGTATGGTCCACTCCTCTGATCACTTATGTAGAGCAGGGTTCCTATTTTAGTGGAGTAAAATCATACAACTTTGCCTAGATTACACATATGAGTTTAATGAGCGCAGATTTGCGATAAAGTAGACTCAAATATGACGAATAAAAACTCCAATAACACATTCATCAATCGTGAAAGATAAACGAAATAATTGGCATTATTGAATACATTATCTGTACAGTCTGGTAACGCAGTAGGACTGAAGTGGCGAATTCTTGTTTACTGATAAGGTTACTGTTATCAATCATGCGTTCACACATACGACGAGTGAAAATCCAGCCCTAGAAAGGTGGTTTCGCCACGTGTCTGTATGTGCTACTACAAGTGATATCAAGCTTTCCGAGCAGTATTCACGAGACCTAAGCTGTGTCAACATTCCCAACCTACGCGCCTGTCAAACCTATGTCCACAAATTTATTCCAATACACTTCCTGGAATGGAGTCATTTAATATCATTAGCGGCTAAATGACTCATTTTAGCAACAAATGGTAGAGGCCTGAATAAGTCATTATTTCTCTATGCTAAATGCAGAAGTAATTGATTACTAATCGCATAATCCAACATTCGTTGCACTCCTTTTCGTTAATTTCCCTTTTTTTTTTCTTCATGTTTTCGTGCTTTTTGTTCATTTAAATGCCTATTTATTTATTTTTAGGCACAATTTAGGCTGCTCAATGGTTTTGTTCGCAGGATTGAGGTTTGATTACAAGTAAAAGCTGTAGGTCCTCTCACTCCATCGCCATTCTCATCTTCTACCATTCTGCCAAATACATTGGGAGCGTTAGACAACTATTTCTTTTCATATCGCAATTTTCTGTCACATTTAATCGTTTTGCTTCATTTTATTACAATTTTAGTTATTAAAGGTAGCATATTTTCAATTCGGTTAGTAACTCTAAAGAGACGTGCAACAGAAAACCTGTCGCAGAGTGGGCTCATCTCATCATAAAGAATGTCCCTGTTGTCATTCTGATTGTCTGTTTTCCACCTCTCCAGTTTTCTTCTTGTTCTTCTGTGCTCTTCCATCATATTTTCTAATTTGCTTGTGCTTCTGTTTCTTATAGGCTCATTATTTTATCTTGTGGTCCAGCTTATCTTCTTTCCCATGTTTCTTTCTCATTTTTTCCCCCAGATGTTAATTTCATCTGCTGTTTTCGGTATTTCCAGTCATTTTTCTTCGTTTAACATCCATATTATATTAGGTTGCCATCTGTTACGTCATTATTTTCTTCACCTGTTCGTTTTCCTATCCTTCTGAACATTATTACCTTCTCCTGTTATGCATCTTCTATTTCTTTATTTCTTCCCTCGTTTTGTTCTTCTGTTATCTACCTTATCTTGTACTTGTATCTCCTTTAGTTCGTCTATCAACTATCACTTCATCTCACATTTTCCTATGTCTTTCATTATTTCATCTTCCATTTGGTTATATCTCTCAGCTTTATTTTCTCCTTCTTTTGTCGACCTTATCCACACATACCTATCTCTCACCTCATTATTATACCTCACCTTCTCTTTCACTCTCTCTCCTCGTTATTTTCTTCTCCTGCTGTTCAGTCATCTTATATTTTACAATCTCTGTCATTATTTTCTTGCTTTACGCCTCTTTTCTATTTATTTTCTTCTCCTCCTGCCCACATCTTCTTATGTTTCTCCATTTCTTTCTGCATTATCTTCTTCTCCTATTGTTCATATCATCTTCTGTTACCCCTATCTTTCTCATCATTATTTTCTTCATATGTCTGTTTCTTCTTTCATTTCTCTAACGCTTTAATCATTATTCTCTCTTCGTTTGCTTGCTTCGCTCCTGTTTACCTACCTCTCTCATTATTTTCTTCCCCTGTTGTGTACCTCATCTTCTGTTTGGCCCTCATTCTTTCTCATCCCTATTTTCTTCTTCCATTGCCCACTTCCTCTTATGTTTCTGAATTTCTCCCTCATCCTTTTCTTCTCCTCTTCGCTACTCTATCTTCTGTTTCTGTATCTCTCCCATTGTCCACCCCATCTTCTGTTTGGCTCTCTCTCTCTTCTCCTTCTCCTCTCTGTCCATGCGGTGGTAACATTTCGCCTTGTAGCAGGAGGCAGGCAGGCCCCACACATGGCGACAAAGTTTTAATGTCGACCTCCTCTCCCCCAGGTGATTATCCCGTACATGATGGTGCCTGCTATCTGTGGTCCACCGCTCGCAGCTGTTCCACAACCCTAAATCGACTGATTATCCTGCACAAAATTATTGTAGTGGTCGCCTTGCCTACTTATCGCAATGGAACGGATTTACACACCGCCATCTACCTCTAAATTAAATATACACATTAACGGCTATATTTCTGAGGATCAGGTCTCCGTTTATCGGTGCAAAAACACAAGAATAACAACGAATGGTTTGTTTGTTCATATCTGACTTCCACCAACCAGCCATTACCACTGTTAGAATCAACGAAAGGGCTACTACCTTCAAACCTCTTGGATCATTATTAGCTTTAAACCCGGTACATATTATCGACTCGCATTTCTACCAACTTCACTACCTTCAGAGAAGGGCTACACTACTGTTTTCACTATTTTTACTACCTCTATCACATAGTTAGGTCAATGTATCACTTATATAACTCATATTCCTAATTTCTATGCAATAAATACCTATATTTTTATATAATGTGAGTTATAAATCCTGGAAAACATCTTGTTCATTTTGAAATTTGAGTGTTTTAATTTTTTATAACATTCATCGTTTTAAAATGTTCCATAGAGTGCAGTTTTTATTCAGTTATAAACAAAAGAAATAAAATCTGCCATAAAATTTCCTTCTACAAGCCTTAGTTCAAAAAAATTCCAACTTCAGGTTGTCATTTGCCTTATAAGTAAAAAATCTGCCTATATTTATATAATCTAGTTTAACAATCCAGAGTAAAAATTTACTTATTTTGAAATTTGAGGTTTTAAAAATTATTTTTTAGTGCATTAAAATTTTAAAAATGTTGCATACTATGTCGTCTTCATTCCAATGTATTAAATTGTGAAATGTAAATTCCCCAAAGAAATAGAATCAGTCGTATAGTTTTTCTGTATTTTGTAGCCTTTTAAGTTATTAATTTTTAAATCTATATACAACTTTAAAAAAGAACTAGAAATTCCAAATGGCGGAATTTAAAATTTCTTTCTTTTCAAGTAACGTTAGTAAAATAAAATTATATGACAGATACGTGTGTTATAATGAGATAAATGAGAGAATTTTAAAAAAACACAGATTTTCAATCATGTTTACGTTAACCGGTTCATCTATTTTGTTTACATTTTTCGAGGCAATAACTCTCAACTGGCATCGATTCTGCACATTAAATTTTAATAACCCTGTGTTACAAACTCTCTTATGAATTAGAAGACCGCTAGAAAGTGGAGTCGGTACAGAACGAACTGTTTATCCACCTCGTGCGTTTTCTAAGAATATCCACTAACGTTTATCAGAAACATAGAACTTGAAAAGGAAGGTTTTAAAAGTAAAGTTTCTTCTCTGTTTGGAAAAGTATTGTCCAATTACGTTTCTTCCTCCTCAAAAATTGTATCAGAAGTACAAAGTTCTCTTTTACTGACGTTAATACAGTCTACACTCTTTCGTAATATTACAACTCACAGCTGTTGTCTTCTTGTATCCTTGACTCAGTCCCTTTCTCTGTATCTCATACACAAACTCTAACGACCCAATCACTCAGCACTCATTAAAACTTCTTCACTTTGACTAAAGTATTTTCCACGTCGACAGCAATACATACAGCTGGCACTTACTGACACACTGACTGACTCATAACTACCGTAACTCACTCTAAATCCTTCCCCGGTCTCCTTATATCCCGAGGATGACGTAACACGAACCTCTCTCGAACTACCACAAGCACGCCGGCCGCCGGATGTCTCTCGAACGGACAAGCAATTCTTTGTTACACGCCGCGCTCATTGTTATTCACAAGCAGTCGCGCCGGCCTGGTATGTCGTGTGAAGCAGCTTAGCCTTGACAGTCCTTTCTTTGCGCCGCGCCGGACATCACAATATTGTTTTTTTCCACAAAAAAGAATAGTTTGTAGAAGATATACCGGTCATTCTTTTCTTACCTATCCGGCCACGGAATGCGTGCATTCATATTTCGCCTACAATCGCTGGATTCGCGCAATCCACGGCCGGCCTACAAAACGATCACACTGTATGAAAGTAAACGTTAGCGGATAGAGAAATTCATGTGCTCGTAACAGATTATTGCTTTAGAAAGCATTTGTGTATTGCGCAACTATGTTATGTATTAAACTTATAAATAGCTGACGGAAATGCATGACGAAACCAGGAACTCTAGAATAGCATGAGCCGCCACTGCGCATGCCGCCGCTGAAGACAGCGCTGAGGCAAGCAGTGCGGTTCATTCTGCCAACGCTTCGCGGAAATAAAAGCATGTACTAGTGAAATAATTATATTTCATCCGCTGCAGACGGACTTGAGTATACTTTTGGTGGCCATGTAAGCCGTCACTTTTTTGTAGGACGACGTGGCCGCCAGAGAAGGGCTCCTAGTTGCGAGTGAATCATTTTAAATTATGCAACCAACTACACTCATCCTTTTTCAACGTTAGAAACACGAAACGGTGTACACAGTACTTGACCAAAAAATTATATTATGCCCTCATAACGTCTGGAAGACAAGCACCCTAATGTCACCCTCACCGTGGCATTCATAACAATCAAAACCACCCCGCCAGAGAGAGAGGGAAGCTCATTATTTGCCTTTTTTTATCCTCGCCCTCTTCTACAAAAATGGTGGCATGGTAAAAGTGCAAGAAGTGGAGTGGGGGTTGTAAAGCATATCAAAAATATTTTACTGCACTCAAGGGTAGGTCGGCCATGGCTGCAGAGATACGTACGTCCAGGGAAAGTAAGTGAAATGAACGTGTTTACAACTCTAGCTCTGAAACATGCCATAAACATTACACCGCATGTAACCGGTACACTCAGGAGGACCCCACTTTTTTGTTTCACCCTCCAACCCCTTAACAAAGCATGCACACATACGTAAATATTAGCACCTTGCCTGTGTGCGAGGCAGCAGCAGCAGCCACTGAAGTAGCAGGTATGAAATACGTACCATTAAAACACATTGCATATTAATCCCAGCAGAGAAGGGCTCACAAATTCAGGAGGAAGGGTGGGGGTTATCCTGCCAGTGTAGACTCGCTCTTAGTCCGTGTAGAAGTGGCCTAAGTACGGCGCGTGTAGCAGGGCATTTTGCTTTCTCTCCTAGCTTAGGCTTGGGAAATGGAAGATGGTCAAAATCTTAACTGTTACACTCACACGACTTTCCCTTCCTATCATCCTTTATTTTATAAGGGCTACACAACCGAGAGGGACACTTAGAGATCTACAGAACTCTACTAAGGTTAACACCCCCACGAGAAAGTGATGAAGTGAAGGAACTTAAGGGTGTACTTTATTCTCCTCCAAAACGTTTGCACAATATAGTTCTTTTTCATTGACGTTATCAGTCTACAGTTTTTAATGATACTAAATTTCACTCTCATTGCCTCGCCTCCTTATTTAGCCAGGATGACGTAACACGGACCTTTCTCGAGCTTCACCTTTTTTGGAACTTCTACAATACGCCGACCACCCGGCGAATGTCTCTCGAATAATCTCGAAAACTCTTTGGCGTGCCGCGCTCATTGTCACGTGTTCACAAACAGTCGCGCGAGGCAACCTGAACTTGAGCGCCTTTGATACGCGGCACACCTACTATGTGGTGTGAGGTAGCTTGACCCCGGCTGTCTTTTGTTGTGCGCCGCGAGCGTCACATTGTATTAATTCAACAAATTTTCTATTTATGGAAAGCACGTTTGATTATTTCGTTTGTTCGTCTCAGTGTGATGGTGGCGTTGCTGTTTACTAAACAGGAGACCCGGCTTCGATTCCCGGTACAGGCATGGGAGACCTAGTCCGGGGTGCACTCAGCCACGTTAGGTCCCTGAGGCACCAACTGAGGAGCTAATTGAGAAGTGGCGGTCCCCGGTTGCAAAGACCACATAGGTATACCAGCCAGGAAAGATTGGACGCTTACCACGTCCACCCTACAGTACTGCACCCCATTCATGACGTCACTAGTAGGTTGAGGTGGGCGACGCAGCGGCCGCACGAAAGGCCTTTGTTCGCAAAGACTTTTGTGCCGCGGAGTTAACGAAGCCCAGCATTGTTTAGCGAAGAATTTTGTAAAGTGATTCATGTGAAGGCTGGCAATTTCTGAGTGCAAATAAAGTGTTTAAGACATTATCTGAAATAATACTGATTCTTTCATCAATATAATGCATATTCTGTACTACTTCTGTGATTAAAATATAGGAATCTTCAAGCTCTCCGACTGATGCTAAGCCGCGAGGAACTAAAAATACGCTAAGGTTTTCACATACCCGTCAAAGACATACACTCCAATAACGGATTATAAAAGAAGCTAAAATTATGTTCCAACCATTAGATAGATAACAACTTACTACACTAAAAATTAGATTGTGTTGACTGGGATTTCAAATGAAGATTCTAACTGCGCTTTTATTTTAAATTTAATGCCAAAAGTTAAGACTTTTTTTTTAAACCTTAAGCGGACAAAACCATAAAGATTTACAAACTTCTTGAAAATATCGCTTTTGGATATTTAGGCACATAAAAATTTCGATTCTTATAGATTAGGCACTTCAAACAGGGCCATTTAACGACCGTGCGCACGTGCTGATAGTGATTTAAATCACTTATTTTTGCAATACATGCCAATGTCCAAAATCCTCCAATCGATTATATTTTTCACCAATTGTTTGATTTTTGCACATTAGATCCTTATTATAATAAATACTCGTGCAATTTTTCAGCCCTAATATTTATCCAAGTTAATTTGCTCACGCCATGGAGCACAAAAGCGCCTTACGTAAAAACAACAGACTACGTAAACAACAGTTCCGTAGATTGCTTGCAATGTGTCATATTTCTTTCTCTGATGTGCATAAACCACTGCATTTTAGATACTTTGCAGAAAATTTCCACGTTTTGTTTCTTCATACTGCAGCGCCACAGACGGTGTTACAATAAATCTCTATCAAGGAACTTCAGGGGCCCACCAAATGCGAGGACACCTGTCCCTGATGCACAGGTAGCGAAAGATTCATGGACTCACAAGAACACCTGCGGCAGAGACCCTTGTTCGGTTCCCGAATACTTTTCAATCAGTAATAGCAGATATATCGTCGGCACTATGTCAAAGCGGACAACAATACATCGGTCCAATCAACGAATCAGAGAGGAATGGCGCCAATAAAACATTTCCTGCCCTTCGTGTAAAACACTCTGACAGAGAAATATTGGAGGGATACGAACCAGGGCCCCTTGTTTTGATGAAAATTGAGCGTTTGAATAATTTAGCAGTAAACAAAAGCGGATGCCTGCTTGTGGAATTTATGTGGCTTTGGAATTTATACGCCGTAAACAGAAACGGCCGTAGAAGCGTGCTTTACCAGATATGTTTGGTATAGAGTTTCTTCAGACGTTCCTGTCGGGGATTCAACAACCTATAGACGGTAATTATTATTTGTTTATGCCACAAAGTTAATTGTTGCCCATTTGGGCAATGCTTGAGAACTGAAAAATTCAATGCTACAGCCGGGATTTGAACCACAGACCTTCCGCGCAGCTCGTGGCAGCTCTAACCAATGAGCTACTGCGACAACTTGCCATTGAATTCTCCAACCGATTTATATTTTTTCCGGTAAATCGCAAAGGAAATCTCATATCAGAGGTAAAATACCCCAAGGGCACCTTACTTTTGTGTCACCACTTGTGTTCTGGGGCACTGTGATTCCTGATGTGACGTCCTGCCTCGCTAAACTTTCTTTTTTTTGCGCGTAACACCGTCAATTTGTCTAAATTAAACGCGTTTCTGACCCCTCTGCAGGCGTGCTCGATCTTATTTGAAGTTAATTTCAGTTATTTCAAGTTAATAGAGACTAAGGCTTGCACGACTGGTCCTTACTATCGTGTTGTAGTTTAAACTAATTTTGTCATACAGAAATATTTTGCCTTGTCTTGTCTGTTGGGGGACCGCCAAACTATATCTCATTTTTTAGTGGAGATTTACTTCTATTGTGCGTGAAAAAGGCCTCTTCGTGTACCTGTTCTACGAAGGTTGACCGCTTTTATCGCTATACTATACCAAATAATGTTAGACTCAACTGAATATTCCTTTACCCTCTGTGGGTGATTGAGCTAGGCAGCCCCTGAGCGCGGGCCTTCAACTGCTACGAATCAGAACTGGCGCTTGCCACTTTCGTCTCCCAAGATATAGCCATGCTGCACAGAATATGTAGCTATAGAAAATCTTCATTTACATCTAATAATCCGGAAATACATAGTACACTCGATATCACACTACCTTGTAGATATACATAAGAAAACACTTGTGGTTCCTTTTCGGTCATCTTTAATGGAGCGAAATAGATCAACGTTGGGTTTACATAAGATCTCAATATTATGTAGGGTAATTCAGCGTGTCAGACCCTCCCACCGCCCTAAGGGCGTACCATCTCCGCCTGTCATGAATCCCACATGAGGTGGGAGTCCGGGAATCGATCCCCGAACCCCTGTTTCCTTGCATTAAAGCAGAAGTGCCTTGATGAATTAAATTCGCAAAACGCCTTTAAGTAGCGACCTTAGTGCTTTTTAACAAACAAAAAATGATCAAAAATTTGGAGGTGGATTATTCATATTGGAGGACATTCTGTACACAGCAAGACAACCCCCACATACAAAACTTCCCTTTGTATGGAACATATTTTATTATCTTTCATGCTCTCAAAAATAGATCTAACTATATTAATATTTATTTTATGCAGTATTTGCATCAAAAAGCTATATAATGATTTTTATGCAAATAAAATCTTCATTTATAATCTATTTTCCATAATTTTAATTTATTGCAAACCACAATAGATAGACAAAAACTTACTGCACAATAAATATACATCTAGTAAAAGAAAGGTTTTTTAAATTTACAAACACCACAAAGAATGCGATGCGTTACACTTACATTACTTTCTCTATTCGTGTACTAACCATTTTTACAAACACTTATTCCTCTATTTCTTTCATTTTAGTCCAGATAAACATTTGCTTAAATTATCTTATTGATAATTCTCTTGTAGGTACAAGGGGAATATGGGAATAGAGTAGGTTTTGAGCGATAGTCAACTCTTTTAAAACCTTGAATTTTTTGTATAGTAAGACTTGGTCTATCTCTTACGCTTTATCAGTTATGCAAAAGTCATCAAGAACAAGGGCTACATAGGCTATAGACAGAAAATTAAAAATATAAATTTCTGTTTCCATAAAACTATTTTAAACAAGTGACATTTTAATAAAAATCGTTGGAGCCATTTTTGAGAAAATCAAAATTTTTAAAACATTTTCGACGTAAAGGGTTGTTTAGGTTAGATATATTTTATTCAAAATCATTGGTCTTTAACCGATTTTTCTTACTATACGTGGTATAGAAAGCATAAAGCAAGCACCATCACTAAAGGTTTCAAGTGAGAGAGACAGAAATTTTAAATTTAGTTTTAAACTTTCAGTTTAAGATGCGCAATTCGATTGCTATGCTTCACAGGGGTCCTAAACTCAAATCTTTATGCAATTTGGATTTCGCAAAGCTACTTGAGTTTTAATAAAATATTCCACGTATTTTGTGAAACTAGAACTTTTCCGCACTAATGGCCAGAATATTTCTTCTCGTAAGAGCTCTCACTTCAGCTAAAATTTTGTCTTATGACGGCATTTATCGTAGGAAATTACACTAGAAAGTGAGTGCTTAAAAGTTACGAGAAAACCGAACATTTGTCAAAGGTAATATTGCGAATAACTGTAGATTGTGCTTTTGTAGTTCAGTCTAGAAGAAAATAAAGTGACAGAAAAAGTAAGTGGGTCGATTATCATTTCATCACACTGGTGTCAGAAGTGGGATTTATCAAATCGGCATTTGGTTCAGTATACAGAAAATAAAGTTTTGTAGATTTCTCAAAAATGTTACGTGAATATAAGACATCAGAATTGTTGACATTGGACAGATTCCCCAGTCGGATTGAGGTGACCTCGTGCGCAAAACGAAATGAACGAACAGCGAGACAAGGAAAAGGTAAGTAAGTATACTTTGAAGAAAGTCAGGTCGGCCACTACACGAATCTTGGGATACAGACAGGCTGACTTACAGCAAGTGACAAATGGCTTATGCTCCCCAGATCCCAAACCGAATTAGGGTTCCACTGACCACTGCGTGAAACAACAGACCACATTCCCAGGGGGTTCCATTGTTTCTACAAGAACGGCCTCCCTTTTGCTACTCGCTTGCGCCAGACAAATGAACTACCTAGTTGTTGGGCGTCTCACTGAGACACAGAATAAAGTTATTGTCATATCTCTGGATATCAAAGTGAGAGGATTCGGTAATCTGTAGCATCAACTCAATGAGTTAAATGAAGTAAGGCTATGATGGCTCACAAAGGTTTAAAGCACAGATAAGATAGTAGTTGCTGTGGTAACTGTCAAGGATTCCGAAACTGTGTGATTGACACAGTATATTTGCTCCAAGAGTAAATAGTAAGGAATATATCACATTATTAAAATCAAAAGTATACCCTTTATTTACTTCATATATGCTGAGCACACCATTTACGAGAGTCATATGTCACAAAAATGAGCGCGGCATGTCAAAGTGGTTTTCGAGATTATCCGAGAAGATGACTAAAGACTCAGTCACGTCAGTAAAATACAACTACGTTGGCGGCGCCGTGGCCGAGCGGTTAGCGCGCTCGCCTACCACCTAGGCGGCCCGGGTTCGATCCCAGGGACCCGCATGTGGTATTCGTGGTGGACGAAGCGGCGTCAGGGCGGGTTTTCTCCGGGTGCTCCGGTTTCCCCCGCCATCTCATTCCACCGGTGCTCCATCTTCATGTATCATCAGTGTCACCGCCTGCGGTGCCGTAGTAGTAAAAGCGGGCGTTAAACACTACAACAACAACAACTACGTTGGGCATTCAGTTAGAAGGAAGTAAAGTGGGGGAAAAAAAGTAATTTGACTGGATTTTTGTCATTTTGTCACACTATAATAAACAAGTTACAGTTTTTATTACACTTTGCTGCGTTAATTTGATTTATATAGCTTGTAAAATGAGCTTGTCACTAACGAACAAGTGCTAAAATTATATCCAGCTAGAAGTTAAAAACGATCTTGTAAAAAAGAAGTGAAGAGCAGTTTTTTCCAAGGGATTAATATTTGAAATATCTCACACTCTAAAGGAGGGTAGAGGGAGGGACGAAGGGTTCCTTTTCAAACCATCGTGACGAGCTCATCTCTATTTCACGCGCCTATAGGGCAGGACTTTTCAAACGGAGTTCGTCGACGAACCTTGTCGACCATGAATAATCGAAAAGTTTGGAAAAGAGAGCCAGCCACTCGTCCAAAGCATCAATTAGATGAAACTGACTTCTATCTCCCTCATTCAGAGTATCTTTTGTGATTTTACAAGGGAAAACCAGAGAGAACCTGTAAAACTTTGATCGCTCACCGCAGCACCATGTTGATGTCTAGACTGGGAGGCAAGTCTAGGCTGTCAGTTCTCCATAGCAACAGACAGGCACCGTTTATTGTCTAGGTCGAGGAAATGTAGGTAGGGGAACGATAGTTTTACTTCATCTACTAGCTGTATTAAATAGGCGAAGTATTGTATTCCATAAAAATTCAGATGTCGAGGTATCAACACAAGTATATGTTTTGTTGCCACCTAAACCCCAAAAGAAAGCACTTTTAGAAAAAGGTCCCTGTATGTGTATCAGTGCGTCTGCGTCTGTCTGTGACCAGTATAGCTCAGAAACGAAAATACGATTAAAATCTAAAGTTGGCATTTTAATTTAATATTTTTCAAGAATGCGACACGAAAATTTTTAAGAAAATCACAAAACCCCAAAACCTTCACTTGGAATATTTTTCGAAAGCTTTGATTTTATAAAAAATGGCTGACGATTTTTTTAAATAACATATATTTAAGAAATCCTTCTGGCAAACGAAATCTTCTGGAAATGTCGGCAGAAGTTATGATTTTTTTATCTCTTGGCCATGAAAACAAAACAGAATTTCAAAGTCATCACATAGCGACTAACTGTAAAGTAGGTAGTTCGTGTGTGCATCTATTTGTCTATAATGTATAACAAAACCATTCTTACAAACATCTTAAATTAAACTGATGTAGATAGAATAAACGTTGGTAAGAATAATTTGCACAACACTCACATCATGTGAGTTTAACATGAGATTTTTAAGAAATGACTGCCTTTGGTGCGCGTCTGTGAACGGCATAACTCAAATACGAAAAGTCGGTCGAATACCAAACATAAGTCCAGCATTTTCCAAACTTAATTTTATGTGAAGACCAAGGGAAAAGAGAAAATAAAAAGATATTGATTTTATATGACTAGATGACTGATATTTAGAACTGTAATTTTTACAAAATATTCATCGACAGTGTTTTCACTGGAAACCCTCAATTTTGCAGATAAGTTTGATTTTCTCAAAACTGACTCTGACATTTTGACTGAAATACCATATACTTAAAATACTTTTATAACAAATAAAATTTATATTTTGAATTTTCTGGCTGTAGCCCATGTATTCCTGTTTGATGGTAAACTGTAAGAGGTAGACAAAATATTACGACACAAAAATCTGATGTGTGGCACTCACACGACTTTCTCTACTCTTGTACCAACCATTCTTACAAACTCTTATTTCTATATCTTCTTCGTGTTGAGATAAACATTTGTAAAAATTATCTTATTGGTTATTTCCTTGTAGGTACAAGGGGAATATTAGAATACAGTAGACTTTAGCGATAGTCGAATCTTTTAAAGCTTTGAGATTCCGTTCTCTTTGCACACTTAACATGCACAGAAATGAATAACGATGGTCCATTTGACGAAAGTTTGTTTTCCAAAGCACACACAAATAACAAGGAATATCTCCGAAATGGTTCACTCTACAACAAAATGTGCTTGGACATAAAGTGTGTGTTTTATGAAGAACTACATTCTGTAAAGTAAGATTTGGTCTATCTTTTACGGTTTACTAGTTATGCAGAAGTCATCCAGACTACATAGGTTATAGCCAGAAAGTTCAAAATATACACTATAAATTCAAAATGATACAATTTGAAATTGAAGATGGTACAATACTAATACTAATTCAAATAGAAGGGGAGAATTTTGCAACGACAGAAAGTAACTAGAAGATGGGAAGATTACTAAAATATTAGGTATAGTTGTTATGCACATTATTATTAATTGTATAATTACAAATAAAGTTACAAAATACAATGTGCCTAATAAGGTCGGGTATTGAACCTAGAAACCCGGTTATTATTTTATTTTTATTTTTTACCTACAAGGGATGTGTAGATAATAAAATTTTAGAATCGGCTCATGTAAAGTATTCTTTAGAGAAGTAGATGGGGATAGTGATATGAATGTTAATAATTCTCAAGGAGGAGGTGATTCTGGTCCTCAATGATGATCGCCCTGGGCAGCGGTGTGGGAGTTCGTATTCCGAAGTAATCAAATTGATCAATGATTTTCTCACAGAGAGAAAAATCGGGTGGAGGTAGGGAATGGAGTTTATTTAGGGGTTGAAGCTGGAAGTTTGTAGCAAATGTAGCGGAGATGCTGTACGTGAGAGGGACGGGCGCAATTAGAGGGGGGGGGGGGGTGAGGGGGTTTCCCTAAGGGCAGGCAGCGCCGCTAAGTAGAAAACCGTGTAGTTCGGGCCCTGTAGAGGGGAGGTGGCACACTGACAGCTGACCACTACACATACATACACACGCTGGGCTCCTCACCCTTCAAGACAAGTGTCGTACTGGCGTCGCTGCCCAACCCGTGGACCGCGCACCTCCACACAAACCAAGCTTCCAAGACATCAAAATGAGTTGTTGGCTGGCCCTGCAGCTCAATCGATAGAGCACCTGAACGGTCCTGGGTTCGAATCCCGGCTATGGAATGACTATTTTTCTCAAGTCATTATTTCATATCCTCCACAGCGTGTAAATATGAATGAGAGCGTCAATATCTGCGTGTGTGTATGAGAGATAGATATTCCAATGTACAGAACTAAAGACCCAAAAACCCACTTGAGCTATTATTAATGCTATAGTTCAGAGCGTCCCATTCTACATTGGGCATGAAATATCTCTCAGTTTTGCTCAGAGGCCTCTTTGTCAGGCTTGAGGTTGCTTTATGAGCCCAAGATATGCGACACAATCTTCCGAAGAACGCCATTATTCACACCCGAAAAAAGCCGCTTCAGCGCGGTTCATTTTTTACTGGTAACTAAAGCATTGCATTCCACCCAAAAATTTGATGTTGAGATTTCACTGGAAATATATGTTTTCAGTCCCCATGAATCAAAAAATAAAAAAAAAAAAAAAAAAAAAAAAAAAATTAGAAAAAGATCTGTGTGTGTGTCTGTGGAGAGCATAACTCAAAAACGAAAAGTCGGTTAAAAATCAAAGTTGGTATATAAGTTTAATGTCTTTCAAGAATGCGACACAAAGATTTTGAAGAAAATTGCTCCACCCTAAGCTACCCCTTTCATGAAAAATGTTTCGAAAACTACTATTTTCTTAAAGGATTGTAACGATTTTGCTTAAAATGCCATATGCTTAACATATGCTATAGCCTATGTAGTCCTGTTTACTCTGGATGGCTTTTGAATAACCCCTAAACCGTAAGAGATAGACCAAGTCTTACTATACAAAAAATGTAAATCTCGCTTAAGCACAATCTATGTCCAAATACAATTTTTGTAGAGTGAAACATTTCGGATATATTCCTTGTTATTTGTGTCAGCTGCCGAAAACACACTTCCGTCCAAATGCAACATCGTTGGTCATTTTTTAAATGTTAGCCGTGCATAGAGAACGGAATTTGAAAGCTTAAAAAGGTTTGACTATCGCTCAAAGCCTTCTGCATTCCCATATTCCCCTTGTACCTACAAGGAAATAAGCAATAATATAATTTCTACAAATGTTTATCTCAACTAATATGAATAAGATTAAAGAATGGGTATTACAAGAGATGAGAAAGTCATGTGAGTGCAATATCAGATTTTTTCTTTAGAATCAGTGTGTTTTAAAACATGTATTTCGTGAAAGTTTAATATCGTGTTTTTGGGTTGTATACAATAATTCCGTCATTGTAGTACAGATATTAAAAATATAGAAAGAATAAAGATTACTATAAGGCTCATGACTATCTCAATCGTATTAGTGATAACTTCGCCGCTGTAAAAAGTGCAGACGTAACGTTTTTCTACAGTTGAAAAGCCTACCCTTGAAATGTCAGTCGCCGCTTGTTCATTACTACCGCCGTACATGAACGGTGGATAATTAAATTTTTATGCCCTATAATAATTGAAGCAAATTCGGCTCCACGAAATGATAACAGTTCCACCTAATGAAAGGAAGAAATGTTCGACCCTAACTTATCAATTATTCTGACGACTGCAAGGTCGCGGTTAGCGCTTAAAATAACAAACGCCTTTCAAATGAATGAATGATAAAGAGTCGATCAAGAAGATAATGAGGAGTGCTAGGTGAGCGCATGTCGCTACTCAATTGTTAACGCTTTCCTTCCTACCTCCAGAAAATTTTCCACATCGAGGGGTGGGGTCAGGAATTAAAGGACCGTTAATTTTTTCATGGGGATGTTAGAATTTAGTAGAAGCTGAAAGGGGGATGAAAGGACTGCGGGGGAGGGGAGCTTTCCAAGTCTACAGCAGTCATGTGGTGTTTGTCTCTCTCTCTCTTTCTCTCTTCCACTCCCTCGTTCTCTGTTCTTGAAAGCCTACTTGTCAGTCTTTGGAAATAGACCTCGCTCGTTATTATATTATTATTTAGTATTACTGTTTCTATCATTTATTGTGACGTCAAAAGCGTCAGCCCATCAGCTCAAGGTCAAGCTACCTCACACCACTGGGCGGCAATGCGCCTCAGAAAACAAAAACCTCTAGCTACTGTCTGTTCATAGCACATGGTCTTAGAGAAATGAAGTGGAAATGAGAGACGTTACAGGATAGTTACAAAATTCTGCGCAAACGTTGTTCTACTGGTTACGTTGCCAACTCACTCCCAATGCTATTCGCGTTATGCTTACTCGCTGCTAATTTCTATTAATTTCGTTTGCAAGATCATAGGAGTCAATAGCATTATGTTGCAAGTAACGAAGAAAGGAGCGTAAGAATGCTGTGAAATCTGTTGTATTGTGATTGCAGAGTAAATGGATTCAGAGTAAAAGAGACCTCTATAGCATGATTGAAACAAACAAACCTAAAGAGTTTCTTTTTGGTTTTATCGAGCCACACTTTCGTTTGTTTTCCCCTATATATGTGTAAACTCAATCCCACAGAACTAGCTTGGGCCGAGGTGAAATGAACACTTAAATAAATGTAACAGGTGACGCATCCTTAGGAATTTTTAAAACAATTTTATTTTAAGACTGGGTATTATATCTTGTCATTGTTACAAAGGCATTATTTAACATTTTTTCTCCACTTCTCTTTTACTTTTTACATGAATCACATTATATCAAAGAGGCAGTAATTTATGACCAACTTGACACTCCATTGTTTCTCAAAAAGACCAACAATAAAAACTTTAAAACA
Organism: Tenodera sinensis; assembly: GCA_030765045.1. NCBI lineage: Eukaryota > Metazoa > Arthropoda > Insecta > Mantodea > Mantidae > Tenodera > Tenodera sinensis. The sequence goes on along the minus strand of CM060966.1, from coordinate 160,274,111 downwards.
ATTACGCAACTCAGTAGTAGAAAGAGTGATTGACTAACCATTAACCGTATGCCTTTAATAAAAAATTTAAAACCCAGAGTTTCTAAAATTACAGAAGCTGGGCTCCAAGTACACCCCCCTTTGATATTTGCGTCAGCCTCATCAACTACACACCGTTATTCATTTTTATATGTTAGGCGTGGAAAGAGAACGGAATTTTAAAGCTTTAAAAGATTTGACTATCGCTCAAAGCGTACTGCATTTCCATATTCCCCTTGCAACTACAAGGAAATAAGCAATAAGATAATTTCTGCAAATGTTTATCTTAACTAACACGAAGAAGATATAGGAATAAGAGTTTGTAAGAATGGTTAGTACAAGTGTAGAGAAAGTCATATGAGTGCACACATCAGATTTTTTATATTAAGTGTGGCGCTCTGCTAACAGCTGTCTCGTTCAACACTCGCTACTCCATCACAACTGCTCCTCTCGCTGTCTTGCTTAGTTATGCAAGCGAGAATGATGTAGCACGAAATTTTCTCGAAATTCACCCCTTCTCAATGTGATCAGTTTGGATATGTGACATTGAGGTGATTCCGCACATTTACATCAAAGTGTGCTGGAGCTCATGTTAGCCATTTCAGTAGCTGCGCATTGATACATGTCGCACTGCTGTTAAAATGTTACTGCATTGGAAATTATATGAGTGACGCATAAGATACGCGCCAAAGACTCTATGGAGGAATTTAGCGCTTGCGCAAGAATGTTAGTATGCCCAGGTCCTTCATACCAGTGCAAAGATGGCTAAAGGGTTCTCAAACGTCGACGCTCTCCAACGTCCAAACCGTGCATTTCCGGACAGATTCCTATTTCAAAACCGACCAGTTTGGCGTCCATCACAACATTCTAAGCGTTGTAGGCGTTTTTTTGGACAACCAGTATGCATAGCCTGATGCCGTACATGACACCTGAATTTCGGGGTGGAATTTTACATATTATTATAAATTATCTTAATTTTTTTTTATTTTCCTAGCTTCACCTGTAAGCATTATGGAGGATAAATGCGAAAAAGTATGGCCGGAGTTCCAAGGCACCGAAACAACGACGAATCGCTCATGTACAGAACCAACTTGTGTGAGTGTGTGTGAACTTTGTAACGATTCCTGTGAACGATACCACATGGCTGCAAAAAATTATTTAGTCAAATAAAATAAAGTGGCAGTAGATAATAAGAAGCACCAATGAGAGGCAGTTTGAGTCGAGCGGGATTTGCATTTTCAACATTTATATATGGAACATCGGCAACTTGAATGAAACTCCCGAACTGGCGAGCTACGATGTAATATTCGGGGGCTTGAAATTTAGCAGCGTGCAAGAAAATAGCCCAAATGCATTGTTTCTAAAGCTCCTGGTTGTTGCAAACTTTAAGATTCTCAAAAAACTGTTTTCAAATATTACGTTTTATGATAAAAACCTGCATGTGGAAAGGTGCTGCTATCTAGTGGGACAACTGTTAAACTACCTCCTCTAAGACTGTGGGATGCAACATAAAGTTCCAACTGTAGCGGAATTTAGGACTTCGCGACACTTTAGAGCAAAATCAACTCTTTAAGCAAACTTCGATGTGTTGCATTTTTTTCCGCAAGTTTATAAGCGAACATCATGCCGAGTTAACGAGATATCGAATGTATTATAAGATTGACTCAGTAAGGTACAGTGAGCGCTCTACTGCGAGAGATTAGAGAAGCCTTGTGTTCGACCCCCAGAGAGTGAAGCGAAAGAAGAACCAAATCATACAACTAAAGCGACAGTTAATGCTGAAATTATGGGTTCGGTAAATGAACGCCCCGCGGCGGCACCGAACCGGAGTAAGACCGCCGCACCCTCCGCCAGAGTTACACATTAATGACCGGCAAGCCATGGTTCGGAACTATAACTACTGTACTGACATTAGGCTTTCCGAAATCACAGTAGATGTTGAAATTGATGACCTTCAACGTGAACACATTCCCTATATCCTCAAATCAACTCTGGTTTACTGAAAATCCCATATTGTTCATGAAGAGATTCACGACACTACAAAAGTTGAAGCTTGATGTGCAGTGAGCGGGGATAGAATTGTCTCATATTTTACGACAAAATGGTTGATTCACACATTTATGTTAACTCCATTTTAAATAATTTTTACTGTAACTAACAAAAAATGAAAGATTGTTTGGTTGTTTTCAGCAGGATTCAGCCACAGCACACACTGCTGCGAATTTTATCTATGAATTGCAAAGTGTATATGGCAACATAATAATTAGTGGCCACCTCGATTCCCTGTTCTAACTCCATGCGATTTTTATGCGGAACTTAAAGACTACAATACGTGCATCAATTCCACACACGTTACGAGACTCGAAGGACAATGTCGGGAAAGAAATATACGCAATCATACTGCATGACCTTTTGTGAGCAAACCAAAAGTGTTTACGGAGGTATCCGAAATTTGCGTTGAAGGTCATCAATTTCAACATGTGTTATGATGCAGGTAAGCCCGACGTAAGTTAGTACAGTGGTTAATTTTCCATATACATGAGTTGCCGGTTGTTTACGTGCAACTTTGGTGGTGTGACGTACGATAGGATATATATTTAGTAACTTAATTTACACAGTTCTTCATCGGTTGGCAATGTCTTGGGTTTAATCACTTGAAGCATTCATTTTATAGCAAGAATCCATGCCATCCTTTCTGCAAATCAGATCGACGCATACCCTGGGATAGGAATCTCAATGCTTGAGCTGTAGCCAGATAAAGGAAACAACTGAGAACTTCGAGACATTGTAAGGATGCAATCTTCACTGGCACCCCATAATTGCATCATCTACGTGCGTCTTAGGCGGTATCCAACAGTCGGAGCAACGTGGAGCGTATTGAAGCTCCAATGGTACCAACATTAGCTGGAGCAAACCAGCTTTCCAAATCTTTGTGCACCACAGTATATAATTATAGCACGCGCACCATTCAGCGCCATATTGTATTATAGCTTCGAAGGCAGTAACTTAAAATAACGGTGCTGAAAAATGGACTTGGAAGAATTAGGTATCGAACAAAGGTAGTTATGAAGGTAGGCTGCGAGACCCAGCTACATGCGGCAGATGGACATTGCAGGCGTGGCTTATCTTTATTAAAGGACCGAATAGGAAGGGAAATTGTCATAAAGAGTTTCACGTAATTAATGAACGACAGCTCCAGTGTCAGCGCACCTTTTTCCGGTCGGTCGGCCAAACCTTCTCCCCCCTCGGCTCGAAAATCCGGCTGAAAAACGATGATTGGGTGACCAGCTAAGCTTGCCATCTAATGCATCCCGACATAGAGCGGGTCTTCCCTCGTGGTCTTACCTAATTAGTGCGCCTGTTGCTCCCCACTTAACGAGATTCTCCGGAGTCCTCGAGTTCGCTTTCCGGGCGCGCGTATACAACCCACACCAGTTCAAACTTTTATTTGGGTCAATTCCAGACACAGTGTGTTTCACTGGATAAAGCGCAAGAAAATCAAATTCCACATGCATATTTCATCTCAAAGTTTCCTTTGCTTAGACACTTTTGTTATTGTTCTTTATTTGCTCAGGAACGTCTCTGTCTTGATTCAAATATTTTAAATGTTTGGACTGTTACCTCCCTAAGTAATGGCACTATACGATCTAGTTCAATTTTTCGTGTCACTTCGTTCTTCTTCGTGATGCAGCCTTCTTCAGTTCAATTTCATTCGCTGAGGAATCGAACACGAGACGTCTCTAATCTCCCACGGTAGCAGCACTCGCTGTAGTAAGGATAATGATCGCTTATATAAGCTGCCACAACGTTAGAGACCGGGAAAACGGATATTTCTAGAATATTATAGTTTTCTGACGATAGCGCTTCTAGTGTTTACGCCGGACTGGAGCGCTGCTTATCTCTTCAACTGCCCGGCGCCGACCTCGTCATAGTATATGTTTAAGATATGCACATAAAAAATAAAATGTATATATTTACGAGCAATTTTCCCTAAGAAGTCTATGAAGTGTTCATTCTAAATTAATTTTGAAACCGTGAGAGATAGATAAAGGTCCTCCTGCTCAAAGTGTACTTCTCAGCAAAACATACAATTTAGGTATGATAAATTGTTTTGAAGTTTAATGATTTCCGATATATTTACAGATCTTGGTTTGTATGTGATGGAAAACAGTATAATATATCAAAGCCAGCAGCCAGTTTTTGAGGGGGTGTAATACTGAAATTTAGTATAACTCGCAAAAACTGACACATTTGCATTATATGGCACAAAAGTTCAAAATAATATTTGAGTTATAATACTACGGATATTTATACCTACTTATATAAGTAGATTAAAAATCTAGAGTAAAATAATGGTTTTTTTCAACTATAGATTTAGGCCATTTGGTCTATTCCGAGATCAGGGAAAATTGGTCGGTCCATCTAGTAGTTGGTCTTCCGACACTTCTTTGGTCTATTTTCTGTTAATGTCAAAGTACCATTTCTATTTCTTTTCTTGTATTCTGTCATTTAGTTTAAATACTTTTAGGTTCTTCCGTATATCTTCATTTCTTTGATGTTCCAGTAGGCTGATAGCAGTTTCATTTTGCTAGATTCTGTTTTTCTTTTTCTTTCCTATTTAAGGACCAATTTTTACATCCATAAGTTAAAAGAGGAATAACCATTGTTTTGTAAAATTTAATTTATGTTTCATGCAAAGTTTTTATTTTACAGTGTTCATCGTATTGTTCCGCACATGCTCTGAAATTTATTAATTTTAAATTCTGTCTTTTTGTTTTAAGTATATGAGTTGCAAGACAAATAATTAAAAGAAGATACTTGTTCAATGTCATCGGCAAATATCACAGTGTTTACAAGCACCTTATATATGTTTAGTTCTATGGTACGATCTATGCCATTTTTCTATGGCTGCGTCTTAAAAAAAACCTACAAAGTATGTAGTATGTTGTGCGGGATGGAAAACTGATATGTTTTCAAACAGGAACCCTGTCCGGAAATGCAGTTTAATTTGAGAAAAGGTAATGCAGCACAAAAAAGATTTGAAATATTAAACTAATAACGCTAGGTTTTTTAAATTTATACCAGCTTAAGGGTAATGTAATGAAAATTTGTTACAGCCAAAATTGAATTAATTTTACTCAAATGGTTGAGAAATTATGTTACGTCAGTAAGAAGTTCCTCGTGACAAAATGTTTAAATGTGAATATTTTTAATATTACGTACGTGGTAGACAAAGTAAAAATGCAAAGAACTCATTAAAGACGTAATTGAGGAAAAAAATCGTGGTGTTATATTCTTAGAACTTTCTCTAGTTGTCATGTTTATATAGCTACCTCTAACGAACTATCCTACATAGAAAAGCTAACTTTTCTATCTACTTAAGGGAATTTATGACCTAAATTTCATGAAAAATTGTTTAAAAGAAACTTGTTTGATTCTAATTTTGTAAAATAATTGAGACATATTTGTTGTGGCTCTTAATATGAGCCATGTATTCGAAACTCTTATAGCTGTTTTATCGCTATTCATATTTTTTCTTCCTATTGATGCAACTATTGTATTGCATAATGAAATTTGTTACACGTGGACATTTATAAACATATTTCCGAAGAGAAGCTTGCTAGAGTATACCCATGGCAAAAACCTGACTGGCCGACGGTCACACAGTAATCAGATTAAAAGACAAGGATTGCTCCACTATCGGAGTCAGGTCGCGGAGCAATCAGGCTGAATACCTGCAGCGCACACGAAACGCTACATCAGCGCAATCTGCCAGTGTCCTCTGTAACTAACTGCACTTCCAGTGTTGCGTACAGCGTCCATCCTGCTTCTGTGTATATAACGTTTTCAAATCTATTTTAAACCACTATAACTGCTATTAACACAAATTTTGCTTAGAAATTAGTCAAAATAGTTATTTATGATACAATTAAAACCTAGCTTTCCTAATGGTATTGCAAAAGATTCATTTGATCCTTGTTATATTCTAAATTTTTTAGAAGAGTTATAGATTCTTTTAACCTATTTCGTATCTATAATGTTCAGCATGCTGTGATAGTCACTTGTTTCTTTTTACCATCAGTGCTGACAACATGATGAGTTAAAAAAGGAAACATCGTACACAAAAAGGTTATGAGAAGAATAAAACTATGTTAAAAGGGGAAGAGAACTTTAATTAAAGGTAAACAACTTTAATTAACATAAAATGAGTTCATTTTTTATTGCGGATTTTTTTATTACAAATACTTATTCAACAACTAGTCATCATATTTCTTCCTCGTAAGTTCCTATCTTCTGAATCTTTGTCTGTTACTTCTCCAGACGCCATGATTCTTCAGATTTCATCTATATCTTACTATTCCATCACTTTCCGTTCTTTTCATTAGTCTATACTGTTTAATCTTTTCTCTTTTATCGCGTGCGAGACTTTTTACTTTATCTGCTATGTATAGTAATAAGGAGAAATGTATTCGCGCGCGCGAGTGTGTTTGTCTATATGTCCACATGGACCAGCATAACTTAGAAAACGAAAAATTGTTAAATACCAAACTTGATGCTTAAATTCAATGTCTTTTAAGGATGCGACACGTAGATTTTCAAAAAAAATTCCCTCGCCCGAAATTAACGTTTAAATGGAATACTTTTCAAAACTTTGATCTTATCAAAATAACTTTATTATTAAAATATATTTAAGGTATTTTATGACAAACAATCACAATAAGTGTATTTCCGAATATTCGGGTACAATGCAGTACTTAGAATAAGTAAATAATGTAAAACCATAAAAGTAGATCAGACAGTAAAATTAGCAATAGAAAGAAGGTTTTGCAGAGAATAAAATGAAACGGAAGGAAGAAAAAAAAAAAAAAAAAAAAAACACAAAGCTGAAAATAAGAAAAGGGGATAGTGAGTAGTGAAATAGTAAAATACAGGAATAAAGAAGGAAATAAAGAGAAAGGCCGAGGAAGAGGGAATTATTTAACAAGAGAGAAGAAGCTAGACGATATAAAAAGGTAGATGAGAAAAGAAATTAAAGAGAGGAGACAGAATAAGAGAGAAAAGAGAAGAAGTAAAGAAGCTGTGAAATAAGAGCAGCGGAGAAGGGAAGGGGACCGTAGAATAGAGAAAAAAAGGAGAAGAGGTGGGTGAACAGCGGAGAAGAGATGCAAAGATAAGAGAAGGGAAAAGAAGAGAGGAAAAAGAAGAGGTGAGGTGGAAGGAAATGAGAGTAGAAAGGAAGAGAAGAAAGGGAAGAGAAAAGAGGAACAAAAAGAGAGGAGTGAGCAGATCGAAAAGAAGAGAGAAGGTGGAGAAGAGAGAATGTGGACAAGAAATGAGGAGAAGGGTACGGAAGAGCAAAGTTAGAGAACAGAAGAAAGGAGAGGAGAAAAGAGGAACGAAGACATGAGAGAAGAGAGAATAGGAGAGAAGAGAAAAGAGGATATGAGAGGCGGGATGAGAGGAAGCAGAGGAGAGGAAATAAGTTATCTATCCTCTATGACACCGTGATGAAAAGGAACACTTAGATTTTATACCAACTATGTCTAAAGTAGGTTAGTAACGTATGGTGTTTACGAGTTGTTTCCTAAGGAGGTGCATATGTAAGGGCGACCCGGGTTCCCTTCTCGAACAACCCCCTCAGCCGTATTTCACCACCAGTGTAAAGGAGATGCAATAAACAACAACTGCTTTGCCGCAAGTGCAATGTATTCACACATGCAGAAGGGTGAGACACTGTGTGTGTGAGGGGGTTGAAAATTAATCAATCGGTGTTACTGTAGTAATGCATCTGGCTGCTGATTTCCATTGCAAATATCGCAGCAACCCTCTCGCTGCTGATGCTGGATGTTTTAATTATACCTACTGTATTTCTCACTTACCCCGTCCTGTTATTGCATTTAATTGTAGTAAAAGTAATGTCATGTACACACTCCTGAAGGATGTCACACATTCTGTGTCACAAGTCGTCTCTAGGCGCAGACACGTCTGTCACATCCAATATACCATTTCACTTCTGCTCGGGAATAGAAGAAGCATAGCATTCCATTAAAAAATTCAACACTCGCATTTCACAGGAAATCTATATACTCTACAAATGACAATTATACGAATCCCACCTCTGACACCATGATAACAAATTGACAAAATCCAGTCGGTTATTAATTTCACTACTACTATAGCAAAATAGAGAAAGTATTATATTCCAACCAAAAATTCGATGTCGAGCTTTGACCGGAAATGCATGTTAGGTAAACGCTACAGAAAGTGTTTACAGCTCTCAAAGTGCAATCAGCATTGCTTGCTGCACCCAGAAATAATTGATATGAAATACTGGGAAACTACAGTTGTTTGAGAACCAAACTTGGGTCTTGGAGCACAGGTGTAATAGACAAAGGGTAGTATTCCGCTGTTTGACCACCCTTATGTGTGTTTGTGTGTACAGACAGATGTATTCCCCTACTTAACCTCTGTTGACAAAACTATCTCATTTCCTTTGTCGGCAATGTCTTGAGGACTTCGGCTGTCACAGTCCATTTGTCTGCAACAATGGACTATCTTCAGCTATACAAGTCAGGAATTAAATCACGAGTTCTTAGATTCGTTGTCGAATTAGTTCAGATTCAAGAATTAACATTTAAAAAAGTTTACCGGTATTCTGCGTACGTGGTATCTGCTGAATTTTATAGATTTTTCAAGAAAGAAAACAAAAGAGAGGATATCTTCACATTATTTTCATCATAAAAGATAAAAATCTGATGTATTGCCCTCTACTTTCGTATTAACCATTCTTACAAACTCTTATTCCTATATCTACTTCATGTTAATGCAGATAAACATTTGTACAAATTTTCTTATACATAAAATTATCTTATTTCCCTGTAATAAGGGAAATATGGGAATATAGTAGACTTTGAGCGATACTCAAATGCTTTAAAGCTTTGAGATTCTGTTCTCTTTGTATGGTTAAAATAAATAAAATATGAATAACGATGTTCCATTTGGCAATAGTATAAGTTATCCAAAACTCATACAAATAACAAGGCATATTTCCGAAATGGTTTACTCTACAAAAACGTTACTTAGGTATAAAGTCTTCCAGAGTAAATAGGACTGCATGGGCTATAGCCAGAAAATTCAAAATATAAATTTCATTTGTCATAAAAATATCTCAAACATATGGCATTTTAGTCAAAATCGTTAAAGCCATTTACAAAAAAAATTCAAAATTTTCGAAAAATTGTGCATGTAAAGGGTAGTTTTGCTTTTGAGTTATGTTGTCCACAGACGGACTGACACACACACGCGCGCGCACACACACACACACACACACACACACACACGCACACACACACATACACGGACCTTTTCCTATAAATGCTTTTTTTGGATTCATGGGGCCTCAAAATGTGTATTTGCGGTGAAATCTCGACATCGAATTTTTGGTTGGAATACAATACTTCCCCTACTATAGGTACGTTGTAGAGAAATTAAAAACTTGTAGAAATTGTTTAATTAGAGGTTTTGTTGTAGCCACAAAGGTTATGAAGAAGGCTGAAGTCAGTCTAATGTTTAAAAGGCGGGTCGGCGTTTAAAAAGGGTCAGACAATATAATATATATGACGTATTTATTGATTCTGGGCCAATAATCAGACTTATATTCAAAAAAGTCTTCTTAAAACTTATTGTATGGTTTGGCTTCAGTTCACTATTCACCATTGGCACTTATTTCTTCTAAGAAGGCAATAATGGAATAAGATAATTATTGGGAACACCACTACAGCATGTTACAGAACATCGCTATCCCTACAAGAAGCAACCACGATATAGAAAACAATCTTCATGCAAGATGGGGCTCCACTCTACATCTATATCCCTCCAAAACAATTAATTACGCAAATGTTTGACGATCGTTCCATCAATGAGCACTTCGCAATAACGTGGCCTCCACAATATCCAGATTTTAATCCGATGGACTTCCGATTTTGCGTCAAAGAACGAGTTTTTCTGAAACATGCAACAACCTCGCTGTAACTAAAACATTCCACGTGACTAAAAACTGTCAATATTCCAAGAGATTATTTACAAAATGCCGTACTTGTGTCCCAGACAGAATACCACACCTTTAACATCTTCCCTATGATTAATAAAGCAGTAACCCTGATGATTTTGCACATCTTTCTAATGTTTCGTAAACGACGTTATTTGGGCAACACCGTAGTAGAGAAACTTTTACCAGAAATGTATGTTTTGAGGCACTCTGAATCCAAAAAAAGAAGTATTTTTAGAAAAATGTCCGCGCGCGCGCGCGCGTGTGTGTGTGTTAAAATTAAATTTTTCCATAGAACTATATGATAATGCGTGAAATTGTTTCTAGTCTGTAGAAGTTCCATAAAAATATTAAACTTGACGTGCCACTTAACTAAACTAAAAAGAGTTAATTTTATTGTTTCAAATGAACAGGACTTAAAACTCAAGGTGTAAATTTTATTTGGCACGTAAATCTTTTTAGCATCTTAATACAAATCTTACAGCCATTTTTAAGAATAACTGAAAATTTAGAAACCCTTGTGTTATATCATAAAGATGTTCTAAGCTTAAAAATTTCGCATTTAAGTGATTTTCTAGTAAACGAAAGTTAGGATTAGGAGAATTTTTTGTTCTTTGTTTTTCTTAAGGCTTTATCTTCTTCAGAAGATACTGAACTCAAACCATTTTTTTGGCTGTATTGTTCATACACATACACATAGTTTTTTTAAAACTGCTGTTTTTGATTCAGCTGTCTCAAAATATGCATTTCTATCGGAATATCGACATCGAATTTTCGGATTAAATGCAATGCTTTATCTGAAAATCACTCCTGAGTAATATCTGGATATGTTTTATGGCGTCTATGACGTCACCAATGGATAATTACTTCACATCCACTTAACCAAGGAACTCGGATATCAGATTTCCCCCACTTGTAACTTATGCCTGTGATGCACGCAATACCAACTTAATATTTATCCGTTTGGAGACGTAGGAAAATACCGTGGCATGTACATACACAAACAGAGACGGGGTGAAGCGAAACTCCGTGACTATGTCCCGCGCACACACCTGCCACCTTAACAACACAAAACTTCTCATCCCCCACAGAGACGTTAAACTTTTCGCTTCAAGAAACTATACCCACCGCCTGGGCTGGTGCACAAAACTCCAGCATGATCCATTGCGCGCTTCGCCCTGCAAAGAATATAGCTACAAGGGCTTTTATTAACTATAAGAGTACTGTACAAAAAAAACTTATGTTTCTAACCACAAAGAAATTTGTATGTTTTCCGAGTTGAGCGTTATATAGTTTCAAGTCAATGTAAATTACACTGAAGGGTGAAAGCTGTGTGAAAGTAGCAGATGAGATTTTTACTTTCTCTAGTACGCAAGGAGAGGAAATACTCTATTCCAACCAAAAATTCGATGTAAAGATTTCAACGGAAATTAATGTTTTGAGGCCCCCTGAATCCAAAAGCACGCGCGCGCGCTTGCCTGTGAACAGCATAACTCAAAAACGAAAAGTCCGTTAAAAAGCAAAGTTAGTATTTAATTTTAATGTCTTTCAAGGATGCGACACGAAGATTTTGAGGGAAATTTCGCTACCCTAAACTTCCCTTTACGTGGAAAATTTTTATTTTCTTGAAAATGGCTGTAATAATTTTGATTAAAATGTCATATGTTTGAGATATTTTTATAAGAAACGAAATATGTATCTTGAATTTTCTGGCTATAGCCCATGAAGTCCTATTTACTCTAGATGACTTTTGCATAACTGCTAAACCGTAAGAGATAGACCAAATCTTACTATACAAAAAATGTAAAACACACAGGTTATGTGTAAATAGATTTTTTGTGCTGTGAGCCAATTCGGACATATTGCTTATTTGTGTGAGTTTTGAAGAACTTAAACTTCTGTCAAATATAACTTCGTTATTCATTTTTACTTTCTCTACTGGTAAGTAGGGAAAGTATTGTATTCCACCCAAAAATTCGATGTCGAAATTTCACCGGAAATATATGTTTTGAGCCCCCTTGAATCCAAAAAAAAAAAAAAAAAATTTAGAAAAAGGTTCATGTGTGTGTGTGTGTCTGTGTGTCAGTCTGTGGACAGCATAACTCAAAAACGAAAAGTTGGTTAAAAATCAAAGTTGGTATTTAAGTTTAATGTCTTTCAAGGATGCGACACGAAGATTTTGAAGAAAATAGCCCCACCCTAAACTACCCTTTCCATGGAAAATTTTTCGAAAATTTTGATTTTCTTGAAAATGGTTCTAACGATTTTGATTAAAATGTCATATGTTTCAGATATTTTGATGACAAATGAAATGTATATCTTGAAGTTTCTGGCTATAGCCCCTGTAGTCGTATTTACTCTGGACGACTTTTGCATAACTGGTAAACCGTTAGAGATAGACAAAATCATACTATACAAAAAATGTAGATCTTGCTAAAATAGACAATTTATGTCTCAATAAATTTTCCTGTACGGTGAACAATTTCGGAGATATTTCTTGTTATGTTTGTGAGTTTTGGAAAACTTAGAACTTTCGTGAAATGGATCATTGTTGTTCATTTTTTTATATGTTAAGTGTGCAAAGAGAAAGGAATGTTCTCTTTAAAAGATTTGACTATCGCTCAAAGCATTCTCCATGCATCTACAAGGAAATAAGCAGTAAGATAAGTTGTACAAATGTTTATCTCAACTAACACGAAGAAGATATAGGAATAAGAGTTTGTAAGAATGGTTAGTACAAGAGTAGAGAAAGTCATGTGAGTGCAACACATCAGATTTTTAACTCTGCCATTAAACGAAGATGAAACAAATGTTTAATATGCAAAAGCGGCTGGTTACTTTAAGACGGGGCTGAACACTAATTTTCCGTGGCCGACAGACAGGTGGTGTAATCAGAAAGGCATACGGACCGACCGACCGACAGCATTATTTCGCCGTGTTTACCCAATGTCAGGATGTTTGCCCACTTTTCTGCCAGCTCCATATGTGTGTTTAACATCCCGGTAATAGTATCCTAATCCAACGGTTTAACTGCAGAGGGCGGAAATCTCCAAGGGTTGTGTTTGACTTGGACGGGTGGCACAGACGTGAGCGGTCATCAACAGAGGGGATGAGGCACATCACAACTGGACACTGTAGGATTATGTTTCTTAATGATTGCCATTACCAACCTTTTATTGTTTACAGAAAGCGCTCGGTTTTCTCAACAAACACACCTGGACTCCTTTTAGGGAAACTAATAGTATATAATCCGACGGGAGCATAATGGTGCAATTATGACTGCAGATTGATAACATTCATACGACCATCTTAATTGCTATGCGGTTCTATCTTAATTAAAAAAAAGATCTGATGTGTTGCACTCACATGACTTTCTCTACTCTTGCACTAACCATTCTTACAAACTCTTATTCCTATATCTTCTTCGTGTTAGTTGAGATAAACATTTGTACAAATTATCTTATTGCTTATTTCCTTGTAGGTGCAAGAGGAATATTAGAATACAGTACGCTTTGAGCGATACTCAAATATTTTAAAGCTTTGAGATTCCGTTCTCTTTGCACACTTAACATATAAAAAAATGAGCAACGATGTTCCATTTCACGAAAGTTCTAAGTTCTCCGAAACTCACACACATAACAAGGAATATCTCCGAAATGGTTCACCCTACAAGAAAATTTATTGAGACATAAATTGTGTGTTTTAGCGAGATCTACATTTTTTGTGTGTTAAGATTTTGTCTATCTCTTACTGTTTACGAGTTATGCAAAAGTCATCCAGAGTAAATACGACTACAGGGGCTATAACCAGAAAATTCAAGATATACATTTCATTTGTCATCAAAATATCTCAAACATATATTTTAATCAAAATCGTTACAGCCATTTTCAAGAAAATCAAAATTTTCGAAAAATTTTCCATGTAAAGGATAGTTTAGGGTGGGACTATTATCTTCAAAATCTTCGTGTCGCATCCTTGAAAGACATTAAACTTAAATACCAACTTTGGTTTTTAACCGACTTTTCGTTTTTGAGTTATGCTGTCCACAGACTGACAGACGACATAGACACACACACACACACACACACGCACACACACACACACACACACACACACACACACACACACACACACGCACACAGAACTATTTCTAAAAATGCCTTTTTTTTATTCAGGGGGTCTCAAAACAGGTATATTTCCGGTGAAATCTCGACATCGAATTTTCTGGTGGAACACAATACTTCCTTCTACTTGTCAGTAGAGAAAGTAAAAAAGACATTTTATTTCCCATTACAAATTATCCGAAGCATTTGAAAATGTCTTTATTGTACACAATTTTCTTTATTTTTCCATTGAGAAATTGAATCGCTTGTCAGGTAATCTTATAAACCGAATATGTCTCTGGCGTGGAGGACCCGGGTTCGATTTCAACTACTCCAGCATTAGATACTCTACCGAGCGAGAGTCAGGCAGTTTTGACAGTTAAACCTAGCGGCTCTGTTCCGTCAAGTTAGTGCAAGTAGATTATCTTACCTCATCACAAAATAAGAGGAGGTGATAATTAAAATTCAGAGGAGGTGATATGAAATTTGATAAATTTTTCGCGGATGAAGGTTATGTTTGAAAATTTAAATTGTTATGTACATTATTGGTTGATTTCAATCAAGTTACGTATGAGTGGAGCAGTCGTATAATTAATGCCACACTTTTGAAAACAAAACTCACGCACACCCAGAGTAAGGAATCTCAATGCTTTAGCGACGGCAGGTGGATGCACAACAAAGAAGCTGGAAGCACTGTTAGTGGTTTGAAGGATTGTTATTTTAAGCTGATTCGGCTTCAAAATTGTTGCATCAACGATTGACGAATTTGGCTTACAGCGGTATCAATCTTTGTGTTGGTATTACTTTGGGTGATTGAATTACATTACACATTCACCCCCATTCATACTTTCAGACTCTAGAGAGAATGTGGAATAATCCAGGCTAAAGAAAAATGAACACCCTCCAGCGAGGAATCGAACCCGGGAACTCTGTCTGCAATTTGTTGAGAAAGTTGATTTACAAAATCAGTACTAATATTGCTTACAGTAACTTTCCTAAATGTAACCAATTATTTATGTTTTTACAATAGTTTTACGCCTCTAAAGTGGAAGCTAGGGAAACGATATGTTAGTGAGAGTCACCGAGGTCAAATAGACGTTAGAAATCAGTTGCCATGGAAACAACGACCGCCACTTTAGCAGTAACAAAAGACGAACGTTATTGTTATGGAAACGGATTTTCTTAACGCCTCTCTCACGCTTTGCGTCATGTTTTCTCGACATAACAAGTTGAGACCGACTCGCTTCGCTACACACGTATCGATTCTCGAACATAAAAGTCGATCTACCACCAATATATTCACAGCACCACCATCAACCCCGTGTAACAAAAACCAGGGGCTTTCAGAACCACCTCCTAGCTCTCAATAAGGCTATGGATGAAGGGGGTGGACACGAGGGAAAAATTGTATTGAAAAAAAAAAAAACACCCTGCTGTGGATATTCTGCGTTGGATATACACCCCCAACCCCTCTGCTTTCCATGTTGTTGTTGTTGTTGTTGCTGTTGTTGTTGGCGAAAAACTCGCTTCATTGTAATTCCATATCCGACATTGGCCCCAGGCCCTCGCCAAACGTACCTAAATTATTACCTGTCGATCATAAAGGCTTTTTGAGTCTACTTTCCGTGACAAGGCCACTTTCCTGTTTCTATAGCTACACACTTCAACGGATGCGCTTCGCTCGTTACCAACTGCGGTAAAAGTCGGTTTATATACGCACACACTGGATAAAGCCTTCATATATACCAACATATAGCACAAATATTCTGTACAGATCAGCACATTCTAACAGGATTGTAAAGTTAACTTTATTTATGTTCAGTTGGTTAAAACTCTTCGCATGAAGAGTGAGTGAGTGAGTGAGTGAGAGTGAGTGAGTGAGAGTGAGTGAGTGAGTGAGTGAGTGAGTGAGTGACAGAGTGAGAGTCAGTGAGTGACATTTACCTGACTTCAGTCTCTGGTTTCAAAATCTGAAACTTTATTTACCTTTAAAAAGGTTAAATGCACACAAAAAAATTAAAAAACCTTTACAATGTCCATCAAAGCAAAGAAATTACTCTAAAGGTAATTATTTTTTCTTCCTACCAGAGATTGATGATGTTTGTTGTGCCTATATATTCTAAAACAATACAACTGTAATTTTTTAGTCTTTAATATGCATGGAGTACTTTCAATATTATTTTCTCATTGTGAACAAATTCAATAATTACTTCCCTCAAAGACATAAAACATTTTTTGCTGGAACTTTGTGTGGTAGTTTATAAGATAATTACCCTAAAATGTGCAAAGTATTGATTTCATAATTATAAAAACATAGAAAATTCATATTTCAGCCCCAGTCAAAACACGTACATTTTTAAACTACTAAGTCGCTATTTGTTTCTTTCTCGCGATATCATACAAGACTATGTAATTTGTCATTACAGAGAATTGCTTTTTAAGTAGGGAAGTTCATGTAAATGTAACATACGAGATTTATGCACTTGCCATATAGGTTATACGTAAGTTAAGAAATATAAAATTAATATCAATAAGCTACAACTTTATGCAAACTGAAATTACTATCTCACAAATTGCCTCAGTTATCTTAACAACCACTGACTACAACCCTTACTGTTATACATCGCATGCCCCAATATTTTTTGTTTTAAAATTTATACGCATATTCATAGCTATAACAAATTCACAGTCATAAATTTAGGGTAATCTTTACTATATGGTTAGGAACCTGACAATATGGGATAATTCATTTACCATATTTTCACCTCTTTAAACTTAACAATATTTTAATTAATATAGATGTAAAGTATAATCAAACCTACCTGTTGTTTCTTGCCACCTCAATAATTGAATCGCTGATTGGAAAAAGTAAGAAGGTACAATATTGTCGAAAATAAACTGAGATGTTCATTTTGTTTTTGAGTTGTCCACCCATCGATTAATGCAAAAAGGAAGAAAATACCAGCAATACTACAGAAGCTGCAGTCTACATTGGTAGAATAAGAAAGAATGTCCGGACTTTCTTGTGTTTTCATATCAATAGTTTAAGCACCACCACCAGATGTCAGGCATGTTACTAATAAATTAACATTGCAACACATTATTTGAAAAGTAACTGTTCCATATTAGATTAGGTTTACTGCCTGTAAATCTACATTATGAGTGAAAGTGATTATGAACAAACACACCGCAAAAAGAGGAAATAGAGAAATATTGATGAATATGTCAAAGAAAGCCGCAAGAGAGCTGGATAAGTTGGCGAATAATACATAACCTCAAACTGAGTATTTGTGCCAGCAAAACGGTCTGGTTTATCATGTAAGTAAGATTTGTTTATGTTTAATGTGTTATTTGTATACACTTCTACTGCTAAATATTTATGTGAACGTATATTATACCGTACTGAAACAGTTTCTTTTACCACAATTGTTCCAGAAGGTGTTTTAAACATTTCAAGGATGAGAAACAAATGCAGGAAATTATTACCACATTGTATGATGGTAAACTAAAGAGGAGAAAGATCTGCATTTAATGAGAATACAGGTATGTCGTAAACATGCATGATCTCAAACACTTCAAGGAAAATTTTCAATATAGATTCGGTTACCCACAAATAGATGCAATGTTGAATGTTTTTAGTAATCCTCGGAAATTGAAAAGACTAATGCGCTTTGTGTTTTCAAACTTTTCCTGGGTCCAGTAAAAGTCATTTAACATCCTTATATCGCAATATACTGTTAAATGACACGTCACTATTCTTTTTTACCGTGGTCATGATGTAGATAGAAGCTCTGTGGACATAGCTTGCGGTAGAGGTTTAACAGTAAACATTAGTGGTGTGTAGCTAAATGTAGATCATTTTGTTAGAGATTACGCGTGTTAAATAACCACGTGTGGTAGGCACTGCAGGAAGAAACAACTGCTCTTCGGAAAAGACGTAGGATTCTGCAAAGGAGGGCGCATGAGATCTACATCCTAACATCTTCATGCAATATTCAGAAGCGCAACAAATTCCTGACAACATACACAAAGGCGATAAGGGGTGGGAGGGAGGGGGTGAAGAACGAATTCGCCTTACTGATGCGGCAGTCAGTCAGTCGATTCCAAGAAACGTCTATGTGTCTGTCTCACGTGTGAAACGGTTTCAAAAGCTTTGACATGTGTTAGGCGTTGTTTGTCTTGGAGAAGTTGGTAGCACTTTGTACAAGCGAAAATCGTTATTGGTTTGTATAAGTAAGTTTCGCTTCCAACTGAAAATAATTCATGGAATTCTTTGACACACAAGTGAAAGCTTCGGCTTTTAATACAAATCTGGTATGTTACATTCACATGGCTTTCCCTTTCTCTACTGCTTTATACAGTAGAGAACAAAATCTGATGTTGCACTCACGTGACTTTATCTACTCTTGTACTAACCACTCTTACAAACTCTTATTACATAAACTACAACCAGAACATTCAAAATATACAATTCATTTATTATAAAAATATCTTAAACATATGCTATACGCATTTTCGAAAAAATCAAAAGCTCGAAAAACCGTTTCATGTGAAGGATAGTTTAGGGTGAATGAATGTGGAAAAAACGATTTCAGAGATATTGCTTGTTATTTGTGTGAGTTTTGGAGAACTTATACTTCTGTCAAATGGAGTAAGTTATTCATTTCTTTATATGTTAACCGTGCAATGAGAACGGAATTGGAAAGCTATAAAAGATTTGACTATCGCTCAAAGCCTACTGTAATCGCATTTTCTTCTTGTACGTACAAGAAGATAAGATAATTTCCACTAATGTTTATCTCAGCTAACGCGAAGAATATATAGGAATAAGGGTTTGTAAGAATGGTTAGTACAAGAGTAGAGAAAGTCATGTGAGTGCAACCAGTACTGAACCAGTATAGACTTACGGAATAGAACTTTGGAAAGACCAACACAAAACATATAGTGTTGAGCTGTTGTCCCACTGGAAATAAGGTCTTGAATATAGGGCGGATGATCAAACGACTCCTAGCCAAACTTACGCAGATCTGTAGTCCTGGAGCTGTGTGTAGCCGAGCGTTATCGTGGAGCAAGACAACACTAGCCCTAAGCATCCAGCTTGTTCTAAATGGAGCTATGATCTGTGTATTTAAAACTTATCACAGACTTCACCTCATATTCGACGGAAGCACGTGGGCATTCCTGAGATTATGCTAGCGCATGCGCAATGCCACATAATTACTCAATCACGTAAATAAAGTTGCTTTACGCAGTATACGGGATAATGTGGGACGAGCGGGAAACTAACTTTAGGGATGTCCCTCGTAGTTGTGGGGAAAATGGCTTTATGCTTTAAAATAACTGTTTCCGCTCTAGTAATGAGAAAAATAATTTGCTGGAATAATAAGCGGGGAATTCTCTTGCAGCGACCGCCACGTATGAATAACCCCTACGCGGTCCTTAGGACCTACGAACTGCCGATAATCGATCAAAGAAAAACAATTCTGTAAGACACGAATTTTGGAAATCAAATTAAGTGCAAAATCGTAGCATCTTTTAATACAGAAGTTTTTCCCCTTTCCAATGTTTAAGACTGGTACAGGTGTATTTTTGCCGGCAACTGTCTTCTGAACCAAATGAGTTTCAGGTTAGGGAACCTTGAGATTTCTTGTTAGCCTACTCCGCCGAAATGTCTAATTGCCTTAGCTTTTCTGACTTCTAAGCAAGGGATCTTTTCTGATCAGCATGAATTGCCTTATTTACGGTATTATTATACCACGATAATTACAATAACTCAAAGCTTATGCTGTTAATATATATTACACAAATGGCCTCCAGTATTTGTTGACAATGTCACTACGGTTTATTGGCCAGTTTTCTTCACTTCTGGTTCTCAACTTGAAAATTACGCTGCCGATCCAATATTAAGTTTAATTTGCAGGAGCTAGGAAACACATAATAATGACTTTTGTGTACGATTTCGTCTCCCAATCTTTAACAATGACCTGTGCATCATTTTGCCAGAGCAGTGAAACTGTTAACAGCGTAGGCGGGCGGGCGGGTGGGTGAAATTTGCGGCTGGGGGTAATGGTTCAGCGCTCTATTCCGGTCACGTGCCGCCTTCATATCGTGCTGTGGTGTGCTGTATGGTCCAGCACCCCCAGCCCCCCGCATTTTTACGATCAACATAAAGGAAACAGAGGAGAGAACCGCTGTGGTGTCATTGTGGCCCAAGAACAACCCTCTACAAGCGAAAGTGACCTAAGCCTAGCATCAGTTTCTGTTTAAAAATGAATTAACTTTGTTGACAAGTAACTTTAATCACCAAAGAAACACAAACATTCCGCAAATTTTCAATTTATTTGCCTAAAGCAAGTATTTTCATGTTTCATTATTTTTTTCTTTCCCGTTTACTGTCTCTGCCACGCGCACGCGCGTGTGTGTCTGTCAGTCCGTGGGCAGCACAACTGAAAAAGAAAAAGTCGGTTAAAAACCAAAGTTGGTATTTAAGGTTAACATCTTTTATGGATCCAACACGAAGAAAACTGCTCCATCCTAAACTAACCTTTGCATGGCAAATTTTTAAAAAAATTTTATGTTCTTGTAATTGCTTCTAACGATGATTAAAATGACATACGTTTAAGACATTTTTATGACATATGACATGTATATTTTGAACTTTCTAACTATAGCCCATGTAGTCCTGTTTACTCTGGATGACCTTTGCATGCAGAGTAAACCATAAGAGATAGACCATTTTGGACATATTTCTTGTTATTTGTGTGAGGTTTGAAAACATTAAATTTTCGTCAAATGCAATATCGTCATTCATTTTTTAATATTTTAGATGCGCAAAGAGAAAGGAATTTGAAAGGTTTAAAATATTTGACTATCGCTCAAAGCCTACTGTATTCCTATATTCCCCTTGCACCTACAACAAAACGTAATTTCTGCAAATGTTTATCCCAACTAACATGAAGAAGATATAGGAACAAGAGTTTGTAAAAACAGTCAGTACAAGAATAGAGAAAGTCATGTGAGTGCAACACATCATATTTTTTAAGTACAAAATCGTTTACCCGTGTACGGTGTATCAATTAAATAGGCGAAATTATCCTTCCTAAACCTTATTCGGATAACTCAGGGTTTGAACTCAGGATCTTTTGAATGTAAGGCGGACATTTTACCCGCACAATATAGAGGTGGTTGCATCTTCTCCAAAGAAATTAAAAAAAGACTGTAATATATGCACTCTTATGACTTGCTCTAGTCTTGCACAAATTATTGTTACAAACACTTATTTGTCTATCTCCTTTGTATTAATCGAGATAAACACTTGTGGAAATTATCTTATTGTTAATTTTATTATGGGTTCAAGGTAATCATGGAAGTACAGCAGGCTTTAAGCGACGTTTTATTCCTGGTCGCTATGTGATGACTTTGAATTCCGTTCTCTTTGCATGGCCAAGAGTTAACGAATAACTTTCCCCATTTGAGAAAACTATAACTATTATTGGAAATTTCAGACAAATAACAAAGAATATCTCCATATTGTTTCACGGTACAAAAAATGTGACAAATTCTGTGTTTTACGAGATCTACATTTTTCGTGCAATAAAATTGTCTCTAGCTCTTAAAGTTTAATAGGCAAAATTAATACAGAATGAACTTAACTTCTAAAGAAATTTCTAGAAAATTCAATATATACATTTTATTTGTCGTAAAAGTCTGGGCTACAACTACTGGGAGGTAATAGATTTTAAAGGTATAAGCAACATCAAAATTCCAAACGGACATTTTATTACATACCTACATTTTCCGAGAAAAAATAAGTTCAAGGTGACGTAGAAGGTGTGGGCATGCTCGTTTAAAAGGCAGAGGCCGAGGCACATAAATTTTAAAATGGCGTCAAAAATATATGTTCCTCCCTCCCTAGGGGATTGTAACTTCGCAGATATGTCCTATAAGGTGTGGTGTATTTTTTACAATAAAAATTCAAAAACATATTTTTTGGCCAAACAGGGTAAAATAACATTTCATTGTTTCCTTAAGCTTAAAGCTCAGTGTGAATGAAAGTAAATAGTAATAGCGAATGCTCTGCCATCTATCCACAGAAAATACAAGCAGGTAAACTGTCCAGCGCTAATGCCAATGCCCGACTAGTGAAGAAGCAGGGATACAGTTGCCTATGCACAGTTGTAAAGTTCCTATCACTTAAGGCCTTTGTGGAAGCAACATGATAAGTACAGGAATAGATATAGAAGGCTAAGATATCTCGGGTATCCCCACGAAGTATCTCCTGACAGATTTATTGCGATAAGATCACAGTGATAATATCCATCTCTCAGACGGATATCAAAATTCTCAACGCAGAGTGCAATCTTGCTTCATCTTATATTTCAGCTATACTTAGTTGAGAGTGGAACTTTGAATTGTGTGGAGGTCACTGTTTTAGTTGTGCAATAGTGTTGTTTTATAAGTACCTATACAATACATGTATGCCACACAGTCTCACAGGCGGATATTACTGTAAAGCTACCTGATATGTTAATATTTGATTTTTGTAAATTTCTGCATAATTTCGTCCAACTATATGATGTAGACGGAATCAAAATATCAGTATTAATAATTCATCAAGCTTTAAAATTGTTGGATTCACTAAATTGGAATTAAAATGCAAACTTTTGCCATCTTAGTCTCTCACACGCATGTTGGTGTTAGCGCCATTTTGTCACGAAGGCTAACATATAATTTTGGAATTTCTGCTTAATTAATTGTAATATATGATGCAAACGGAATCAAAATATTTGTATTAATAATTCATCAAGCTTTTAAATTGTTAGATTCACTAAAATGAATATAAAATGCAAGATTTTGTCATCTTAGCCTCCCAGACGGATATTACCGTTAACACCATATTTTCATGTTATCATTTAAGTGCTGAACTGACATAAAATAAAATAAATGCAACAGAAAAATCGAATATGTCGCATGGCTTACTTTACTTATATTGTATTAAACATCCTTCAATATCTTATTCTTATACCCATCTATTTCAATTGATATACCTATTTGCAGAAATGGTTTTATTACTTATTTTCTGATAGGTACAGCCGGATCCAAATGTTTTCCGATGGACTAGAGGGTGTAGGGGAAAGAGACTAACAGTTTTCTTATGAATTACTTGCACCTCGTCCGACCGGCCCAGCGATGGCCTCACCAGGGTTATTTACTTTTGTCTGTGTTCCTCTGATGTGTGGTCATCGAGGAACCAAAAAGAAGCTAAATAATCAATTTTATTCTATCCAAACAAATAAATATCGGCACATTCTTTTCTGTACGTATTTAAACAAGTAATGTGGTAGCATTAACGGCATTTAAAAAATATGTTTAAACAATTCCTTAAACAAGGATAATGCATAATATGATGTATTCCTCGTTAATAATAATAATAATAATAATAATAATAATAATAATAATAATAATAATAATAATAATAATAATAATAATAATAATAATAATAATAATAATAATAATAATAATAATAATAATAATAATAATAATAATAATAATAATAATAATAATAATAATAATAATAATAATAATAATAATAATAATAATAATAATAATAATAATAATAATAATAATAATAATAATAATAATAATAATAATAATAATAATAATAAAGATAAACCGGTTCAGATTTATGGTTGATAGCCAAGAAAGTTCAGGGGGAGAACCCTATAAAGGTTGATGCCCCATATTTTTTGAAACATATTCTTTTGCGATTTATAGTAGTTTTATTCTCCTACTTATGTTACGCTATACTTTCACTCTCCTTTGTTTTTCTGCTGTTTGCGACAAACAGCCATTCCATGTTTTAAAGCTCGTCGTGAAATTCGAGGTCAAATTCAAATACGTAAACATTTTACAGCGCGCATGCGTGTGACCCCACGAATAGCTTAAAAAAAGTAGTATACTAAATTATTTAAACGTTTTATGTTTAATTTCATTATAGAGCGATATGACGTCTCTATTTCACCAGAAATATATGTTTTGAGGCCCCTGAATTAAAAGAAAACATTTTTAGAAAAGGTGTGTGTGTGTGTGTGTGTGTGTGTGTGTGTGTGTGTGTGTGTGTGTGTGTGTGTGCGTGTGTGTGTGTGCGCGCGTGTGTGTCTGTGGGTAGCATAACTCAAAAACGAAAAGTCACTTAAAAACCAAGGTTAGTATTTAAGTTTAACGTCGTTTAAGGATGCGACACGAAGATTTTGAAGAAAATTCCTACACCCTCAACTACATAGAATATTTGCCAAAATTTTGATTTTCTCAAAAATGGCTCTAACGACTTTGATTAGAATGCCATATGTTTAAGATATTTTTATGACAAACTAAATTGAAATTCATGATAGTTAATTTATGACAAATGTAACATTCTGACTATAGCCCATGTAGTCCTATTTACTCTGGATGACTTTTGTATAACTGCTAAACTATAAGAGATAGACAAAATCTTACTAAACAAAAATGTAGATGTAGCTAAAACACACAATTTATGTTGAAATAAAATATATGTGAATCATGTCGGAGGTATTCCTTGTTATTTGTGTGAATTTTGGAAAACAAACGTTCCTCAAATGGAACATATTCACTTTTTATGTTTGCCGTGCAAAGAGAACGGAATTTGAAAGCTCTAAAACATATGACTATCATTCAAAGTCTACTGTATTCCCATATTCCCCTTGCACGTACAAGGAAATAAATAATAATTTGTACAAATGTTTATCTCAACTAACACGAAGAAGATATAGGAATAAAAGTTTGTAAGAATGGTTAGTACAAGAGTAGAGAAAGTCATGTGAGTGTTAATATATGCTAATTAAGTTCAAGATACCATGGAAAGATGAAGGTTATGTTTCAAGGTTGGTATTTCACTTTTCATTCAAACGTCATATTAAATTACTAATTATCGCCCAAAAAACTGTATGCAACACACGTGCGTTAAATGTTTTAACTAATCCTCGGACTCGACTACGTCTTGTCTTTTCAAACTTTTCCTCTGCCCAGTAAAAATCACTTACCATCCTTATATTCAAATATGTTATAGTTCCTTAGAGTAAATGTGAAGAATTTCCAATATTGCAGAGCTTTTCTCACGTTACAATGCAACATTTGTATAATATTGAATTACAAGCAAAAAAATACTAGTATTAAACGAATATTACATGAAAGATTATATACACACTACAGTAATCCCCCAGGATGGGATTAGCCCTACCGCCGCCACCTTTGCCTACCACAGGCGTCATGATTGGGGTGCAGTACTGGGGGTGGGGCGTGGTCAGCTCCCACATGCACTTAACGAGGCTGAGTACACCCCGGACAATGTCTCCCAGTGAGAGAAAATCCCCAATCCTGTACCGGAAATCGAACCCGGGTCTCCTGCTTGGTAAACAGCAGCGCTACCACCACGCTACGCTAGAAGACGCCTTATTACAGTAATGGTAACGGTATTAATGTGAAAATTTAAAGAAGTTATTCGCATAAACAAAATTAGAACACTAGAGTAATATCTTAATACTCAGGGCTCTGAGACGATTCCAGCATTCCATGAAAAGTACAAGGTCAGAATGGAAGGGAATCGAACTTGGGGCCTTCCGAATGCGAGCTATCTTGCTTGCTCTTTCAGCTGGTTACTTTTGAAACAGAATTCTTATACATACTATGAACACATGACCAAACTTTAGGCCCTTTCTGCAGAAACAGAAGAACGTGTTCCATCCCTGTGTCCCATTTAGTTGTCTCCTCGGGAGCAGCACATAGGAGAGGGAGTGAGAGAGACTACTCATTTCTCTCTCTCTCTCTCTCTCTCTCTCTCTCTCTCTCCTTGTTGGACTTTAAGAAGGACGAATTTCTAGGGATGTACTTTCCACCCTTTTTCATAAAACACGAAATGGGATTTCTAGACAAGGTTGCATGTCACACCTACAAAGACGTTTTTCTTTATTCTCTGTTACACCTACTTCGGCGAAGATGCCCTATAAAGTGAGTGTCGAGTGCCTCCATATCTCTCCTCACTCTTTGGAAAGACCTTTAAATTATGGCCTATAATACATTGATGTCATATTCCCATCTTATGGATGCACGGGAGAGGATCTAAGTTTCAATTTTATATGTCGCACTCAAGAACTGTGACCCTAATCGAAAGTGTTTGTGTGCACACGCCTTAAGGCAAGGTTAAAAGTTGTAATAAATGTGAAATGTAGGGGTGTTTTGTATATCGCCTTAATGAAAGAATTTCATTACAGCAAAACTAAACATCCCGACTGCGCATACTCAACTCTGCCCACAACGGGCATCAGGAGTGGGGTGTAGCAGTGGGACGTGGTTAAGACCCCATTCCCTGCAGGCTAGTCAATACAGTCTTCGTAGCCTAGCAACGGAGCTGAGAGTAGAGAACCAGATATATGGGGGGTGTGGTTGGCTGCTGGCCTGGTATGAGGTTAAGGAAGACGATAATATGAAATGAAGGTGAAATTGACGAGACCAAGATGATGATGGAGCAGTTGGTGGAATGAATATCAGGGAAACATACAAAACTTATATATCGAAATTTCAGCATTTTGTAAAAAAAGGTTCGTGTCTGTGTCTATCTGTAAAAAGCACAACTCAAAAACGAAAAACCTTCCATGGACGCAACACAGAAATTTTAAAAAAAAAAACTCAGACTACTCTTTACGTGAAACATTTTTCAAAAATTTTGATTTTCTCAAAAATGGCTATAAAGACTTTCTTCAAAACACCACTCAGGATGAATTTTACGCTATAAAAGAGACACAAAATCTTACACAAAAAATAATGTAGATCTGGTTAAGACAAAATTATGCCAAATGCATTTTTTGTTCTGTGGAGTAAACCATTTTGGAGATGTTCCTTGTTATTTGTCTGAATTTTGCAATACTTATACTTTTTTCCAAATGGAAGGTCGTTATTCAGTTTTTACTTTCTCTACTGGTAAGTAGGGGAAGTATTGTATTCCACCCAAAAATTCGATGTCGAGATTTCACCGGAAATATATGTTTTGAGGCCCCCTGAATCTAAAAAAGCAATTTTAGAAAAAGGTCCGTGTGTGTGTCTGTGTGTCTGTCAGTCTGTGGACAGCATAACTCAAAAACGAAAAGTCGGTTAAAAATCAAAGTTGCTATTTAAGTTTAATGTATTTCAAGGATGTGACACGAAGATTTTGAAGAAAATAGCCCCACTCTAAACTACCCTTTACATGGAAAATTTTTCGAAACTTTTGATTTTCTTGAAAATGACTAACGATTTTGATTAAAATGTCATATGCTTGAGATATTTTAATGACAAATGAAATGTATATCTTGAATTTTCTGGCTATAGCCCCTGTAGTCGTATTTATTCTGGACGACTTTTGCATAACTGGTAAACCGTTAGAGATAGACCAAATCATACTATACAAAAAATGTAGATCCTCCTAAAATACACAATTTATGTCTGAATAAATTTTCTTGTAGGGTGAACCATTTCGGGGACATTCCTTGTTATGCGTGTGAGTTTCGGAAAACTTAGAACTTTCGTGAAATGGATCATCGTTGTTCATTTTTTATATGTTAAATGTGCAAAGACAACAGAATTTCAAAGCTTTAAAACATTTGACTATCGCACAAAGCCTACTGTATTCTAACATTCCCCTTGCACCTAAAAGCAAATAAGCAATAAGATAATTTGTACAAATGTTTATCTTAACTAACACTAAGAAGATATAGGAATAAGAGTTTGTAAGAATGGTTAGTACAAGGGTAGAAAATGTCATGTGAGTGTAACACATCAGATTTTTCTTGATGGAGGAACTTTGAAAAATGGAATTATATTTATTATAATGCAATATGGAATTATATTTATTATTTAGATTTGTAATAAATGACTACGAGTTTGGTTTGATTACGTGCATGCACGGAGCTCAAAACACGTATTTTCCGATGCAATCTGGATACCAAAATTGTGTGCGGATTGCAATAGTTCCTGTACTTATTTAGAGAAAATAAAACAGATACAGAACATATATTATAGATGAATTTATACAACTGAAACGTTGGGTATTTCCTCAGCCATGCTCGAATGCAAAGCAAGGGAAACAGTTGCCTTCTGTGCGGACGAATGGAGGTTGTGTTTGTGAGGAAGTGCTTCATCACTTTTAGTAGCCATCAGCACATTCTTCCGGTCACACTTTACTGGCTAATCGCCACCGTTCATTAGCAGCTATTTTCATGCTGATTGGTGGACTCAGCAGGGGGGCAAACTGGGAATGTGGTAAAGTCATTCTCGGCACAATGTCTGATTAGCCATCAACGTTCCACACAAACAAGGGTGCAACGTCATCCCCGTCTTGTCACCGCAATTTTTCTTATTATTCTTCTTCTTCACGATAATGCTTCACTGAGATTGTTAGCAATTCGCCTCTTTACTTTATACTGCAAACAAACACGTTTTATAAATTACGAACCATGCCAAAGTCTATTACTGTATAAATGTTCATTTTATTTATTAGTAAATTAGTTAAAAAGTCACATGTGTTTGAAGACTGTATATGTTCACTAGAAATATACTTGGTTTGATAATAAACAACGAAAAATACTCAATCTCTCTCTTTCTCTTCTCTTTCACACTTTCTCTCTATCTCTCTGACACACACACACACACACACACACACACACACACACACACACTCCTATATGTCTAGGTATATGTATTTATGTCCATCCTTAACTATTGATAGCTATTTCTGTATATGCTTAAGTATGTATATACATAAACCTAGGTATTGTTATCTATTTTTACTTTCTCTACTGGTAAGTAGGGGTAGCATTGTATTCCACCCAAAAATTCGATGTCGAGATTTCACCGGAAATAGGTTTTGAGGCTCCCTGAATCAAAAAAAAAGCATTTTTGGAAAAAGGTCCGTGTGTGTGTGTCTGTGTCACTCTGTGTCTGTCAGTCTGTGGACAGCATAACTAAAAAACGAAAAATAGGTTAAAAACCAAAGTTGGTATTTAAGTTTAATGTCTTTCAAGGATGCGACACGAAGATTTTGAAGAAAATAGCCCCACCCTAAACTGCCCTTTACATGGAACATTTTTTGAAAATTTTGATTTTCTTGAAAATGGCTCTAAAGATTTTGATTAAAATGTCATATATTTGAGATATTTTTATGACAAATGAAATGTATATCTCGAATTTTTTGGCTATAGCCTATGTAGTCCCATTAATCTGGATAAGTTTTGAATAACTCGTAAACCGTAAGATATAGACAAATTCCTACTGTACAAGAAATATAGATCTTGCTAAAATACACAATTTATGTATCAACAAATTTTTTGTAGAGTGAACCATTTTTTGTATAGTATGATGTGGTCTATCTCTAACGGTTTACCAGTTACGCAAAATTCGTACACAATAAATACGACTACAGGGGCTATAGCCAGAAAATTCAAGATATACATTTCGTTTGTCATAAAAATATTTCAAACATATGGCATTTTAATCAAAATCGTTAGAGCCATTTTCAAGAAAACCAAAATTTTCGAAAAATCTTCCATGTAAAGGGTAGTTTAGGGTGGGGCTATTTTCTTCAAAATCTTCGTGTCGCATCCTTGAAAGACATTAAACTTAAATACCAACTTTGGTTTTTAACCGACTTTTCGTTTTTGAGTTATGCTGTCCACAGACACACAGACACATAGACACAGACACTCTCACACACGGACCTTTTTCTAACAATGCTTTTTTTTTATTCAGGGGCCCTCAAAACATATTTCCGGTCAATCTCGAAATCGAACTTTTGGGTGGAATACAATACTTCTCCTACTTACCAGTAGAGAAGGTAAAAATGTGTATTATACCTCAAAAACTATAAAACATGACTCCTTATGCTGAGTTGTTGTAGTTGTTGTTGTAGTGTTTAACGCCCGCTTTTACTACTACGGCACCGCAGGCGGTGACACTGATGATACATGAAGATGGAGCACCGGTGGAATGAGATGGCGGGGGAAACCGGAGTACCCGGAGAAAACCCGCCCTGACGCCGCTTCGTCCACCACGTATACCACATGCGGGTCCCTGGGATCGAACCCGGGCCGCCTAGGTGGTAGGCGAGCGCGCTAACCGCTCGGCCACGGCGCCGCCTCCCTTATGCTGAAACAAGACTTTAATAGTAAATTTGAATGAGCCATGTAGTACGTTTGCTTCTCTGCTTAGAAGCACTTCCTTGGAAGATGATGATGACACTTCCTTCTGGTACATTTAAAAGTAATTATCCGGTTATTGTTTAAATTATTCCAGAACAATTTTTGCCCTACATATGTTAAGTACTCATGTGCTCTTGAAACTAGCTCCTAGTTCTATTGCATATTTCGCGTTAGAGTATACTGTGGAGAAATGAGTCGACGGGTAAAGATTTTTCTCTGAAAATAATGAACCCAGAGAGAGGGATAAAGAGAGTTAGGAGAGAGAGGAGAGAAAGAGGAGAGGGAAGGATTGAGAAAGTGGAAGGAAGAGAAGCGGAGAGTGGAGCAAAGTGAAGAGGGGCGAGATAAAAGCGTAGTCAGAAGAGAAAACGAAGGGGAGAAAAGTGGAGGGGTGGAGAGAATGGAGTGGATAGAGAGGGCAGAAAAAGAGGATCAGGGATGGACATTAGGATGGTTGAGAGAGAGGACAAGATGAGAGCAAAGAGTGGAGGGGGAAGCGCGACAAAGATGGGCAGAGATCGGGAGACATGGTAGAGAGGAAGCCAGATGGAAAGAGAGTGGGGAAGTGGGTCGTAAGGAGCCGAGAGTCAGAGGGGTTGTGGGACGGTTGGAGAAGCGGTTCGTCGGAGGGTTCGTGATGGGCTCTGTGAGGGGGCCCGAGAGAGGGCTCGTGAAGGGTACGAGAGAGGGTGGGAGGTAGGGTTCCAGCGAGAGTTCGTGAGAGGGTACGAGAGAGGGTTCGTGAGATGGTTAGGGAGAGGGTTCGTGAGAGGGGTCGGGGGAGGTTTCGAGAGAGGATAAGTGTGCCGGTTCGAGAGAGGATTCCTGAGTGGGCTCGGGAGAGGATTCGTGAGAGAGTTCGAAATCGGATTCGTGAGGGGGTCCGTGAGAAGGTTCGTGAGAGGGTTCGAGGACGGGTTTGTCAGAGGGTTAGAGGGCGGGTTCCTGAGAGGGTTCGAGGGCGGGTCGTAGAGGGTCCGTGAGAGGGTTAGAGTGTGGGTTCGAGAGAGGGTTCGTGAGTGGGTTCGGGAGAGGATTCGTGAGAGGGTTCGAGAGAGGATTCGTGAGTGGGTTCGGGAGAGGATTCGTGAGAGGGTTCAAAATCGGGTTCGTGAAAGGGTCCGTGAGAAGGTTCGTGAGAGGGTTCGAGGGCGGGTTTGTCAGGGGGTTAGAGGGCGGGTTCCTGAGAGGGTTCGAGGGCGGG
Organism: Tenodera sinensis; assembly: GCA_030765045.1. NCBI lineage: Eukaryota > Metazoa > Arthropoda > Insecta > Mantodea > Mantidae > Tenodera > Tenodera sinensis. The sequence goes on along the minus strand of CM060966.1, from coordinate 160,242,494 downwards.
TCGTAGAGGGTCCGTGAGAGGGTTAGAGTGTGGGTTCGAGAGTGGGTTCGGGAGAGGATTCGTGAGAGGGTTCGAGAGAGGATTCGTGAGTGGGTTCAGGAGAGGATTCGTGAGAGGGTTCGAAATCGGGTTCGTGAGAGGGTCCGTGAGAAGGTTCGTGAGAGGGTTCGAGGGCGGGTTTGTCAGAGGGTTAGAGGGCGGGTTCCTGAGAGGGTGCGAGGGCGGGTCGTAGAGGGTCCGTGAGAGGGTTAGAGTGTGGGTTCGAGAGAGGGTTCGTGAGTGGGTTCGGGAGAGCATTCGTGAGAGGGTTCGAAATCGGGTTCGTGAGAGGGTCCGTGAGAAGGTTCGTGAGAGGGTTAGAGGGCGGGTTTGTCAGAGGGTTAGAGGGCGGGTTCCTGAGAGGGTGCGAGAGCGGGTCGTAGAGGGTCCGTGAGAGGGTTAGAGTGTGGGTTCGAGAGAGGGTTCCTGAAAGGGTTCGTGAGAGGACTCGGTACTGGATTCGTGAGAGGATTCGACAGCGGGTTCGTGAGAGCGTCCGTGAGAGGGTTCGAGGACGGGGCCGTGAGAGGGTCCGTGAGAGGGTCCGAGGGCGGGTTCGGAGAGGGTTGGTGGAAGGGTTGGCGAGAGGGTTCATGAGAAGATTCGTGAGAGGGTGCTGACTTGATTCGTGAGAGGGTTCGAGAGCGGGTTCGTGAGAGGGTGCAGTACTGGACTCGTGAGATGGTTCGATAGATAGTTCGTGAGAGGGTTCGTGGGAGAGATCGTGATAGCGTTTGTGAGAGGATTCCTGAGAGGTTTCGCGGAGGGATTCGTGAGGTGGTTCGAGGGCAGGTCGTAGAGGGTCCGCAGGAGGGATCGAGAGCAGGTTCGAGAGAGGGTTCGTGAGAGAGTTCGAGAGTGGGTTCGTGAGAGTTCGAGAGTGGGTTCGTGAGAGTTCGAGGGTAGGTTCGTGAGAGTTCGAGGGTTGGTTCGTGAGAGGGTAGGAGAGAGGGTTCGTGAGAGGGATAGAGGTCGGGTCCGTGAGAGTGACCGTGAGAGGGTTCGTGAGAGGGTACGTCAGAGTATTCGTGAGATGATTCGCGAGAGGGTTCGCGAAGGGGTTCGTGAGAGGGTTCATGAGTGGATTCGGAGAGTTCGTGATGGGTACGTGAGAGGGTTCGAGGGCGGGTCTGTGAGAGGTTTCAGGGCGGCTTTGAGAGAAGGTTGGTGAGAGTGTTGGTGAGAGGGTTCGGCAGTGGGTTCGTGAGAGGGTTCGAGGGCAGGTCGTAGAGGGTCAGCGAGAGGGTTCGAGGGCGGGTTCGACAGAGGGTTCGTGAGAGAGTTCGAGAGTAGGTTCGTGAGAGAGTTCGAGAGTGGGTTCGTTAGAGGGTAGGTGAGAGGGTACCTGAGAGGGTACCTGAGAGGGTTTGTGAGTGTTCGTGAGAGGGTTCGAGGGTGGGTCCATGAGAGGGTTCGAGGGCGGGTCCATGAGAGGTTTCGTGAGACGGTTCGTGAGAGGGTACGTGAGAGGGTTCGTGAAAGGGTTTGAGAGAGGGTTGATGAGTGTCCCTGAGAGTTCGAGAGAGGTTTCGAGAGGGTTCTAGAGTGTTCGAGAGGGTTCGAGAGGGTTTGAGATATGTCCGAGAGGGTCCGTGAGAAGGTCCTTGAGAGGGTCCTTACTCGGGCACTGATAAGCACCTTGAGTGGACTTCCGAGAGGGCCCTTGAGGTGGCCCTAAGTTGGCCCCTGAGGTGGCCCTGAGTGGGCCACTTCGAGGGCCTCTGTGACGGACCCTGAGAGTGTCCAAGAGGGGGCGCCTGAGAGGACCTCCTAGAGTGCTCCTGAGAGGGCCCCATAGTGGGCCTCTGAAAGGGCCACCTTGTGGGCCTATGAAAGGGCCTCGTGTAGGGCCCTGCTATGGCAATGAGGCGGACCCTGAGAGGACCCCTGAGAAAGTTCCTGAGAGGGCCCCTTAGAGAGCCACCGAGAGGGCCTTTGTGAGGGTCCCTTAGAGGGCCACCGATAGGGCCCCTTAGAGGGCAGCCGAGAGGGCCCCCGAGATGGCCGCTTAGAGGGTCCTCTGTGACGGCGGCTGTGAGAGCCCCCGATGGGGTCCCTGAGAGAGCCCGGAAAGGGCACCTGAGAGGGCCCATGAGTGGACCCTCGGACGGTCTCTGAGAGTCCGTGACGGTGTGCGTGAGAATGTCCGTGAGTGAGGGGGCACGTGAATGAGGGTCTCGTGAGCAAGAGGACTCGTGAGTGAGGCGCTTCTCGAGAGGGGTTCGTGACGGTGTCGTAAAGGTGGGAATGGAAAAGTGGTTGGGAATGGAAGAGCGGGTGATCATGGGAGCGGGTGACAGTGGGAGATTGAGGATCTGAGAGATTGTGAGGATTGGAGAGAGTGTAAGGATGGGAGAATGAGAGTGAGCGTGAGAATGGGACTATTGGAGAAAGCGTGAGAGTGGGAGAGAACATAAGAATGGGAGAGAGGTAGAGAACGTGCGAATGGGAGAGAGACTGAGAATTGGAGAGAGCGAGAGATTGGAGAGAGGGAGAGATGGGAGAGGGAGAGAAGTGAGATGTTTGGTAGACGAAAGAGAGGGGTGATAGAGAGAGGGAATACTGGGGATAGTGAGCGTAGAGGTGGGGAGTGAAGATTAAGTGCAGAGCGAGGACAGAGGTATGGGAGGGAGAGGAGAGTGGAGCTGTTGTGGGAGAGTGCGAGGGCGACAGTGCTAGGTGATATGGAGGTGGGAGAGAGGGGAGAGGTCAGCATCTAACCAACTGAGTCACCCAGACCGACACAAAAACATAGACATAGATATGTACACTGGTATTTACTCAATCTTAGGTTATATTTTCCTCTTCCTCATCTTTCGTAAGTTGGGGGAATTTTCTCTAAAATCTTTATGTCACATGTTTAAAAATACTAAACTAAAATACTAACTTTGCTTTTTAAAAGAATTTTCGCTTTTGAGTCATGCTTTTTACAGGCAGATATACATATACGGACGTTTTCCTAAAAATATTTTTTGGGTTCAGAGGGGCTCAAAACATATATTTCCGGTAAAATCTCAACATCGAATTTTTGGATCGAATAATATACTCCCTTACTCTACTTACTGTACGTATTAGAAAGTGAACATGTTTCGTTGCACATGATCACCACGTGCTCTACCGTACAGTTCAAAGATGACACTAGTGTGCTGGTTACCAATAAAAACTTAAATGAATGCATAATATAAATGAATTATGTTTAGAACTTCATGTCTTACTGGTTTAAAGCTAACAATTATTTGTAAACCTACATACAACAAAAGTCATGCAATTTATAACTCCTCGAACATCATATACTCCGATCGGAATTAGGATAAACTGCATGTTATTAGAAGAAATAGACAACATGAAATTTCTGGGCCTTCTTCACCATTTTATTCTGTAGATGATTGTTTGAATGACGTATTATACTTTAATGCTTACGTAGGTCTAAACAGTTTCTAACAATTTTCGTGACAAATCACTTAATTACATTTGCTCGATAACTGCCTAAATCTGTATGTAGGGATAAACTGACTGAAGTTGTCATTCAGTGCTAATTATATAACTACATGGAACGTGGCAGGAAAAGTCTAGTAAACGTTTAAAACAAAGTTTAATTTGTGTTTGTAAACATACATTATTCTAATCCTATAACCGTAGGGAACATTTTATTGTTTCTCAACTACCCCTCCTTTGTTTTTGTTTTTTGCTTTCTGTGCCTGTATATTTTTAGTTTCTCTACTGGTAAGTAGGGAAAATATTGCATTCCACCCAAAAATTCGATGTCGAGATTTCACCGGAAATATATGTTTTGAGGCCCCCTGGATCCAAAAAAAAAGCGGTTTTAGAAAAAGGTTTATGTGTGTGTCAGTCTGTGGACAGCATAACTAAAAACGAAAAGTCGGTTAAAACCAAAGTTGGTATTTAAGTTTAATGTCATTCAAGGATGCAACACGAAGATTTTGAAGAAAATAGACCCACCATAAACTACCCTTTACATGGAAAATTTTTCGAAATTTTTGATGTACTTGAAAACGGCTCTAACGATTTTTATTAATGACAAATGAAATGTATATCTTGAATTTTCTGGCTATAGCCCCTGTAGTCGTATTTACTCTAGACGACTTTTGCATAACTGGTAAACCGTTACAGATAGACCAAATCATACTATACAAAAAATGTAGATCTTGCTAAAATAGACAATTTATGTCCAAATAAATTTTCTTGTTGCGTGAACCATTTCGGAGATATTCCTTATGTGTGTGAGTTTCGGAAAACTTAAAACTTCTGTGAAATGGATCATCGTTGTTCATTTTTTTATATCTTAAGTGTGCAAAGAGAACGGAATGTCAAAGTATCTACAAGGAAATAAGCAATAAGATAATTTGTACAAATGTTTATCTTAACACGAAGAAGATATAGGAATAAGAGTTTGTAAGAAAATGGTAAGTACAAGAGTAGAGAAAGTCATGTGAGTGCAACACATCAGATTTTTTATTAATATTTCGCTCAAATTTATAATGGTGTGAAACACGTATGTGTGAAATGCATCAAGGAGCCTTAGAAATAGAAAAAAGGCTCAACCTCATTGCATCTTTATGACTATTCCACAATTTTGTAATTATCCATTTCTCATACGTGATGGATATACTATTATCACAATTTAAGTGTATACAGCAGTAAACTGTGAGTAAGATATTACGTGAGGAGATAGAAGCGTGTGCCAAAAACACGCACCAGGTGGTTGGTTCTACGTGACACTCCTGACAGCTCACAATTTCTGTAAACAGAACATCTTCATCCAGGTAATCACCTGTAATTGCCACGGCCTGCTAAGTATAGGTTCCTCTGATCGACGTCAGGTCGCAGGTGCGTTTTACAGTTTACTTTTCTGTGTGTTGTAATTCCTTCATCTAATGACTTGTTCCGGCCAGAACACTATCTATGTGGTTTAGTTTCTAGCCTCTTTACTCACATGCACTGGAAATAAAAATAACCTGCGTTGCATCCACATGACTTTCTCTACCTTCTTCATGTTTCTCGAGATAAACATTTGCAGATATTATCTAGTGCTGATTTTCTTATATATGCAAGGGGAATGTGGGAATACGATATTAAAATCTTTTGAGCCTTGAAATTTGTCCACTTTCAACTGCCAAATACATAAAAAAGTGACTGTCGACCTTAAGATTTGAGAAAAGTTTAAGTACTGCAAAACTTCCACAAATAAAATCAAATATCTCCAAAATTGTTTACTTCACAAAAATACTTTGCCATATAACTTGCGTGTTTTAATGAGAGCTACATTTTTTGTACATTAAGATTTAGTCTATCTCTTACGGTTTACCAACTATGCAAAACTCACAAAAAGTAAACCAGACTACATACGCTATAGGCTACATCCAGAAAATTCAAAATATACATCTAATTTGCCATAAAAATATCTTATAGATGTACTATTTTAATCAAAACCGTTAGAGCGATTTTTGAGAAAATCAAAGTTTTTGGAAAATTTTTCATTTAAAGGGCAGTATAGGTTAGAGGAATTTTGTTCAAAATCTTCGTATCGTATCCTTGAAAGATATTAAACTTAAATGTGTTCTTTGGTTGTTTGCTGTTCACAGACTGACAGACACACACATGGACCTTTTTCTAAAAATGCTTTTTTTTTTTTTTTTTTTTTTTTGGATTCAGGGAGCTTCAAAGGATACATTTCCGTTGAAATCTCAACATCGAATTTTTGAGTGGGTCACAATACTTCCTGTGTTTCCTATACATAGTAGAGAAAATACAAAGATGCCTGCTTAACAGCAGTTTCCAAGGAGCAATTGTTAATAATACTTAAAATTAAAAGCTAAAGATGAAGAAGAAGTCTGTGCAAATAAAGTAGCTCTAATGGCAAGGTTTACAATACTGCTTTTGGGTCTAAAGTCCACTGCAGTTAAGCGTAATGTTGGCCCTATTTAATTTTTAGGAACTGCCCATAAGCTGTTTCTCCTATTGCAATCCTAGCATAAATAGTGCGAAATTACTCTGTTTCTGGCATCAGTGGCAGAAAATGGATGACGTAATTACCAGGACTACAACACAGCAATGACGTCATCATCGTCACGATATAGTTGTCTTCAAAGTTCCTGTAAAACACTGAAATAATCTCTCTAGCAAGTGCAGCAACATTCAAACACAAAGGTCCTCTCGTTAGTTTACGGTAAGGATCTTTTGATTTTCCTGGAAGTAATAAACTGTAAACACTCTTGGCGCCGTTTAAAATACCAAACGTAATGCAATTCAGATTTTCAGTAGCTTTATCATAACCCCCCTTTTCCCTGTAAAAGTGTTCAAACAAATGAAACACACCTGCTTAGCAACCATATTACGTCATACGTCTGTGATCTCTGATACATTATAATTTTAGTGCTAGACTTGCATAAAACGTTGTATATAACACATGTATAATATTTCCATTGTAACTCTTGTAACGTTCACTGCCACTCACACACTAAACATATACTCGTGTCACAATCAATCACATTATACACTAGTTATATAAGTATTCTATCGTCATAACTAACAAACGAAGGCAGTATTGCGTTCCAGCACTAAAATTCCATATCGAAATAGTAGGTTATGTTATACGGAGTTTACAGCAATGGAGTTCTTACTTATGGACGTTCTTTAGTTGCTATAGTTCTCAGTGTCCCATTCAGTGGGCTTCATTTTGCTCTGTTAGGCTTGAAATTCTTTTACGTGCCGTACATCTACGCAGTGCCACCAGCCATTCTACGGATTTTTGCGCCTGAAAAAGATATTTCTGGCCCATCACCGCGTTTGGACCTGCGATATTAGCCCCTAATAAGACAGAGGGGACACCCTGCACAGTGACAAATATGTTCAAGTTACCGTTACAGATATTGTAAACAATGGAATAATAATTGTTTATTTATTAATTATATTTGGAGAAGTTTTCCCTGGTTAATTATTAAGTTTTTTGTTACCAATTTCATTTCACTGCGCCCTACATGTACTTAGGGTGTTCAAGAAAGACTGGCACTAATATTCATACAACAATGTATTGTAAAAAATCACTCATACAGACTGTTGCCCCCCTCAGAATACTTCTCCCTCAATACAATGTACTTGTCCCACCTCCTTTGCCATTCCTGGAAAACGTGCAGGAAGCCATTCTTTGAGAGCCTGTTCAGGGTCGCCTCTAAAGCTTTCACTGCCTGGTCTCATTGTCGAACCGACGTCCCTTAGGTTTTTTTGTGGCTCTCGGGTTAAGAAAAAAGTCACATGGAGCTAGCTCAGGATTATAAAGTGGAAGAGGTACCGTGGAGATATGATTTTGTGCCAGGAATTTGATAACCGCATCAGCAACATGTGGCTTGGCATTGACGTGATGAAGCTTGCACGGCTGAATGAGATTCTTTAGCTTTTTGGGGATGTGATCCTTTACCAATTGCTTCAGGATAGTGTTATAGTAATCTGCAGTGTCTGTAGAGTGTCTTGGAACTGTGAGAATGCAGACTGTCCTCTGGTAATCAAAAACAGTAATGACTACGCCCTTATTGGGTGACTTCTGTACTCGTGATGATATTTAGAGGCGATTATCAAACACGTTCACTCTCACAGGCTGTCAACAATCAACTGTTAGAGCTATCACTGTGTGATTTTCAGTGATTAGCGACTAGAATACGTAGTTCAATGACACATGGACAGATGTCGCAATCAGACACTTAATGAAAGGAAAAAAAAAAATCAATGCCAGTCTTTATTGAACATCCCTCGTATTGTGAAGGAAGCACTTTTTGAGCTGTATAGAGAGAGCGATGAACGATCCATCGATCAAACAGCCCGCTATTTTATGTAGAGTACTCTTTGAGCAAGCATCTGCGCCATCAGTCCGCACCGCCTCACGCCAAGAAACGTTGAAGTGCATCTAAAAGTTGAAAACGAAATCGTGGTAGGTAATAAACCGCCTCAGATTTGCCTGCAGACCAGCAAACCCAATGTCAGAGTAGTCACGGAATGAACCCAGGACTTGTCGAACGTGTTACCACTGAGCTATCTCACTCGGCGATGTGGTGAGTACACCGGAAATACATGTCTTCAAGCCCCTTTTTAGCAAAAGGCCCAAGAATTACGTGCCTTTATGAACATCATAACACAAAATGAAAAATCGATTAAATAGCAATTTCCTATAACACGAATCACCTTTTGAATATTCTCAAAAATAACTTTAAAGTTTTGGTTAAAATGCCATATCTTTTGGATATACTGTGTAACAAATTAAGTGTAACTTCAATTTTTTGGAAACAGCTTCTGAGGTTCTTTTCATTTCCAAAGGATTTTGCTTACATGGTAAACCGTAAGTAATAGATAAAATTTTACTGCGGATTTTGTGTGTGGAATTAACCATTTCCGAGATATTCTTCGTTTTCAAATTCTTATGGTTTCTTGAAAAGGGAAGTACTTATCCGCTCTTTCTCGTGCCATGCATAGACCATTGAAAGGTTATTTATAGATGTTTGGAGAAATATACGTGAGTAAATCGCACGAGAGTTTCCAAAAAGCTGCAGCATTTTCAAATGATGAATGCAGTGCAGGTAGAAGTTCCTCGGTTGCCTGTCCATAGCCATTAGAGTAAGGGCAGCATCGATCATTTCTGCGGAGAGTACCAAACCGGAGACCTCGGTGTCGACGTTAGAAGAACATCCGTCAGGAACGTGGCACGCTAAGCGAGATACACGCGAGGGGGCCACAACTAAATAATTGCTACCTTCAACACACCATTACAAGTTAGCTCTATATCAGGTGTGAGTGAGGTTTGTACTGGGACAGGGGTGCACAGAGTCCTACTGCTTCATTCTGAGTAACTCCTTGGGAATTAAGCCTCATCACATCCTAGATAATGCTATATACCACACAGAAAGTATTTGGGACGCCAGACGCGGCGCATAGCAAAGGACGGTTGGGGTTAAGTCACTTCACACCACATACCAAGCTGACGCTCAAGGTCAGGCTTCCCCACACCACTTACGTGAGCAAACACGTGACAACAATCGGAGCGGCGGAACCAAAAGGAGCTTTCTATAGATCATTCGAGAAGTGTCCTGTGGCCGGCTTGTTTGTAGAAGTTCCATAAAGGATCGTGTGACGTCATCCCCGCTATATAAGGAAGCAAGCCAACAGCAGAGGTGTGGGAGAGAGAGAGAGAGTTATAGACATGAATCTGTCAGTATGTCAGTGAGTGCTAGACAGCAATATATGTCTGAGTGTGTGTATTATTATTACTACTACTACTATTATCATTACTGTTATAATTGTTATTATTTATATTTATTATTATTATTATTATTATTATTATTATTATTATTATTATTATTATTATTATTATTATTATTATTATTATTATTATTATTATTATTATTATTATTATTATTATTATTATTATTATTATTATTATTATTATTATTATTATTATTATTATTATTATTATTATTATTATTATTATTATTATTATTATTATTACGGCATCTAAATTGGCGCCTAAATTAGGCACAACACCTTGCTTAAGCTCTATAGGTTATAAAATAGGCTCTAAAACTATTGAAAATCAATATCAAAGAAATTCAAACATTTTATTAATAACTTAGGTTGCCAAAATTATATGAGTCATATATTTACATGCATACGAAATCAAAACAATTCCACCACGATTTCCTGTGTGTGAAGCTGTATTAAGTATTACTGTTTCAAGCGTTTAAAACGCTATTATGTCGAATTTAAGGGGCCAAAAAGCATCTAATGGCATTTACACATAGTCTTATTTATTTAAATTCGCCATTCCATTGATTTGAATGAAAATCAATGTTCGTATTCCACCCAAGAAATTATTAACAATAATAAAAATGGCATTTCATAAAAGTTGTGTTTTGATGAGATCTACATTTTTGGTAGACTAAGGTTTTGTTTAGCTCATAATAGTCATTCAAAATGAAGAAGGCTTCTTAGAAAATTTCCCAAAAATTAAGCATATATGTAGGTATATTCAATTTGGCATGGAAATATCTTAAATATATAGTATTAGTATAACTATTGGTAACTTCAAACAAATAACAAGGGATATCTCGGAAATAGTTCACTGTATAAAATAAAATTGACATAAATTGTCTGTTTGAACGACATCTACATTTTTTGTGAAATAACTTTTTATCAAACTGTTACAGTTTACCAGTAACGCAAAGTAATCCAAAATGAAGAGGACTTTAGTTCAAGATGTTATTTTATTTACCATATAAAGATCTTAAGCTTATGGTATTTTAAACTTTAATCAAAACAAAACCATTTTTGAAAAGATCAAAATATATGAGAATATGATTCTGCACTTAAACACCAAATTTGGTATTTACTTTTCGTTTTTGAGTTATGATATTTAGAAATAAGAACCTTTTTTAAGAATCTTAATAATCTTAAAATAGTTTATATTTCCGGTGAAATTCTGATATCGAATTCTTGGGTGGAAAATGATAATTCAGTTCTTTATTATTTATATATACTAGAGAAGTAAAAAAGGTTTTATTCAGAGGACCTCAAAACTGGAATTTCAAGTGGAATGCAGTGTTTCCTCTACCTACCGTGAGTAGGTGGACAAAAGGTTACAAAAGATTTTCCTGGGCTTCGTTAAACAAAATGCACGGCTGACACGTGGTCAGTGCCATCTGGCTGTGAATGGCGGAAACTCGAGGCGAACAAGAGAGGCTATTAGGAAAGTTTACCATCCCTGGAGCCATATTGTGGAGATTTTTGACGGGGTTATGACACGGAATAATTAACCCTGCTGTGAATAAATCCATGTTCCCCCACCTTGAGATGGATAATTGCGAGTGTGGCGGGTCTGTCTAACACTTCCTCGCGCTAATAATCCGTCAGCACTTCCTCCTCCCAGGGCTACCAACTGTAGCCCTACTCGTCGTTACCTTTGTAAAGAAACAAAGCTGCTCGTGTTGCCGCTTTACATCGTCGTGTGCATTTTATACAAACTATTTCTGATTTCATGTTTTCACGTCAGTAATATTAAAATGAGGGTCTTTGGAAAATGTCCTTCAATCTAAAAATTTACTTCAAGTTTTAATGTTGCCAAGTTTCATAATAAAGGTCGTAAAAGTTATATCACAGCACAAAGAATTATAGTCTACCTACGAAAAAATTCCTTCGCTACCTTCACATAGCTTTTTCTACCCACTATTTCACAAAATGTTGTTACAAGACCTCATTCTTCTGTCCACTTCATATTACTCGAGATAAACGTTTGCAGAAATTACTTCATTATGCACTTTTTAATAGGAATAAAGGAGATACAGGAGTCTGAAGATATAGTGAAATGTTTAAAAAACAGATCAATATATATTAACCTGCAATTCTACGCCCTTTCCAATACATAACGAGAATCTACAATGGTAACAGCAGTTCAAAAATTGAATATGCAATAATAAAGAATATCTCGGAAATCTTCGTGTTAGTCGAAATAAACATGTGGAATCAGGACTAAAAAAATCACTGTCACAACCGGGATTTTAACCACGGATCTCCCGCTTATTGAGCGGCAACTTTAACCACTAAGCTACCATGGCAAACTTGCCAGTACGACACTAAATTCCCCAGCTGATTCGTACTTTTTCCCGGGAAGACCACAGAGAGATAAATGCCCCAAGGGCGACTTACAATTGTAAGTACTTTAAATCCCGGGTTTAAGTAACCTTTAGATGGTAATTATTATTTATTTATACCAACAAGCTTACGACTTGTCTGTTTAAAAACACCAGCAGTAAGGTTGTTGGCATAAATAAACAATACTTAGAAATTATCTTATTGCTTATTTCCTTGTAGGTGCAAGGGGAAAATGGGAATACAGTAGGCTTTGTGTGATAGTCAAATGCTTTAAAGCTTTCTAACTCGTTCTCTTTGCATGGCCAAAAGATAAAAAAGTAAATAGCGACTTTCCATTTGAGAAAGGTTTAAGTACAGCAAAACTCACGCAAAAAACAAGGAATATCTCCGAAATGGTTCACTCCAGAAAAGAATGAATTTGGGCATAACTTGTGTGTTTTAGAGGTTTGGATTTAGAGGTTTCAAAACATACTTCTGGTGAAAATTCAAAATCGAAATTTTGATTCGAAGGCAATATTTCCCCTATTAGTTTCAAAAACATGATTTTCGGCTTTTTGCCGTAACGCTGAATAAGCGTTTGAGTTAGAGGTAATAATTTGAAAGTAGGCCATCTTGCAGTTGTCAGCTGCAGGATTTTCTTCAAGCATAACCAACTTACAGTCCACAATACATGCACTATGTATGCAAAACTAAGACTACCCCTTCCAGACATCGGCAAAGTTGGTAATACTGCGGCCCGCGTGTTGCGGTGTAACTCAAAATGTTAACAAGGCATCCAACTCATGTTAAACGAAGCCTTGACACGAATATCATTTCCTCAGCACCCCCTTCCACCCCTGCCCGATAATTGGGGGAAAGAGGAACCGCTTGTCCGCGTTCTTTGCCTTCGATGTAAGGAATTTACAGGAACCACGCGAATCTGGCAGGAAGTTTACGTGCCACATCGTCTCATTTAAATTTCTGGGCCCTTAATGCACGCCTGTCACTATTTCTCTGGAAATTATTAGCCCCAACACGAGTGTTTGCTATTATTATGGGGGAACAAAACTGATAAAAATGCCAGCGTTGCCCTTACTTAAAATAAAATATTCATTTACATCCTTGTAATACAAAAGAAGAGAAATTAGTTTACCTTCCGGAACATTTCTTTTAAAAAATATTTCATGTTAGGTGCAGTAAAAATTGTTCTTTTAAGGGAGGAAAGGCGTGTTGCATGCGCTTTCTCAACTTCTTTTTCATAATTTTTTTCCATTTACCTATATGCCACCTTTAGCTGGCGGCTTTTCATTTGAAACATTGCCCATCGGCTATGATATTCACTCGTTTACTATTTATGTAAGTTTCAATTTGTTTTGCAATGGATTTTCTTTATAAAAATTAAGGGGAGTTAGGGGTGAGATTTGGCCCATTTGGTAAAAAAAGTTGATTTTTAGATTTTTATGTTGAAAAATTGTTCAATGTTCTGTCTATTGAAAAGTGCAATCATTTTGATGCCAGCGCCATTTTTAAAGATCTGGCGGCATTTTTAAATAGTGGTGCATAGTGATTAAATGGCTGGTGGTTAGGCGTACGCACCCACCGAGACTGAATATCGACGGATCAGAAACTCAATCATGTAAATTATCCTCAATCTGCATCCACAAAATCACAAGTTGTCTCTAGAAGTGGTAACTAAAATTCTATTTCCGGATCAGCGACTTGGTTCTGACCAGCTGCTAGAACGCTATGCCAAGGGTACGACACACAACTCGAATGTATCTCTTCACAATGTTGTGGGAGCTATTTGTTCAAAATAGATGTGTGTCTAGGAATAAACTTGAACTTGCAGTACTGAAAACTGTCATGGAGTTTAATATGGGGTGTGTGAAGTCAATTCAAGTATTGAATAGTCTTAGGAATGAAACAATTTCAGTTGGAACAATATGCATTTGTCAGAAGTGCAATGCTAGAAGATGTACTCAGAGTAGAAAATGCAGTGCCAGGAAACAAACACACACAAGGAGAGCCCATACATTGCAGAAATTGCCAGCAAAAGAGAGGATAAGAGATCAGAAAGTGAAACCTATGCTGCAACACACCTCTGCTGGGGTTAGAACGTTTCAAAAGTTTAATGCTGTTTTTCTCAGTTTATTTTTTCTCAGCATTTTCACGCATCTGAAGAACTCCTTGCGACAGAGTTCTTAATGGATTCTTTTGAAAATTTCCGGACGTGTTCTTATTCATATAAGGCTCCAAAATTGCTCTGGGTTTTGACATCTGTCAAGTAATATTAAACATATTCACATTCAAATGCCGATTGAAAGTTAAAAAAAACGTGAAATCTGTAAATAGACATATTAAAAAATTTCCAGATACTAAAGTACTGGTATAAAATAAAAATCCAGAGCAATTATGACTTTCAAGTGCATGAAGCATCAAATCACCAAGTTTCATGCCAAATATATAAAAATTGTTACGCAAGGAGCATTTTTAATCAGAGTATCTTTTTAATCAATTAAAAGCTTTTAATTAAAAAACTATTTGACTTACATACTTCAAATTTTGTACAGCTGCATATCTAAACACTATAGTAACGTGGTTAAAATTTGGTAATGCTGGCATACAAATTGTAGAATTTCCTAAACTCACCCCTAACTCCCCTATTCACACCCACATTTACACTTTCTGTCCCACTTCCAGGCTCTAGGAAGAATGGAAAGTATTTTTGGCTAAAGAAAAATTCCCATTCTCCACCAGGGAATCGACCCTCAGGCCTCCAGATTTGGTAGCCAGTATGCTAACTCCAGACAACAGAGGTAGTCTGGTAATTTCTGCAAGACAATATTTGGGGCATTTACACAATGTTAAACATGTTTGTCTATTAGTTATATTCTAATACAGTTCAGCTTAATGAGTAACGATTTATCGATTTCCCATGAAGTCTATACTTTACCTTCAGGCCGATGTATCATTGGTTATAGCTAGCAGTTAGCATAATTGTGCTGACATTGGAGTGGAATAAAGAGAGGGGTAACGATTTACTGAGTGACCAGAAAGAACCAGTTCTTTCCTTTTAGGCCGAAGTGTCATTGATTATAACTATGTACAGCCAGTAGCATGACTGCGGATGTCATTGGAGAGGGGTAAAGAGAGCGGAAGAAGGGGAAGCCAGGAAGGTCTCGTTAAATAATCATTACACCCTTGCATTTTACTAAATTACTTTTCTGTGAAATATTAATGGATAGAGGAAGTCGTGTGAGTAAGCGAGTGAGTGTACCACTTGAGAATTTTAATCTGAGCAAGTTGGAGGACGTAACTTTTTGACTTGCCCAGCTGATTGCGGTCTAACAATTAATTACCGCACCCCCATTCTGTAGTACAAAAGCAAGGAAAAAAGAACAGCCGTTTCTCCTATTGTAGGTACACTGTCCTTCCCCCTTCCATCCCTATAGTATTTTAGAAATAAAGAGGGAGGGGTTAAGCATCGTTCCGAGCTCATTTTTACATGAAAAACTACGATGCTGTTTTTTTTTTCAACAGCAGAAGTAAAAGGGAGTACTTAAGTGTGAAATTTTCGCATTTTTAACACAGAGGCAGATCATCTTCTCTCTGTATATAATAATTCAATCGGTAGGGGGTTGAGGTCTTTTTTTAACGTCCCTTTTACACAGAGAGTGTCATTAGAGTAGGCCAGTGCAGGCATTAGACGCTTCATTTTTTTTTTTTTCTTCACCCATTCTCCTGCACAAACCATGCTTTATATAATGCTGTATGTCAGTTGCAGTAGTCTTAGGGGTAGATAAAGGGATGAGGGGGTGGAAGCAAAAATTGGAGCTAATCGTGTGGAACTTAATTCATTGTTGGGCCCGTCTGGAACAGATTTTAAAATAAAGTGTTCTTGCGGGGCCTGGGGAAACGCCGCCATCTTTTGCTTTGGCGTGTGTTTTGGCACCATTCGAACCGCCTTTCAACCCTTTTCTTCGCTTTACTGTCCTCCTCTAACTGCTGCTAAACCTTTTGTGTTTTTGTTGCAACCTAATTGTACGCCGCGAAAATGTTTCATCAGCTTGGAGATATATTACCCATTCAAGTGTCAAATTGCGCACTTGTATTTCATTACGTCTTTTAGCCGTACATTCGTCAGGTTGTTGTTTTTTATAAAAACCAGATGTAAATGCTCCAGTCTCTTATCTTGTCAGGTATTGTTTGCACCGTATTTCGACTACATACGCCTGGTGCAAAAGAAACATGCCTGAAGCTATATTATATGTGTAACTGCATGTTTATGATGACATTTCGATTTAGAATTTCAACACGAGTCCCTTTCCAAGGAAATCCATATTTACCAACATACATTTGGTGGTTGTAATAACATACACTAGGGCGGGAAGTAAAATATACTAAAAAGCCTTGATTTACATATTTTTATATCTCTACGACGCATAGTAAGAAGAAGAAGTATTGTATTCGACGTTGATGTTGCACAGTAGATGCATATTTTGAGAGCCCTGAATTTAAAAAAAAAAATTATTTTTAGAAAAAGATCCCTGTGTGTGAGAACAGAAATGAAAATTCGGTTAAAAAGCAAAGTTGGCGTCTAAGTTTAATGTCTTTTAAGGATACGACGATTTTGAAGAAAATTCCTTCACTCTGATCCACCCTTTAAATGAAAATATTTATTTTCTCCAAAATGGATCTAAAGATTGGCGTATTTAGAGATAGTTTTATGACAAATAAAATGTATATCTTGAATTTTCTGGCTATAGCCCCTGTAGTCATATTTACTCTGGACGACTTTTGCATAACTCGTAAACCGTTAGAGATAGACCAAGTCATACTCTAAAAAAATGTAGATCTTGGTAAAATACACAATTTATGCCTCAATAAATTTTCTTGTAGGGTGAACCATTTCGGAGATTTTCTTTGTTATATGTGCGAGTTTCAGAAAACTTAGAACTTTAGCGAAATGCAACAACGTTGTTCATTTTTTTATATGTTAATCGTGCAAAGAGAACGGAATCTCAAAGGTCAAAAAGATTTGACCTGTATTCTAATATCTCCCTTGCACCTACAAAGACATAAGCAATAAGATAATTTGTACGAATGTTTATCTTAACTAACATGGAAATATAGGAATAAGAGTTCGTTAGAATGGTTAGTACAAGAGTAGAGAAAGTCATGTGAGTGCAACACATCAGACTTTTTACATAGGAGCGAGTCAATTTTCTCTACCGATTGAGGTCTTATACATAAAACAGTTTAACCCCTAACTATTTAAACTTGATAAAAACAGAGTTTCCTGCCTACTAAAAAGGAAATATTAATTAACATTGTGGTATATTTTATCAGATTTGGATTAAATTATTCACCAAAAAATATTTTTGTGCAGACTCCAAAGCATTTAAATTTAGTCTTAATGTACTTGAAACAATTTGAAGCTCTCGATCAAAGTCACGTAAGTGGAAATGCGACGATTCTACACCAAATAGATTTCTGGAATATTCATAAAAATTTGAGACACATAATTGAGCAGTTCAAGTAAATCTTTGTGTTTAGGCTAAGCTATGTTAAATTTAGTTATTTTATTATACTTTTACACCATTTATGTGTTTCTGAAAATGTTTTCGAATACATCACAACCATGAACGTGATTATACTTATAATGAAGCCTTTTGGTGTGACACTATACCTAAATTAATTAGTATTTGTCGCAAACAAGAGAGGGCAGCACTAATCAGAAACTTTTTCATTTTGAGGTTTAGCCGTTTTTTTACACACGCCTTCAACTATAAATGTCTATTTTTGATGTGGCTTCTTCTACAAACACATATCTAAGCCGGTGGTTACATTCTTCAGACGTTAATTACCGTTTTAAGCAGTAAAAATGCATAGTCTGGAAATGTTCCCTGGTCCAATTCAAATCGGAGAAATATTACCCATTCAACTGTCAAATTGCGCACTTGTATGCCGATGACGTCCTCATACTGGCCCGTAACAAAAATCTACGTTACTGCCTTCCCCCATTGCAAAGACACCTAGATGCCATTGAGAGTTGGAGTGAAAAATGGAGAATGGGAATCAGTCCACAGAAAAGCTCTGCTTTTGTGTTAGGCAAAATTCATTCCTGGAGACCAGAAAGGGACCTGACACTTGGTCAGAGGAGAATCCCTTGGGTCAACACAGCCAAGTACCTTGGTGTACAACTAGACCGAGGACTTACCTTCACCAAACATGTCACAGCTAAAGCTGCCCAAGGTCACGGAGCTCTGGGAAAGCTCTATCCCATCTTTAGGTCAACTATGCCTACACGACTTAAACTACGCATTTATCGTGCGATCATCCCTCCCCTGATCCTGTATGGATGCGAGGCATGGGGATTCGTGGCTCAAACCACCATCCGCAGACTGCAAGTCGTGCAGAACAGGGCCCTTAGGATGATCTACGATACTGACCGTAGATTTTCTTCCCATATTCTCCACACTCATTCTGGCATTCCATATATTGTGGATGTTGTGCGAGATAGAGCCCGCTCTATGTATGCGAAACTTACACCACACCCTAACCAGCTGGTGAATACCCTGGGACAATATGATCCCCATCTTCCCAGGAGGCGCAAAAGCTATCGTTTACCCAAGGATGTCTTGGGCTAATTAGCTTCACTGCTTCCTCATTTCACCAAACATTCGAATGCATTCGGTTTCTCGCTAAATTGACACTGCTTGACTTGCTGGTTAGACAAGCTGACCTTTGCTAAGTGAGCAGAGGGGCATGGGTGCCCCAGGATGGGTAGACATTCTAACTGGCACTCATATCCCTAGTCTATAGCAAGAGAGAGTAACCAATCATCACCATTGGCTGACACTGACAAAAATAGCTTGTAAAATGACTACATCTTTCATACCTCACGGGTAAATCCATACTAAATGGATAGGTACCGTGGGCATATATCCCGCTCAGGGGAGCGCTATTTCCGGCCTCCTCTACATACTGTACACATCCGACACACCACAACCAACACAAAAGAACCTACACCTAGCCCAATATGCAGATGATACTGCGTATTGGAGCACACACGCCACGCTGATAGGAGCCAAGGGAAAACTGGAAAAACAACTCAGCACATTCCTGAAATGGACCCAAAAATGGCGAATCAGCATAAACACAGACAAAACACAAGCCATTGTGATAAGGAAAATCATGAAACACTCATACAAAACAGCCACCCTCACCTTCAATAATCAACAAATATCATGCAAAACAATCATAAAGTACCTGGGTATACATATTCATAACCAATTGAAAATTAAGACACACTACACGCGACTACTTAACAAAACACGACCCGTTCACTCAACACTGACTTACTTAGCACGACTAAACGGACGAGGACTTACACCACAAATACTACGAAAACTTTACACTGCACTAATAAGACCACAACTGACATATGCAGCCGTAGCCACCATGCCCCTAATCACGACCGATATAATGGACAAAATAAAATCCTTTGAGAGGAGGTGCATCAGAACTGCCCACAAACTTTTGCCCTCATTCAAGACAAACACACTTTACAACTACACACACACAACACCCATAGATACACACATAGCCAAACTAATGATCAAATACATACACAACGCACACACCAGACAATACAGAAGAACACTCATCAACACCGCACAAAAAATGAAAACCATAACACAAACAGAAAAACACAAAAATCCTCCTCTCATAACACTAATCGACGTTTACGACAAATACCAGCAACAAGAAGAAGACAGACTACAACAACACCTTCAACACTTCCAAAACATCTAAACACATAATAAACATAAACACTTAAAATAAAAACACACAAAAACCCAACACACAAACACACAAGCATACAAAAGTAACCGAAGAGCTGTTGCAGTGGACATACAAACTTAACAAAACTACTAGCACAAACGACTTATACTTCCTGGCCTTTTCTTTTTCTCTCTTGGGTAGACGACAGCCCATGCAGCTAGGGATGACCAAACACACACATCACCCATCCAAACACAAAACCCACAACACCAACACGCATATAGGCACTCGCCACTGAAATCCGCCACACGACCAAAAATAAAAACGCAACCACTAGGCTGAAGAGGGGTGCCCCTGAACAGCCAGGGCATGTCGAAAGACATGCCCAAATAACTTTTTCATTCATTCATTCCGAGCGACCTGATTTGGCTCTTGGCTCTTGGCTCTTGGCGCACTTGTATTTCATTACGTCTTTTAGCAGTACATTCGTCAGCTTTTTGTTTTTTTATAGAAACCAGATGTAAATGCTCCAGTCTCTTATCTTGTCAGGTATTGTTTGCACCGTATTTCGACTGCATTCGCCTGGTGCAAAAGAAACATGCCTGAAGCTATATTATATGTGTAACTGCATGTTTATGATGATGATTCGATTTAGAATTTCAACATGAATCCCTTTCCAAGGAAATCCATATTTACCAACATTTATTTGGTGGTTGTAATAACACACTAGGGCGGGAAGTAAAATATACTAAAAAGCCTTTATTTACATATTTTTATATCTCTACTACGCATAGTAAGAAGAAGAAGTATTGTATTTGACGTTGATGTTGCACAGTGCATGCATATTTTGAGGGCCCTGAATTCCAAAAAAGAAAGTATTTTTAGAAAAAGATCCCTTTGTGTGAGAACAAAAACGAAAATTCGGTTAAAAAGCAAAGTTGGCGTCTAAGTTTAACGTCTTTTGGGATACCACAGGAAGATCTTGAAGAAAATTCCTTCACCGTAAACTACTTTTAGATAGAGTTTTTCGATTTTAAAGATTTTGATTAAAATGGCATATGTTTGAGATATTTTTATGACAAATAAAATGTATATCTTGAATTTTTTTCTTTGCTGTAGCCTATGTAGTCCTGTTTATTCTGGATGACTTTTGCATAACTCGTAAACCATAAGAGATAGACAAAGTTTTACTATACAAAAATGTAGATGTTAAATTGTACACAATTTATGTCCAAATATTTTTTTTGTAGAGTGAACCATTTCGGATATATTCCTTGTTACTTGTGCGAGTTTTCGAAAAGTTTCATTCTTTATGTTGGTCCTGCAAAGAGAACGGAACCTCAAAGCTCTTAAAACATCCGACTATCGCTGAAAGCCGACTGTATTGGCGTATTCGCCTTGCAAGGAAATAAGCAATAAAATAATTTTTTTGCAAATGTCTATCACAACTAACATGAAGACGATAGAGGAATAACTTTGTAAGAATGATTATTACAAGAGCAGAGAAAATCATGTGAGTGCAACACATCAGATTTCGTTTACTTGAAGTGTGTTTGAAGGAGTCGTCGACTATGAACAGCATGGGCCCATCTGCCGACGACAGGAGAATAATCGTGCTTGTGGTCTGTATGCTGACCCCACAAGATTTAAAACCAGGGCATCTAAGACGCGAGTGTACTCTAGTTAATCAGCAAGACCTCGTGTCTCGCGGGAAATCTAAGCGCTAGGAGCTGCCCCATTATCCGTCACAGGACACGAGGGGAATCACACAAACTCCTGGGAGACTCGCCTCGGCCACCGTGACACAGGCTCACTCTTGTTCACAACATCACTTGTGGTGCCTTAGGCGTGTTCGCCAACATCACAATATCGAACTATCAAACACAAATTTGAAAATTTGCATTTTTATTTCCGTTGGAAACAAATAATAATAATAATAATAATAATAATAATAATAATAATAATAATAATAATAATAATAATAATAATAATAATAATAATAATAATAATAATAATAATAATAATAATAATAATAATAATAATAATAATAATAATAATAATAATAATAATAATAATAATAATAATAATAATAATAATAATAATAATAATAATAATAATAATAATAATAATAATAATAATAATAATAATAATAATAATAATAATAATAATAATAATAATAATAATAATAATAATAATAATAATAATAATAATAATAATAATAATAATAATAATAATAATAATAATAATAATAATAATAATAATAATAATAATAATAATAATAATAATGAATGGTGTAAACAAAGTAATTTCAAAAATTGATCAACTTATCACATTAGAAATTGCACAGAAAGTTGGTCTATAGATATCTTTAGAAAAATCTGAATACATGTCATGCACCAAAATACACAGAAACCAAATGCGGAAAAATTAAGCCAGTTAACAATTTAAATACCTTGGTAAAATAATTTAAGAAAATGGAATTGAAACTAAAGCTAACCAAAACAGATGCCTAAAATAGAAGTAAAGCACAAGTAAATACCATGAGCTGGATCGAGTGTGTAAAATGACTTAAAAATGGCAGGAATTACGCAAGAAAACATCTTAAACAGAGATAACTTTAAAGTCAAGGTGCACAAATGGCAAGTTCACCAACATTGTGGACTAAAAGGAGAACTAAGGAACGTCTCTAAGTACTTGTCCTTCCGGGAAAAAAAAAAAAAAATAAATAAATAAATAAATAAATAAATAAATAAATAAATAAATAAATAAATAAATAAATAAATAAATAAATAAATAAATAAATAAATAAATAAATAAATAAATAAATAAATAAATAAATAAATAAATAAATAAATAAATAAATAAATAAATAAATAAATAAATAAATAAATAAATAAATAAATAAATAAATAAATAAATAAATAAATAAATAAATAAATAAATAAATAAATAAATAAATAAATAAATAAATAAATAAATAAATAAATAAATAAATAAATAAATAAATAAATAAATAAATAAATAAATAAATAAATAAATAAATAAATAAATAAATAAATAAATAAATAAATAAATAAATAAATAAATAAATAAATAAATAAATAAATAAATAAATAAATAAATAAATAAATAAATAAATAAATAAATAAATAAATAAATAAATAAATAAATAAATAAATAAATAAATAAATAAATAAATAAATAAATAAATAAATAAATAAATAAATAAATAAATAAATAAATAAATAAATAAATAAATAAATAAATAAATAAATAAATAAATAAATAAATAAATAAATAAATAAATAAATAAATAAATAAATAAATAAATAAATAAATAAATAAATAAATAAATAAATAAATAAATAAATAAATAAATAAATAAATAAATAAATAAATAAATAAATAAATAAATAAATAAATAAATAAATAAATAAATAAATAAATAAATAAATAAATAAATAAATAAATAAATAAATAAATAAATAAACTTGTTCTTAACAAGGTGTAGGTACATTTTTGCGTAAGAAGTTTTTATCTTTAATTTACCATTTACCGGTATATGTTCCACAAAATTAATTTAAAATGAACAGAACTTCACACGCTGTGCCCAGGAGGTGTAATATATACCTACGTTATATTATCCATGCAAAGTTTACCACAAATGCTTTTTCAATACTCATTTTTAGTAATCAAAGTTTAGTTCCCATTAGGCCGACCACACATTGAGTTTTTTTTCGTGGTTTTCCAGGGTCGGTAAGTGAATTTGGAGCACAGTGCTACGACTGATGCACGTTCCCAAAACGTCGATATTTAGTCAATTTTGGGAGATTTAATCGTTCCTTTGGGGTTAGTCTTGAAGTGTTGTGTGAAGCAATTTTAGTGAGTGTGATCATAGGAAGTTTGCGAGACAAAGAAGATAAACCTGAAAGACTGAAATACACTGATTGAAAGGGAAGTCATTACATAATTTAAAACAGTGATAAATCTCTGTATTTGGAACACATTTTGTATCTTACGTTTTCATCTCTGACCATTTCCAACAGAGATATTTTAGTTTTGTCGAAAACAAGCTGGCAACACTGCAGATTTTGTGGGTGTCACTTTCACTAGGTCAGTACATAAACACGGTGCGCCTCGTGAACGTAAAGAAATATCATGCCGTGTCCCTTTGTTTTCACTGTGTAGTCTTTGCCAGCGACCGACCTGTTTACGCCCAGAAGCCGGTTCAAATCCATGACCAACCTCAAGGCTCTAGTACTGGGTGATGTTGCATGTATGTCCGAATGCCAGGCGTAAGGTCATCAAAATTACATAGTACGACTCTCAAAAAATTCCTCGCTATGATTTGAACAGGATTTTAGGTAAAGTGCCTCCTTTTTCTGTTTCTGGAATACAGTAACTTTGTTAAGAAGAATGCTCATTGTAAGCACCAGAAGTATAAATGGATGCATATTTTAGGTATATTTAGTGCATACAAATCTGAGCCTATCGTGCTTACGTCATATAAAAATAGTAATACAGGCAAACTCACCTTAACTCCCACACTGGTACCGAAGAGTCCTCATTGTCGTCTGTGTTACCTAGAAGACAAAAGAAAAGCTCTATGATACACTGTCAAGGTTACCAACTGCAACTGGTGACACACTCGTGCCTAAAGAATTCCTGGTGTAGCGGTTACTTCTCACCTGCTCTAGTGAAGTAACAGTTAAAGGTGCATGATACCACGACATTCATTTGTTTCGATATCCAGCACCTGTTTGTTAAATCGATCCCATCGCGGATCATTAGTTCAATGTATCACATAGTGACCATTTCCCCCGTTATACATTAGGGGAAAAGATAACAGCCTTTAAAGCCTAGTTTTTGGAAAAATATGGGGCTTTCACCGAAAATATCGCTATCGAAGTTTTGCTAGAACGCAATGTTTCATCTACTATTAGAGAAAGTAAAAACCATTTCTAATTAACATATTCATTGTCACTGCAATGAAATGTGTAATAACAAGCGGGATGTTCAAGGGGGAAGGTCTGCGGCCCGCATTCAAGAAGTCATGGGTTCGATTCCCGTGGCCGACTTCCTAACCCATAAATTTTTTCGGGTGGGGGCGGGGGTTCCGGATCAATAAGCGAATGTTGGGAATGATAAAAATTCGATGTCGAGATTTCACCGGAAATATATGTTTTGAGACCCCCTGTATCCAAATATGCATCTCTAGAAAAAGGTCCGTGTGTGTGTGTGTATGTGTGTATGTGTGTGTGTGTGTGTGTGTGTGTGTGTGTGTGTGTGTGTGTGTGTCTGTCTGTCTGTCTGTCTGTCTGTCTGTCAGTCTGTGGACAGCATAACTGAAAAACGAAAAGTCCCTTAAAAACCAATATATAGCCCATGTAATCCTATTTACTCTGGATAACTTTTGAATAACTCGTAAATCGTAAGAGCTAGACAAAATATTACTCTACAAAAGAGGTAGATCTCGCTAAAACACAATTTATGTGATTTTTTTGTAGAGTGAACTATTTCGGAGATGTTCCTTATTTGTGTGAGTTTTGTACAAATTATACTTTTGTCAAATGGAAAACATCGTTATTCATTTTTACTTTCTCTACTGGTAAGTAGAGTAGTAAGTAGGTTCCACCCAAAATTCGATGTCGAGATTTCACCGGAAATAAATGTTTTGAGGCCCCCTGAATCCAAAAAGAAGCATTTTTAGAAAAAGGTCCGCGTGTGTGTGTCTGTGTGTCAGTCTGTCAGTCTGTGGACAGCATAACTCAAAAACGAAAAGTCGGTGAAAAACCAAAGTTGGTACTTAAGTTTAATGTTGTTCGAGAATGTGACACGAAGATTTTGAATAAAATAGCACCACCCTAAACTACCCTTTACATGGAAAATTTTTCGAAAATTTTTATTTTCTTGAAAACGGCTCTAACGATTTTGATTAAAATGTCATATGTTTGAGATATTTTTATGACAAATGAAATGTATATATTGAATTTTATAGCTATAGCCCCTGTAGTCGTATTTACTCTGAACGACTTTTGCATAACTCGTAAACCGTTAGAGATAGACCAAATCATACTCTTAAAAAATGTAGATCTTGGTAAAATACACAATTTATGCCTCAATAAATTTTCTTGTAGGGTGAACCATTTCGGAGATATTCCTTGTTATTTGTGTGAGTTTCGGAAAACTTAGAACTTTAGCGAAATGCAACAACGTTGTTCATTTTTTATATGTTAATCGTGCAAAGAGAACGGAATCTCAAAGGTCAAAAAGATTTGACCTGTATTCTAATATCTCCCTTGTACCTACAAGGACATAAGCAGTAAGATAATGTGTACGAATGTTTATCTTAACTAACATGGAGATATAGGAATAAGAGTTTGTTAGAATGGTTAGTACAAGAGTAGAGAAAGTCATGTGAGTGCAACACATCAGATTTTTTCTAGAGTTTTTCTGCACCAATCTACGCTTTGTTCTTAATCGGGAGTGAAATTATGTGGAATACAACAGCAATTTTTGGGCGTCCTTCACAAAATTCAACGCTATGAGAAAAATTTTTCAATTTGCTCTACCGATTGAGGTCTTATACATAAAATAGTTTAACACCTAACTTTTTAAACTTGATAAAAACAGAGTTTCCTGCCTACCAAAAAGGAAATATTAATTGACATTTTGGTATATTTTATCAGAGTTGGGTTAAATTACTCACCTCAAAAATATTTTTTTGCAGACTCCAAAGCATTGAAACAATTTCAAACTCTCGATCAAAGTCACGTAAGTGGAAATGCGACGATTCTACACCAAATAGATTTCTGGAATATTCATAAAAATTTGAGTCACATAATTGAGCAGTTCAAGTAAATCTTTGTGTTTAGGCTAAGCTATGTTAAATTTAGCTATTTTATTATATTTTTACACCGTTTATGTGTTTCTGAAGATGTTTTCGAATACATCACAACAATGAACGTGATTATACTTATAATGAAGCCTTTTGATGTGACACTATACATAAATTAATTAGTATTTGTTGCAAACAAGAGATGGCAGCACTAATCAGAAACTTTTTCATTTTGAGGTTTAGCCGTTTTTTACACATGCCCTCAACTATAAATTTCTATTTTTGTCGTGGCTTCTTCTACAAATACATATCTAAGTCGGTGGTTACATTCTTCAGACGTTAATGGCCGTTTTAAGCAGTAAAATGCATAGCCTGGAAATGTTCGCTGGTCCAATTCGCTTTTGGGTGAATACAAAATCGGTAAATTGATACACGATTTGAAGCTGCTCACTGGTTTCTCGCCACGTTTCTAAGCTGTAATGATTGGTATTGATGAATTGTGTTGAGTACCAGAATGTACCTCCTGAAGTCTTGAAGTTCTCAGCTGATTCCTTTTCCTACTATCTGTTCATTCTAAGGTTGATCCGCGCGAAACTGAACCCAGGTGGCCAGTTCACAGTTATAATGTATCCTTCCGCCAATCGCGCCAGAAATGCTGTCACAACCATGTGGTGAGTGCATGCGATACGTAACAGTCAATTTAAAGAGTGACTAACATGTAACTAGAGACGATAAGATTGATAGTCACAACAAAATAAACGATGCACATGTCATAATTATTGCTTTTCTTTGCGAGCACTGTTTATACTGATACTGGAAAAACCGGTGAACTCAGAAGTTAATTTCGCTACTTCTTTGACGGGAACAGTTGGATATTTCTCATACAACTTATAATACACGTTAAACACTATTGTTTTTTCACCACTAGTCAATGGTTTTCCCGCGTTATACTTTGCATAAGTCGACGAAGACGCAAGAGCAAATTCATCGCGGCCGTCCGCCATGATTCTAAAGAGAAACTGCTGGCTGTAAACAATACTCAGATATCAGGTAATTCCACGAGTTGCATGTTGGAACTTGTAGCTCTGCTTATCAGTATACATCAGCGTTAATTAACCTCTCAGGTATTTGTGTAGAATATTACATCATTTAACGATAAATTTTTTTAAAACTCAGATTACTAGGATGGGACTACTTCTCTGCACGCATTGCTACCCTGTTGTACCACGGTGCACTGGTCACATGGGTTTGTTTTGACGCGGACAAACCTAAGACTGAACCTAGTATAGTTATCGCTCGAGCACTGAGATTGATATCTAAGGCTATACGTGGATGTGGTTTTTAAAAAAGTATGCTTCGAATTCTTCATACATAGTATTTTAATGAATGCATCAAATGATTGACAAGGAAAGTAAATATAACTTGCATTTTCTGAAGACTTAGATGAAGATACTTCCCGCCGGTATTATAGATCATCACGGTTTCTATAAGAGATGCAGCTCAGTTCTGCTCCTTAGGCAGAAACTAGGGAAATCTATTCCGAGCATATTTCACCGAAATACACTCTGTCCCTAATCTATTTTGTCCAGCGGCCTCATGTTTCTTAAAAAAGTTACCTTAATTAAAGGATACATTTTAAAATATAATTATGTAAATTGTTGAATATTTTGAAAGGGAAGGGCACACATGTGAGGAATATTTATGAATACATCATATACTGTTTATCAACAACTGGCATAATGTTTATAAATTTAAAACAAATTGGGAAAAAAAGAGTTTGACCCTTTAATTGACAAGTCATTTTGTTACATATGCCATTCTTCCTCTAATTTCTAAACCGGTTTTGTATCGCATTTTACGTGAGGCAATTGGAATAGCCGTGATGGTTAAGGCGACATGCAATGGACTGGCTATCCATTCAAAATCGAACTTCGCGAGTTCCAATGCCAACAACTGCAGTCAAATGTACCTGTGGTAAAGGAAGGGGAGGTTCCAAGTAAAATAATCGGGTGTCATGCTTGGAAGCTGACGGGTTACACTTGACTGTAGCTGCATGGAACCTTAGTTTTATTGAAAAAAAATTAATATTTTTGAAATGTAAGACAGCACAAATGATTATCATAACAACAAATTAAAAAGAAAGAACCAATTAAAGAGTTAAATTAGTACAATTTGGCAATGGATTCAATCCTATGATGAATGAGCCAGCGAGGTCGGAACGTGTCTGTTTAAAGTGTATTCTTTATACTGCAAATCGCACCATTGAATGTTGCTTTGTTGATATTGGCATGTTGCACTGTAGTTTCCATGTTGTTCTGGTGCGAAAAGAGATTGTTAAGTAAAAATGCGTAAAAGCATGAAGAGAGATATTAAATGGCTAACATTTGCTGCAAATTATATACAGATATTGCAATTCAACTAGAGATAACTAACACATGTGTGGCATGGACAGTAAAAAAATATAGGAAAAGAGGAAAATTTTCAGATCTGGAGCGAAGTGGTAGGCCAAGGGCTGCATCGTCCCGGGAGGATATAACTGTGGCAGTTATATTCTTCAATAGCAATGTCGCTCATTTTTATAAAATTTTACTACTCGATAACTATAAAAAGTCCAAAGATGCAATTCGGCTACAGAAATAATCTAGAACCCGGGACATGTGCTACTTCAAGTTAAGAATCTGTTGCGAAATTCATTATGAAAAGAGTAGATAAGAAGGCTTTGCCCAAATAATTTAGATGTGACTTTTCATTTGTTCACATAGAGAATTTATGTTAAATAAAATATTGAAAAACGATTTTGATTATTTCTTGGTTTTTGCGGCTTTTTCAAGAATATACTAATATGTTACAATAAACAGAAACTTTAGTGATAAATAAGAATGCTAATCACATCTTGTAACTTTAGGCTAGTTTTCCACAATCACTTTGTTAGACCTGGAGACCCAGTTGTGCAAAGCAGGCTCTACAGTTTCTCGGACACAATGTGTTCCAGGAAAGGGCAATGCAGCTTTTTCCGTAATGGAACGAGACCGCAGTTGCCCAATAAAGTGGACGTGCCCATTAGCAATAAGGAAGATAAGAAACCCGAGTGCTTTAACCCAACTCTTATCCCGTAATCGCGCCTTTTTATACGTGGAAATGTTTTCATTGGCCCTAATTGGTGTATTTCCACTAATGGTTCGCTTTTGAGTGTTTTCTTTTGATCTACTTGATATTCGTTCCTTAAACCCCATGGCGTGCAAATTCAGAGTTTTAAAAACAATTATCTAACTTTCACATTAATCCCACCCAATTTGGGAATTGTAGAATATTGCATTACATCTATCTTTCAGAACCCATTAAAGAGTAACTACTTCTTTACACCTGTTCATAATTCTACAGTTTTGTAAAGAAAATGTAGCAATTTCCGTTATACATACTTCTACCTGCGTAAGTGATACGGCATTTTCATGACATTTGACTATAACCACTATCACTTCTCGTTATAATTGACTTCAAATAAATTGCAATAAAAATTTTGATAAGTCGCATTCAGATGCCTTTCATTACTCTTGTACAGCCAGCTCCAAATGTTTTCCAAGTCACGTGCTCCTAGCCACGGGGGGAAGCCAGGATGGCTTATCTATTAGTTATGCCAGATGTTCTCATACCTGTCTACAAGTGTGAAGGGCGTAAGTCCAAAGAGAATATAATTTCAACATTTCTCTTACATTTGGTCGTAAGAAAGAATTTCAATGTAATCCAGAACGAACTCGCTGCGAGAATGGGAACTAATTATTCGGTATTACACTCTATAATGAAATTAAATTTAACGCGTTTAAATAATTCATGGACTATAACCACAAAATTCAAGATATGCTTTTTATTTCTCATAAAAATATCTCAAACGTATGGCATTTTAATCAAAATCGTTTCACCTATTTTCAAGAAAATAAAAATTTTCGAATAATTTTCCATGTAAAGGATAGTTTAGAATGGAGCAATTTTCTTCAAAATCTTCGTGTCCCATCCTTGAAAGACATTAAACTTAAATACTAACTTTGGCTTTTAAGCGACTTTTCGTTTTTGAGTTATGCTGTCTACAGACTGACACACGGACCTTTTTCTAAAAACGCTGCTTTTTTTTTTTTTTTTTAGTTACTTGGGGGGCCTCTAAACATATTTTCGGTGAAAACTCGACATTGACTAACCAATATAAAAAGTAAAAAGGGGAAAAGAAAAGGAAGGAAGGAAAGAGGAGAATAAGAAACAAGCAGAAAGAATTGCATAAAGGAGTAAAAGAAAGAACCAAGCGATCTGAAACAAAAAAGAAAGAAAAAAATACGGTTCTCAACCATATTTTCATAGAACTTGCACATTTACAAGACAGTAAATTCGAGATATAGAAAAAAGAACGAACAATAATATGTACAAAAGATCAAGAAAAGAACAGAAATGGAAAGTAAAGGAAGAGAAAAGGAAATAGAGAAGTAGAAAAGCAAAGGAGAAGGAGAATGATAAGTAAGGAGAAAGGGCACGGAGTGTTGAAAAGAAAATAAGAAAAAAGAATTGCACAAAGCAGAGAAAGAAAAGGAATGCTAAAGAGGAGGAAAAAAGGAAAGGAAAAGCTGTTCTCGCTTCTCTTTAAAGTAAGAATTTTATTTCAGCTCGCCCTGTAAGAGACGAAACAAAGGAAAACAAATGACAGAATTGCCTCTCTTTCCATTGTATTGTTCCTTAGAATTTTAATTTCAAATCCTTAATTGTTGCAGAGTATGGGAGCCCTCCCGAGTCGAACGGGGGACCTGACGGATTATTTTACAAGGTACTGCATAGTTTGGGTGGTCTGTGCATCTCTGCGGCACTCGCAGATTGATGGTACAGAATTTCTGCGGCCGCAGAGGTCTATATATAGTAACTGGACAGGTAAGAAGTGGCAGTGTGTAAATCATTTGCTGACATTAAGAGACTCGGCTGAATACCAAACTGCCCTCTTTATTTATCATAATGCTTCTTTCCCTATCTTTCATTCATGGACCGCCGTTGTTTTGTTTTCTCAACAAACTTTACTGCGCTCCTAAAGGCGCTTTTACACAGAGTGTAAAATTATACATACTAAGGGCCTGTTCACAGCTGACAAGAATATGTGGAAATTGTGAACTAGAGGTAGGAACATATAATGTAACAGTTATTCCGGTGATGACACTCAAGTTTTCAGCCTGATTTTCAACTAAAGGTCCATTTATACAGTTTCAAGACCACATTCCTCCAACTAATGTGATCATTGAAGTGGCGAATTGGAGCGGCCAACGGATTTCATACCGTGTTAAAGCCTATTTGTATATATGAATGGTGCTAATTGGTTGGTAAATTATACGACAATACATATATTGGTCGGGAATATCATCGTTACATTCAGAATTGGTCTCATGCTTTCGAAACCACTCACGCAAACCCAGAGAGAGAATTCTCATCGCTTGTATCGACGACAAAAGAGCTGATTGAAAGAAACTTCTAGACATTGTTAAGCGACGGAAACCATTGCCGATTCAAACAGATGACAACGTTTGATCGACAATATTGTGTGATGCTGCTTTGGGGTTCACATCGGCGAGAAGTAATATTGCTTCAAACTGGCGGTGCAACGTGTAAGACGAGAAGGATGTGAGAAGGCCAACCAGAAGTCGAAACAGAGACGACCAAGAGAGAAGATGAAAGACCAGCGTCAAACTCAGCGTCGTCAGGAAACATCGTGTACAACAATAGAACCAGGTACAACTGTTATTTTTTTAATGTGAATGAATGCAGATATACCTAAGAATGCAAAAATGTTGCGTCAGAATTTTCCAGAAAATATGAAAGTTCAGATGTAAACAATTTAGACATGCAAGAAAATATGTTAGGAGAAAGCCATAAAGCTTTGGGAGATAGATTAGAAGAAAGCAATAAAACTTTAAGAGAAGAGTTAGGAGAAAAGATAGAAAATACCAATCAAAAGATAAAAGGTAATTTTCATAAATTAGAATTTGGACAAGAAGAGTTAGGTAAGCAGTTAGAAAGGCAACAGAAAGTGTTAAAGCATTCAAGGAAGAGATCAGAGGGAAATAAATCACGGTAGGAGTGAAGTGAGAGCGATTAGATAAGGAAAGGAAGGAATTAGCACAGAGATTGAATAAGGAAAGGGAGGAAAGTAAGGTTAGATTTGACAGGTTAGAAGTAGAAAATAGAAGGCAGGCTAGAAATTTAGAAGAAATGAATGATCAAATGAAAGAGTTATCAACAGAAATTACAAGTGTGAAAGTGGCCTTTAAAATTTAAGAATAAGTGGAAATGTACCAGTTGTGATGTAAGAGATATTTTAGGGAGAAATAGCAATCCAAATGTGCATTTGCCTAACTATATGTGGAATGAAATTACAGCACCAGTTTTTGAGAACGAGGATTCTGATGATCCTAAAGGTGTTATTAAGAGAGTAATGTAGTACTTCACGGTCAAATGTATACCGCAGGGGCATATAAAGGTCAAATAAAGAAAATGTTTCAAAGGGAATGCAGAAAATTGGCTAGACTTTGGCTATGGGAAACAACAATGACTTCAGGACCTTTATTAATGTATTTCCAGGTAGATATTGGGAAGCAAATAGGCAGGCTAGCATAACGTTATAATTAAGTAATTGAAAATTCAATCTAAGAACCATTAGTCAATGGTAAATTATTTTATGAAAGTAGCTAAAAAATCCAAAATGTTAGATCCACCTATGAGCGAGAAAGATTTGATTGACACGGTCACTACGCACTTCTCTGAAACGCTTCAGCAAAACCCAATAGTGTTGCAGTTATTACTGCTAGAAAGCAACAAACACATGACTTAGGAAATCAAGAGACAATTGAGAGAGGAATTGTGAATTTTTTTCAAGCAAGGGGTACAGTTCCACCAAACCAAAAATAATTACATAAAGGAGAGATATAGAGGTCCACTGCGCAGGACAGAAATGCATCAGTGAGAAAATCGAGCTAGGAATAACTTTGATAGAAATAATAGAAATTGGAATGGGGCTTATACAAGTTAACTACATGAATATCAGTAGATTTGACAGAAACAGAAGGGTGCAACGATATTTTACATATAGGAGATATAGGCCAAGGTGACCAAGAAAGGAGTCGAAGTGACCGAAATTTACCAGTGGATCAGAAAGGGCCAAAGCCATTAATATCACAAAGCAGAAAGTAGGAAATAATCCTAATCAATTCCCAGAAACTAAAATGATTATGTCGCAAACCATCAACTACTTCTGATAGTAATAAAACAATTTCTGCAAATTTTATCTCTATTCTAATATCCGTATTTGTAAAAATAATTTGTACAAGAGTAGAAAAAGTCATGCGAGTGCAACACCTCAGATTTTTGTTACATTTTTGTGTATATTTGCATGTATATTTGATTATGCACACAGTTCTTGTAGTGTAAAGAAAATTAGTGTTATGTTGGTAGCATTAAGCAACTTGCAGCATAACAAAGATGACAGAGATAAGTTCATTATGTCATTATTACTACAGCACTGTCTTGTGGTTTATTCCCCGGAGACCTTAAGCTGATGGATAATGAAATAATTTCAAAGTGGTAATATCTGCAGCAAACCAGAATGGGGATATTAATGAAATGTGCAGTATTATGTCGACAGCCACTTGACTATGCAGACAGGCAGATATCTGTGAGACGTGAAGGAATCTCCGCTTATTTGTAACTACCAAATGGAGGCAGGAATTTCTTTCTCTCCGAGAAGAAGCGAATTTCTTAACAAATTGCTTGGACGGGCGGCTCCGAATTGATGTTCACTGTTCAGCCAATTAGCCAAGTTAGGTTCTGGGTAAAGTGACGTTACAAGAATACCTCAACAGCCTCCCGGTGTTTTTTGGTTGCCAGTGTTGTCAAATGAATGATCTGTGATTCTTCGGTGTTGCATTCAAATTACTTGCACCAGCAAAGGGAATACTGTCACTGTTTCATACATAGAGGCGTCGATTTATCATATAAAAATCACCACCTCGTCATTCTTTTA
The DNA here is from genome assembly GCA_030765045.1 of Tenodera sinensis. Taxonomy (NCBI): domain Eukaryota; kingdom Metazoa; phylum Arthropoda; class Insecta; order Mantodea; family Mantidae; genus Tenodera; species Tenodera sinensis. Next base: position 160,208,163 of record CM060966.1, on the reverse strand, counting down.
TTTTGTACAAATTATCACAGATCATTCCTTTGTTTAGTAAGTGTTGGCAAATGTGTTACCATAACCGCTCCCAGCTATACAATAATTATGTATTTATTCTAGTTTCTCTGAAATCCTATGAATTTTCCCCACACTCGAGAGCAAGTGGCGGGGGTCGAACCGCGCCCAGCAGTTTGACCAAACAAGACGAGGAATGCAGAGAGAGAGAGAGGCTACTGAATTCCCTTTGAGGTAGCCGCCCAAGTTTAAACATTTCCCGTGTTCGCCATTGTTTTGCGTGGGGTGGACCATGTTTGAACTACGTTAATATTTGTCTATTGGCTGGCATAGCTTATACCTACCGGTGTATAAACAGCGTGCCTTACGCAGTATTTAGCATCGAGCACGTGTTCACCTTACAACAACTACACAAATCACTCATAGTAATAATTAATAACAATAATAAATAATAATAATTAATTATAATAATATAATATTTAATATTTCAATACATGGGTATTGGGTGAAATACAATAGTTCCTCTACTTTACTAAACGTAATAGAGAAAGTAATATATTTGGAATATTTGACAAATTTGTTATTAAACTGAATCATAAATTAAAAGCAGACACTCTAACTTCTGGCATTGACAACATCTTATAAAAATTGAAGCATCAATATGAGAATCTTGTAGGCCGTACCAATGGACGCTCATGCATGTATGCCTACTTAATGTTTCTTTTAAGAGCTTATTAATTACAATACAGCATTTAAATATTTTATAGACTGTATCATACTTTAATTCACGAAATAGTCTTAATAAATTCTACTCTTGATACTCAAATTATAGGATAATTTGACAAACACTCCTGGCATTACTTATGAAAAATACCACGACAAAGCCGGAATTTGAAGCACAGATTTTTCATCCAACAGAGACATCGTGGCAACTTTTTGGCATGACACTAAATTTGAAAGTTGTCTCGCATTTTTCCCAAAAATGATACGATATCTGTATTTAATTTTGGGATGACACTCTCTAATGTGGGCCCTAATGACCCAGTTGTCGACGGCTCCTTAAGCACAACCACAACAATAACAACAGCTCCAATGTGGGCTAACAATTTTTATCACATTTTATCCAACGAACCACAAGGAGATCTGAATTTGATTTGCGAGATACGCTTCACTGTCGAATAATCACATTTTTCCCGACAAACCACAATGATATGTGAATTTCATTTTGATATGACATTCCAATGTTGACTTACAAAAACTTTTTTGACTCGCATTTTTCACTACAAACCATAAGAAGATCTGAATATTGTTTCGGGAAGAAACAGTTCATTGTCGACTTATCCTTTTTTCAGTCTCTCTCCTTTAAGCAGTTAGGTCATATTAGATGGTGAATGAAATGGGTCATAGCGCTTAGAATTACTTGACATTCATATTTCAGTACAAGGTAAACACTAGGAGAAAAACCTGAGCAAAGATTCGAACTCGGAACCTCCTGAACGCTAACTTAGTTTGTAACTGCTTTTATGTGCTTTGAATTCCTTAGTCTGATTGTATCTTGCCCTATATATGGCATAAGTGAAAGATTGTAATTGATGATCCGAAGGGTCCCGGGTTCGATTCCCGCCGGGGGGCTGGATTTTTTTCTAGTCGATATTATTTCCTATCCTTCCCAGAGTCTGGGGGTATAACTGCAATTTGAAATAACTAAATATCCCCAGAAAACTACTAAAACACCAGGGACATCTTGCAAATACATAGAAAGAAGTGCGTCATTTTCACAGCGATGGAGATTACGAATGTGTTTTTTTCCGCAACAAGAACGAACCGACGAACCCAGTGTGTCCAGAAGAAGGTGCGCCTGCAAATGTTTGGATAGGGAAATTTTCTGCCTCTTCTCTTGCAGTGATGCATACAGATTCGCTTTTTGTTGTTCCAGCAACGAGGGGATTTCTGTTCCGCAAACAGATCTGGCTTTCGTTTGACCCCTTGCTTGCTACTGCTTGTGCTACTTGTCGCTAGTAATGCTCTCAGCAGAACTCCAGAGCTTGCATTCCTCATACTTTTATTTTATTTATCACTCGCCTAATACGCAGAAAAATACCTGCCAAAAATTAATATCAGTGTTTTACTATAATAAATCTATTTACACTAAAAATTGTTGCTTTATCGAACAGCATAGATAACTCAAAAATGAAAGGTCTTACTATTGTAAGATTCTTTACAATAAATTTTATATAACCAATCTTCTTGTATATAAACATCTGATGTGTGCACTCACATGACTTTCTCTACTCTTGTGCTAACCATTCTTACAAACTCTTATTCCTATATCTTCTTCATGTTAGTCGAGATAAATATTTTCAGAAATTATCTTATTGCTTATTTCCTTGTAAGTACAAGGGGAATGTGGGAATACAGTAGACTTTGAGCAATAGTCAAATGTTTTAAAGCTTTCAAATTCCGTTCTCTTTGCACGGCCAACATAAAAAAATGAGTAACGATGTCCTGTTTGACGATGTTCAAATAACAAGGAATATCTCCGAAATGGTTAATTCTACAAACAAACTTATCCATACATAAGTTGCGTGTTTAAACAAGATTTACATTTTTGTACATTAAGATTTGGTCTATCTCTTACGGTTTACCAGTTATGCAAAAGTGATCCAGATAAACAGGACTGCATAGGCTATAGCCAGAGAATTCAAGATATACATTTCGTTTGTCACAAAACTTTCTTTAAGCTATGTCATTTTAGTCAAAATCGTTAGAGCCATTTCCAAGAAAATCATTATTTTTGAAAAATTTTCCCTGCAAATGATAAGTTAGGGTAGAGGAATTTTCTTCAAAATCTTCGTGCTGCATCCTTAAAAGATGTTAAACTTAAATATTAGCTATGGTTTTTAACCAAATTTTCGTTTTTGAGTTATGGTGTCCAGAGACTGACACACACACACACACACACACACACACACACACACACACACACACGAACCTTTTTCTAAAAATGTTTTTTTTTTTAATTCAGGGGGACATCAAATTTGTGGATGGAGTACAATACTTCCTAATTTATTAAACATAGTAGAGAAAGTAAAAAGTTAATGAAGATAAAATGTTAATATATATTTCGTTAGAACACAATTTTTATTTTCTTTGCTGCGTATAGAGGAAGTATCATCCAAAAATTCGATATACACATTTTAGCGGAGATACATATCTTGGGACCCCTGAACCTAAAAAAGAACATATTTGGGAAAAGATCCAGTAGTATGTTTGCGGCGGGGGGGGGGGGGTTATACTCAATTTCAGCATGTTTCAAAGATGTGGCAGAAGATTTTCAAAAAAGTTATCCATTCTAGACTACCATTTACTTAAACAAATTTATCGCAAATTTTTATTTTCTCAAAAATGGCTCTAACGGTATTGGTTAAAATGCCGTATGTTCAAGATGTATTTATGGCAAAACAAATGTATATCTTGGACTTTTTGGAAATGTCCTTAAAAGCCGTCAGCCTTCTGAGTGACTTTTGTATACCTGACGAACCGTAAAAGCTAGATCAAATTTAGTATACAAAAAAAAAAAAAACAAAAAAAAACAAAGATCTTGTTTAAATACCTACACATTCATGTATAATGTATTTTATGGTTTTCTTGGAGTAATTATTCATAGATAGTTGTCTAAATTTTGCAATACTTGTACTTTTCTCAAATGGGAAGCTCTTACACAGGGCGATTCTGGTATGTCTAATGTGTATCCGAGATTGTGAAATATTTTATTCTTTCTAATATTTTTTTAATCTAAACATATTTTGTTGCGAACAGGGTATTTGCCACAGAAAGCTATAATTTTATTAATTTGCATGTCATATTTGATTGCATTTTTGTTAGAATAAAATAATGAACGTTCTGATTCGTTTTTTGAAGATGCTAGCAGACCTAAATCGTCTGCAATAGGGTAAGAAGCTACAACAATGTGAAGTTTTTGGAAAGGAAAAGTTGGCGATATGACCTTAGATAACAAAGGTGGCATATAAATGACACAAACTCTTAACTGTAAGATTCTTATTTCTTGATCAAGTTGTCACCGGTTGTGGTGAACATGTCAACATATTTTTAACAAGCGAAACCATCCCCACCCCCTGGAACAGTTGCCCAATTCGCAGCCGTCAGGGACACCATACTCTTCTGAAGCTTTGCCAAATCCCAGGAACACGATAAACAACACGTTTCTGTGAATGTATGAGAAATAATTGCAAGCACCTACTGTTACACCCTCCGTGCAGCCGACACAAAACAAGAGACGGTCGAATCTCACGCTTCACTTGTCTCGCACAACACGTGTCAGTGTCGTGTCAGACATAGCGAGCACGTCATTCGTTTGATTGGGAGCCAAACACTGGACCCCTCATGCAATCAAGTTGTCACATGGTGAATTCCCTTTTGTCATATGAGAGAGAGAGACGTGGCCTGGCTTTTCGGCTTTGCGCCCTTATTTTGTAAAGTGATACTTCCTTCATCTCCCATTCAGATGGTACAAGTAAACAGGTCGCAACCCTCCACTGCAACATTCACTTCGGTATTAATTCCAAAACAGACTGTAGAAACTACAAACTGAATACAATGCTATATGAAAGAAGCTCGAGAAAATGATATTCCACGAGGTATACAATTGGAGCCCAAGGGATTTGCCCCGAAGGCTGTTCAAACGTCGTATGTCCAAAAAGTATACAATTGTTTGAATAAACTAACATTTCACTGAAAGAAGCAAAAAACAAAACATCGCTAACACCGCGAACTTCGCTTCCCCTGTGGGTTAGAAGTCGCCATTGCCTATTCTCTGTAGCGGAAAGATGGCCATGTTTGTTATAGTTACGTAACTATGCTACTGTATAACAAGCCGTACTAAACAGGGTGGGTGGGTGGGTGGGTTCCAGGCTGGACCTACAATGGACAACAGCACAACACTCCTAAGTAATTACTTCATTCTCTTTAATCTGAACAACAAACTTTAGCTTTTATTATAAACAGTAAATCATAAGCATCGCTGGCTTCGCTCACGTGATTAATTATGATCAGTATGTGCTAATTAAATGCTAGGGGGCTATCTCCAGACAAGATTGTGCTTTACTTGGACGGGAAATGCTGCATTAAGCAGGAAAATCGATTATTTATCTACCTTTTTCATCTATCTCCTTTGTTTTTATAATGGTTAGTATCACTTCTTGTACGACATAATGTCCAAATGGTTGTTGGTTCTCTAGCACAATTTGCACAACGTATATTTGTTAATTACAACTTTAAATACTTTTCTCAATAAGAGCGCACATTTAATGTAATATTAATGCTAAACTGCGACAAAAACGTCTTAGAATCCTATCGCGGATTAAAATACCGGAAAGTCTAAAACGCGAACACCACCCTCGAATCACCTTGATCTCTCTCACGCACGCGCACACACGCACACGCACACACACACACACACATCTACTCCTTGTAACAGTTATACAAGTCTGGACCCCATGCAAGTTAATTGTGCTTGCAAATGAAGGAGTTTAACCTCATGATGAACGCTTGGATTCAAACCCGCGATCACTACAAGTTGCTATTAATACCCATCTGGAGTTAAGATGAAAGGATTGCTGGGGTTCACCGCAGTCCGGGTCTTCCTTCCGGGAAGGGACGACGATGAACAAATGGTGTGTGCGGGGGGCGGGCCGCTTGATGGACGGTAATGGCCGCTGATCGCGCGCACAATTGCAGCGGCGCTACACTTTACTAAATCACCTCCACGAGGCTGACCAACCGCCCCCGTAATTAACGGCTTTGGACACAACACCATTCCCTGTGAACTTGCTCTGAAGAAGGGCGTCTCTCATCGAAAGTCAGCAACGAATATCATCATCGTGGTCACTTAACCATCATCAGCTTCTTCAGTTTTCCATTCCAGGAACTTTAACCCTAGCAATGACAAGCCCAACGGTGCTCAACTGCAGGCAAGTTAGGGGACGTTGAAATCACCCGCTGGGGCAGAATGACGCATTTATCCGTGGTTAGTGACTTCCAGTGGAGGTACATTATTACGTACAGGAAATCAAAGGCGTACACATTCACATTCTACTCCTGATTAACCCACGATTTATCTTGCTGCGATACTCTCTTTTAATGAAGTTCATTTTTACTTTCTCTACTGGTAAGTAGGGGAAGTATTGTATTCCACCCAAAAATTCGAAGTCGAGATTTCACCGGAAATATATGTTTTGAGGCCCCCTGAATCCAAAAAAAGGATTTTTAGAAAAAGGTCCGTGTGTGTGTCTGTGTGTCTGTGTGTCAGTCTGTGTGTCTGTCAGTCTGTGCACAGCATAACTCAAAAACGAAAAGTCGGTTAAAAACCAAAGTTCGTATTTAAGCTTAATGTCTTTCAAGGATGCGACACGGAGATTTTGAAGAAAATAGCCCCACCCTAAACTACCCTTTACATGGAAGATTTTTCGAAAATTTTGATTTTCTTGAAAATGGCTCTAATGATTTTGATTAAAATGTCATATGTTTGAGATATTTTAATGACAAATGAAATGAATATCTTGAATTTTCTGGCTATAGCCCCTGTAGTCGTATTTACTCTGGACGACTTTTACATAACTCGTAAACCGTTAGAGACAGACCAAATCATACTCTACAAAAAATGTAGATCTTGCTAATATACATAATTTATGTCTCAATAAATTTTCTTGTAGGGTGAACCATTTCGGAGATATTCCTTGTTATGTGTGTGAATTTCGGAAAACTTAGAACTTTAGCGAAATGCAACAACGTTGTTCATTTTTTTATATGTTAATCGTGCAAAGAGAACGGAATCTCAAAGCTTAAAAAGATTTGACTGTCGCACAAAGCCTTCTGTATTCTAATATTCACCTTGCACCTACAAGGACATAAGCAATAAGATAATTTGTACAAATATTTATCTTAGCTAACACGAAGAAGATATAGGGATAAGAGTTTGTAAGAATAATTAGCACAAGAGTAGAGAAAGTCATCTGAGTACAACATTAGATTTTTTTAAATAATTCTTCTCAGATATAAGTGGAGCCAAAGACTGCCATTAAACTAAATGCAAACAAACGTAACCTATTCTCACAGCAGGAAAGAGACCTAAATAATTGCCAGCCTTCTTTCTCTGAGCAATTTACGGTCGTGGAATTCTGCAATGCAAGTAGTTTCATATTTTGTAAAACCTCAAAACATAAAAAGTTAAAGAGTGCAAAACAATTGAATTCTGGATTCAAATGTTTTTAGTTCCTCAAATTGTGAAGAGAACGTCTCGTACAATTGGTTCAAAAGTTCATTGTATTTTTCCAGGAGATGAACATTTATCGTGAACATGAAACGTAAGCAAGGGAAACGGTATAAATCTGCAACTTCCAGTCTTACAAATTAAGCACTTTATCGTCTTCAGGACGAACACAAAAATATTCGTCCTCCCATTGAATTCTATTTACTAGTACTCCGCGCCATCCGCCTCTGATTAGCAAGTGTGGTTCTGCTTGCCCTAGTCAGTGAAGGGGGAAGCAAACGTGTGCTGCATTATTGAGCACCCCTGGCCAAGCCATACTATGTTTTAGATATTTTTCATTTTTCTACTAAGTTCCCTCAAAAATTAGATGTTGTATTTCACCAGAAATATGTTTTGAGACCCCCTGAATAAAAAAACAGCATTTTTAGAAAAAGGCCCGTGTGTGAGTGTGAGTGTGTGAGTGTGAGTGTGAGTGTGAGTGTGAGTGTGAGTGTGTGTGTGGTGTGTGTGTGTGTGTGTGTGTGTGTGTGTGTGTGTGTGTGTGTGTCAGTCAGTGCACAACATAATTCAAAAACGAAAAGTCGGTTGGAAACCAAAGTTGGTATTTAACTTTGACATCTTTTAAGGATGCGACATGAAAATTCTGAAGAAAATTGCTCCACCCTAAACTATCCTTTACATTTTTCGAAAATTTTCATTTTGTTGAAAATGGGTCTAATGATTTTGACAAGGTAATAAGCAATAAGATAAATTGTAGAAATGTTTATCTCAACTAACACGAAGAAGATATAGGAATAAGAGTTTGTTAGAATGGTTAGTACAAGAGTAGAGAAAGTCATGTGAGTGCAACACATCAGATTTTTCTGTTGAGGACGTAGGGTGTTCAGTTCCACGTGACTGCTTTTTGTAGTATTAAGTAGATAATAAATGCAATTTCTGTAACTCCAAACTTAAAATACAGCGTCTAGTTCTTCTCTCTGCACATTTATCAAAAGTTTCAAACTCCAATCTTGCACATATTTTATCTCTGGTAGGAAGAATGAAATTACTACCCTAGATAAACTAGAGGGAACACGAGGTAAAGGGCTTGTTTACGATAGAGCTTGGGGGAATCCCCGACAATTTGACTGATGACACGCATCTCAAGGAGTTTGGTGGTGGGATATCGCAGGTTGCGGTCCGATGGGCTGTGAAATGAGCTCCATCCCATTCCCAGGGCTCAATTATCGCCCAGCCCCGGGTCGTTAGCCCCCACATTCAGAAGGGGTGATGATGCCACAGACAACGGATTCCACCAAACACATATATACTTGCTCAACACAAAACTAATGTCCTGCTTTGGAGTTAGATAAAATGTTAAACATGTTTAATGTGAAACAGTCACAACACCTTTAATTACCCACCATTATTTATTACAAGCTTTTAACTTGCAATGTTTGTTTATTCGGGTCAGAGTTTGCAATTGACTTTTAAAGTAGTCGTGCACAATAGATTCAGCTGAAATTTTGAATACACGTTTAGTTTGGATAAAAATACATGGTTAGTTATGTGACGTCATTCTAAATCCAATATGGTGGACCATACAAAATGGTGGCCTAGTTGTTTTTTATGCACTCCCATGATATGGTTATGAAATGATGGGTAACTGATGTAGTGCACTCACATGACTTTCTCTACTCTTGTACTAACCATTCTTAAAAACTCTTATTCCTATATTTTCTTCGTTAAACATTTGCAGAAATTATCTTATTGTTTATCTTCTTGTACGTACAAGGAGAATATGGGAATACACTAGCCTTTGAGCGATAATTAAATCTTTTAAAGCTGGTCACTATATGTAGGCTTTTGCACGTGCAAGAGTTAAACAGATGAGAAAAGGGTAAGTATTGCAGAACTCACAAAAGTAATAAAGAATATCTCCGAAATGGTTCAAATACACAACAATGGATTTGGAAATAACTTGTGCCTTTTAACGAGATCTACTTTTTTACTTTCTCTACTACGTATAGTAAAGTAGCTGAAGTATTGTAGCTCACCCAAAAATTCGATGTCAAGATTTCACCGAAAATATATTTTGAGGTCCTCTGAACTTTAAAAAAAAAAATTGAAAAAGGTGCTTTTGTGTGTGTGTGTGTGTGTGTGTGTGTGTGTGTGTGTGTGTGTGTGTGTGTGTGTGTGTGTGTGTGTGTGTGTGTGTGTGTTTAAATTTTGAAACTGCTCAATAATTTTTCCCTCCACTTCTAATTTATTCTTTCAATACCGTTCGGCATTTTGGGTTTTATGTGTTTATTTCCATATTATATTTTTTATCTTTATGTTGAATTGCTGTAATAGGCTTTGCAATCCATCTTCTGTTTCTGATATATCTGCGTAGTATATTATATGAAATCTGGTGTTTCCCATCCTGTATCCCCGCTGTTTTCGCAGACCTTTATTTATCCATTATAAGATTAAAAAGGAATGGACTAAAGGAATCACCTTATCTAATTCCCTACCCAATTGTTATTTCTTCAGTTTGTTTCTTTAGCTTTATTCTTGTCTTGCAGTCCTTATTATTGATCTAAACAGTTGCATGGATATGCCTTTATAATGTACTACATCTCAATAATATCTCAATATCAAAAGTTCGATTGGAAACTTAAAGTTCACGTTGTGTTAGGAAATACGGATGTAGGTACTTGTGCCCTTGTTGAAGGCGACTCTTAGAGGCAGATTTGCGTGTCTGCGTATCCCAGGCCGTGAGAACAACAAACAAGAATCAGCCGGCACTCCCTAGCGTTTAGCTAATGGCCCCCTACCGGTTTTTAGAAGCACTGCTTATCGCCCCTAGATAAACCGCCCTATTTCTATATTATTCACTGGTCTTAGTGGTAATTCCTTGTATGTATAATGTACCCACGAGGTCACACACTCTATACACTTCAGTTTACCCACACAGCTCTTGAAAATGTGTCTGAAAGTATATTTTTATTTTCTCTACACATATATAGTAGTTAGAGGGAGCATTCCAGCCCACCAAAAATTCGATATCGAGATTTTATCGCAAATACACATTTATGGACACCTTAATAAAAAACAAAAGAAATCTGCGCGCGCACATGTGTGTGTCAGTGAGTCAGAGAGAGACAGAGACAGAGAGAACAACACAGCTCACAAGCTAAAAACCAAATTTTATATTTTTATATTGAATTTCCGTCATATTTGCATGAACAGAAGAAAGAGATAAACAAAGAGTAACAATTTACCGTTTGAGAAAAGCATTGGAAAATTAACAAGATCCAATTTTTTGTGTAGTAAGATTTGTTCTAACCCTTACAGTTTACGAGTTATGCAAAAGTCATCAAGAATGAAGAGGACTTCAAAAGCTACTCCCAGAAAATTGAAGATATACCTACAGTTGCTCGACATGAAAATGTCTTAAACATATCAAATTTTAATTAAAATATTTAAGCACCATTTCCAGCAAATCAAAATCTTCGTAAATTTTGCATGCAAAGTTTAATTTGGAGTAGGTGTAATTTCTTGAAAACCTTCCTGTAGCATCCTTAGAAGACATTGAATTTTAATACCAAGTTTGGCATGTAAAAATCTTTTTGTTTTTCAGTTAAGTTTAACAGAATGAAAGTAGACACAGAGAAACAACTTTTTCTAAAAATGCTCTCAAAACATACATTTTCGGTATAATCCCGACACCAAATTTTTTAATGTAATATAATACTTCCCCTGTTTGCTTTAAACTTATAGTAGATAAAGCCAAAAATCTGATGTGTTGCACTCACATGACTTTCTCTACTCTTGTACTAACCATTCTTACACTCTTATTCCTATATCTTCTTCGTGTTAGTTGGGATAAACATTTGTACAAATTATGTTATTGCTTATTTCCTTGTAGGTACAAGGGGAATATTTTTTGTGTGATAGTCAAATCTTTTCAAGTTAGATTCCGTTATCTTTGCACACTTAACATATAAAAAAAATGAACAACGATGTTCCATTTCTCGAAAGATTTAAGTTTTCCAAAACTCACACACATAACAAGGAATATCTCCGAAATGGTTCACTTTACAAGAAAATTTATTGAGACATAAATTGTGTATTTTAGCAAGATCTACTGTTTTTGTATAGTATGATTTGGGCTATCTCTAACGGTTTACCAGTTGTGCAAAAGTCGTCCAGAGTAAATACGACTACAGGGGCTATAGCCAGAAAATTCAAAATATACATTTCATTTGTCATAAAAATATCTTAAACATGTCATTTTAATCAAAATCGTTAGAGCCATTTTCAAGAAAATGAAAATTTTCTAAAAATTTTCCATGTAAAGGGTAGTTTAGGTGGAGCAATTGTCTTGAAAATCTTCGTGTCACATCCTTGAAAGACATTAAAATTAAATACCAACTTTGGTTTTTAACCGACTTTTCCTTTTTGAGTTATGCTGTCCACAGACTGACACACAGACACACAAGCGTGCGCGCGTGCGGACCTTTTTCTATTTTTTTTTTTTTTTTTTTTTTTCAGGTGGCCTCAAAACATATATTTCTGGTGTAATCTCGACATCCTATACATAGGAGAGAAAGTAATAAAAACCGGATCAAAAGTTTTGTTTGTGAGGCCGAGAAGGTGGAACTCAAGTTTGAACATTGCTGGTCAGTTTGTCACTTGTGTCGCTATTGCACGCACAGGCCTCGTGCGAGGGAGACAAGACTAATCCACACCTAACCGAGTTATCAAGCTCATTGCTATGGTAAGCCACCATTAAACATGGCCACCTAATATATCATACTTGTCAATGTTGCTGCAGTAGGGGATGCGGTAGGGGGGGGGTTACATTTCCATTCCATCACCATCTCTTTCTATTTATGAGAAATGTAATATTGCAGGGCTATCCAAAATAAACACTTCATTACACTTAAGTGTGCCCCTTTACACGACCTGCGTACTGCTAATCGGGAGATATTCATACTGTTTAGTGCAATAGACATCACTGTCAAGCGTCCAACATACCAGATGTAAACCATAATATGTAACGTTTCGTACTTTAACAAATTAATTAAAAATTTAATGTGTTACTTTCACCCAGTATTTCGTTTATTACTAGGGGTAGGATTTTAATGAACAAACCAGCCCCACGGCGCCACAGCCCTGTCCGGGCCAAGACCTACCGCCCGACCGCTGCGTCCGCCACCTCTGGCCACTACAGACGTCATGGGAAGGGTGCAATACTGGACGTGGTACGTGGTTAGTGCTTCAATCCCTCCCGGCCGTTTATGAAGTCTTCACGACCTAGGACACTACTTCTTTAATCAAGCAGTTCCTCAATTGGCATCTAACGAGGCTGAGTGCACCCCGGACAAGACCTTCCAGCGGGGAAAAATCCAATGCCGGTAGCGGAATTGAACCTGGGTCCTCCGCCCCAAAGGCAAAATTAAAACATCTGATGTGTTACTCTCACATGACTTTCTCTACTCTTGTACTAACTAGTCGTACAAACTCTTATTCATTTATCTTCATGTTAGTGAAGACATCCTTGAAACACAAGTTTGTCTACTTTACCTTCCATATGACTTGGTTTATTGCAAATGATTTCACCAATTCTATTTGATTTTGAATTTCCTGGAAACCTTGTTTTAACTTTCGGCTTGAGAAATATAAATGTCACCTCGAACACCAGTTTCTGTTCTGTAAAGATTGAACTGTAACAGCAAGCGAGGTGCGACCCTCAAAAGTAGCAGGTAGATTCACCCCTCATTCCTTTAGTATATCTTACAATAGAGGTGAACCATTTAGTTGGATAAGTCCAAATGTTTAACCAATGCGTCACATTCCAATAGGTTTCTAAGAAACTTAGATTTTGCGGTTCTGAAACTTGATCCACTAACATAAGAATAAACTTGCGAAAACCTTGCGAAAAGTGACATAAAAGCTGGATTTTCTCAGGTCCCATTTTATATCCACCGTTGAAACCGTTTAATATTTCTCAGAGGTCTCTCTAATTTATCACACACGTCAGGAGCATTCGGTATAAACAAATTTCGGACTACCGCGGTTCTACTGTACTTACCTATAATGGTTCTTTGGATAGATAACTATTTCATAATACACATGCAAAACCACATGTAATTCGTGTGAAAAGGAATAGTTAAACAAAGTAAAACATTATGTTTATAAAAATCTGATGTGTTGCACTCACATGACTTTCTCTACTCTTGTACTAACCATTCTTACAAACTCTTATTCCTATATCTTCTTCGTGTTAGTTAAAATAAACATTTGTATAAATTATCTTATTGCTTATTTCCTTGTAGGTGCAAGGGGAATATTGGAATACAGTAGGCTTTGTGCGATAGTCAAATCTTTTAAAGCTTTGAGATTCCGTTCTCTTTGTACACGTAACATATAAAAAAATGAACAACGATGACCCATTTCATGAAAGTTCCAAGTTTTCCGAAACTCACACACATAACAAGGTATATCTCCGAAATGGTTCACCCTACAAGAAAATTTATTGAGACATAAATTGTGTATTTTAGCAAGATCTACATTTTTTGTACAGTATGATTTGGTCTATCTCTAACGGTTTACCAGTTATGCAAAAGTCGTCCAGAGTAAATACGACTACAGGGGCTATAGCCAGAAAATTCAAGATATACATTTCATTTGTCATAAAAATATCTCAAACATATGACATTTTAGTCAAAATCGTAAGAGCTATTTTCAAGAAAATCAAAATTTTCAAAACATTTTCCAAGTAAACGGTAGTTTAGGGTGGGGCTATTTTCTTCAAAATCTTCGTGTCACATCCTTGAACGACATTAAACTTAAATACCAACTTTGGTTTTTAACCGACTTTTCGTTTTTGAGCTATGCTGTCCACAGACTGACAGACTGACAGAGTGACAGACTGACAGACACACAGCCACACAGACACACAGACACACACACACGGACCTTTTTCTAAAAATGCTTTTTTTGGATTCAGGGGGCCTCAAAACATGTATTTCCGGTGAAATCTCGACTTCGAACTTTTGGGTGGAATACAATACTTCCCCTACTTACCAGTAGAGGAAGTAAAAATGAGAAGATATGCTATCCAATTTTAAAATAATTTTTTTAAAGCTTTGCTCAGACATTTTGTTACCAATGGGGGGGGGGGGGGGGCGTTGAGAGTATAAGTTCTGGAATAAGGCTTGGTACTCCTAGCGTTAAGTATTGCATTATTAGTAAAGCCACAATTTTTAGTAGCGCATCGTATGTAGGAGTGTCAGTTATGCCGTGTGTTCGCCCAGACCGAGAGGCCAGCCATCTGTACGGAACGAAACAGCCCCATGCACACGATAAGGTGACTAAGAATTGTGGCTTTAATTATTAGGTATGATGGGGCACACGTTTGAGATTGCAACCTTCTTATTCGTTGTTCTTAGCAGTCTTAGTTGGCTTGTGTTACACCGTACTTTGATGTTAAATCTTCGGCTAATTTGACACTTTGAGAGATAGACATACATTCTGTAACTATAAATACGTGATATATACCGAATATTGCTTGCATCCGTTAGTTTACTTATTGCTATTTCATAGTCTTTAACTATAAATCCATCGTGAGATTCAATGATTAGCGTTTGTACTTTTTTCGGAGGAGTTAGCAAAATTTATGCATGGCTAGACTGGGTACCTACTAGACGTAATGGTTTATTTGTGAGGTTATGTACAAACGTTAAGTTAGCTTAAGACTGCTCTGTTGGCAACCTTGAATGACTGAAGCGTCGCTGATTGCGCGGCTATTGTTTTCCGCTTTGGTAATTGTTTTCAACACAGATATGGCAGGCCACAGATGTAGATGGCCGTATTTTGTGGTTCTGTTCTTTTTAAACATTGAGTAAAAGCATAATACAAATTGTTACTAATACTCACACTTGTACCCACGATTCTGACGATTGATTTTATCGAGATAAATTATCCTGAAGAATCCTTGATCTTGAGTTAGCCTAGAAAATCAACACCTTAACACATCTGAATATATACGTTGCCACTATCAATTTTCTTTTTTTTCTTTCTGCAACATTGTTTCACTCGGTTTTCTAGTATTCGTATAATATTGTTATTTATATTAAGTTTTGTTTATAAACATTAAATTTAAAAACACACACACTCATATTTACACTCATTCATAGTTCAGGCGAGGATGGGAAATAATATAGCGTAAGAAAAATTCCCACCCTCCAACCGGGAACCGAGCTGTGGACCTCTGAATTGATAGTGGCATACTAACCAGTAGATCACAGAGACAGTCTCTTAGTTTTTTATACAGTGTATATAAACAAATTTGATCTAAATGTTGGCTACAATTGAATAATATGTTTATTGTTCATCGGCTGTCACAAGATTACCTTACCTCTTCATGTGTTGTCAGGTCGCAGAAGATGACGTAATACTCAAGTGATAATTGTCCTGTGTAATGTTCGATACTTTTTTTTAACTTACGAATAAGAGCATAGTTTTATGTAGCAATTAACACGAGACATTTTTGCAAGCATAATTTCATAACCTTTTCCATATCTCCCTCAGCGCATTGTAACATGTTGAGGACTTCATTTGGTGCTATAAACTGCTATTGCATGAACTACAAGGACATTGGGAAGATGTTCAGTAACTTTGACCAAAGTGACTCAGCTTCAATAAAAAATGCACAATTGTTTTGTTTTAACTTATCAATAAATTTAGCTACAGAAACTCAATGTCCTCTATAGTATTAAAGTGCATTATTCGCATTACATCATGTAATGCAGAAACAAATTTCTCCAAGCAAAAGACTATATTGGTAACAACCAAAAACACTTCTGTTGGACCATTTAAAATATATGTCTTTATCTAGTACAATTCTGCTGAAAATGAAGGTTAAGAGACGTATGAACTAATTCATATGCTTTATTAAACAAAAATGCATTTCTTTTCCTCTTTAAAGTTTTAGATAATATTTTTAGGATTTTGGGCCATATTGTTCTAATTTTCACAGCAGTTCATAAACATTTGAGACCTAGTTATATGTATAGTCTCAAATACAGATTGGTATCGACTTATATGGAGACATAAAATGTGGCACTGTGAGGGTTGTATCTTTATTTGAATGCTGCGAGAGGGGTGAGTGGGGAGGAAATGAAGAGCAGACGAATAGATAAATAGACAAACTGAGGGACAGACAGAGAGATATCAAATCTTGAGGAACTCAATTTCGTTGCTTCTCCAAGATGCACCCCTTCTCCTTCTACACAAGTTTGCCATCTGTTGCAGCCCTGAACCCTTCTCTAATATAATAAGGAAGAAATTAACACAAACTTGCCGCCGCTTCCCCTGGAGGACATGCTACACAGCAACACTTCCTCATTTGCGAAACTTTGAGGCAACCCAATAATGCTGCAGCTACTTCAAACTTCTGTATAAATAGTTGCCAAAGAGCTCCTTCATAACCATTTGACGGGGGAGGGGTTGGGGGATAGCTTCAAGACAATATTTACCATCTCACACCTCCTTTTAGTGTAGCAGTGTCATACGGCATCATTATCATCAGAAGAAGCTCTCTATGCCCTTCATTACCCTGTGTGCAAGTAGTAACCTGAATGCTTATTGTGGCAACACTGCTCTGCGTGCATCGTATAGACCACGGGGGTTCACTTCAGCCTCTTTGATTCTGGCCATGGTGTAGCTGGACAAATTTATGACACTTCTGGCTTACTATTTTGGAGCTGGTTGCGTTTCCACTTCGGCGTCCTTGATTCTTGAGTTGCAATAGCTTGATAATACTGCTCATAAAACTAGCATTGATTATGGCGGATCTAGGAGTGATCAGCCGTGTCAAATTTATAAGTATCGAACTTTAGGCCATATCAAACTTGAATGGTAAATAAAGAACCATTTCAAATTCCATGCTCTATCGGCACTGAACAATAAATAAACGACCACCTAAAGAAACCCCTAAACCAAAAGAATGCACTTTAATAAAAAGCTCCAGTTGCGCGCGCATACCTACATAGCTCCAAAAGAAAAGGTGAGTTAAATGCTAAAGTTGGTAATTAAGTTCAGCATGTTTCAAAGTTGCATCTCGGAAGTTTTAAAGAAAATCTCCCACATCAAACTATCCTTTTAAATGGGTCATTTTCTCGATTCTTTTGCGTTATTAAAAGTGGCTCCAACAAAGTTGTTTAAAGTCCAAATGGGGTTAAGAAGTACATGTAAATTATTAATTTATTTTTTACAAAGTGAAAGTGCCACTATTTATAGCTCAACATAATGTAAAGGCATATGTAACTAGAAACTGTGGTCATAACACGTGGTTATACTGAATGTTTACCACTAAGAGAAACAACAGCAACGAAGGAGAGACTAAAACTCGCTATCGACATTAGTTCGATTGAAATCGAAGCCTACAAAATAAAAAAAGAAGAGTAGCGTCGTTTTTCTTTGTGGGCTTCCCACACAGTATATCCGAGCCATGACATTAAGGAAGGCAAAACAAATTGCTATATTATGCAAGCCATGAGCTTTGAAAACGGAAGGAACTAGCTTTATTCGATAAAATGCATTATCCAGTCAATTTATCGTCGATAAATGAACCACTCCGGGTTTCTTCCCTTTTTCCTCCACACTTGGCTTGAGTGCGGAGGGAGAAAATCGCCCCTTGGTTGCAACCCCCGTGCTATGGCCATATATTTCCCATCTCCGCCCTATTGAGGGATCTTTCAGACCAATACACACTTGCAGCTACTCCTTCATTTCTCAAACCGCCGCCATCGCTTGAAAACAAATGGCTACCGGAGAAGGAAATCTTTGTGGGCCGTGATCGCAGAGGTGTGGACCCCTACGGCAATTACTTGCAAAAATGTTGGACTAGCAGACCACTGTTGGCGCTATCGACGTATACTATTGATGGTAAAGCCATAGGAGCTGGAGACATGGCTGTCGACGTATGAAGATAGGCAAGAGGAAAACATTTACACATTATCATCTAGCATTTCTCTGTAGTGAAAAGGAAAATATTGCATAATTCAATTGATTCAACTCACAGAGTGTTCAGGGTATAAGCGCAGATATTTTGATAATTGGTACCTCAATAAGTATCCATTAGTTGTTCTTCCTCTTCTCATAAACTATTTACATAGTTTATTACCTGATATTTTTGCATAGTCGCAATTGTACCGCAAAGTGTACAACGCCTGTGAGATAGACTATCCGTTTTTTTCACACCTCAATGCAAGACCCACTAGGTCATTGGCCTTTCACAAAGCATTCACACAGCATTCGTTACCGTGTTACATCATTCATTCTGCCTACTTGTGTCATGTTTTCTGTGGCATTTGAAGATAGTGGCCAACTTGAAAACATATTAATTTTAATAGGTAACATGAGTTGGCAAATTAAGTAAATAATGATGTAATATTGTTTATTACACTGTTCGATTTCTGAGTTTGTGATTGTAATTAATTATTAATGTTGTTTGTATCATTCTATGTAATAGGTTAATAGATATGATACAATTGTAATAGTCGATTTAAAGATCAATAAGTTTTGATCTATAAATTGGACTGTAACTCATTTAGGGAAAAATGCTATAAAAGATGGTAATCCACCCAAAGACAATGTAACAATAAATGTGAGGCAGTATTTTGTGTAAACCCTCTGAAAAAATAGCAATTGTACAAAAAGTCCCCTGAAATGACTCCGTGAGAATAGAGGCAGCGTAGGCTAACTTCTTTTGTTTAAGATTCAACTATCAAGAGAAAGAATGGACACTGATCGATGGTTTAATTACGGAAGATGTCAAATGTTCGTTGTGTTGTGAAAGAAATTGAGATTTATATATGATGGTCATAAATGAAAATGTTTTGCAAGTGATATTAGTTTAGTTAAATTATTTGCTGTGAATTAAAGCAAGTGAAACATGTTATACGGTGGTTAGCTGTGTTTAGCCATTCCTTATCTGTGACGAAATCCGCCATTGTTTAGCGAGAAATTTTGTAAAAGGAATCATACATAACCTGGCAAAATCTGGGAGTAAATAAAGTGTTTTAGGCATTCTCGGAAGTGCTCTTAATTCATTAATAATTACATTACATCCGTAATATCTCTGAGATTAACAATTTAAGAACTCTCAAGCTCCCCAACTGATACTAAGCCTCGAGGGGCAAAAGTCACGCTAATGCTTTCATATTATATAAATGCCCCGTTACATTGGCACACTAAAGACGAATTCAATGTAGAAAATGAATTTGAAATTAACCAATTAAGAGTCATAGCTATTAATATGAATAGACTCATATTGTAGTTACTTTTATACGTTGTAAATGGAACCAGAGTTCTTTTAGCCAGAAGAACAAAGCTAATATGAGAGTTTGCAATGGACGCATTGACTTTTATTTTTAATTTTTACCGCAGACATATTGCTTTCTACGTATAGATAAAAGGCTCAGTTTCTCGGAACTGAATGCTTACATAGGACAGGAATAATCCGATTTACGGACGCGCTAACTAGTCATTTCCCTAGAATCACAGTTTTGAGAATTTGTGGAAAGGGAAGAAAGCTTTTTAATGTACGGATGTGATTTTATTTTCAAAGGTACACGTCAAATTCCACAATTCCAAGCACAATCAAGATGACAATTAGACTTCACCAACAACAGCGCACGCTGTTGGTAATTCTATGCAAGAATTGGGAACTGCGATAGAATAATTAGTCAAGCTTTGTGGCCACCTCGTTCTCCTGACCTATCTCCATTAGATTTTTATTTATTAGGAACTTAAAAATAGAGTGTACGTATTAAAAGAATTGGACAACATCACGAGAAGCAATCAGACAAAATGAATTTTTGCAAGTAAATCAGGATTGCTTTCGGATATATAAGGAATGCGTTCGCGTTGAAGGTCATCAATCTCAACATCTGTTGTGATGCAGGTAAGTCTAGTGCAAGTTAATATAGTGCTCCGTACCCGTAACTTGCCGCTGCTTTACGCGTAACTCTGGCGGAGAGCGCGCCGGTCCTCGCCCGGTTCCTTGCCGCTGCAGGACGGTCCGGCCGGTCTAACAGCGCACTGTATTAGTTATATATTTTCATTTGTAACTACAAAACTTATCCGGGCCGTCTAGGTGGTAGGTGAACTTACTTCAACCAATCTTATAAACCTTTGCAATATTAAACTATATGCTTCACAACCTGTATTTAACTAGTATAATTTGTAAAACGGAATTAATTTTTATTAGTGTCACTCATATCGGGTGTTAAGGGTATGAGTACCCAAAGTGTCACAGTAGATTCAAAAGGGACGAATAAGAAAGTCTAATAATAAATTCATCTATCATGAAAGATAAAGGAGGTAACTGAATATTATTGACTATATTATCTGCATTGTGGCAACAAAATAGGACTGAACAGGCAAATTTTTTGAATGTTCTACTGTTCTCATGCCCGCGTTCACACATACGAATGAAAGTCAAAACCAGGCCAGCGTTGAAAACTGTTTTCATCAAGTAACCAGGGGAGGAGTGGTATGCTTTCAAGCTTTCCGAGCAGTGTCACAGTCCTGACCTTCCACTTTCTAAACGCATGCAATTTAGTCCAATAGACAAGCTGGAGTCTAATTATTAGTCTAATTTTCTGACTAAAGGAACATTTTTAGCAACACGTGGAAATTAAACAAATAACCCATTTTCTGAAGTTTTACCTCTCTAAACCAATTGCAGAAGTAAAGATAAAGGAGCTATGATATTGGCAATCAAACACTCGCAATTTTATTTCTTATTTATGGAACCATGAACTATACAGGAAAATGTTAGAGGAAGTCATGTTTCAGGTTAACGTTAAGAAGTGGTCATTAAAGTCTACGCACTCGTAACCTAACACACAATGCGTCCAGTATCGATGTCTTATGTGAAGGACCACTGCACCCCTCAGAATTGTGAGAAAAATGAGGAGCTGCGATAGGTGGTTATCCAGGCCAAGAAAGACAATATTCTGACTGAATGATTTCCCAACTCTGCGGCGGTGCGCGGGCATGAGGCTGTCTGGTTGGCAGCCTTAGAGCTGTGGTGGTAGAGTATTATTAATTATTATTAATTATTGTTGTTTTGGGAGCTTCTGTAAGTTAATATAAAGTGTAGAGTCTGTCTGTTACATTTAAAGGTGTTTTTCTTGAGTTTGCATACCTAAATATGAAAAAAATTCGAGCTGAGTGGGGGATGAAGAAAAATTATGTAGGTGAGGAAGGGAAATGTTGGACAAGCAGATCTAACAAGCATACCCGTCATCATATTTCACCCCATACCAGCGAGAAGTGGACCAGTCAATCTAACAGCACGCTTTGGCATGCCTTTACGCAAGGGGGTGAGGTTTCAAAATTATTTATGTCTATTGCACCGCAATTTCGCATCATTACAAAACCCAGCACGTATGTATGTGTGTGTGTTTTGATTTATGCTGTCCCATGATTTACTCTCTCTCTCTCTCTCTGAACGTGTGGCATAGCAAATCATGATGCGATGATTGTGGAATGCCACTTTCCCCAAAACAGAGGGCATAAAACAGAGTGCAGTCTATGACGTGTGATTATGTTTTGTCAAATCGCCGCCCGGCCAGAAATGTCAACTTAATGAGGTACACCATTTCTATACCAGTTTATCTTCCCACTTGATTGTTTACAATCCACACAGCAATTTATGGACCGCTGCGCTCTTGTTTAGAACCCCGGCCCGTGTCGTATAAAACCAAATGAACACGAGCGCGCGCTCTCTCAACAGTTCCTCCAATCACAACCAATTCATTGATTCGAAACTATCGATACGAGAGAGAGAGGGGGGGGGGCAAATAAAAAAAGAGAACGCCGTGGGAGATAAATCAGCGTTATCAACGGGTGTGCTTTGTTGGATTAGACGATAATTTATTAGTTTTTTGTGCCTTTTTTAACAGAATTTCTTTACAATCGTAGAACATGACATGTTTTTAGAGTCGGAAATGTGTTATGAGCATTTGACTGACAAACCATTGTTTAAAATTCGTGTTTGCACCGGCAAAATTAAAAATTGTTTAAAAAGAGACATTTTAATGCGATAAAATCCGAACAAGGTTAGCTACAGGGCGATTTTACCTCGTATAAACCCGCTTGGATAAACATCTATTGTAATGGAATCCATAGTCGTGCATTCCTAAAAATTATTTACCATTTTTACTTTCTCTACCACGTATAGAAAGTAGGGGAAGTATTGAATTTGATACAAAAATTCGAGGTTGAGATTTCACAGGAAATATATCTTGTGAAGACCCCTGAATCAAAAGAGAGGAAAAAAAAAGCATTTTTAGAAAATGGTCTTTGTGTGTGTGTGTGTGTGTGTGTGTGTGTGTGTGTGTGTGTGTGTGTGTGTGTGTGTGTGTGTGTGTGTGTGTGTGTGTGTGTTTATTGACCTGTGTTTGTGCCTCTCTGTAAACAGCATAACCAAAAACGTATTTAAGTTAAATATAATTCAAGGATGCCACACGAATTTTTTGACGAAAATTCCTCCATCCTATCACCTGGAAAATTTTTCAAAAATTTTACTTTCTGAAAAATGAGTAACGATTTTGATTCAAACGCCACATGTTTAAGATATTTTTATGGGAAATGAAATATATAAATGCAATGTTTTACTCTTGATGACTTTTGCATAACTGATAAACAGTAGGAGATTAACCAAATGTTATACAAAAATGTAAATCTTGCTAAAACACAATTTATGCCAAATGACCTTTATTGTGAAATGAATCATTTCGCAGATATCCCTGAGCGATAGTCAAATGTCCTACACCTTTGAGATTCCGTTCTCTTTGCACGATTAACATATAAAGAAATGAATAACGATGTTACATTTGACAGACGTATAGGCTCTCCAAACCTTACAGAAATAACAAGGAATAGCTCCGAAGTGGTTCACTCCACAGAAAAAAAAAAAAAAGGGAAAAAAATGTATTTGGACATAGATTGTGTGTTTTAGCGAGGTCTACATTGCCTGTATGGTAAGATTTGGTCTATCAGCAATGCAAATGTCATCCAGAGTAAATAGTAGTATATGGGCTATAGCCAGAAAATTCAAGATGTACATTTCATATCTCAAACATATGGCATATTAGTCAAAATCGACAGAGCCATTTTCAAAAAATAAAAATTTTCCATGCTTAGGGTAGTTTAGGGTGGAGTGATTATCTTCAAAATCTTCGTGTCGCATACTTACAAAATGTTAAACGTAAATAACAACTTTGGTATTTTACCAACTTAAATAACGAGATATTTTGAAGTTATAGATGCTAATAGTGTAATATTGAGTTATAAAAACACTGGTTTCTGCACTAACAACATGGCCCATTACAAACCTTGTTGCCTGGTCAGCAGAAAGTGTTTCAACTGGCCAGCCACCGAGACAGCCCAGAGGATCTGACTTTCTCGCCCTCTTGAATTCTTTTATACGTACTTACCCCCCGCAGTTCTTTTCTCAGCCCCCTGCGGACTGCCCTCCGATTTACCAACTAAAAGGTCTAATTCCGACGGAATTTAATTAAGTCTGTCCCCTTCACGACATCCACAAAAGGCTCCTACAGTCAATATATTTTCTAAGTACGTGTTTTACGTCTGAACTTTTGAGAACACTGAAATAGTATTACGTTTCTAAACTATATTGTGTTGTTTACATGATATACTAACATGAAATAAAGTTTAATTATTGCTCGTATTAATAGTATCTACCAATTACCTATGGCATGTACGTAGAAAAAATATTGATATAGAATCGATAGTAAGCGATATATAGATTATTAGCCATGTATCGATATTAATCGATACATCGACGGTAATCGATATATCGACAGTAATGTATATGTGGATAGTTATCGATATATCGACTATAGTCAATGTATGCGTTGTAAGCTGAAAATAGGTTAGCGATAGTTTTATAAACTCTATCCTCAGGAATAGATTTCGCTAGAAAGGAAGAAACATTTACTATCCCAAATCACATAATACTATTACTCTGCAAAAGGAAAGGTAATGAAATGGAAATAAATGGGAGATAGACAAATCAATCTCCACAGTAACCGCCTACCGACCAGGGAATAACACCACAATACACAAGGTTCCCCTCGGATGTAAGACTTGAATATTACCGCCAGAACCATAGCTTGCTCCTTTAAAATGCTTTATCATAGATGAGATTTCAGTGGAAAGATGAGCTTTAAGGTTCCCTGAATCCCCCAAAAAGGCATTTTAGAAAAGTATTTGTGTGTGTTTGTGTTTCTGCGCGTACAAAAATTAAAAACAAATATATAAATAAATATTAAACTTGCTAAGTATGCCAGACGTAGATTTTCAAGAATATTCTCCTACCCAAATTTACACTTGAGTGCAAAACTGCTGCTATTTTTATTTTATCAAACATCGTTGCAATGATACTTATTAAAATTCTATATGTTTAAGATATTTAGATGACAAAATGAATATCTTGAATTTTCTGAGAGCAGCTCGTGCAGTCCTCTGTCTTCTAAATGACCTTTGTATAATAGATAAACCATAACCAAATATAAAATTTTACTCCCAAAAACATATGCTATTAAAAGCACGCTACTTGTGTCAAAGTTTATCCTACGTTAACCAATTCCGAGATAATCCTTGTTAGTAGTTTAAAGCTATCAAATACATAGACATTTTAATTGGTAAATTGCTATTCATTTTTCTCGTGGTCTTGATAGAGTTCCAAAACCAATATGTAAAATGATAAAATTACTTTTGCTGATCATAGGACTAAAGAACGAAATCTGGGAACTTCCAGCTATGAAATAAGAGACACACTTGGGGTAAATAAAGACGAGACACAGTCAAAACATGTGAAATGTTCTTATTACTTCCCGACCGCAACACTCAGCGTAAATTCACAAAATAGATCTTGTATGTTCTTGACGTTATTACTTTCAAAACGTGCTAATGAATATTTTAATGATTTTGTTGCAATATAGTACAGTTTCGCTGTTATATAGGAGTAAAAACCAATCGGTTTACTGAAACTGAACAATCATTCCGCATGCCATGTATATAGTGCGCGGAGTAATACGAAAGTATGTTTCTTAGACCGAATCCATTATAGTTTTATTCCTATGCACAGTAGAAGGCATTTTGGAGTTATTTGGAAGTGTGGAACATCCTTTGCGACTTGAACAAGTTATAATAAGCTTTATTTAAATTGGCCGGAACCGGGAATATACGCTTAATTGCTCCCGAATGCTTGCGATGACGTTAAAAAGCTGTAAGCAAAGGAAGGAATCGTGTGCAGTGGCCGTGGCAGCGTCCAGATGAAGGGATGTCCCCTTGGCAGCGAGGCTCACCACACACACACACATGCTATAGAGACTTCTCATTAAGACTTTTATCTCCAACTCTTTTCAGCATCCCTTCTCCTGTCATTTCTTTCTTTCGAACTCGCACCCACCCACCCACCACCCCAAGGTTTTTTTATACATTCACCCTCCACTCAATTCACTTAGTTTCTAAAACTGCCCCCATTTGCCCGCCCTCTCTTCGCCAACACTTAAAACAGTGGCGACCTCTTGCAGAGGGAGTAATGGAGAAACCGCTTTGTTAAGCATAAGTATCCGGCGTCTCGATTGCTAAGGGGGAGAAAAAAAAGTGCAAATGAAAACCAAAATCGTCATCTTCTCACTACTGCTATTTTAAACCTCCAGGAGCTCTAATGCTTACGCAAAATACTGGTGTTACCACGTGTAGGGGTGTCCAAAAACATTTATAAGGTCGTTCTGAATCAATCTCGTTTTGAAAGGATGTCGGTTTGCGATATGGATACCAGGACCACTATGAAATTTTGAGATGAGAGAAAACGGATGTTGGTCTACCCGAATTGAATGCACAATATAATAACCCCATCCCTTGGGAGTAAACTGGTATTAGATAGTGACTCTTCTACTCCAGCAATTAAAGCAGCGCAAGGATGAACAACCCGCGGCGTGCATGTATAGAGGTCTGCACGGGCCGACTTTCTTAGGCCCGGCCCGGCCCGGCCCGGTACCAATCAAGCCCGGGCCCGGCCCGAGCCCGAGAATAGTCTATAGGCCATGGCCCGGGCCCGGCCCGAGCCCGAGAATAGTGTATAGGCCATGGCCCGGGCCCGACCCGAGCCCGATTGTGCAATTTTCTTTTAAAGAAAATTATCCTGCAGTTATTGACATTATTATTATTATTATTATTATTATTATTATTATTATTATTATTATTATTATTATTATTATTATTATTATTATTATTATTATTATTATTATTATTATTATTATTATTATTATTATTATTATTATTATTATTATTATTATTATTATTATTATTATTATTATTATTATTATTATTATTATTATTATTATTATTATGATCATCATCATCATTATTTATTTATTTATTTCCTAAAATCCAATTTGTGTTCAAATACTTACGCTAGCGAATGTTGGGTACTTGCATAAATAACGTTAGTACATTCATAGTTTTGAGATCATGATATTATCTCGTTAAAGCCTTAGAAATAACCTTTTTTTCCAAGTTTGAAGAAAAGGTTATTTGGTGTGTTTCTAAGGGTTTATCGGGGCAATATACGATTATAAAACAATATTAATGTACTCAATGTAAGCTATCCGCAATTGGCCATAGCAGAAATTAGGAGGTGGGAAGTTTAGGCATTATAAATCATTAAAATAGGCAGGCAAAAAGACATTATAAATAGTTAAAATAGACAGAAAAAAGGAATTATAAATACTAAAACAGGCAATAAGAGAAACCCAATAATACATTACACTATTCAATAACTGATCGTCATATTTTAAAGAATTTCAAAGTTTTAAACGAAGTACTGCCGCGATACATGTCCCCCATCTCGTTATGATAGGTTGGGCCGGGGGGGGGGGGGCAGAGTTACATCTGGTACAATGTACTTAAATGTCATTTGCCAACATCCAGAAACAAGCATCGTATCTCTTCTAACACCCTGTGAAAGCCATGTGCTACGCAGGTCACGTGAAGCATGTTTGGAAATGACACTTGTAACGCTATTCCAGCCTTTTTCACATATGATGCAGCGTCACTGATGAAAAGTAAGGCGTCGTATTGAACCTCTTCAGGCCGCAGCAAATTTAATGAACTGGTGAATAACTGCGCAAGAGTTCGATTGTTAACTTTCTCAAGACACTCTGTAGTAAGCAGGAATGATTTCATTGATTCATCTTCTGTAGGATCTAATCGTCCATTAGCAAATTGGCAATGAAACGACCTATGGTATCAGTTGACTCGTCGATATTCGTCGATATCCCAGATCATCTTATTTTTCATTTTATCTTTAGTTATTTTCATTGTTTCATCGTAACATTCGGTTAACTAACATTTTCGCAAACTTGACTCGCTAGGTACAGATTGGTTAGTATACTTCTCCAAAAACTGTGATAATGTAGGATTCTGTAATTTCCAGAAAGGGATTCTGGCGCTGAAGCAAGCTACATAAGTCGAATGCAAACTGGTATTTTTGACTCCATGTTGCAATTACTGTTGGAAGCAAAGGAATCTTCTGCCTGTAGCCCTGTTTGATTGTGCGGATATGTTGTGATATAAAATACTTCTTTTCGTAGTTCACTGACTGCTCGCGTATTTTGCATGTGAGTACTTTACCGTCGGTACAAAATCTGCCGGATCCAAAAGTATTAACATAACTGTGTAATTTAGTACGTAAAGGAACATTGAATTTCGGCATCTTGCTGCTAGCTACAACGTCGCAATGAAAACTAAAGGAAAATCATAGTTAGACCCACACTCATTATTGCATTTTAAAATAAACACACGTGATAATCCATATGGTTTCTTTATCTATACATTTATTTGCGCGGCAGCACTCATTGTTGCAAAGAAAATAATGAATTGAATGAGGGACGTCTATGTCGTCTGCAACTTAAAGACAACAATATATATTCGGCGAAGTAACTTTCATTGTCACGGTCTAACGGTTGTTGAAATAAAATGTACCTGAAGAAAATGCTTAATAATTAATAAGTAATACATAAATAATGAAATAAAGGCAACAAAAAGCATATATTTTGTAAAATAGACATATTAAAAAGGCAGCAAAAGGCAATATAAAACTGTGGCATTTCAATCACAAAGGTATAATTCGTACAGATTCACTTTCAAATTGAAGATAAATTTGACGCATTTAAAAAGGCATTCCGCCTAAGTTCCGGTCTCTGGTTATAATTATTTCTACGATGGATATGTGCATGCCTGTGCATGTTTTAAATCAAAGTAAACATTAATTATAAGTTATTGGATTAAGGACTCACCATGTTTAATGACCCACAATTGTCGTGCAGAAAGAGAATGGAATCCACACTCTGGCTGCTCAGGTTAGATCGACGTTCTTGAATAACTAATCCTGCTGCACTAAAATTTCTTTCAGTACTCGCACTTGATGAATGCTACCACCTTTTCTACGAATAATCCCTTCAATGTCTTTGGTTACCAGTATCAAATGCTGACGAGATATTTTTTTCTACATATACCTTGGTTGTAAGACAGAAGGGCTATGAAAAATGAAAGTGTCACAACTTGGTGATGCTGACCAATGGGCAATGGCCCTGATGTACATATGATATATTTAGTGATTCATGTCATGATAATAAAATAAACGTTTCAATTTGGAGAAATGCTGAACAATAATGATGCAGTAACATTACTACAGCGTCAGCCACAAAACAAACTGTAATTGTATCAGTATAAACATTGATGCTGTGTTTACACTTTACAAAGCAGGAGGAAACATGCGTTACTAGCAGTATAAAATAATCAAATACGCCTTGGGTTCGAGATAAGAGTGTAAGATTTTATACGTGGAATGGATTGAATTGCAGCCGAGTAGTGAGAAATAATATGGTTGCAAACCCTCTCATTCAGTGCTTTGACTAGCATCAGTAGCAGCATTTGAAACGTGCCAGCAGAATAATTAATTAGAATTCCTAGTAAAGAAATGCTGCGGTAATTATTGTGCTATTCTCGGCATTTAAACATTGGTAACCAAGAAATATGATACATTATTTTGTGCCTCCTAAGTGAATGTAACACTGAAATTTAGTACAAATCTAGCAAAACATTACATTTGTATTCCATGGCTTTAAAATACTAAATGTGTTTTGAGTTTGTATATTACAAATACTTGTAGTTGCATAATGTACCCTAAAAGTGCAGAATAACAATGTCTTTCATTTTAAAATTTAAGGTTTTTCAAAATTATGTTTTCACCATATTCACTTTTTGAAAATGTCACGATGCAGTTTTCACGCAATTCTTCGTATCATTCCAAAACACAAACAAGTAAATCTGCCATATACTTTTTTTTCTTTTGAACACTTTTGAGTTACTAAAGAAACTTGCAGCTTATATAAAACTTTATATTAGAAATTTCAAGCGACAAAATTTAAAAACGATTGTCTTTTGAGCTGAGGCTAATAAAACACAGTTGTATGGCAGATTTGTACATTATAATCAGATAAATATAATAGAACCTTAAAAAAAGAGGCATTTTTTAATTTCGTCGTGTAGAGCATTTGGCATAACATAATAAAATCCGGATTCAACATTTCGTAACTCGGAAACTGAAGGATATATCATACTAAAATTCAAAATCCTCTAATGCTGGTATAAGACAGCATTGAAAATAAATGTTCAGCTAACTTGGCTGAAAAATTTAAAAAATCCATTTTCAGTTATTTATTCCCTTAATTTTCAAGCCCGGGCCCGGCCCGAGCCCGACCTAGTCCAGCCCGAGCCCGGCCCGAGCCCGACAAGCATTTTTCAAATTAGGCCCGAGCCCGGCCCGCGGGCCGGGCCGGGCCTAGGCCCGAGGGCTTGGCCCGAGCCCGTGCAGACCTCTAGCATGTACTCAGTCCCTGCATTGGAGCTTGGAAGACAGTGTTTTCGCTCAATGATTTTCTACGATCTAAGCCTTGAATGTTTGCAACAGGCTTCTGGAAACATTGTTCCCTCCGATGCCACAGTTTTCCGATGGTTTCAGGAATTTAAAAGGGGCCGAACATCACGTCTGGCAACGGCAGTGACATAAAAAAGCATAGCAGTGTTGAGAAAAATGCTTCAGGAGATAAGCGCTTACGATTTAAAGAAATTGAGGCAGCATTACAATTGCTTTGCCAGCAGTTTCGAAAATCCTCAATGAATTTCTTCGTGTGAGGAGGGTCACATCCTCAAATTTTGAGGGAAGAATTGTTGAATGGTGTGAGAAAATGCTGACATCGTCACAGATAATGAAATCTGGACTTATTAGTTTCATCTGGAGACTAAGCACCAATCAGCAGTTTGGGTCTTTTCTGATGACAATCCATCGACAAAATCGCCAAAGTGTCCACAAGAAAATAGTGTCCTCATTTTTCCTAAAGGGTGGTCCGTGACAACCATTTTTCTGGAGAAGCAAAGTACGTTATCGGTAATTGGTTCACCCCAGTCTGCTTGCCAGAAGATGTTGCCAACCTTCAAGAACGGCGGCCACGCTTGGGACTGCAAGAAATCTTCCTCCATCACGACAATCGGTCCGCACACATGGTCAACATTATCTTTCAGTTCTTGGAGTCTACAGAGGTCAAACTTATGATTCATCCACCATACGATCCCAACCTGGCCCACGTAACCTTTTTCTGTCCTCGATGATAACAAATTGCGTGGGCGAAAAGAGAGTTTCAACCCCTGAAGATGCTGTTACCACCTTGCCGACATTGAAAGAGTGCTTCCAGAAGTGGATTCAGCGAATGCAAAACTATATACAGTGTGGCGGGGAGTATTTTAGAAAAATACGTCAATCAAAACAATTTAAAAATATATTCTTGGTGTATCTCAAAACTTTCGCAGTGACTCTAGTATAATTAGAAGTTATTTCCTGGATGTCATTCCATAGTCTGCTGAGGATATGTTCCAGATTTTAAGATTTTCTCTATCTCTTACGGTTTACCAGTTATGCAAAAGACTTCCAGAGTAAACAGAACTACATGGGCTATAGTCAGAAAATTCAAGATATACATTTCATTTGTCATAAAAATATCTTAAACATATGGCATTTTAATAAAAATCAACATTTTCGACAAATTTTCCACGTAGTTTAGGGTAGAGCAATTTTCTTCAAAATCTTCCTGTCGTATCCTTGAAAGACATTAAACTTAAATATCAACTTTGGTTTTTAATCGACTTTTCGTTTTTCAGTTATGCTGTCCACAGGCTGACAGAGACACGCGCGGACCTTTTCTAAAAATGCTTTTTCTTTTGGATTCAGGGGGTCTCAAAACATATATTTCTGGTGAAATTTCGACATAATTGTTGGGTCGAATACAATATTTCCTCTACTTTATGTAGTATAGAAACTAAAAGCGGTATAATTTCCTCCGTCCAGTTGTATTTCCTTATAAGAACAGTTTCCACCACTTTAATAAATGGACGTTTACCGGTCTATCGTAACATTCTTTTTCTCCGGACTCTCTTGGAGTTAAAACTTTATAAAGTCGGAAGCAAACCACTAAAGGGCAGAACAAGAGGGACAGGAAAAAGGCGATAAATCAGAAAAACCAGCTGCTGAGCGAGGTATTGGCTCAAAAGATGAGTTGATAAGCGACGCCATCTAGACTAGATAATATATCTACATATTGGTGTGACTGTGCGTGCGTGTGTGTGTGTGTGTGTGTGGAATGTGCCTGATCCCATCTCTACAGCTTCCTCTTTCGTTGCTGGACCAAGAAAAGGCATTGAATGCAGATGGGGTCACTGTAAGAATGAAGTGTTGGGTTTATTTATCACTAGATGCTGTGTGATCCATTGTCTCAACAGGACAATGTCCCTCCATTATTATTGTTACAACAATTTCATCAGTACTACCACTCTATCTTTTTTTTATTTTACCTTCTCTACCACATACTCAAGGTTGCCTCCTTAGTGCGGCGCTAGCGTTGTTGCTACCAAGGCCGGAGACCCGGGTTCCTATACCCCCAGATCCAGTCCGGGATACACTCAGCCTCGTCAGCCTCGGATGGCGCCTAGATCGTCGAAACCTGGATAGCAGCTTCAAGTACGAATCTCGAGATGAACTACCTGTAAATCTCTAGGAACTCATCCTCGGTGGCTGTCCCCTAATGGCTTTCCGGCCGCCCGTTGAGTACTATCATCTCGTTCCTTCCGTCCGGGGTCCGACGTACAAAATCTAAATCAGTGGCAAGTGTAGAATTCCCTACCATATGTAATCAATCAAATAAATCATGACGCCTTTAATGAGTAGAGCTGGGGGGGGGGGGCAACGGCCAGGAGTAGGTCTTGGAGCGGAAATGGCTGCTGTGACGGGGTTTCAAAAATTTAATACTGAGATTTTTAAAAAGGTGTGTGTGTGTGTGTGTGTGTGTGTGTGTGTGTGTGTGTGTGTGTGTGTGTGTGTGTGTGTGTGTGTGTGTTTGAGTCCTACAAGGAAGCGATTCGAGATTTTCAAAGAAATTTCTTCACTTCGATGCACTTTTTACATGAAAACATTTACGAAAGTTTTAATTTCTCAAAAATGACTAATAATTTTGATTAAAATACTTATTTTGGATAGATTTTCATAGCAAATGAAATGTATTATTTTGAAGCTTTCTGGGAATAGGTTCTGGAGTCCACTTTATTTTTAATTATTTTTATTTTGGCGGTGTGGTAAAACGTAAGAAATAGACAGTCTTACTATACAAAAGGTAGCTGAAGCAAACAATTTAGGTTGGAAAAAGAGTTTGTTATTGGTTTGAATCTTCACATGGTTTTACTTTTCTCAAATGGGAAATCGTTATTTGCTTTCTTGGCCAGGAATATTATGTCTTAAAATATTTTAGTATCGCTAAAGCCTACAGTATTTTCGTATTCCCATTGTACCTACAATAATATATGTAATAAAAGCGTTTCCTATGTTTTTCTCTATAGATAGAAGAACAACGTAACAGTTTGTTGAAGAGTGGGTAGAGAAATTCATGTGAGTGACATAACTTGTATTTCCGGAAGATGAAGGCACTTGAGATATTTGAATCTCTTTTCATCTAATGACATCTAATATTAAAATGGAACGTCAATGACTGGTGTCGCCAGGGTGCGTACGAGAAAAAAATAAATGCAGAGAAAGTTAGGGGAGGGTATGCAGTAGTAGCAGCAGGACGGGGAAAAACATGTCAATCATCGGTTCAGCGCCTCGGAATCAGCATCTGCGCCCCCCCCCCCCCTCTAACAGTAACAGCATCTGTTGCAGACGTCACTTCTACCGTCCACAGAGTGCAGTGATTAGCTCACAATTCGTGAATCTGCTACAAGTGCCACATAAAACTGTCTACCCATATCACTTTCTCTACTTCATGTTGCATCCTTCAGGCTATGGATCAAACTTCAGCTACTTTCAAAATATGCTTCATTTTTTCTTTTTCTTTTTTTTTATTTGATACTTAATTTTTATTGGTTATTTTTTCACATGGAGAAATATTACACATGCCTACATGTATGCAATTTTTCAAAATTCTATTACTTCTGCAAGCTCCTTTAATTATACTATATTTAAATATTCCTTCGTATTGGGGTTCAAAAGTTTAGGGACACCCTCATATTTCACTAAAAACACTGTCGAACTATTATCTTATTAAAGGGTACATTTAAAAAATAATTATCAACATATCAATATTTTTAATGAGATATATTTTTCAGTTTTAGAAAAAAATAAAAAATTTCATTTTTTAATCTTTTGACCGATGTGATCAGAAGAAAAAATGTGATTTGTTGCACTCACCTGACTTTCTCTACTCAGTCCTACATCAGGGGAAGGTAATTAGGTAAAGAAGAAGAAGAAGAAGACTTTTGCATAAACGTTAAAAGTAAGAGATAGACCGAATCTTACTATACAAAAAATCTGATGTGTTGCACTCACATGACTTTCTCTACTCTTGTACTAACCATTCTTACAAACTCTTATTCCTATATCTTCTTCGTGTTAGTCGAGATAAACATTTGTACAAATTATCTTATTGCTTACTTCCTTATAGGTGCAAGAGGAATGTTAGAATACAGTAGACTTTCTGCGATAGTCAAATCTTTTAAAGCTTTGAGATTCCGTTCTCTTTGCACACTTTAAAAAATGAACAACGACGATCCGTTTCGCGAAAGTTTTAAGTTCTCCAAAACTCACACACATAACAAGGAATATCTCCGAAATGGTTCACCCTACAAGAAAATTTGTTTCGACATAAATTGTGTATTTTAGCAAGATCTACATTTTTTGTACAGTATGATT
This sequence comes from Tenodera sinensis, assembly GCA_030765045.1. Taxonomy (NCBI): domain Eukaryota; kingdom Metazoa; phylum Arthropoda; class Insecta; order Mantodea; family Mantidae; genus Tenodera; species Tenodera sinensis. The sequence goes on along the minus strand of CM060966.1, from coordinate 160,173,505 downwards.
TGATCTATCTCTAACGGTTTACCAGTTATGCAAAAGTCGTCCAGAGTAAATACGACTACAGGGGGTATAGCCAGAAAATTCAAGATATACATTTCATTTTTCATCAAAATATCTCAAACATATGACGTTTTAATCAAAATCGTTAGAGCCATTTTCAAGAAAATCAGAATGTTAAAAAATTTTCCATGTAAAGGGTAGTGTTGGGTGGGGCTATTTTCTTCAAAATCTTCGTGTCGCATCCTTGAAAGACATTAAACTTAAGTACTAACTTTGGTTTTTAACCGACTTTTCGTTTTTGAGTTATGCTGTCCACAGACTGACAGACTGACACACAGACACACACACGGACCTTTTTCTAAAAATGCTTTTTTTGGATTCAGGGGGGCCTCAAAACATATATTTCCGATGAAATCTCGACATCGAATTTTTGGGTGGAATACAATACTTCCCCTACTTACCAGTACAGAAAGTAAAAATGTAGATAAAGTTAAAATACACAATTTATATTAAATTATCCTTTCTCTGTTTGAAACATTGAGAGATATTCCTGTTGTTTGTATGAAATTTGCAATACTTAAAATTTTCTCAAATGTAAGGTCGTTATACACTTTTTTATCTCTTGGCCGTGCAAAGAGAACGGAATTTCAAAGCTCTCATATAGCGACCAGGCTAAAAAATATCACTATTGCTCAAAGTCTACTGTATTCACATATTCCCCTTGCACCTACAAGGAAATAAGCAATAAGATAATTTCTGCAAATGTTTATCTTAACTAACATGGAGATATAGGAATAAGAGTTTGTAAGAATGGTTAGTACAAGAGCAGAGAAAGTCATGTGAGTGCAATACTGCACTGCAGTTTATAGTCCAAATGTCACACAGGTGTAGTTTTCGTTTGAACTATCAATTTTGAAAGCTTTGTGCTGAGAATACCTCTATTTTTCAGAAAGTATGCTGCATTATTTAGTTCCGACAGTTGTCACCAGAAGCAGTTAAAGAAAATAAGGTACAAATATGTTACATTCTGAGTTTAAAGGTTATGTTTTGTAGTGAAGTAAATATGAAAGTCAGTGGTAGACTCGCATCCGAAGGGTTCATTGTACTTTGTTACAGGAATGTTATACATTGTAGCGAAGGAACCCTTTTCCATTCAGTCCCTTTGAATACGAGGGGGTGGCTTTTACAGATGTTGGGAAGTTTTTCACTATAGGGGGCAGCGAAATCAAGAGGGCCAACTTAAAAAGATTAGGGTGAGGGTGGAAGGATTGGTGCTCGGGGGACCATGAGAACATCTCACGTAACGGAGGGACCAAACAATGCATCCCGGACCACTGTTATTTCACCTGCAGGCATTGTTAGGTCAGAATATTGTTCCTTTTGCAAGTTTTCTAACTCAGTTACAAAATACGTCTGTCCAGCGTTTCATTGCACCGGGCAGTTGAGTAAATAGTTCCTTATAAATTGTGATATCTGTAGGACTCGCTGTTCTATCTACTTAGTGCAGTAGTGCCAACTTTTGACTACGAATTCTTGCTAGATTAAATACAGAAGTCGCTGAATGGTCGAGAAACTTTTTTTTTAGAACTATCTCTGACTACTATGTTCTCTTTCAATAACTTTATGTAAATTAAACATTCTTTAAACCTGAGTTGCATATCGACTTCTAGATATAACCCTTCAACGTCATCGCTGGAAGGGAATATATTTTTAAAATTTAAAACGATGTCTTGAAAGTTCACTAAATAAAGGTCGAAATTTTGACAATTTTACGTTTTCTTTTCTAATAAACCAATAGTAATAGAGAGATAAAATTTTTGCTACATATAAATGCACTCTCCTTCATATCAGTGAACTACGAGAATTGAGCTCCTAATAACATTGTGCTTGTAAATAAAATGAAACCAAATTTATATGTAAATTTCTTAATCAAACTCCTCAATGTTTTAAAATGTATTACACTTAGAAATATAGTTCTAGCTTAGTGTATGTAATAGATTATCTAACACAAATGTGCAAAATTTGAGAGTTATAGCTTTTATAATTTTTGAAGAAAAGAATATGTTTCCAAAAACGTATTTCTGAGATGCATTTGGAAATTAACTTCAAAGGTAAGGCTGTCTGTTTAGGGGTCCTGAGATGAAACTTGTGATACTCTTTCAGTAGACTATTATTGTAAAAATTATAAGTTTGTTATTTTTAAACGGTTGTTTTAAATGAGCAAAAAACGATATTTATTTATTTTGAAACAGAAAGAATCGTTTGTTTTCCGTTAAGGACGGAAAATGCTTATATCTTTCTTTCTTTTTTCGTTTTGCACTTCCCATTCTCCTTAAATTCAATTTGATGCGTTTTATTAAACTTATAAACAAGATGTAGTTATTTCAAACAATGGTGAGACCAGTAATTCAAGGATAGACTCATTTTCATTAGAGAGAGAAAAATTAAGAATCACAGTTGTCATCTCCGAACAAAACAGTGTCGTCAAAAAAAAATCTGATGTGTTGCTCTCACGTGACTTTCTATACTCTTGTACCAGCCATTCTTACAAACTCTTCTTCCTATATCTTCTTCGTGTTAGTTAAAATAAACATTTGTACAAATTATCTTATTGGTTTTGTGCGACAGTCAAATCTTTTAAAGCTTTGAGATTCCCTTCTCTTTGCACACATAACATGTAAAAAAAATAACAACAATGTTCCATTTCACGAACGTTTTCCGAAACTCACAGACATAACAAGATATCTCCGAAATTGTTCAACCTAGAAGAAAATTTATTGAGACATAAATTGTGTATTTTAGCAAGATCTACATTTTTTGTAGAGTATGATTTGGTCTATCTCTAACGGTTTACCATTTATGCAAAAGTCATCTAGAGTAAACAGTACTTCACGAGCTATAGCCAGAAAATTCAAAATGTGCATTTCATTTGTCATAAAAATATCTCAAATATATGGTATTTTAATCAAAATCGTTAGAGCTATTTTCAAGAAAATCGAAATTTTCGAAAAATTTTCCATGTAGTTTAGGATGGAGCAATTTTCTTCAAAATGTTCGTGTCGCATCCTTGAAGAATATTTAACTTAAATAGCAACTTTGGTTTTTAACCGACTTTTGGTTTTTGACTTATGCTGTCCACAGACTGACAGACGCACGCACATACGGACCTTTTTCTAAATCAATAAATTCTACAAGAATAATAATTTTCTATCTTTTCTATGTGGTTAAAAAAGCCTTGGTTGTTATACCTTGGTTCAAGAGTTATTTCGCGTCCAAAAGTCACCTGTTACTTTTTTTTTTTTTTTTTTTCCCCCACTTTGGCCCAAGCTGGTTCTATGGGACTTAGATCTCACTGTAGGAGACAAGTATGACCCAAAGAAAACAAAAATGTGTCCACTTTAGGTACGTTTTATTTAGGTTTGTTTACTTCAATCATTTTTAAAGTTGTGCGAGATATGCAGTATTATCTAAGACCGTCAAGAAAGAAATTAGAAGCCGGATCTACATGCATTTCTATTATTATCACTGTTAATGTTCCCTACATTCTTTGCAAATGATATGGTACTTCTAACATCCACAGATTCAATGATCACCTCCATAGTTTTCATATATGAGTAATTTAAAGTCAATGCTGTATAAATGTTCATCTGCTAGAACAAAGTTTTTTGCGCTCGCTGGTAGAAAAATATTTCTGGTAAAATTTTTACACTGGAATCATAAAAGCAAAAGAAAAATAAGTGTAGAATGAAATGGTTAATTTAAGATAATAAAGAATTTAGGAATGGAAAGTATAAGGGAAATTGGTCAGAAAAATGAAACAAAAGACAAAACTAAAAAGGCAAATTTGAAGGAGGTTATAAACATTATTTAAGCAATAAGCAATAGCACACGTAAAACTAATATGCAGGGAATTTCAGAAGGCTATCCAATGTAGTAGCAGTAGTAGTAGTGTTTATAGCAGCCGGGTTCCTATTTCTCATTCAGATAAGCACGGCTATGCTGAAAGTAAGTGAAAGATGCTATCGAAGTTCGCTGGACCAGATGTTTGAAGAAATCTGTTACACACTCGAGTAGGATATCGATGTCCCTGGAGGAGGGGGGTGTCAGTATCTAGAAAGCCATTGATGTCCGTCACTGTACGCCAGGGAATAGAGCGGCCCTAATCTTACAACCCCCATGTATAAAATGCTATTATACACCCCCGGTTCCATATGAAGGATCACACCCCAACACGAGTCTATAAAAATGAACACGTCATGATGCTATGTTGCAAGTACTAATGAAAACTGCGAGTACCACATTAGCTCTACAACCAGAAACAGGCGTACAACAGAACGGCACTGGGGGTTACCTTACATAATCATAGCTCTAAACATCCAATCAACAACCAACGACAGACAACCATATGGACATCTTATTTTGTATTACTACAGGTCTTTCCAACTGAGGTGCCTGCAATTGCACCGGTGCTGAGCTGGGCACCGGAGGGATGGAGAAGGTAGTCGAAGTACCTGTGGTGGGGAGAATGACTGCTGAATGGGACAGAGGTCCTTATGTCAGCGTACAGCTTACCTAAACAATTACGTTATTAACGACAATTTTCTGAGTACACAAACATAACATTTATCTCTGCGATATCCTTGGTGATCCTTGGGTACATTTAACATTTTGCTAGATCTTGGATATAATTTTGCCGCAACTAATTTACCAACATTCGGTACAAGAAATTCAAAATTTCATTTTGGGACATTTCTGTTTATTAACATCTTTCTGTAAATTAATTAAATCATCGCTGTAGTGATATAGTATATAGTATAGGTGCCATATTGCTAATTTCTTTGAGAAATTAAGCATTGCACGTTCCCTTCGGTATTAGCAAGAAAATATAAATCTTCCAATGAAGAATTAAACAACATCTTGAAACGAAGGAGAATCTATAGTAACTGCCCCGCTATCTGCTATTAAACACACCTACGTTTAAGAGAGAGAGAGAGTGAAAGAGAGACAATATGCTACTCTTAGTGTTTGTTGTACAGATGCAGCCCCTATCTGGGGAAGGCACCGAGACCGCTGAGTGCCGCACCGACGCGCCCCAGCGCTAAGTGCTCCAGTTGGAAAGGCCTGGTTTAGGCAAAACGCCTGTTCCGACTCACAGCAGGCCTTTACATCCTTTCTTGGGTCGTTCTATATCTCCTAATTCTGATAGTGCTTACTAGTATACCAATTTAGGAAGCTTTCTTTCATCCATTCAAGATAGACGTTTTTTGTTATTTCTGTACTGTTGAATTTTATTGCGTATAGAAAATATATGGAGTTAACTTCGGATATCTTCATCCAGTCTTGTGCAGCCTTTGGTTCTTCCTATAAAGGTTTCTTCTGCACTCCGTATTCTGGTTTTTAATTTCTCTACTACTACTAAGTAGAGAATGTATTAAATTCCAACCAAAATTTCGTTGTCGAAAATGTTTTGAAGTCCCTGAATTCAGAAAAAAGCATTTTCAGAAATAGCTACGTGTGTGCGTATGTCGGTTAAAAAACAAAGTTGGTATTTAAGTTTAATGTCTTTCAAGGATGCGACACGAAGATTTTGAAGAAAATAGCCCCACCCTAAACTACCCTTTACATGGAACATCTTTCGAAAACTTTGATTTTCTTGAAAATGGCTCTAACGATTTTGATTGAAATGATATATGTTTGAGATTTTTTTATGACAAATGATATGTATATCTTGAATTTTCTGGCTATAGCCTACGTAGTTCTGTTTACTCTGGATGACTTTCAAATAACTACAAAACTTTCATCTAATGCAACATAGTTGTTAATTTTTTTATATGTTAACCGTACAAAGAGAATGGAATCTCAAAGCCTATCGCTCCAAGCCCACTGTATTCCCATGTTCCTTCTTGCACCTACAAGGAAATGAGCAAAAATATATAATTTGTACAAATGTTTATCTCAACTAACACGAAGAACATGTAGAAATAAGAGTTTGTAAGAATGGTTAGTACAAGAGTAGAGAAAGTCATGTGAGTGCAATACATCAGATTTTTTTTCTTCTTTTTATCATCTAGTACTATTTTCGATCTTACTGGCTGTTTGCCTAAAACGCCATCACTTCAGATTTCTCTTGTCCAACACTTCCATTCATTATAATTTCTTCTGTTCTTGTATCTCTGGTGTTTAATACCTGTAATTTAACAATCCTTAAAAGTAAAACTTTAATATGTTACACTCACATGCTTTCTCTACCCTTGAACACGCTATTCTCACAGACTCTTATTCCTCTATCTGCTTTATGTTAATTAAGATAAACATTCACAGATATCATCTTACTGTTAGTTTTCTTGCAGGTACAATATGAATACAGTAGGCTTTAAGCTATAGTCAAATCTTTTAAGAGCTGGTCCCTATATGAAGACTTTGAAAATAGTTTTCTTTGGCCGAAAGATAAAAATCTGATGTGTTGCACTCACATGACTTTCTCTACTCTTATACCAACCATTTTTAAAAACTCTTATTCCCATATCTTCTTCGTGTTAGTTGAGATAAACATTTTCAGAAATTATCTTACTGTTTATTTTCTTTTAGGTACAAAGGGAATGTGGAAATACAGTAGGCTTTGAGTGATAGTCAAATCTTTTCAAGCTTTCAAATTCCGTTCCCTTTGTACGGTTAACTTATAAAAAATTAATAACAATGTTCCATTTTACAGAGTTAAGTTCTCCAAAACTCACATAAATAACAATGGATAACTCCGAAATGGTTCACGCTACAAAAAACTTTATTCGGCCATAAATTCTGTGTTTTAGCACGATCTACATTTTTTGGTACAGTAAGATTTGGTCTATCTCTTACGGTTTACCAGTTATGCAAAAAGCATCCAGAGTAAATAGTACTTCCAGGGCTATAGCCAGAAAATTCAATGTATACATTGAATTTGTCATAAATAAATATATGGTATTTGAATCTATATTTTAGAGCCGTTTTAGAAAAAATACTTGCTATTAAATTTCAGTATCTCCCAAGGAAAAATATTTTCAATAAAATTCTTTCACCCAACTCTACCGGTTACAAGAAAAAAAATTTGAACGTTTTGATGTTCTCAAAAATGGCCGAAAATTTTTATTATGATACCACAAATTTAAGGATTTTTTCCTTGAATTTTCTGGAATAGCTTCTGAAGTCCTCGTCATTCTGGATGACTTTTAGGTTAAGTGATAAACCGAGTATATTTTTTATGCAGAAAACCAAAGATCTTCCTTTTTTGGTTTAAATTTTGCGTCTCGTTCTTTTTTCCAAACAGGAAGTGGTTATTTCTTCTTTTCAATGTGCTGGTCGTACAAACAGCATGAAATTAAAAAGCTATTATATAGCGAGTAGGTCTTAAAACATCTGGCTATCGTTTAAGCGTAGTATTTTTCTCTATGCCCATTGTACTTATAAAGGAAATATGTAAGAAAAGCATTTATACAAATGTGTATCTTGATTAACAGATAGAAATATATTATGAATAGTTTGTATAAGGGCAGTGAAGCCCATGTGAATGTGCACACATTTTTGCTAGTTTTTTTTTTTTTTTTTTTTTTTTTTTTAATTCTTCTCCAGTAAAAGGATTAGGCTTCAAGCCCGTTCCAGCTTCACATTGTTTCCTAGGTTATCCCGGGTCTCTTTTACAAGTTTGCTCCGCAAACTAAAATGTACAAGAGCCGCCACTGAGGCCCAGGAGCTATTTCTTAGAGTTTGCAAGAGTATGGTCTGAAATAATCCGTTAGTGAAGGTAAAATAAATGTTGAAAGAGAGGAGCTAGAGTACAAGAAGAAAGGCAACAGTAATTACCACATTCCTGTATCAACCCTTTTCCTTCAAGCACAGCGGTCAGGGTATTACAGCCTGGAAAACAAGGGCAAACCCTCCCCCGTTAAAAACGCGAAAGATTTCTGCCCTTTAATTGGCCATTCTTTTAATGCTTAATTATTCCATTGTGGGCTTTTATATTTTTCTCCCCTTACGCTTCACCATTGTTTCTTTAGCCTTCTTTTATTACCATTATCATTGTGCGATTTTGAAGATGTTGTAAGGATGCGTCTTTTAGGTTTTCTATTGTTGTTTCAGAATAAAAAAAATACAGCTGCCTTTTCCCATGTACAGCACTTGCTTTATAATCCAAGATGCTGTGGAAGAGAGATTTTCACTTTTTTTCTTCTCAATGTGGTGCAAAACACACGAGCTAATTAAATTTCTTTCTTGTTTATACAATGAGGGTAAGACATTGGTTAGAAGTGGGATTTTACGGAAGTTGCTTTTCATTCTACAGCATTAAGTTGAAATTATATAAGTTCTCAAGCGCACCATTTCCTTTTCTTTGCTTTATTTCGTGATATTTCTTCCTTAAGCCGCTAATGCAGTTACTGTTGAAATAGAGGAGGCAAAGATATATGATAATGAAATTAGGCGTCAAGTCAATAAATCATTATTCAAAACGGAATTAATAAATTAAGTAGTAATTATACTTATGATAAATTATCGATATAGAAGCAAATAGAATACAGTAGAATACCGAGATGACGCGGTTCTTGAAGGACATGCTTTAACTATTCCACAGTATATCGAAATCTGACATTAGAAGTGATAAAAATCGAACAGCGGAGCTAAACCACCGGCAGCAAAAGCTGAGCACCCTTACAGTCCTTCCAAGAGATGCTTGGATTTCAAAATTAAAATCATCCATATTTGGTTCCATACACCAGAGGTGTCCAACGATAGTTTGCACCCTGATTAGCAGCCGCTCAGGAGCATAAATTGCTGCCTCCCTTCAACCCTTATTCTCACCCGTCACCCTGCATACTGTCATGAAAGTGGTTAAGCCCTAAAAGGGCAGCTACACCTTTACACACCTCGGGCTGTCCTCGAAACACAACTTTTATATCAAACCAACCTTTTTGTGCTACTAAAGATTTTCAAAACATTTGTAGTTATTGGTTAAATTTCTCAAATGCTTCAGTTATACTTCCTCAAACGCATATCTGTATTTTGAGTATTTTACTGTAAGTAGGGGCAGTATTGTATTCGATTCAAAATTTCGATGTTGAAATTTCACCGCAAATATATGCTTTAAGGTCCCCTGAATCCAAAGAAGAGCATTGTTAGAAAAAGGCCGGTCTATGTAACTCAAAAACGAAAACTCGATTAAAAACCAAAGTTGGCATTTAAGTTTAATATCTTTCAAGGATGCAACGCGAAGACTTTGAAGAAAAATCCTCCGCCCCAAATTACTCTTTATATGGAAAATATTTGGACAATTTTGATCTGAAAAATGGTTATAACGGTTTTGATTAAAATTCCAAATGTTTAAGATATTTTTATGACAAACGAAATGCACATATTGAATTTTCTGGCTATAGACTTTGTAGTCCTGTTTACTCTGAATGACTTTTACATAACTGGCAAACTGTAAGAGATAGACCAAACGTTACTATACAGATAATGTGGTTCTTAAAACACACAAGTTATGGTCAAATGTATGTTTTCGTAGAGTGAAACATTTCGGAGATATTCCTTATTATTTGTGTAAGTTTTGCTATATACTTTTCTAAAATGGAAGATAGTTATTCACTTTTTTATCTATTAGCTGATCAAAGACAACGAAATTTCAAAGCATTCACATAGCGACCAGCATTAAAACATTTGACTGTAGCTCAAAGTCTACTGTATTTTCATATTCCCCTTGTACCTAGAAGGAAATAAGCATTATGGTAATTTCTGCTAATATTTATCTCGACAAACATGAAGAAGACAGAAGAATGAGAGTTTGTAAGAATACTTAGTACATGAGTAGAGAGAGTCATGTGAGTGTAACACATCGGACTTGTTAAAAATAGTTTGCGGAAAGTTGGATAGAGAAATCATGTGAATTTAACATACCTAACTCTTAGCTTCACGAGTTTCAATTCGTAACTTAATTCACCCGAATTAGATAAAAGTTCTGTAAAAACTTGGTTTAAAAACCATCCTCATTTCTTGGAAGAAAGAAACATTGTAAAAGGGCTTGGAGGATTCTGAATGCAGAGAATAAAAGATCTGGGATGATGCGATACGCAACTGTTCCAGCGAAGCGGGGATGTTAAGATCGATGAGTTGGGGATGCCTCCGCTAGATGGCACCAGCTACAAGGAGCATCATTTCGGATGGTTATCTGCGATTACAAAGAAACTGCTGCAAAGAAAATGGGCACTAGTACTTAAAAACAGCAAATAGATTAAAACTAAAAAAATTGTCAGTATGCTAGACTTGTGTTGAATAATACTTTCATATTTATACAGCTGAAATAACTCGTACTCCTGCATGCACGCAGATAGGGCTATACATAAGTGATTCAGTTCAATTTGATTACGAAGGTCTTTTTAATAGCAGGTTCCAACTTTAATTATTCATCCACTTTTACATGACATGGGATATATCATATATAGCACACTATAATTAATACTTACTTTATACAAAATACAATAGTACAACCTTGTATCATTTATGTAGTTTACAATGCCATTGGTTATTACAAGATATATCATTAAATATTTACATCTAAATACAACATTCATTATAGTTCAGCAATGTTATACAAACATTTATCTATTAGAAATGATTTTAGAGTAGCTTTAAATTTTGAGTCTGTCCTATTTTTAACTGTTAATGGTAATTTATTATATAATATAGCTCCTATTTTATATGGGTCCTTATTGGTTTGACTTTTATTCGTGCTCACCCTATGGTAATCATTTGCACTTCTTGTGTCATATTTATGGCAGTCTTTATTGAAAAAGTTAAACTTCTTTTTTTCTTTAACAAGCATAATAGTTCTGAACACATAAAGTGAGATCACAGTTAGGATATTTTGAGTTTTGAATGTTTCTCGACAGGATTGTCGAAAATGAAGATGGTATATAGTTCGTATGCAATTTTTTTTGTATCTTTAATAATCTGTCCATGTTGGTTTTACTCGTTCCCCCCCAAATTTCAATTCCATATGTTAAATGCGGGTAAACAATGCCATAATAAGCTGATTTAAGAATATTAATGTCACCATATTTTGCTAACTGTCTCAATAGGTACAGTCCTGAGTTCATTTTATTACAGAGTATTTCTATGTGTGTATTGTAGGTTAAATCATCTTCTATGTGTACTCCCAATAATTTAAAGCATTTTACTTGTTCTAATGCAACATTGTTAATGTTTATATTCACATTATCTTTCTGAAATGTCATGTTTAATGTTAGCCCATTATTTAGTAAGTACTGTGATATTTCACAGACTGCACTTGTCATTTTTTCTTCTAAGCCTTCTCGACCATCATTCCAAAATAATGTAAATGTATCATCTGCATAAGAGATCACCTTGCTGTTCTCCGGTTCAGGTAAATTATTTATATAGATCAAGAATAGTGTAGGTCCCAGTACTGATCCCTGCGGTACCCCAGACTTTACTATGTTATAGTCCGATTTAACAGTGTGTATTTAACATAATGCCATACAAGCCGAACAGCTCTTATTAATTTATATAAACGAAGTATATTTAAACAAAGTCTTCTAAAAATGTAACCGTGTAATTACGCAGCCATTTTAATACGGAAGATACGAAACCTTTTAGCCATCTGTGTACTGGAAAGAATGATCTGACCATAACGCTCCTGCGCATGCGCAAAATTCCTAGATAGAGTCCTTGGTGCACATCCTACTGCGTTACTTGTGTAGTTTCCAGTACAGGAACGTTTTAACAATAGTACGGCACGACCAGTACACAGCTGCTGAAATGGCCGACTTGAGCTCCAGCATACGTTGGTGTAAATGTGCGGAATCACCTCAACGTCGCATATTCAAATCGATGGATTGGTAGATGTGGACAAGTACCTTGGCCAGCACGGTCGCTAGATCTGACACCTATCGACTGTGTATGAAGAGTGTGGTGTATAGCACTCCTGGCAATAAGGTCCTGCGGAGGACCTTGTTCCTCAAGTCCACTGAGCGATTGAAGACCCTATGTGCATGAACAAGAAATAATTGGGAATAAAGTCATGTGAATTTAACACATCCAATTTTTAAACGTTTAAATTATTTAGTCCTTAAATGTTGATATAGATCAAGGCCATAGTTCACGGTTACTGTGAGGTTGGCGTCGGGCAATCGGAACAGATAAGCTGCGTGCTCGCGGAGGTGTAATCACGAGATAACCAAATTCTCCTTGAAGTTTCGCCATACCGAACGTTCTGCAACTGTGTGAAAACTTGCAACGACTATATAAGTGATGAGAGAGACACTCAAATGAGTTAGGGAGTTGGCAGCGACGTTGCGACGAAATTTGCCGTTATACGAGCGAGTATACGACTACTTTGGTGTAATTTAAAAAAATATTTTTATCAAAAACAGAAAACAATTAATTTTTTCGAAGTCAAATTATTACTATGTTTGCTTTAATTGTAGAAAGAAGTATCTTAATTGAGTTCGGTTGGTTATTTTAATGAGAAGTAAACGGGACTCGAGTGCGTTTTCCCCACGGAAGCAGATGTTATACCTTTAGCACATAACTTGATTACTCAAGGCTACCCACTACTTTACAAGAAGTTTATCAGCCAATTACAATACCAGAACATATAATTTACCCATAACTGCAGCGGAAATTAACAAGCAAATTGACTCTTCTCCATTTCAAAAGTTGTTTCAACCTGCACCGCTGTATAAGGAAAGCATCGTTAACGGTAAGAGAATTTGAGTATGCCAGGTCCTCTATAGAGACATTTGTATGATCAAGTTTAGGAGATCATAGATCTTTCGTGTCTATGCCCTGAAGAGGTGCACAGAACTTATATTCTTTTAATAAAAATAAGACCCGAGGGAGAGGTAAGGGAAGATAATACTAGGAGTGGCCTAACCTGAGGAGACACGACAGCAGAGAGCAAGGTCCCTAAAGACCACACATTAAACTCCCCAGTGGCGGCTTGTAAAAAATTGGTTATTTAACCTCAATGTCTTCTAAACACACTACAGGAAGATTTTGTTTCTACCCTTTACATAGATGACTTCTGGAAATGTTTTATTTTCACAACAATGGTCCAAAGGGTTTTATTTCGACTTGCTCGAAACAATGAATAGTGACAGTTCGTTAAAAATTAAAAATCATTGAGAAATGGAAGCCAATAATAACAAATACCTTGGAAGTGCACATATTTGAAATAAATTATTGCATAGGGATATACATCTTTCTCTATTGTTTACAGTTTAAACGTTATAAAATGTATACAAACTTAGTAACGAACAAAATGGACTTCATAGGCTATTCCGTGACAATATATTATATTTGGCATGTACGTTTATTCATTGGATTTTTTTGCTTTTTGAGAAAATTAAAACTAACGAAAAAGATAACTTAAATACAACGTTCAATATTTCTCCAACTTCTGTGTTCATAGATACACTTACACACGCGCACACGTAGGTTTTCTAAAATTTTATTTTTATGCGGACAGTCTCGAAAAACATTTTGATGAAACCCAATACATTTTCCTACTCTAAATAGACGTTAGGGAAAGTAAAAAATGAAAAGCTATATTGCAGTAAATAAACATTAAGTGTTTCAAATTTCAAAGTAATAACTGCGAAAACCTCTGACATGGCTAACGACAGAGATAACCTGAAATTAATTGTGCTTTAATTTTTTTTTTTAATTTGATGTCTTTGGGGCATTATTTAGGTAACAGGGTATGATATTGCAGATTTTTATTTATTGCACTCACAACGAATTTAGTAATATGCACAGTTTGGCACTATCTCTCAGTTTGCTATCGTCTTATACAGTCTAACAAGGATTGAAGCATAATTAATGACCAATGATAGTTGTAATACGGGGCAAAAAGCTAGGTACAGTAATGAGGACAAAAAGGTAGAGGTGGGGGTAAAGGGTAAGATACACATGGTGTCGAAAAAAGCCACGTTTTAGTTTCCTTTAGATTTATTTTCAAATTCTTAATGCCTATCATGGAAAGGTTGTAAATGTTGCTTGAAATATAGGGTTAAGCGATTCTACTTTATAAGAAAAGCTTTAAATTTGTACCTAGAATCACAAAAGGGTGTAATATGTGATATGCGATATTATATTAAAAAATACTATGTGTTGCACTCACATAACTTTCTCTACTCTTGTACTAACCACTCTTACAAACTCTTATTCCTATATCTTCTTCGTGTTAGTTGAGATAACACTTGCAGAAATTATCCTATTGCTTATTTCCTTGTAGGTACAAGGGGAATATGGGAATACAGTAGACTTTGAGGGATATCAAATCTTTTAAAGCTTTCAAATTCCGTTCTCTTTGCACAGTTAACATATAAAAACTGTTTGACGGAAGTATGTATTCCAAACTCACACAAACAACAAGGAATACCTCCGAAATGGTTCAGTCTATAAAAAATGTATTTGGACATAAATGGTGTGTTTTAGCAAGATCTACATTTTTTGTGCAGTAAGATTTGGTCTATCTCTTATGGTTTACCAGAAATGCAAAAGTGATACAACTACGTGGGCTATAGCCAGAAAATTCAAGATATAGATTTCACTTCTTATAAAAATATCTCAAACATATTATTCAAAATCGTTAGAGCCATTTTTAAAAAAAAAAATTAAAATTTTCCATGTAAAGGCTGGTTTAGGATGGAGGAATTTTCTTCAAAATCTTCGTGTTGCATCTTTGAAAGACATTAGACTTAAATACCAACTGTGATTTCTAAGTGAATTTTCGTTTTTGAGTTACGCTGTCCACTAACTGACAGACACACAGTCACAAGAAGCAATACACAAGACCTTGGTAAACAATCATAGTACCCTTGCATTTTTACTAAATTTGCACCTGCTGCGATGTCAGAAATCAGTTCAGACAACTCCGGTAGCGCACCTCGGCGCCTCTCACATTCTAGAAGTAAAGGAATCGATGTGATATTAACAAAATGCTCGCCGTTAATAAATCGGAACGTACATTCGTCCCCTTTTTTGTTAGTCTATTGTTTTCTGGAACGCCGTGCGCCGGAAGCTGGTAACAGGATGGAAATCTTGTTCCGAATGGGGAACTTGTTCCATCCAAAAGTTTCCTTTCTTTGTTTAAATCACCCCCTTCTCTCCGCCGGGTGAAGGTTTTAATTATAAATTTCCCATCCCTAGCCCCTTTCAACCAGTCACATCTGTGATCTCAGAAGGAGGGAGGGTGGGTGCAGACATCCATCAACCCCTTCCCCGAATGACATTATTAGCTCTGGGCGAGTGTTTTAACTGATGTAGTCAGCAGTGACGTCACAGGCTTGCGAGATTTCTCAGGCCCCTTCGTCTTCAAACTCACCCTTCCGAAGCAGCATTATCCAATTATGATTAAAAGGTTACTAAAAGTGTATTAATTAGTACGTTGAAGGGCGGCAGCCCCTAATGTGCGAGCGATGTGATTTTCGCCATTAAAAGCTTCTTTTTGTCCCCCCCCCCCTTCGGGTTCAATATCTCAGTACCAATAAATCACATCGGCCTCAGAGCAGGGGCTCCAAGATCACTTATATTTCCCCCCGTATCAGCCCCGTCGAAAAAGAAGAGGATTCCAAAAACACTCTGCGTTCCACGTCCCCCCTGGGACCTTGACGGTACTTCCTTATCGTGCAAGGGTTCCTGGGTCTTAACCCTAGCATCATGCTGAAGAGGCATCAACTTTCTTGGACAGCAGGGGCGATAACTGAACACCGAGCCCCCTCATAACTTCAGCTCATATTCCCAAACTGACTGCGCACCAGAAGTCACCCTCTGTAAGACGCTAGCCTCTCATTCCCGAGGTCGCGAGTTCAAAACCAGTGAAAATATAAGGAAACAATTCTATGAAATTATTACATAAAATAATTGGTAAGGTGGAAATAAAAATAAAAATTGCACATTTATAAATTTTCCTTCTTCTCTTGACTTTTTGGTCATCCCGAAGTTTATATTTTAGCTTTAC
Organism: Tenodera sinensis; assembly: GCA_030765045.1. Taxonomy (NCBI): domain Eukaryota; kingdom Metazoa; phylum Arthropoda; class Insecta; order Mantodea; family Mantidae; genus Tenodera; species Tenodera sinensis. Next base: position 160,157,499 of record CM060966.1, on the reverse strand, counting down.
CGGCATTTGACATAATTTCACATGCCCACCCCCCCCCCAAAAAAAAAAATTAAAAAGAATAAAATAAAGTTTAAATTTTTATTAATATATTCAACGATATCTCACTAACAGCTTCAGATATAGATAATATAATTAAACCTATGTTTTGGGGAAAAGTTTAAATTAAATTTTGGGTAAAAGATTTAAAGATATGTAATTTTTTACTTTTCCTACTAAGTGTAGTAAAGTAGACGAAGTATTGTGTTCCACCCAAAAGTTCCATGTCAAGATTTCACCGGAAATGGCCTCCTGAATCCAAAAAAAAGCATTTTTATAAAAAGGTCTGTGTGTGTGTGTGTGTGTGTGTGTGTGTGTGTGTGTGTGTGTGTGTGTGTGTGTGTGTGTGTGTGTGTGTGTGTGTGTGTGTGTGTGTGTGTGTCAGTCTGTGTACAGCATAACTCAGAAACTCGGTTAAAACTAAAGATTGGTATTTAAGTCTTTCGAGGGTGCCACACGAAGAAAATTGCTCCACCCTAAACTACCCTATATATGAACAATTTTACAAAAATTTTATTTTCTTGAAAATGGCTCTAACGATTTTGATTAAAATGCCATGTGGTAGAGATATTTCAACGATATTTTTCTGGCTATAGGCCCTGTAATCGTATTTACTCTGGATGACTTTTGCATACATAAATCAAATTTTACTGTACAAAAAATGTAGATCTTGCTAAAACACAGTTTATGTCGAAATGACTTTTTTTTTGTAGAGTGAACCATTTCAGAGATATTCCTTGTTACTTGTATGAGTTTTGAAGAACTTTACTTTGTCAAATGGAACATCGTTATTCACTTTGTATATGTTAACCGTTCAAAGAGAAAAGATTTGACTATCGCACAAAGCCTACTGTATTCTAATATTCCCCTTGTACCTACAAAACAATAATAAGATAATTTCTGTAAATGTTTATCTCAACTAACACGAAGAAGATATAGAAATAAGAGTTTGTAAGAATGGTTAGTACAAGAGTAGAGAAAATCATGTGAGTGCAGCACATCAGATTTTTTATTAATAATTTCTGTTTTAACGATAATAATATCTGGAGGCCGATGCATTTTACGGTCGTAAAGTCGGTGTTCCTTCAAGCCTGATAAAGAGCCTCAAAGCAATTTAGAGTGGGAGCTGAAAAGCTAAATAAAAATTGAATCTTGTGAATCAGAACCGATCATCAATGTTGATTTACTCTCTGTTGTGTGTTTTCCGCTTGCAGCAAGGTCCCATTTATACCTTAAGAAGATCGATTATTACCACTTGAGTATAAAAATCTCAAAGAAGGTTATGTTTCAGTGATTCTTTTTTAAAAATCTTATACATTCTACTCAATGACTTCACTACTCACTACCTATATAATTTAGGTTAGCCAAATTGTGGCTGTTAAATGTCCGGAAAGCAGATATACGACGTCTACATCATATGGAAGCATGCACATCATTGTGGGATCCTTAACGTTTCCAGAAATATCCAAAATGTCGCAAGCCACGAATCAAACATATCTAGCATATGTTGCACACTGCCAGTAGATCTAAAAATAAATGAGACAGGTAAATCCTGAAGGTGTATAATCCACCAGTAATCCAGAACGGGGCGGGGGGTGGAGGGGTGCAGAAGCCCATATGAAGTGAGGCTTCTCAAAGGGAAACAACTGAGTGCCACCAATGAGCCATGCCACTAGTTCACAAAACGTTTTAGCTTCTATCTTTTACACTGCAATTGCTTCAATACGCAATTGGATGAAAGTTACATATTTATGGACATACAATATATGATATTTTGAATGCTTTTTGCATGATTAATGGGGAACCAGAGAACAAAATGATATTTCCGATACATTTAAACTGAAATTTACAAAAAGCTTTATCCCAGAACAGGAAATAGCACGGAAATGGCTGAGGTTGCAGAAGTGGTTTACAACAAAGTGTATATGTATTATGAACTTCTATTTTTTTTAACAAAAATAACTTTTTCTCTGTCTGTTTTTGTGTGATGGGTGCAAGAACTTCAATGCAAAAGAGATACTTTTAAAAATTAATAATTTTATTCCTAGTATCATCAAGAAAACATGTATTTTAGTTGAAATTACAAAAGAAACATTTAAGAAAATAAAAACAAAATATTTAAATTAAAGTCTAGTTTGGGATGGAAGGATTTTCTTGAAAATCGTCGTGTTTCTTCGCACACACACATACATACATACATACACATACACGCACATACAAACACACAAACACACACGGAGAAATGGAAAATGACACTAATATTTTTCTAAAATGTCTTGTGTTTAGAGGACCTCTAAAATGCATTTGCAGAAAAATTAATATAGAATTTTTGAGTAGAATATAATACTTCATCTAATATCATAGCCTAACAAAGTAAACAAAGGAGAATCGAATAGATAGAGGAATAAGAGTTTGTCAGTTTAGTTAGTACAAGGGTAGAGAAAGTCATGTGAGTTCAATACATCAGATCTTTTTTCAAGAAATGCCATCGTCAGTTCATTGTTAACATATGTAAACATTTGTAATTATTATTGGCACTTTTTATTGGAGTTAATTTAAATTTTTGTTTTTGCAAAATGGAAATAATACCTATTTGCATTATTTATATACCTAACATACCACGTTGTATAACAGGGTTAATGTTTTGGAGGAGCTAATAAATAAATAGCTATTGGTTAATTTGGTCTTGTTTAATACCAAATGCAATATATTTTTAAGGCACCTATTCGCGAAAATAAAAAACTTCAAGAACAGAGCATGAATTTTTCCTTTTTTTCCGGAAAAGTTGACTTGGAATCTCTAAATGTGTTTTAAGACAGCTACCCAAATAAAATATCTGAAAATTCCGGTTTATTGCTAACGATAATTATTTTAAAAGTAAAAAACCGTGAATTTCACTAAATATGAAGATTTAACGAAAACACTACAAAATGTGAAATTAGTCACGTGCGTGAATTCTATAGACTGCGAAACGCAAAAATAATTGTTCCCATAATGACAACAGGTGTTGGTAAACATATGAAATTTGATATTTTTGTATGTCTCTAATTATAACCTTCATATGTTTACTTGACCTGCAGATCTGTAATGGATATCAAAACAGTATTACGTGCAAGTTTGTTTTGCGTTTAGCGGCTCCCTTTAATACCGGCTATCGATGCTTCAAAAGCCGCGAGTTAAATAAACTGGTATCGGAATCTTTCGACTCTTGCAAGAAGCGCCTGTAAAACCATTGCGCTTATGTCAATTATTTCACACTGTTTAACATTTTAGTTACAAGGTCTCAAAAGGTGTATACAACACTTCCCCTTAAAAAAACTAAAATCGTACACGCGTTAGTTAATTTTTCAACATTTTCGATGTGAATTATGGAAAACAATTCATTTTAGTCGATCTATTTAATACCTACTTTTTAATCAGGACATAACAATTTTTAACGCGTGTCTTGAAGCCCTTTTGAAAAGCTCAAGTTCAATAAACTGTGGACCAAGAACTACTTCGAAAAGCGAAAAATGTAGAAAAAACAAATGGGTTCAAATTCCAAGACGAAGTTTTGCCAGCAAATAAATGATCATTTGTGATTTTAATACGTTGATATTAAATACTAAAATAGAAATTATAAGTACAATGCGACTATAAATGGAAAAAAAAAAATGGAAAATTTTAAAGTTCTTGCTAGATTTTACAGTTACGGCTCCGGAATAAGGAATTTAGATTTTAATTTTTAATGGACAATGCACAACTTTCAAATTTGATGCTTTCCTGGGTGGAATAGTAATAATTATCCTCGCGGGAAAGTTTTCTTTTAATCCAAATCATAGAATCCACAGTGTGTCTATGTGTCCCCACGCATTTTCGTTTATATTTATACCTTCGCAGCAAATATTGTTAAATCATAAAAACACGAGTCACAGTATGCTCCCTTTGAAGTTTCTTAATCCTTTCATAAACCAATAACAAGCAATATCTGGGAAGTGGCTAATGCCATAAAACTGTATCGTGAATTGTGTGTTTTATTGATATCTACGTTTTTTATATACTAATTTTTGCTTAGGTACCTCTTTTTATGCTTTAAAGTTATAAAAAGTATGCAAAAGTTGTGAAGTTGTGTTTACACAAAAGTCAATCAAAAGTCGCTAAAGGCATGATGCAATGGGTGTTTGGATGGGGAAATTGCATTCAAAATATTCGAGTTACATCCTTCGAGGATTATAAATTTTAGTACAAGTCTATTATTCATCCGTCATTTCGTCTTCTTTTTCTTTTCTTTTCTTTTTTTTTTTTTTTTTTTTTTTTTTTTACTAATATTTTGGATGTAAGGCCCCGAAACACTGTATTTCCTAAGAAAAATTAATAATTTGAACATTTCGGTTTCTACTATATAAGTCTATTGTAGGTAAATCTTATAGTTGTGTTTCCAGTCAAAGCATTTCTAGTTCCGATATAACTTCAGAAATGCAGAGGGCTGTAAAAATTAAGAAAATAAAATTACTGTGAAACTAAAAATAATAAATTAGGTACTAAAAATGAGGACTTTGTATGATTCATTTACTTCCTCAATATTCTTTGTGAAATGAACCAGTTATAACTAAATTTTCATAAATTTTTCATGAGAAACTTAAAGGACAAAAAACTTTTGTTTACTAAGATTTTCTTAACATTCCTCATGAAGATATTGGAAATATTGTATAGCTTAAAGTAATTTTGAGGTGGAAATTCTTCATTTTAAATTCCTTTTTGTACATCTCATTCACTCTCTACTTTGTCTATCGCTGAATTTTTAATAATTTTATGTGACTAAGTAATCCGTTAGAGATGGGCCAAGTTTCACTATACAAAGCATAAAGATCTCGTTAAAATGCATAATTTATGCAAAAACCGTTACATTAACCATATTTTGAGTTATTCCTTGTTATTTGTTTCAATATACAATATTTTATAAGTGCTAATTTGTGCTTCATTGGGTGATGGAACCGCACAACTCCCATGTCAGCAGGCGCGAACAAAAATATAGTCCGTTAACTAACATACAAAATATCACTAAATTTAAAATAGCTACAAGAATTATTTGCATAAAAAGTTTGAAAATATTATAGTAAGAATAAATGGAATACATTCGCATGGCCAATATGTTAAGTAAGCGACTGGTGTGTGCCAATCTTAGAGGCCCGCGGATGAATACAATTTTGCACTTCGGTTACATTGAAGTTTAAAGTAATGCCGAAGAAGCTATAATAATCATTTAATCCAACCTCATTCTGGAAGTTCTCAAAACAAATAACATAAAAAAGCTTTAAACGCAAGACAAAAATTAATAACCGCGACGGAATATATGCAAATTATTCTTGTTATACCAGAGACATTGTTTAACGTGCTCCAGAATTCTGCTGGTAGTTGTTCAGGATTAATAAACAGTCGTCAAGTACTTGCACATACAAAACACGTCCGTCATTTCGTGTCTTTCTGCTTGTAAAAGTGAAACAAAACAGGATCATTTAAACCGGTTTTCCTGGCAACCTATACTTGAGATTATCGGGTGACTGGGTGACAGAATTCTGTATCTGTTTTACTTGCTTTCGAATCAACAAGAGCGTATTGCGTATTCACGTTGAGAACGTTAGGTACGTTTGGCTTTCTGGATAATTCACTGAACTCTTATTATTCGTGTTATTCGAGAAATGCATTTGCAGAAATTATATATAATTACTAATTTTCTTGTAGGTACAAGGGGAATATGGAAATACAGTCGTTTTAAGCTACCTCCCATTAGAAAAGAATATAAGTATTGCCAAATTCAGACCAACAACAAGCAATATCTCCGAAATGGTCACTACAAAAACCAAATAAACAAACCGTATTTGACATAAATTGTCTGTTTTAACGAGATTTACATTTTTGATGGTAAGATTCTATTTCTCACGATTTACCAGAATGAAGAGGATTTCCGAGGACATTGCCTGAAATTTCAAATATATGTTTTGTTTATCATAAAATATCTTAAACTTGCGGTATTTTAATCAAAATTTTTGGACCATTCTTGAGAAAATCAAAATATTCCATGCAAAGGGTAGTCAAGGATAAGGCGATTCTTGAACATTTTAGTGCTGTATTCATGGAAGATACCAAGTTCGATACGTTACCGACCTTTTGTTTTTGAGTCATACTGCTCACGGACACAGACACATAAATGGGTACGGCCCGAATTGCCGTAGCTCATCGAAGTTCGCCCAAAAATTGAAGCGCACATGCGTACTGACTTCCGGCATGCCTTGCACGTAAAATGGCGCCATTTGCATTGGTAGAATTGCAGTGTGCTGTTCACAGTGTCGGTTGAAAATTATTAAAACAATCTATTGGCCCACCAACTGTGAAATATGGTCTGTGATTTGATTTTTGACAACAAAAAACGTTTCAGCAATAGACATTCATCGACAGATCAGTTAAGTGTATGCAGTAAGTGACAGTAAAGTGTGTAATTGGGTGAGAACTTTCAAAGATGGACGAGACAGTGTTCATAATGGACTGCAATCACGCCAGTCAGCACTGATAACAGAAGATTTGGTCAATACCGCGCTGGAAAAGGATCCGTGAAGATCGGCGATTGACAGTTTTCAGAGGTTATCGTCATCGGCGCCGGACCTTTATGACGTCAGCAAACAAAATCTTGTAGAAGGTTATGACAAATTTTTTAACAAATATGGCAACTATGTAGAAAAATCTAGAAAGATGTAAGGAAATTGAATAAAACTATCGGACCTTACTTTATGAATTACTCTCGTAGAAATTTCAAGACATACATTTTGTTTATGTTGTAAATATTTTCAGCAGTCTGTAGTTTAATAACAACAGAATTTTAATTTTGAGTAAATAAGATTTAAAAACTAATTTTAAATATAAAGGATGGGTGAGGAGTTATTCTTGAGAATCTTCATAACCTTGGAAGACGCGGAATTTAAATGGCGGTTTTAGAATATATGAAAATGTCATTTTTAGTAACGCGTTCACAGACACACAGTTAGAGAGACAGATATGGAATTTTGTCTAAACAGCTGATGTGTTAATTCTGTTATTTTTCTAGAGTTATTCTTACGAGTGTTTAATTTTTTTATAATTTATCTTTAGAGCTATTTTCGAGTACAATACCATATTTTATAAATGTTCTTGTGGGTTTCGCGATTTTCTTAGCATCACGTTACGATAAACTAATTAATGTGGAATTCCAATCAAGAATAAGAAATATCTTGAAAATTGTTACTATAAATCCTTAATATATTTTAAGGAGATCTAAATTTTTCCTAAATTACGATGAATTTTGGTTAACCTGACTTAACCTAATGCACCTGCTTAAGGAAGTGATTCTCAACGATTTTGATTATTATACTGGCATATATATATATATACATATATATATAACATATTCGAAGCAGCTGTCTTTTTCTAATTAGAAGTTATGTGTTTCCAAACATGAAAAGAAAAACAGCATGAAAATATAGGTTAAGAAACAAAAAGAATGAATGTTGATGCAAATAGTTATTGACTTACTTCTCGCCGATTGCTTCAAATTAGTCACGTGACATCCAAACTTGACGTAACGTGAACGAAAAGTCTGGCACTGCGAAATTCTTAGGTTATGTCGTGTTGGGAACTCCCATTAAATCAACACTAAACAGTCTATTTAATACAATGTGCTAGACATTCACGTTACGCTCCGTAGCGTTAAGGATACCCATCTGCGAAATTTTGACAATCTACTGTTTTTATTGGAATGATTTTTAATTTTAATACAACAATCACTGTATAGTGAGGAGTAAACCTGCCAAATTTCATACATTTAATCAAATTAGTGGCCAAGATATTAATATTTTATTATAATTTTTAAATATTTTTATAAATGATTCCCCACGATGCAATTTTCATTTCAACAACTTAAATTTTAGTTATCATTTTATTAGATATTTAAATATGATAAATATGTGACATTTTAATCAAAATCCTAGTAAATTAAAGCCAACAAAACTCTGTTATGTAAAAAATAGTTTGCGTTGAGTATTTTATTTGAAAATCTGCTGTGTTTAAATACCAAAATACATATTTATCCAAATTTTTGCCCCCTAGAGGAGTTTTAGTGAAGCTCAAAACATGCTGAAATCTCCGCATCGAATTTTAGGTTAGAATACACGATTTACCCTGCTCACTATAGGTATGTATTAGATAAAATAACAAATTTTGCCCAGGTTAGGTTAGTTTCTTCCTTAACCTCAAAAGGATGCCTTTCTGTCTGGATGCGAAGAAACTCCATTTCGTAGTATGCAAGTGAAGAGCGACCGAGCGAATCGCGGGAAGTAAATAAATGCCTATCAGATGTTCTCTCGTGTTCCATCAGCGAATGTCACATGTGGCTCCCCTAGCGGCAAGAGAAAACGTTCCCTGGGGACAAGTCTCGTGTTTTTGCGAAGGAAACAATAGTGTAGCACACGGGAAAGAGGATTCCTGCTGTACAGGGGGCCAAGAACCCCCTAATAGATACATGCAATGCATTTCAGCTGTTAACATTACATTTAGTCACATGGTTTGTGACCTCACATACAAGTTTACAAGTTCATAGTAACATAGTTAACATAAGTGTTTTAATATTGTCAAATAAGCTCGTAATTGCATACCATGAGGGGAATTACCTGACTCAGTCCAACATCTTGAATTATATCGTTATAACAATTTTACTAATAAAAACAAATGATAGCATTATTATAAAATAGAAATAATTAATAATAATAAATACAATTGTATATAATGGTGGTTGTTGCAAACGAGTTAAAACATAAATAGGAGTGACTGAGCGACTGAGTGAGAGAGAGTGATTAAGTGAGTGAATGAGTGAGCGAGAGTGACTAATAGTTGGTTATTTTCAGTTGGTTAAATTCAAAATTTCTGGACAGTACCAACACCAAAGTTACCGCATATAAAAGCTTGTTTCATAAGCAACTTTATTTTACGGTAAAACCTGACGGAGACAAAAAACTTGAATGCCATGATTACGTATGTCCGCTGTTGGGAAACATTTTAAGCAATTCTATACTGGAGAAAAACTTGGATTTGGTGATTGATGAGGTATGGCAAATAGTACGCGCTTTTTTGTTTTAAAAAGTGGCAACAATAATGTCCTTCGGCTTTACGTTAATGTGAAAATCACATGATTCGCAAATTAAATGCATAATAAGAAATAAAAGCCAGATGTGTTGCACTCACATGACTTTCTCTACTCTTGTACTAACCATTCTTACAAACTCTTATTCCTTTATCTTCTTCGTGTTAATGAGATAAACATTTGGAGAAATTACTTTATTGTTTATTTCCATGTAGCTGTTAAATCACTTGTTACATATCCTGTCATATTCTTATTTTGTTAATTAATATAGAATAATTCGAATGTCATGTATAAGTGACTAAAACAACATTTTAGTTACGTAACTATAAATAAAGCTTATATTTTATCAAAATTATATGATAAAAGCCTGATCTAACCAATAAATTCTCGAGCGGAGTAAGAGTGAAACATCGAATGATATTTATCTAGACTAGGTGCTTCATAAATAAAATATGAATTTAAATACTATTTCGCAGAAAATGTTACATAACCTAAAAATATTCATTACGATTAGTACAGTTGGACTTACTCAGTACTACCAACTGAAGATAATAAATCCAAGAATTGCATATATCTTCTTTTCTTATAGTAACAGAAAACTGGTACGTAATCTCAAATAAATGTCACTTTATTTTTAACACTAACAACCTTCCTTCTGGAAATATACATTAATTGTTAAAAAAGCAACTACTAAAACCAGAGTATTCAAATCAAATAGACTGCCATTTTGATTGTTAATCGATTGTAATGAGTGATAAGTTGGCGACACTAGCTGAACAAAGGAATCACCTAGTGAAAATAGTGATGAGGTGACAGTTCGTATATAATAATTTAATGATTATGTATGAGATAGTCTTAAACACATTGTGCTTTAATCCAAACTGTAACCATTATTGAGAAAAGTTATAATACTTTCTTTCAAAGTAAAGATGGTTTGGAGGCGAGGAATTTTCTTAAAAATATTTTTTGGCATCTTCAGTTCGTGTTTAACCTTACTTTATTACTTTCTCTATTAGTAAGTAGCGGAATTATTGCGTCCCACCCAAAAATTCATGTCAATATTAAACGGAAAGATACATTTTAAGGCCCCTTGAATCCAAAAAGATCATTTTTAGAAAAAGGTCCGTGTGTGGTCAGTCTGTCAGTCTCTGGACAACATAACCCAAAAATGAAAAGTCGGTTAAAAACCAAATTTTGATGTCTTTCAAGAAAGCAACACAAAGATTTTGAAGAAAATTGTAAGAATGGTTAGTATATGAGTAGAGAAAGTCATGTGAGTGCAACATCATTTTTAGGTGTGTTTGTCAAATATGTGCATCTTTTAGAGCTTATGGAATCCCAAAATATGTTTTCCTGAATTTCTATGCATAATGTTAGTGGAATAGTTATCCTATTTAGTATAACAATGTGCTGGCAAAAATACAAACTATCATAACTTCTTACATATTAATTCAATAGAGCTCGCATTTCCTCGTAAAAATTTCCATGTCTTTTGGCAACGGAAGAAGTATAGCTGATCATTATTAGATATTGCAGTTAAGGACACAATATCCCCCCCCTGCCCCCCTCTGACTGTGTCGTGCGTGTTTCTAAATGTGATCAGAAAGAAAAACATTTTCGACCCGTTTTATTTCCTGGAGCCTGAAAAAGACCTGTTTTACTTCACTAATTGGCGGTTCTAACTGCCCAACCCCGTTCATTCTCATACGGTGACTAAAAATTCTTGCCTCGTTTGTAAAATCTTTGGAATGTTAGGAACGCTTACAATGACTTACGAAATTGTAAATCGAAACCTATATAGCTTATGGGAAGCAATCAGCGAAGTTTGTAAATTCTCTATTTCTTGAGTAACTAATTAAAATTAATTAATATTTTTGCCAGATGTTTCTGATGTATTTCACAACAAACTCACAAATAGTTTGTATGAAAAATCTGATACGTTGCACTCACATGACTTTCTCTACTCTTGTACTAACCACTCTTACAAACTCTTATTCCTATATCTTCTTCGTGTTAGTTGAGATAAACATTTGTACAAATTATCTTATTCCTTATTTCCTTGTGGGTTTAAGGAGAATATTAGAATACAATAGACTTTGTGCGATAGTCAAATCTTTTAAAGCTTTGAGATTCCGTTCTCTTTGTACGCTTAGCATATAGAAAAATGAATAACTATATTCCAGTTCACGAAAGTTTTAAGTTTTCCGAAACTCACACACAACAAGGTATATCTTCGAAATGGTTCACCCTACAAGAAAATTTATAGAGACATAAATTGTGTATTTTAGCAAGATCTACATGTTTTGTATACTATGATTTGGTCTATCTCTAACGGTGTACCAGTTATGCAAAAGTCGCCCAGAGTAAATACGACTACAGGGACTATAGCCAGAAAATTCAAAATATACATTTTATTTGTCATAAAAATATCTCAAACATATGACAGTTTAATCAAAATCGTTAGAGCTATTTTCAAGAAAATCAGAATTTTCGAAAAATTTTCCATGTGAAGGATAATTTAGAATGGGGCTATTTTCTTCAAAATCTTCGTGTCGCACCCTTGAAAGACATTAAACTTAAATACCAAATTTGGTTTTTAACCAACTTTTCGTTTTTGAGTTATGCTGTCCACAGACTGACAGAGTGACAGACAGACATACACACATACACACACACGCGCGCGCGCATGGACCTTTTTCTAAAAATGCTATATTTCCAGTGAAATCTGGACCACGAATTTTTGGGTGGAATACAATACTTCCTTCTATTTGCAGTAGAGAAAGTAAAAAAAAAAAAAAAAAAAACTATTCTGACAAAAGCATATTCTCCCATCTACTTGATCTTACATGTGATAAACAATTATGTGCACATTTTCCTGTATGTCGAATGAATATAGGGAAATGGGGTTACTTGATAACCAAATTTTTAAGACCTCGTCCCTAACTGATAACTTTGAATTTCCATTCTCTTTCTATGATTAGGATGGGGAGGAGTATGAATGATATAAAAACCAAAATTTTGAAAACTCAAACCCATAAGTAATATCTCGGAAATTTTTAACTCCACAAAAAGGTAATTGATATAAATTGTATGATTTAACATTTACATTGTCTATCTCTTATGGTTTGCGAGTTATGCATAACTAATTCGTAATTAGGAAGACTGAATAAGATTAATTATATATTTTGTTATTAAATTATCGTAAACATTTATTTTAATTATAATCGTTTGAACTGTTTTTGAGAAAATCAAATGTTTCAACGTAAAGGATAGCTTGGGATGGGGTCATTTCTTTGAAATCTTTGTGAAACAACCTGGTTGGTTTCTGTTTGTATAAAAGGGTCTGATGGTCTCATACCCACCAGAATAAATAAACAGTGAATAAATATTCTATTGGTCAATTTAAAGTATGCATTAGATACCAAAATCTTTTTCAACTTTGCTCCAAATGAACGTTGAACCCGCATGAATAAGCCAGGTGTGTTTTCGAGTTGATGCTTTCAAATTCCTAAAAACTGGAAAAGAAGTTCGAGTGACCCAATTACAATTTTCCTGCTTTTATCGAAAAAATTAACATCGTAATAACATCTGATGCGGGTCCCCAGGCCACCTGAAGCATATTAATCGCTCCTTGATGTTCTTTTGTCCTGTTCTAAAACTGGTAGACTACAATGTGACAATCACCTTCCGGCGCTTCAAATGTTTTAGTATAGAGTCACAAACATAAACATTTGAAATATATTAAGTATCTAAACTGTGCGTAAGGATTGGAAAACCATTATCTCAGTTTTAGTTTAAAATTGAGGAGCGTTTTTTTTTTCAAAACTCGATAGATGCACTTGCTCAGTTAAAGCAAAAGTCGATAGACGCAATTTTATGATATTATAATGCAAAGTGTAGCAACCCCAATTCTATGAAACGCATGTTGGCATTGACTGCCATCTCACTGTTGTGATTCTTGGAATTCTCAATTTTTCTGCAAGCTTTGTACACTGCTGCTTCGTTGGCAATAACTGTGAACTCAGGTTGTGCGCTTGGATTTCACATTCATTTCTGCAAGCTTTTTGTTCCATTTATATCCTGTCTTTAACTGCAGAGGTCATATCGGCGACCTTGCCTATTGGCAATGGTGTTACTCCTTTAACAGTGGGTTTTTCGGTATTTGGGGTTTTTATACGTTGAATTCACACACAAACACACACACACACACACACACACACACACACACACACACACACACACACACTTTCATTCATACTTCCAGACTCAGGGAAGCATGAAGAATAATCTTGGCTGGAGAAAAATTCCTTCCCCCCTGCCGGGAATCGAACCCGGGACCCCTTGCACAGCGGGCAGGTGCTTCTACAAGCTTTGATTTACTTACATGAGACACTGCACTGTACTATGCACAATGGACAGGAGCTCAGATTGTGAAACTGTACCAGTCGTAGAATGCGCTGGAGGCAGGAATTGCAAAAACAAGGAAAGGACACCAAAATGCAAGTCAAGGAAAACTCATACTCCAGCAATTACATCTTCAGATAGTCTCGAGTGTACTCCACGAAATCCTAAGCTTCAAAGGAATCACAGGGGTGTCAAAAGTTAGATTATCTCTCCTGGCTAGAAAATTTCACTTATCTGGGAATGCGCCAAAGGAAACCAGAGGAGGTGACAGAACAGGAATATTACAGAAGAGCATTACTGTTGCTATAAAGCAAGACATTAAGAAGTACAGATGTAGAGAAAGCCACTATGGAAGAGCAAAATCAAGGAAAGGATATTTACTTCCAGAACTTAATATCAGAAAAATATGGACCAACTTCTGCAACGAAAGAAGATTAAGAAATCTTCCAGTCTGCTCATTGTCAAAATATAAAGACATATTTTACAACTTCTTCAATCTTTTATTTCGTACACCACACACTGACACCTGGGACTGGTAAAGATTAAGACAGAAGATTAAGATTAAGATGTGGGAAAGAGAAACGAACTAAGAACCATGTACAGACTGTACAAGCACTAATAAAGGTGAAAGCTTACTTATTCACATTGTTTGAAATTTCTTTGTCTGTATTAAATGTTTATTATATAAATAAAACAAAATATATGTTATTGTGAATGTAGCAGTACTTAGTTTCCAAGTTTATACCTAATGAAATAATCCTTATAAGCATTAATATGTTGGTTGTATAGTACGTTATGTATTATAAAGAGGTGAAAATAAATAAAAAAATAATAAATGCATAAATAAAAAGCAACAAAAACAATAAATGACAAAAATAACGAAATTTCATGTCTTAATTTCTCGCTCACCCAGAAAAGTTATCAGCATCTATCGACTTTTGAAAAAACTCCGCATTTTCAAACCCCAAATTTGCAATAGTTAAACTATGCTATTTGTTTCTTTTCACATTCAATGGGACAGTATCAGGAAGGAGAATTGAATGATTAATATATTTGCTGTGGTAACCAATTAGTATTGCCAATAAACAGAAAAAAACGTTTTTCTCAGAAACGCATTTTGTGCATCTATCGAGTTTTGAAAAAACTCCTCAATTTGCACTATAGATATAAACATTAGTGCAAATTCTATTGAAAGGATGAGAAGTCCTCCTCAAGCCCCACTCCCAATAATTATTTCTTCAAGGATATAAATAAAATGTCTCTTTTTACTTTCACCTATTGTTAAGTAGAAGAAATATTGCATTTCACCCAAAAATTCCATAGCAAAATTTGGTTATAAATGCTGCACATCAGAAATAATCAAGTTCGAATATCTCACACCACAGTGCGGCTTGTAAACACGTGACCCAAGACAGTGAGTGCAACAGAACAAAGCATTTCCACACTGTTAGTGAACTTTCTACTGCTGGCTTATTTGTGAGAATTGAGGAAATACGAATTTCGTGAAAAAACCGTGCTACGTCGTTCTCGTCTATATAAGCAAGTGCGTATCGGAGCCTATTCGAGAAAAACGATCTTGTTCTTTGTAATTGACTTTTTAGAATGGTAAATAAAGACTTTGCAACTAGACATCGTTTGTCATAATATAAAATTCTTTTTGCAAAAGATGGTATGAACAAATTAGCTCAAAAATGAAAGTCAGTAAGTACCAAAGTTTGTATCCTGGTTCAGCATATTATAACGAAAATCCCCCAAATTATTTTTTAAACCAATTTTTATAGGGACATGGACATTTCAAAAGCAAGCAATTCAGAATAGTTTTGACTAGTAGAGAAAAGTGCTTCTGCTGGACACACTATTAAAATTTACCTATAAAGTTGGAAGTATATAACACAAATATCTTATGTTTTACAGTCACATGACTTTCTCTACTCTTGTACCTATCATTCTTACGAATTCTTATTCCTATATCATCTTCGTGTTAGTTGAGATAAACTAATCCTAATACACTAATTCAGAAAGTCTTATTCCACTAGGATTGTAACTGTTTAACCACGCTGGTGAAGGCTGTTTATTTGCATTAGCGAAACATGCATTATGTAACATTCAAATTTATTCGGTGCTAAAGGTCGGATGACGTAGGTCAGATATTTATAACATGTTACTTATGTAGATGCTAGTGTATGAGAATCCGTCACAGGGCCCCAGGTTCACAAGTTGACAGCCCGTAAAGGTCTGTGGTGTGTGTTTGAACAGCTGACCAGAAAGAGTAGGAACGAACTAATAAATCCTGCCCATCATCTATGTAGCTTTGGTTAAATCAGTGCTGCACTGGTCATTCTGCTGCTCCAACGGAAGCTGACCTTTCACAATTATTTTTACTTTCTCTACTACATAGCAAGTATTTATTTCACCCAAAAATTCAATTACGAGATTTCACCGAAAATATATGTTTTGTTCTTTGTTCTTTTTTTAAAGGCCATGTTGGACGTTGAATGGAATGGGTGAAATACTCAAATAAGCTAAGGATCCATAGAACTTAGATTTACCCGGCAGTCAGCGAAAAGCCCGTAAAAACCTTATCCACCGTAACCGACATTCGAACTTGGGACTCTTGAATGTGAGGCACATATACTACCCTCACACCACGGAGGCGGGCCCTGTACTAATAAATCCATGGTTCAAATTTTCCCGTCACTTCACTAATCACGCGGCGTAATGAATAACTCGGACAACAGCACTTTTTCTTGCACCAAAAACGCTGACAGGCAACAATACTTGCTTATACAGTAGCTACGATCTTACAGCCTTCGAGAAGTGCGGAAAAGGGAAACTTCTAGAAGATTCGATAGCGCTTGTTATGAGAGCGCTGCCGCGTCTGTTTATCTCTACAACTGCTTGGCGCGGACGTAACAATAATTTTGGCCCACAACCGCTATGTCACATTGAAAAATGTTCATCATGAATATCTTAAGCATTTTGTAATCAATCAGAATACTTTTCCAGTTCTTGTAAAATAAAAATGAAACACAGTTTATTATTTAAAGGGGTTTAATGGAATTTAACGCCCACAGGCAGTGCACACTGTGCACACTGTTGATCAGGCATAGGAATTCTTAAACAGCTGTCTTCAACTCGAAAAATACAGCAACGTAAATAGCAACGCCTAAGGGTCGCTGACATCGCTATCACGGGCACCTATTAGAAGCAATTCGAATAGCTATGAAAGCCATGAAACGAAACAGACTGGGCATAAAATCAGAGCTGAACCTTTTGAGTTCACAGGACTACAATCAAATGTGTCTGTGGTGCAGGATGGGGAGGACCCACGTAAAATAAATGACAGGTTACATTTGATTGCAGTAAACATATAAATATTCTAAATATGTGACCCAACGACAATGCAGCGGTCAGAACAGACAACTATGAGTGTGACAGAACAAAGAGCTTCCACATTGTTGAAGCTTCCAACTGCCGGCTTATTTACGAGAGGTTTGAGAAAAGGTAGATTTGGAGAAAAATCCGTGCTACGTCGTTCTGGTATATATAAGCTAGTGCGGCGAGGTTCTTTTTGTGATAGATTCTTGAATGTTGAACGAGAAAGCAGTTAACAGTGTGTATCCGTCTAGAGAACGTGTGTAACGTCAGAGACAGTGATAGAAATTACTCGTCGCGTCGGAGTTGTGTGAAGCACCATTAGTGCGTATGATCGTCGAAGTCAGCAGCTTCTGAAACAGAACTCAACGAATGTGACATATGTGTCAGAACAGCTATGAGTTACAAGGCCACGATAATAAAACAGAACTACGTTTTTGTAAGTCAGTTGTAAAGAGAAATAAAATGACAGAAGTAACTGGACTTGTCAAATAATTTTTGCACATGGTGTCAGATGTGGGATTTGTCACTGTCACTTTGTTAACATACAAAAGTTACAAAAACACACTGTTAAAGTATTCTAAGCCTTGTTGCATGAAGGGTTAATATTTCAAAATGTAAATTCAGTTTAAAATGAAGGTGAACAGGAAGATGGCAGCCAGTGCGACCCTGTCCTATTAACATTCCAGGGCGGTCTGTCGGTCGGGTGGGGAAGATCCGGTCTGACTGCTACTCCCTCCCCCTTCCTAACCTAGGATTTACCTGCATCATCCCGATCATCATCCAAAACAACAACAAACGCAGTCTGGGTCTGTGTTGTGACGGCATTGGAAACGTAAAGGTCCGTGGTGTTATAGTGTCCCTAAGTGACAAGTTTTTACTGCAGGTGGGGGTGGGGAACACAGACCCCCCCCCTCTCTCTCTCTCTCACCGGAAATTTTATTCGCAAGTGCCAGGCGCCGACCATGGTGGGGAACAGATGACCATCAACCGGAACCTCGTGTAACATAAATAGGTAATACTATATACATAGGTTATGAAATACATGGCTAAGGAGGTGCTGAGAAACATTTGGGTCTTAGAAATAGAAATCTCTTCTCATAAGTTTCCTTGACAGCTCTGGAACTTGTATAAACATATTGCCTAAATACAGATTTTTAAGCGAAAGGAAATTCCAAAATTTTCTTTTTTCCTTTTTTAGAGAAAGATTTGTATTCCACTCAACAATTCGATGTCGAGATTTCACCAGAAATATGTTTTGAGACCCCTTTAATCAAAAAAGGCATTTTTAGAAAAAGGTTCCTGTGTGTGTCTTTCAGTGGACATCGTAACTAAAAAACGAAAAGTCAGATAAAAACCAAAGTTGGTATTTAAGTTTAATGCCTTTTAAGGATGCGACACGAAGATTTTGAAGAAAATTCCTCCACCCTAAACTACCCTTTAGATGGAACATTTTTCGAAAATTTTGATTTTGATCTGATATTTCTCTCTACTCACACTTGCAGATACAAAGTATTCTTGTATAACGTATATTTCTGTCTACTTCATGCGAACAGAAGTAACAGTGTAGAATTAGTTTTATCACACATTCCCTTGCGTTAGTTAAACTTTTCAACATTTGGTTGCTATGTGATGGTATTGAAATTTCGTTCTCTTTACATGAACAGCATATAAATGAACAAAAACCTCCCATTTGAGAAAACTATGGGTATTAGTAGTTCAAACCACTAACAAGGAATATCTCGGAAAAGTTATTTGATATAAGCCATGTGCTTTCATATCTGTATTCTGTGAACAGTAATATTTTTCTTATGACTTACAAGTTATGCAATCACACAAGAGTGATTCAAAATAAATAGAATTGTAAGACCTAATCTCAGAAAATTCAAGAGATAAATATTTTAAATACATGATAATTTAATCAAAATTTTTGACCTATTTTTGAGCGTCGACAGCTAAGTCATATGGGTCCTTATGTGTGTATGTGTTGTGTGTGAGAAAGGATAACTCAAAAACGAAAAATAATTAACACAAAATGCAATACATCTCATCTAATTATTCAATCCAGCCTTCAAAATACTTGTAGAATTAATTTTATATTTCGTTTTTCTCGTTGTCACAAAGATACAGAGACCCTCTTTTATAAAATTGGACTCCCGATTATACCTACTGTATTTATTTTCAAAATAAAATTAAATACAAAACTATTTCTGCAAATGTTTACCTTAGTTAACATAAAGCTGATAGAAGAATAAGCATTCTTAAGAATTCTTTTAAAAATAATGGGTGGCGAAAGGAATATGAATGTGATTATAGCAACTGTTGATCAAAGCGTTGTTCCCATACATATATTTTTATTTAATTGCAAATTATAAATCAAATCTTAAAATAGACATATGTTAATACAGAGTAGTTTAACAAATAGAATTAAGTGAAACTAAAATTTGCAATAACAAAAATTCAACACGATTTGTCTACAAGCCAACACCTGAATCTTCTTTAAAAATATTTATAGTTGAACTTTTAAAACTTCCTGAAAGAACATAAAACATTTTGGGCAGTATACTAAAAATCTAATGTGTTGCACTCACATGACTTTCTCTACTCTTGTACTAATCATTCTTACCAACTCTTATTCCTATATCTTCGTGTTAGTTGATATAAACATTTGTACAAATTATATTATAATTTCCTTGTAGGTGCAAGGGGAATATGGAAATACAGTAGACTTTGAGCGATAGTCAGATCTTTTAAAGCTTTTATATTTCGTTCTCTATGCACGGCTAACATATAACAAATTAATAACGACAGAAGTATAAGTTCTCCAAAAGTCATACAAATAACAAGGAATGCCTCCGAAATGGTTCATTCTACAAAAAAATTACACAGACACAACTTGTGTGTTTTAACAAGATCTACATTTGTGTACAGTAAGATTTGGTCTATCTCTTACGGTTTACCAGTTATGCAAAAGTCATCCAGAGTAAATAGGAATTACATGGGTTATAGCCAGAAAATTCAAAATATACATTTTATTTGTCATAAAAATATCATGAACATATAGCATTTTAATCAAAATCGTTAGAGCCTTTTCAACAGAATCAAAATTTTCCAAAAATTTTCCAGGTAAAGGGTAGTCTAGGGTGGAGGAATGTTGTTCAATCTCTTAAAGGATTTTTTCTTTTACCAAGTAGTCTTCTATTCATAGTAGAACACTAGAATGCAATTTTAATTGTGTATTTAAATAATAAGACTTAAAATAATGTTTCTTTATTTATAACATTGAAGGATATTAGTATTTTTAACTTAATATATTCATAAAATACATAAATATTTCAACAAAACTATAATGCGTAGCACTTGCATGACATTTTCCACTCATTTTTGCACGAACCACTCTTAAAAAACAGTACTTGTGTATGTAATTTACTTTGAAATTCCGTGCTGTTTTCGTGGCAAAGAGACAAAAAGAAACGAATAATGACTTCATTAAGCTCATTTTTATCTCCATTTCCGGTTAAACACGGTAACTGACGCTGTTAATGTCTATGCGGTCTCGAGATAAGCAAAAGAATGGCGGTTGTTTAAAAACGGGTATGACAATTTTTATGTCACCTATTTATAGTAGGTAAAAGAAGGACTGCATTTCAGGGAAAAATTCTGTATCTAGATACCACCGGAAATACAAGAAAGTTAGGTCCACAGAATGCAGAGAAATTTTTATTATTATTACGGTGTTTCAATAACCTCAAAGAAAATCATGTGTGTATCAATTTTTTGAAAATACGTGTGAACCTCGCTTTATTACAGTTAATTTTGTGTAACTAGATAGTCATAGAAATGCACAAACACTTACTAGATGTTCATTTTGTGTTTTATAAATCTTTTCCTTGGCCTTACGAAATATTTACACCACCCCAGGCTAAGTTTAAAATGTCTTCCTTTTGTGTTTTATTTTCTTTCCGCCACAGAAGCTTATTACCACGAATAAACATTTGAATTACTCTGACTTTTCTTGCAGCTAGGCAGATGTTATTTAGTTTTAAATCATTCTTAAGTAAAACACTTGAATTCTTATACTATAAAATAATTGGCATTTTTCCACTTTTTACAAGTAGAGAAAGTTTATGAGACAAACGTACTATTTATGTGCAACGCAAACAAAAACCTAACATAATTTATACAGTCCATAATTACAATTACAGCATAGAAACTATGCAATACTGCATATAGCAGATGGTGCCTGAGTGTTGGGGGAAATAAGAAAGAAAAGAAATATATCCAATGTATTATAATCGTACATCCTGGTCCACGTACTATAATGTTTCATACAGTACCAATATTATAAATACCTTGCCATGATGGTCAAAATATATATGGTCTTTCAAACTTTTGTAGCCATAACATAAAATTAAACAGTTCTGTGAAATGGAGTAGAATTGCGATTTTCTTAGCCAGACAATTTCTGCCTTACGTCAAAGGCCATCTGTGCAGAGTTCGGTCGAGTTTCGGTGTGAATATAAGAAACATTAGCAAAAACATACATACATCGAGTTCTATATAGGTAAACACTAGACAAAAGAGTAACACCCATTATTGCAGTGCAAAACGTTCTTGTTTCCAAAATGGTGTATATTGTAAAATCAGAAAAAAATTTAATAATCTTCGTAATGATCTTAAGCAAAAAGTTAGCAATTTTAATGTTTTCAAAATATACAAGATTATCCTGATAACACGTATGTATTTCTGTAAGTAGCATACGTTTTAATAACATTATTGTCAATTATTTTTAATACCTGCTCGAAAGCTATTTAAACTTATTTACGTGTTTTCAAGAACTGACAACAGATGCCGTGCCTATGCTAATCAAACAACAAAATAATGAAATACGGCACTAAAACTCTACAGAGAGTTTAAACCTAACCTTAATTTGTATTTGTATACGCATATTATGTCAGTCTTATAACTGCAGCGAAGTTTTACTTTTGTTTCTGATTATTCCTGCTTTGTTTTAGTCGTCTGATATTGCCTAAATATACTGTATTTTTTTGTTCATTACTCAAATCTGATGTTTATGTATAAACATACGCATATAGTGCACAATTCATGTACAGGACCAACGTTCACGGGTTTTTATGGTAACTAATGAATTCTCTGAACGCCATCCAATCCTGAAAAGTTAACTCTTCTAATTCCAAACCTTTCTACCGAATTTCCAACAGAGAGGATAAGCATGGAAATATAGGCTTTTAACACAGGGTTTATTAATTTTCTCTTAAAACACATTCACACCTGTATACTCTGGAAATGGAGAGAATAATCTAGTTAAAAAAAAACTGCCCAGCCGAGCCAGGAAACAAATACGGAATTCATGTTATTTTAACACACGTTATCAGTTTCATAATCTGCATAAACCACTTAATTTAAGTCTGCTTATTTTTACATGCTGATAACTCAAACAAGCTAGCGCAATGCATATATATCTGTGTATTATATTTATCTAACTTGTCGATTATAGAATTCACTTCAGATACACTTTGATGGCTTCTCTTACCCCAGTACTGCTCCGTTCTCTTTGCACTGCTAAGATATAAAATCTGATGTGTTGCACTCACATGACTTTCTCTACTCTTGTACTAACCATTCTTACAAACTCTTATTCCTATATCTTCTTCGTGTTAGTTGAGATAAACATTTGTACAAATTATCTTATTGTTTATTTCCTTGTAGGTACAAGGGGAATATTCGAATACTCTAGGCTTTGTGGGATAGTCAAATGTTTTAAAGGTTTGAGATTCTGCTGTCTTTGCACATTTAGCATATAAAAATGAACAACGATGATCCATTTCACGAAAGTTATGTTTTCCGAAACTCCAACATAACAAGGAATATCTCCGAAATGGTTCACCTTACAAGAAAATTTATAGAGACATAAATTGTGTACTTTAGCAAGATCTATATTTTTTTGTATAGTATGATTTGGTCTATCTCTAACGGCTTACCAGTTATTCAAAAGTCGTGCAGAGTAAATACAACTACAGGGGCTATAACCTCAAAATTCGAGATATACATTTCATTTGTCATAAAAACATCTCAAACATATGACATTTTAATCAAAATCGTTGGAGCTATTTTCAAGAAAATCAAAATTTTCGAAAAATTTTCCATGTAAAGGGTAGTTTAGGGTGGGGCTATTTTCTTCAAAATCTTCGTGTCGCATCCTTGAAAGACATTAAACTTAAATACCAACTTTGGTTTTTAACCGACTTTTCGTTTTTGAGTTATGCTGTCCACAGTCTGACAAGACACACAGACACACACACGGACCATTTTCTAAAAATGCTTTTTTTTGGATTCAGGGGGCCTCAAAACAAATATTTCCAGTGAAATCTCTACATCGAATTTTTGGGTAGAATACAATACTTCCTCTACTTACCAGTAGAGAAAGTAAAAATGAACAACGATGATCCATTTCACGAAAGTTTCAAGTTTTCCAAAACTCACACAAATAACCAGGAATATCCCCGAAATGGTTCACTCTATAAAAAAAATTACTTGGACATAAATTGTGTGTTTTAGCAAGATCTAGATTTTTGTATAGTATGATTTGTTCTATCTCTTACGGTTTACCAGTTAAACAAGACTACCTAGGTTATAGACATAAAATTCAAAATATACATTATCTCAAATATATGGCATTTTAATCAAAATCGTTAGAGCGATTTTCAAGAAAATCAAAATTTTCGAAAAATTTTCCATGTAAAGGGTAGTTTAGGGTGGGGCTATTTTCTTCAAAATATTGGTGTAGCATCCCTAAAAGACATTAAACTTAAATACCAATTTTGGTTTTTAACCGATATTTTGTTTTTGAGTTATGGTGCCAACAGACTGACAGACTGACACGCGCGCGCGCGCGCGCGGACCTTTTTCTAAATTTTTTTTTTCCAGGAGGCCTCAAACGATGAAATCTCGAGATCGATTTTTTTTATTGGAATACAATACTTCGTCTATATTTACTACACGTAGTAGAGAAAGTTATAGGTAAGTGTTGAAAGTTAACTGCGGTAGTTTTGCACAGTAGTTCTCTAATATTACTAAGTATGCTGTTCATCACATTCTTTATTGACTGTAAGAGAGGTGGGTAAATTAGCGTTCTGTTTTATCGACTGCACGAAAGCTCACTCACATAAAATATGAAAGGACGGATGTTGTAAGACAGGCAGGCAGGCAGGCCACGAGGAATGTGTTATATTTGGTTGGCACGCACGTAAGCGCTCAGGGCCAACTTGCTTTTTAAGTGACACATGTTTTTGTTAAACCACATTTTTATGTCAAACACGACGCAAGTAAATTTGAACATAACGATGGCCTCCAGTCCATTTCGCTTTTAAAAGAAACACTTCAAACGTGTACTGCGTTCCAAACACATTTATCACTCTTTAAAATGTTTAGGAGGCCTTTCTTTATACAAGTGTTTCAAAATTAACTCCTTCTCTGTGCTTTTTATTACTTTCACTACCCTCTTAACTAAGGTAGGGGAAGCGTTGCACTTAATCTCAGAAAATCTCATTTTGAAAGCCCTTAGAATAACACAGAAAACCCAGATACTGTGAAGTCGTGCTTCAGATGTTAGATAAACAACAATTAATGTAATTAATTTAGTCGAAAATATTGAAATCAGCAATTTGTTACAAATAGCAACGGTATAAAAAGATTAAAGAGGATAATTTTGTACAAACTTCCTCAATTATCGTAGTATTTATATAAAAATATCAACAACTTTAAGATTATCAAGGATAATTTCGACAAAAGTATAGCAATGACATTGTATCTTAGTATTTTAGTGTATAAGATTAAGGAGAAATAAAGCTCGTTAGAGTAGACGAAATTGTTTGATAATCTTCACATCCATCCGTTAATGGTCAAATAGGAAAGGGTTAAATATAAGAACCAATTTTGAGACCACTATTTATGAGAACCCGAACTTAAGTTCACCAGGGCACCGAGAGAGGTGCTTCAATCTTCAGCAAAGAGTTCGTTAAATCAAAATCTAACAGTCAATATCAGCTGGTTACGTTAGAAAGCACCTTACGAAACTCGTCCTAGGTAAATATTAGCAATAAATGCAGCATTCAGTATTAGTCTCTCCAAAGTTTCTTAAAGCCCACGTTTCTGAACCATAAAGTAAAGTTGGCACTGCCATTACGTACTCTGTAAAATTTAAAAACAGTCTCTAATCAGACTTTGATGATTTGTATAGAAGTTGATGGAATTTGGCTAGTCTGATCTCTCTGTCTCTCAGACTGAAGTAAAAGAGACTGCCGCTCAGATAACTAACGACATTGACTTGTTCAGTAATATTGTTGTTAATGGAAATTTCAGATCTAGGATGATTCTTTCCTCTGACGTCATTGTTTTAGTTTTATTTACTGAAATTTCTAGGTTATATTCGTTTGTTATTCTTTGCAAATTATCTTCTGAGTTGGCTAATATAATTTGATCATGTGCATACATTATCGTGTTTAGTGCTGAGTTATCAATCAATAAATTCGTGGATAAAAAGGTATTTAAACATTTCGTTCATATAGATAATGAATAAAGTGGGTGATATTGCGTAGCCATGTTTAAGGCCTCTATTTATTCTTCTATGTTCGGAGTTTATATTGATTTTGATATTTATTTGTGTCATAGTTCGACTTAAATTACATTAATATTGTGCTTCACTCTAGCATAGACCTGCACATTAAGAATATACCAATATAATTGTTTGACCAACTAAATTATGCGTTTTAATACTTTTGAAAGTCACTGCATAAATCACAACAAGCTTAGCTTCTAAGTACTACG
Source organism: Tenodera sinensis (assembly GCA_030765045.1). Taxonomy (NCBI): domain Eukaryota; kingdom Metazoa; phylum Arthropoda; class Insecta; order Mantodea; family Mantidae; genus Tenodera; species Tenodera sinensis. Next base: position 160,131,692 of record CM060966.1, on the reverse strand, counting down.
TGGTACGAAGTTGTGTGAACATCTTAGGTTATGAGTGACCAAATTAATAAAACATATTACAGTTTTAAAACAGAAATATTGGACGTAATACAAATGAACAGTAATATTAATGCAATTACATTACAATATCATTAAGAACAGTGGGTAAAACAGCAAAAAGTAAATGGAATAGAACATAATAAAGATTAGGTAAAAACTTTATAATTTAAAAATCTGATGTGTTACACTCACATGACTTCCTCTACTCTTGTACTAACCATTCTTATAAAACCTTATTCCTATACCATTTTAGAGTTAGTAGACATAAATATTTATACAAATTGTCTTATTCTTTATTTTCTTGCAGTTGCAAGATTTACTGAGACATAAATAGTGTGTTTTAACGAGATCTACATTTTTATAGAGTAAGATTTTGTCTATCTCTTAATGCTCGTGTATCAATTTCGAGTGACAAATTATTAATCGTGTATAAATTATCTGGTCCTTTCTGTTCTTCAGGCAGATTTGGTTATTGTTGAAAATTGAGATCCTGATTTCCGAAAGCTTATTGGGGCACTGTTCCACAAATTCTTGTTTGAACTGCTGAGAAGTGTTTTAAGATTTGTGTGACAGACTGATTTTTCCTAGTGACCAGTGAGTGTTGCTGCTTTATCGGCTTGTTCATTATATTTTCTTGAATTTGTTATAGATACATAACTTGATTGATATTTCTTCTAATACTAAAACATTTTTCATGTGAACATGATCCAAAATTATATCCTCTATGAATTATCTTCACCACCATATCTTCAGACGTTATCCATCACACGCAACAAATTTTCTTGTCATGCATCCTTCATCTGGCGTTGTAATTGATAGTTGTGGGACGAAGTAAATGTGTAAGGAATATGTAAATATAAATTTATTTTCTGTTCAAAAGTGATGTGCACCTATATGTTTAGATATAGAAAAACCATATTTGCATGATAAACGTTCATTATAGAACATCAGGTGTATGAAATGTGAGGTGTGATTGTTTCCTGATAATTCAATAAGGGTTATTCTCAAAGGTAATCACTACTTTGTTGGCTATTGCCTACAGCGCTCCAAGTGGCAGGTTGTGCTAACGTGTGGTCTCTTTTCGTGTGACAGGTTTTCTCTTCAGATGATTATCTCCCGGAAACACCTTCCAGTTTTTGGTGAAACATACGGGCAAACGGAAATTCAAAATAAGTGACATTTCAAGGAAAAGTGGCTCTTTTAGGAAAACGTATGCCATTAATTGGATATTGGTTATGACAACGTGACATGAAAGGATGTGTTCTGTGAAGGTTAACACCAGTTCAGTTATAAACAATTATTAAAGAAGCCCGTTATTATACAAATAGGTGATCATGTCCCCAGACCAGGTCATAACATTTATTAATCTATAGGCCAAGCAGAGGCTTCCTTGCAGGTGCTGAGGTCCATGGTAAGGTAACAGCGAGAGACATTAAATATATCTTGATGAATACATAAACACGTGTTGCTGCTATGGTAACTATTACCTTCAACAAGAACACATGTTGTGATATGGGAATTTGATGCACAAGAACACACCAAACATATGTTATAACCGGTGAGCATGGAAACACAAGTTGTCTGCATGAAAACAGTTGAACTACCGGGTCGTCCGCCTGCTCACAGAGTTGAGCGAACTTCGTTAAACTGTACCAGACAGACAGACTGCCTCTCCACTTTTGTGCAAAGTCGCGTCGCACAGATACATGCACAAATTACTAACACAGCCCCCACATAAATTAATCTCATTCCTAACTGCAAAAATCTGACCTGTTGCACTCACATGACTTTCTCTACTCTTGTACTAACCATTCTTACAAATTCTTATTCCTATATCTTCTTCGTGTTAGTTGAGATAAACATTTGTAAAACTTACCTTATTGCTTATTTCCTTGTAGGTGCAAGGGGAATGTTAGAATACAGTTGGTAGGCTTTGTGCGATAGTCAAATGTTTGAGATTCTGTTGTCTTTGCACACTTAACATATAAAAAATGAACAACGATGATCCATTTCACGAAAGTTCTAAGTTTTCCGAAACTCACACACATAACAAGGAATATCTCCGAAATGGTTCAACCTACAAGAAAATTTATTCAGACAAAAATTGCGTATTTTAGCAAGATCTACATTTTTTCTATAGTATGATTTGGTCTATCTCTAACCGTTTACCAGTTATGCAAAAGTCGTCCAGAGTAAATACGACTGCAGGGGCTATAGCCAGAAAATTCAAGATATACATTTCATTTGTCATCAAAAGATCTCAAACATATGACATTTTAATCAAAATCCTTAGAGCCATTTTAAAGAAAATCAAAATTTTCGAAAAATCTTCCATGTAAAGTGTAGTTTAGGGTGGGGCTATTTTCTTCAAAATCTTCGTGTCGCATCCTTGAAAGACAGTAAACTTAAATACCAACTTTAGTTTTTAACCGACTTTTCATTTTTGAGGTATGCTGTCCACAGACAGACTGACACACGCACAGACCTTTTTCTAAAAATGCTTTTTTTGGATTCAGGGGGCCTCAAAACATATTTCCGGTGAAATCTCGACATCGAATTTTTGGGTGGAATACAATACTTCCTCTACTTACCAGTAGAGAAAGTAAAAATGAATAACGATGTTCCCTTTGACAGAAGTATAACTTCTCCAAAACTCACACAAATAACAAGGAATATCTCCGAAATGATTCACTCTACAGAAAGAAAAATATTATTTAGACCTAAATTATATGTTTTAAATAGAAAATTCTTCATTGCCTATCACTCGTTGTAAAATGTCTCCACCGATTTTGATTAAAACATAGTTGAAGATATTTTTAAGATTAATACAAATTTTCGGCTGGAGAAATGGGGGAATTTTCCTTTAATAGGATTACTTTCCCATTCACACTTACTCTCATTTATATTTCCAGACTCTAGATAGATGGAGAATAATCCTATGAAAAATCTGGTGTAGACTTTTGGGTGCAATAAAAAATGTAACCAAAGAAGTTTCATTTACATCTTTGCTAAACAATAGTCATTTTTAGTGAACTTAACTATTCAGGTGAAATAATACGTATCATAGAAAGCATAAAGATTAGTGGAAAGAAAAAAATTAAAACTTAAGTACGGCCACTTTTCCCGTACAATTCCCTACAGCTTTCTGACTTTCTCACTAAAAATTAAAAAATAAATGTTTCATGATCTCTATTCAACTGTTGGAGCCATACAATTTCAGCTGTAATAGCAGTGAAGGTATAAAACGTGCCTAAATGTAACATCCTTCTCACATCCCGAGCTCTTTTCGCCATAGGATAGTTACAGAGTGGTACGCTATTAAATTTAATTCCTCAGATGGTGGAAGCTGATTCGATTTTGACGTGCGTTTATCTTCCGTGGATGTCCAAATCGCTACAAAACGAGAAGATTATAGTGGGTCGAGGATCATGGCTGTCCAGCAGGTGTTTCTCACAGCTGCTCTACCTCTTTATGTTTTAGGCTCGTTCTCTTACAAAAACGATATTACATTATTTAGCTATTTGGTGAAATAAAATATCAAGTTATGAAAGTGACCCTCCTGGTTGTATTTTCAAATAATGGATAAAAATAACTTGTCTAATTGTGCTATATTGTGATATACGGGTGGTAGATGATAAACGAGAATTTTCTGATAAAGGACACAAAGAGTCAGTGGTGTTTAAGGACAGCTAGGCCATTTGGGCCCAAGTCGAAAGATAAAAACTGAGAAAAGAGGAAGTTAAAACAGATAAAAGGTAAAACTGATGTAACTTAAAATTAATCATAAAACAGTAGACCTTAAAAATAAAAAGATAAAATATCCTAAAAGTTCAAACAAGCTACGAAATGAAACACAAGGACATTTCTCCAAATTCAATAAAATGTTGCATTTTCTATCAATAGTTTTTAAATACGCTTCCTCAGGTTAAACATTTTATGTGATTATATTTTCTCTATTACGTACTTACAGTATTGCACACAAAAATTCTACTTCCAGATTTCACCAGAAATATATCTGTCAATATGGATATATTTTGACAGATTACTGGTTCGATTCCTGGTATCGGCGTGGGGATTTTCTCCTACTGGGAGAGCAGGTTCGGTGTGCACTCAGCCTCGTTAGGCCCCTGGGGCCCAATTGAGGAGCTACTTGATTGAACTGTAACCAGCCGGGATGGGAGAGACCACGTCCAACCTCCACTACTGCACCCCTCTCATGACAGAGGGTGGGCAGAGGGGGCGGACGCAGCGGTCGGGCTGTTGTGCCACGGGGTTACCTCTATATAAGCCCATGTGAGCGTGTGTGTCTCTATCTATGAGTCTGTGAACACATAACTCAAAATCGAAAATTCTGTTACAACCCAAATTTCATATTTAAGATAAAAGCCTTCCAAGGGTGCAAAAATAATTTTTCCTAAGAAATGTTTGTATACCCTCTAATAAACGGGCCTCGTAGTTGAAAGGAACAAATAAATATAGTCTATACACAATACATAAGTAGTCTATAGTGGTTCCAAATCCCAAAATACTGTACATTCCATTGTATTTTTCCTCCCTCCGCAGAGTCAAAGCTTACTTCGCCTACCTCTAGAGTTGGTCTTCACATGCTGTTCATTTAATTGCCCAGAAGGAATACAAAAAATGTTCTCAGAATCCAAAACCTTGGAAACAAGCTGCTGTGGATGAACCCCCTCATTAGCAGGATATCCCTCCCTCTCTCCCTCTCTCTCTTGAGGGAGTCGGTTAGGAAAGGTTAATTACAGGAACTGCACAGGGTGGGTCGCAAGCTGATTACCAACCATCAACCTCACAATTAAAACAACGTAAAGCATTACACTCCGGCTTTGATTTATGACTGTTACATACAGCTTCATAGCATCGGAGGCTTCTGCTCCACAGTGAACTGCAAGGTAATGAAGTTACTATGTCTGGTTGAGCAATTGCTCATCGAGTGCAAATGGAAACAAACTTTGTGATTTTACCTTATGATCTAGTTACTTTCTCTGCTATGTATAGTAATTACGAAGAGTATTATATTCCAATAAAAATACGATATCAGATTTTACTGGAAATACATATTTGGGGAACTCGCGCTTTGCACTCACAAAATTATCGTAAGGCCACAAGTGGCTCTCAATTTATCTAGAGAATTTAACTATCACGAGTGACGTTTATTAAGATTATTTCACGAATTTAGGGATGATATAGCCTATAAAATGTTATTTAAAATATGTATAGTAATTACTAATCTCTAGGTTCTCATATCGATGCTCAAATTTGTTCAGATGTTGGAGTAACTGCTGCTAATTTATAATTTCGCTCAGTACAAAATGTCAAACTATTTCCAAACATCATCGAAGTGAGAGTCATCCATATTTGACATTTGAATAGCGGCTCTATTGCGTCAAATTGCGTTTCTCATCTGTTAACATAACGTAGCTAAGATAATGAAAATGTGATCATTTTTTCGCGAAGGAAGATCCGTCATTGGTTGAAATTTGAAATTCTTATGCACATAATTGGTTGATTTCAAGTCATTCACGTATGAGTGCAATAGTGTTTTCGAGTCATTGGAAGATGTTGGAATTAAATATTAAGTCTGCTATTTATTCTACTTCGGTTTTACGTTTTTCACAGAAACAAACGCCTACTTTCTTATAATTTTCAAGGAAGTCTCTTCGGTGAAACCTCTATAAAATACATATTTTGTTCGAAATACCATAACTTTTCTACCCTATATTGAAACTGATCGATAAGATAGCCACGTGAACTCTAAGACACTAATAAATTCCTCTCGGAAGCATATCTACGTTGTGTGTTAAACTCCACACGCCTTGAACAGTTTATAATAAAATATATTAGATACCTGTAATTAAAACCTTTACCCAGAGCGCGGCCAAGATATCATCAGGATACTGCATTAATTGAAGTAAAGCGGTAGAACCAGCTAACCTAACCTAACTATAATATTAATTAATGAGAAACATTAGATGAGGCCATTTAAAAGAGTAGTAGGCCTTGGAATTCTGTCAAACAAAAACACAACACTACAGTTTAAAATCCTTTGGAGTTTCTTTTTTTCCTTACAATGCGTGAAACAATTTACTAACGATATTAAAAACATGATTGTGTTACACGTAGTTGAAGCAATTAAAACAGTGTATCAATAACAACTCCGGGGTGTTGAAATTGAATATTTTAATATTTAATTAAATAAAAAATTGTATATATTGTTTGACATTTAGTTCATTTCATTATGGTATAATTTCATTATGGTATAGTATGCAATGAGACTATAATAGAAGTAATTAAGATACGAGTGTGAAACTCGCTCCGTGCATTTTAAGTGCCATTATAGTCGAGTTACCTACGACTATCAAGCATATGTCTAACTTTAAAATATTTATAAATATTTTTTAATATTCTACACTTGCCCGAGTTAATAATTGCACTGACCTAACCTTCGCGGTGTCACAGCTGGCAGCGATGTTGTATGTGCGCAGACGCGAAAGTGTTGGTTTTATTCTGATCCTGATCGTGAATATTTGATTTCAAAATAGAGTAGCGAGTCCACAACATCCATGTTTTCATATTTTGCGACAATTCTTCGAAGTAATTCTTCCCTAGCCGGGAATTGAACCCGGGACTCCGCCGGCAGATGCTCTACCGATTGAGCTATGGCGCCAGCATAGTTGAAGTTTTGTTAAAAGGTAACTTACATCTAAATACTTCATCAAATGTCTTTTTTTCCCCTGTGTTTAGTTTACGTTGCTGTACGTAATCATATGCGACGAATCTGTTAAGTGATCGGTATGTGGCGGACAGTTAGCCTTCAAGATCACGTCCCTATACCGTACCATCTTGGTTCGTCACGTGTCCACAGATGGAGCAGTGCAGGGCAACTGTCCGGGCAGCTGGCATTAGATGGCACATCCAGTCTATCTGCTTACATTGTCTTTGGATAGATGGCACAGCATTCGTTTTTACCATCTATTTTTTATTTCTTCCAATATTTTAGACTTAATGTGGAACTTGGGTTGTGGTATCAACTATCCAATCCGGTATTACCTTGGTGACTGAAGGAAATTACGAAAAGACATCAGTCAAATTGCTCGGCCCACGGGATTTAAATCAGCTTGTTGCAGTTTTTATGATACACATAAAAAAAGTACTTGGGGAGGGGAGGGGGGTATATGTCCTGTCACAAACATTTCTGTTTGCAATGACGGACATGTCCAACTTGTCTTCTCTAGGTGTCTTCCCAAAAGAACTGTTGTAGCTGCGAGCCTTTGAAGATGTTTGTACCACAAGCGCCCCCCCTCCCCCTCCACTCGTCTTACAGAAGCAGCCGTGTGTATACGCGCGGGACCATGTACTTGCTTAATTAGGCACACCGCTGTAGGCATATTGTGTGTGGAACATTACCCTGCACTTGTTTCATACAAAGATGAGCGACAAGAAACCTGCGGCCACGACTTCGACTCTCCAGTACTTAAACCTTAGGTACACTGTTCTGCACAGATGTCGGCGAGTATTTCAAACCAGATTCTCCCCCTACTGTTTATGTTTCTTAGGTCCGATTGCATAAAGGCTAATCTGAGTTCAACCACCTGAACATTATCTACGAACTTAGCACTTTGGTTGTGTAAACCTTGATCTCAGTTCATGACATCTTGATCTTAGATCAAATCTGACTGGCGAAATTTATGCAGTTAATTTCATTGAATTTAGATCAGCAGAAATAAGTAAATGGGACAGCTATAAATAAAATTAATAATTCATTTTTTTTTTACAATTATTTAGATAACAGAAGAGTTGTTTCAAATTCTATTCTGTCATAAAAACAAACATTTACAGGAAAAGCAAAAACTGATTGCTCTTATTCTAGAACATTTTTCACAAGTGGTAAAATTTGAAATTATTGTGCTTCAGACTTACATCTAGAAACATACTATTTGCAATTGTTTTCTTCACACTTAAGGAAAATGTAATGGGTTTAAATATGATTAACAAGGATAAATAAGGTAAATACTCTCTTTCTGAGAAACTGAAACTATCATTCTTTTTTCTTTCATGTTTATACCTTTCAATTACGATATCCACCAATGACAATTTCTCTTGTTTCTTATTTTACGCTATTTTCCTATCGTGCTGCTCCCTGTCCAATGTGCCCGAAGTTACAAAAAAAGTGATTGCTACTGCCCGGAAGAAGCAATTTACAGCTGTTTTACGACGTTGCTAAAAGTTATGTTACAACTAAAATCAAAGCTTAACTAAGACTCGATGATCTTAGATTAGACTGATCTCAGTACATGTTCTGACCTTGGATTAAATATGATCTCTACTCAGCGATATTTGTGCCTCAATGTCACTTTATTTATCTTCTAAAATTGAATCACAGTTCTCTATTTTATCGTTAAAGCAATTTACAATTCGTCGTAAGGTTGCAACACACAGGTTCTCTGACCTCTCTAACCTTGACACAAATACTGCTCTCAGTTCTACTAATCTGTTTCACAAACAACTGGCTTCGACGATACACTTACCAAAAACTTTTTCAACACGCAACTCGGAAAATACTATAACACTAGAAAACAAATTAACCACTCCTGTCCATGGTCTCTGTAGTCCAGAGAAAGTACCGGGCTTGTTTACCAGAAGTTTCAAGAAAAGATGTATTTTCCAGAGAATACGCAGGCACTTCGCCTGGAGTATGAAAGCAAGTAAGCAGCATATTGTTGGTATTTAAACAACTTTTTATTTGACATGCTGTTTACTCTCAGATACAGAAAATGGGGAGAGATGAGGAAACGGCGGGAGAGGTAGTAAGGGAGAGGGATGGGAGGGAGAGGGAGGGAGAGGGAGAGAATGAGTAAGAGAGGGGGAGGGAGAGGGGAGTGTGTGAAAGGAGGGAGAGAAAGGAGTGTGAGAGGAGATAGGAGAGAAGTACTTACTATAGACAAGCAGTAGAGACAGCAAAAGCTAAATTACAATATATGAACCGTTTTGTTTTATTTTCCCTATTATGCCCATAAGCCCATATTAGTTAAGGATACCCATGTGTGAAAATGTGTCAAAAATGCCAAAAATAGTAAAAACGATACTTTCCCTTGCTTGGTTATGCAATATGAACTCTTTGCGTATATTATACCCATACGGTCATTAAAACCAGGTCAGTGACCTTTGAAATGACAGCCATAGGTGGGTGTGTCCAGTTAAATCCCCAGTTAAAACGACATTTCCTCATATTTTTGTTTTTTAGCACGTGTCCATCTTCAAATTGTTCTCCACGATCTAATTTTAAAAAATAACAGCAAAACAAAAATGATTGAGTGAATTTTGGTTAATATTTGTTTGTAACTTTTATGAAAAATAATTATTTACAATATGAAAAGTTATTTTCACGAGTAATAATGCTACTATTAAAATTCCCTTCTACGATTTGTTGAAAATCATTAGTATGCCAACAAAATATATGATTTTTAAAAGAAGATTTCAGCAAGCGGAGCAATTTTCAAAATACCAACAAAACTGTGATACAACGATATTTTCTGAACTATTGTGCTCAAAGATTGAAATTTGACATACGTGCTATTGATAACATTCTAAATATTGTTTCAAAAGTTGAAATTACAGATCTCTTTCCCTTACTTGCAATATCTAACTTGGCTCTAACGATTTTGTTTAAAATGACATATTTATGATATTTTTATGGCAAATGAAATGTTTAAGAGGTAGAATTGGAACTGAAAAATTCAATGCCAGAGCTAGGATTTGAACCAAGGCTTACCAGGCTTACCAGGCGAGTGCTCTAACCATTAAGATACTGTAACAACCTTGCAGAATGACATTGAATTCTGGCAGGTTGTCACATGTCTGAAATGAAAGATCCTTATTCAGTTTTTTATTTCTTAGCCGCGCAAATAGAACGGAATAGTGACGCTGTTAAATATTTGACTATCGCTTAAAGCTTACTGTATTCCCATATTCCAAAAAAATTAGATGAAGTTGTAATGGGTAGAGAAGGTCGTGTGAGTGTTACACGTCAGACCGCCGATACAGCAATGATTCTCCAAGTGCCTTTCTCTCAAGATTTTACGGCGGATCGTTTCTTTGTTCCCTTAGTGGTCAGAACACGATAGAAAATGAGTCCTCGGCAGTTAAGAAGGACATTCAAGATAAGTAGGACTGCCTTCCTCGGGAGATTGGGACAGCAGAAGCCTAATGTAATGCAGATTATAGCTTATCGATTTATTCATAGCCTTGAACTCAGGGTGGTCCAAACACTGACACCGCCACTAAATGTATTACAGATTACAACAGAAGGATAGTCTGCGTTTCTGTGCTTTCGTCTACAGTGAAAACAAAATACGACTATACTACACAAACTATTGTTAGAAAAGTATGTGCGTGTGTGTGCGCGCGCGTATGTTTCACTGTGTATGCCGCCTGTAATATCTAAGGCCACGGCGGTTTGGTCAAAAAAATAAATTTTTGGACTTCTATTGCCAAAACTGCACCAAACCTTAAAGAATATACCTGCAAAGTTTTAACCCCCTAGGGAGAGGGAACACATCTTTTGGATGCCATTTTTAAAGTGCTTTGCCTCTGCCTCTACCTTTTAAATGGACAAACCCGCACCTCCCATTTCAACTTTAAATTCATTTTCCTCGGAAAGATTTTTTTTTTAATTTCTCATATTCGAAATCTATCTTATCCCACAAAAATCTAGCTCAAGATATAAAAAAATAATATAATAATGCGCTGTTTTTATGACAAACTTTGCAGCATTAATTTTTTAAGAAAAACCTTTCATTATATGAAAATTTCCATTCTTTTATTTGCTACAAAGGTAATAAGACATAATTTTAAAAAATACACCTTGTAGTTCTACACTTGATTACATCTGTTTTAATAAAAACAGTGCACATGAATTTCTAAAAATACTCACCTCAAAGTTCAGATATTAAGTAACTAAATTTTCAAAAATATTATCTTATTAGAAGTACTATATTAACCCCTTATTGTTATACGAAAATATTACCTTTATGCTCTTCAAGATTTTTTTTTATTTAAAAGTGAATGGTTTACTTCTCAAAATTGGAGAGTTATTTGAAAACGTTCATGGTCAATTTGTTTGATGTATTTTAACGGGCACTACAAACAAACAAGTTAATAAAAACTTGTGTATGCAAAACTGCGAATAAAGTTTTTGAGAAAACAAGGTTTAAATGTGGAGTACCTGTCTAAGTGAAGGTGGACTTCAAGATATTTACAATCTCTTGCATTTATATAATTTTGAGTGTCCGTAAGAAGTCGAGAAAAATTTAATATAAGAAACACAATTCAGACTTCTTTTGTTAAAACATACTGTTTATGTAAAATATAGTTTGTTTGGCAATAACCATTCCCGATATATTCGTTCCTTTTGGTTTGTATGTTCGAATACTTCGCAATCGTTATATTACGTACAAAATAAGAATGAACATGGGCCTAGCCAATACAGTGGCGTTGCCAGTTGCCCAGCAGGTGGGCAACAAGGATATAAGTTTTGACTGTCTTTGTCACACCAAAACAGCCTTGCGCGTAAAACTGGCAACATTTCGTGTTGGCTAGCTCCATGTTCATTCTTGTTTTGTAGCTACCTGTCGATTGTTTCGCTCCTTACAGATTTGACTATCGCTTCGGTCTCACGAATTTTTATTTATTTATTTGACAGGATTACAGCAGCACGCCGGTGTGGCGGAATTTTGTACTTTACAAGCCAGTAGATCTAGCTGTTGCTTTTAAGCACATTTATAGGACATTGGTCGGGGCCGTACTTGAACCCACGAACTTCGAATAGTAATCCAACCCTAACGAACTGAGCTATCCAGACTGACAAACTATTTCTGTAGGCGTTTATCTCGTTTAACATGGAGTACATAGAAAAATAAGTTTTATAATAATAATAATAATAATAATAATAATAATAATAATAATAATAATAATAATAATAATAATAATAATAATAATAATAATAATAATAATAATAATAATAATAATAATAATAATAATAATAATAATAATAATAATAATAATAATAATAATAGCAATAACAAACTGCTACTTGTGTGTGTGTTTGTGTGTGTGTGCGTGTGTGTGTGCGCGTGTGTGTGTGTGTGTTCAGATAAAAATGGGCATGCTGACGGACAGTTTTGTGCAAATAAGGAAGGAATGAGAACGTGGCGTATGACCCGCCCCTAAGGTCATAAATTGCTGGACTTGGGGTGGGTGGCCTCAACATGGAGATTAAAAACACAATATGGCTGACAATAGCGAGTAAAACTAATATACAGATTTTTGCTCGATAAAAAAATGGAAGTGTAGCCTGTAGCTGATGGGAGGAGCCATTTCCCTCCTCGCAACTTCCGCTATCTCCTCCCTCCCTCCCCTCCCCCTCCCTCGAGCTTGTCATTTTCATAATATCCATTGTTGACGCTAAGCGGCTATCTTTTTATTTTTCGTTTTAGTATTATGACGTCATGAAAGAAATATCTACACAATCATGACATATGAGAGTGAGAAAGTTGCTCCTGTATGTCCTAGAGCACGTCATTTTTGTTTTGTTTTTTTAACTTCGACAAAAGTGCGTTCTTTACGTAGTGCTATATTGGGTATGTGTAGCGGATGACACTCAATATATGTAAAGGATATTTCAACAGAGGTACTGAATGTGCAGGACAGCTTTCATAGGAATATCAGTAAAAGACATGTTACATTCACATGATCTTCTCTACTCACTGCTTTCCACACAGCGGGATGTATGGACTTGGGTATGCACTTTGAAATCGCCCCGTACGATGGGGATTTTAAAATTTTCATAATTTTAAATATTATTCTGTTTTAGATAAGTACTCTTAAAAGAGTGTTCGGAACAGAAAATTTTGTAATGCCTTAGTTTATTAAATACAAATTATTAACTTCGAAAAAATATTTGTTCAGTTTTTATAATGTTCATAGAACTTTATAATTCACCTACCGCTAAATATCAAAATTACAGAAAAATCACTCTCATATATTTCTGTATTCTACTTTGTTGATTCCATATTCATAGCAACAGCACGTGTTTTTCTCGTAGTGAACCACACGGAAGCACATGAGCAATGCGCATACCCTGTATGCCGTTTCCTGTGCATTTCTCTCTTACACGTTCACACACATTATTGTGCAAGATACTGCTTGTTGTACTCTGATAGGTGCAGAAGAAGTTTGAAACATGAAATTGACCTTCACTGACAAACAAAACACTGTAAAACTTAGCTTTAAACGCCATTAATATCACCAAGGAGATGCACTTCTCTGAGTCACATCCACTGCACGTGCACATCGTTTGACATGAGTGGTGTAAAGCAAGCAGAATCACCAGCCGCTCTGTTTCAGCAAGAATAATGCCATTTGGATTAATATATAGATAATAGGAAAAGTTAACTAAGGTAAACTAGCAGGGCATGCAACATATCACCCACATCCATTGACGCTACGCCCCTGTTTCTATACCTATCACATTAAAAAAAGTTCCGTTATTTTTTATTATCTAAAAATGACTAATATTTTTTAATAAAATATTAGTTTGGGATATTTTATGATAAATGAAGTATAAGTACATCTTGAATTTCTGGAAATATCAGAAATCTTCATTCTAAATTACTTTTGCATTAAGTGGTAAACCTTTACAAGTGCACAAAATCTTACTACACAAAAAAATTTGTTCTCGTTAAAGCCCATAATTTATACAGATGAATGTTATAGCATTAGTCATTTTAAGACATTCTTCGACTTTCTAAAAAATGTTATTTTTTGTTGTTCCTTTTTTTTTTTTTTTTTTTTTTCCCTAAAACCGTAAGTCGCCATTTTTTCTCTGCCATTTACATGGAAAATGTTCAGCTATTTTTCATTTTTTCAAAAATGACTAAATATTGTTAATGGAATAACAAGCTTAAGATATTGTTACAAAAATAAAATGTGTATCTTGAATTTTCTGGCAATGTCCTCAAACTTCCTTTCGTTGTGAGTAACTTTTCCATAAGTGGTAAACTTTAAGAGGTAAACAAACTTTTACTCCATAAAAAAATTATATTAGTACACAATTTATATAAGAAACAAGTTTTATAGTGTTAGTCATTTTCAAGATATTCTTACTTATGCGTTCGACCTTTTAAATATTTGTATTTTTTTCAAATGGAAAGTCGCTATTCGTTTTTTTTCCTCGTGGTGTTGTAAAGCACATGGAATTGTAAAGACTTCAAAAGATGTATACACTTTTTAAAAATCTTATGTGTTGCACTCACATGAGTTGCTCTACTCTTGTGGAATATTAGTTGTGAATTAACACTCAATTAAGATATTACGTTAAATATTTCTTTCACATAACTTTTAAGACAAATAACTTTCACCATGCGACTATCGCTAAAACATCTTTTTTTTAAAACTCGATATTTTACAGTTAATTTCAAATGATATTTTCAAAATCCTTTCTTATTTCATTAATTTAGTATAGTTACATAAAATGTTACTTTTTTCCTACCCCTTCAAATAAGCGAGCAAGAATCTCATATATTAAGAACTAAGCAAAAATTCGCTCCTCTAATGGTAATAATAATTATGATAATAATAACAATAATAATGTGAAGCCGGCCACCTATCAGGGACGCTGAAAGTTAAGCTACCTCACGCCACTGGGCGACCACGCGCTTCAAACGTCATTCCATCGGTAAGTAAATAAGGTAAGAATGAACGCGGCAGAACAAAGGGTTTTCAGACAGTTCGAGAAGCTGTTCACGTACTTGTTACTAGAAGTGTCGATACGAGCTGTATTTTCCAGAGAACTCACCGGCACTTCGTCTCGGCTATATAAGGGAGTCGGGACGGTGACAGAGACTGTGTCTACATTCAGTGTTGAGAGAATATAAATGTGTATCGTCAGGGACAGTTGTAGACGTTTAATCGTCGCGTCGGTGTTGTTAGTTGTGTGAGCAGTTTTTAGTGAGTGTCATCGTCGAAGCCAATTGTTTGTGAGATAGAGATATTACTAGAGCTGTGAGAAGTTCGCTCCTAGATTATGATAGGACAGAACAGCTGTGAATTGTAAGGTCTCGACGAATTCTAGGTTATGTTAACTACAACAAAGGGAACTGTTTTTGTGATTTAGGTCTAGAAGAGAAAATAAAGTGACAGAAAATGTAACTAAGTATGATTAATTACACTGGTGCCAGGAAGGGATTTTTCATACTGTAATTTGTTACAATAGCAACAATAATAACAATGTTCCGTGCACCTGTTCCTTAAGAAAGCCTAGGAACGTGAAGTCGGCGCTGGAAAAGCCTGGAGAAGTAAGAAAAGGTAACGAGAATCCATTTGCTCACGGTTTCCGGAGCGCGCGCGCGTGTGTACACACACACACCCACAAGTCCTTTGTGAGTCCTCGTATCAAGATTCGAGTTGAACACATTTACAAGCCTCCCCGACAATGGTGGAAGTAATAGCACACGCTCCTGCCCTATATATCTATATATTGGATTTGTTGGCGCAGTGTCGAACAAATGAGAGCGACTAGGTGCCAAGTTAATCAAAGACGGAGGGGGCGTACCTCCCTAGAGGAAAGACGTCTTTTCAAAAGACTTCAATTTCGATCCCGTAGGAGCTGAGAGAAAGAAAATACAACCTGGGGTTCAGAGCTGCCAACTTACACACTCCTTACAGTGAAAGTTACTAGAAAGGCATTAGGAAGATTTCGTGGATGTTGCGGAATAGAATATAAGAAAGATCTGATGTGTTGCACTCACATGACTTTCTCTACTCTTGTACTATCTAGTCTTAGTAACTATTATTTATATATCTTCTTCGTAATAGTTCAGATAAACGCTTGTAGAAATTATCTTATTGCTTATTTCCTTGTAGGTGCATGGGAATACATTAGGCTTTGAGTGATAGTCAAATCTTTTAAAGCTTTCGAATTCCGTTCTCTTTGCTAACATAAAAAATGCAACGATATTGCATTTGACGAATGTTTTTTTTTTTCCAAAACTGACACAAATAACATTTTTTTAAAGTAAGACTTGGTCTATCTCTGTTGGTTTACCATTTATAAAAAGTCATCCAGAGTAAACAGTACTACACAGGCCATAACCAGAAAATTCAAGATATATTTTTTGTTTGTCATAAAAATATATCAAACATATGGATGGCATTCAATCAAAAATAGAGCCATCTTCAAGAAAATAAAAATTTTCGAAAATGTTTCCATGTAAGGGGTAGTTTGAGTTGGGGGATTTTTTCACAATCTTTGTGTCGCATCCTTGAAAGATGTTAAACTTAAATACCAACTTTGGTTTTTAACCGAGCTTTCGCTCTTGAGTTATGCTGTCCACAGGATGACACAGACACACACACGCACCACCCTAAAAATGTTTCTTTTTTATTCAGGGGGCCTCAAAACGTACATTTCTGGTGAAATCTCGACATCGAATTTTTGGGTGGAATACAATACTTCTACTTACTATAGTAGCGAAAGTAGTAAAGTGGCTTCATGTTTTTATAACTCTATGTTTTGTATCATCTGTTTTTCCTTTGTTTTCACTGCCTTTAAATTTTATATCTAGTACTGTTGTTGACACAAATGAATAACAACGATGGCGACGAGAAAAGGGTTTTGCTTGAGTTTCTTTAAATTCGTTAGTAAGCTTACGACCACGAAAGGTACAGATTTCCGGAGAAGAAAGGATCACACAGCCAAACACTTTCAGAATGAGATAGCACTCTGGAGCACCACTAAAGAACTGCAGGGTCCGGGAGAATAAATAGCCTGATTTGAGTCACTGGTACGGCATCACAGTATGCACATGCGCAGAATTAGTTCATGCGCTGCATTGAGGAAGGACTGCCATTTGTAATTATGGTGCTGTATAGTTCCCTGAAGGACTGGAGATCAAGTACTATTGTATTTCGTGATAAAATGGTATGTATCCTTATGTATTTTAAGTGTGAGTTTCAATTAATTTGGTTATATCGTACTATCCATTCTGCCGGACCGTGTACTAGAACTGCTGTAACACGCAGATAAGAACTTGCCTATACGAATATTAAGCTGAACGTGTGTAGCATAATTGATTGTGTATTAAAATAGAAACAGAGCTAACAATTAAAAAGGTAGAGGAGATTCGACAAGCGGTGAGAAAAATTAAGAAATAATCAGGAGAGAAGAAATGAAGAAATGTTGCACAAAAGTAAACGAAAATTAAATCAAAGGTGATAGATAAGACAAATAGTCAAACCAGTGAAGGAAGTCACAGAAATTAATGCAGGTAAAGCTATAAGGAGGGCAGTTCGGCAAGCATTTTAAACAGGTTATGTTAAATAAAGAAAGCATTTAGAATTACGTTACAAATGAAAGCTAGAAGAGATACAATTGATGTGACTTACGGTTTATACTCTATGGGAGATCGCAACAGAGGATTTTTAAGGTATTTTGAGCGACTTAAATCTTGAGAAACCAAAACACGTTGGAATCCAGAAGTACATAAGCACCACCACAAAGAGATTGATCAGGGCAGGGAGGATGTTGGGAAATAGAATATGAAAAGAAAGTGGCTTCATGTTTTTATAACTCTATGTTTTGTATCATCTACTTTTCCTTTGTTTTCACTGCCTTCAAATTTTATATCTATACTTGAGAGGTAAAATTAGAACTGAAAAATTCAATGCCACAGCTGAAATTATAACCTCAGACCCTCCGCTTACCAGTTGGGTACTTTTCAGTTGCAATTCCACCTCTCAAACATTGCTCACACACGGCTTGGGTGTTTAAAAACACCAACAGTAAGTTTGTTGGCATAAATAAATACTTTCGCCGGCTTTATTTTAAACTGCAATGTATACAAAGTGCAAAATTGTATTCCTCCGCGGGCCCCTACCATTGGCAGACATGCCAACCTAGCGCTTTTACTTACAGCCACAGAAGGAAAAAAGGAGCAGATATATTGTGCACTCTGGCGTGAAATAAAGAATAAAATGTACCATATTTGGCGCACATTTAAATTACTAAACCCTCAAATAAAACGTAGTTGGCCATTATGACTCGGGAATAGTTTAAAGTAACGTTAAATAAACAAAATAAATCTTTGCTTCGTTCTGTGGCTGCGTGCGCATGCATTTCATATTGCAATTAACAATACTGAATTTGCATATTAATGTATTCCCTTTATTTTTAGTATAAGATTTTCAAACCGTTTTTGCAAATAATTCTTGTAGTTTTTTAAATTAAATGCTATTTTGTATGTTAGTCAACGGACTATATTTTCATTCGCGCCTGCTGACATGGAAGTTGTGCGGTTAGATCACCCTAACACGTGCTGTTGTTTATATTACGTACAGTAAGAATAATAAACATGGCGATGAGAAAAAGCTTTTACTCTAGTTTCTTTAAATTCTAAGCTAATGATCACGCAACAGTAGGCACTGAAGGAAACAGGACTTTTTTAAAGCATGAGTGAAAGAGTTTTTTTTTAATTTTAATTCAATAAAATAAGTGAAACATTCGTAAATACTGAAAGTTTATATTTTTCCTTTAGAGGTCATTTTAAATGTCCTCCTGGATATTTAAACATCGCGTGAGCTATGCATTCAAATCTTTTATCGCTCTTTTCTAGGTATTGTTATTTTGAACAATTTTCTTCCTGTAAAATGTTTTTTGCGGATCAATTTCTGTATTGTAGTACATAAGTTGCTATCCATGTTTACGGAGACATAAAAATATAAATTGCTCTAGGTTTCTTTGTCAGATGTAACTAAGCTGGTATATATTTTTACTTTACAAACACAAAAATTACAATTTTTAAGCAAAAAAAAGCCATGATTGTAAGTTAAATTTTTTTGGAGATAACTGAATGAGACAAAGGGAAATATAGGACAATTTCAAAAAGTAGGTTTATTTTCAACCTACAGTTAAAATAATAGGGCAAAATTTAAAATACTTTATCACGACAGGTAAGGTAGGTAACAAAAATAAAAAAAAAAAAATTATCAATTTCTAAACTATTAGAGAAAATGTTATAAAATTCTGGGTGTAGTATGTTTGAATTACGTTATATTTATGGTATAAGTTTAAACTATTAGTTGAATATTACAAACTTTTCTTAACAACGAATCGCCAACCGGGACAGCTAAGACCACATGTTAGATTGCTTACCTGGGTTCTTTTCCAGGTCGTTAAGCGAATCCTACGTCAAATTATACAGTGTGTTTCAAAAGTCTCGCGTACGTTTTGCATGAGCTAAACGGGAGCGCTTTTAGAGGTAAAAAAAAAACCGTTCGGACACTTCAGTGTACTTAAACATTCTTAATGTCATTTTATGCAACTTGTGACGTCATCTGAAAACGTTTTTCGCTGTCGAAGCCATTTCCGAGATATTCGTTGTCGATGGTTTGAACTGTTCGACTCTAACTGCAACTGGCACTACTAAATACGCACTATTAAACGACAGAGGGCATGTAAATGTAACATCAGAATTTTTTTCAGAACAAATTCGTCTGCTGTATCAGCTCGATCGATACGGTTTCTTTACATGTATAAAAGACATTATACTGTTGTAAAATTACTCCTCTTTTTCTGTACGAGTTTGTTACCATGAAGATAATTAATGTGTGCCAGTTACATGAATAATTGACATTTATCCATGACAACCAGGTGCAGAACTAGACTGCTTTTTGCAGTAGTTATTTCACACAATTTCTCTTCTTGTACATTGTTATTTCAGCTCTGAATAGAACCGTTTCCCCTCACGGAGAAGCTGGCGGTTATATGCAAATTAATAGGGAGTGAAGGGCAGGTTTTATTGCAGGGAGAAAACCAGAAAGGTGAAAAGTATATATTTCTGTAGGTGGATCTTAAACAAGGCCGGCTGGAATTTCACCTGCTCTGTTTTTACATGCGTTTCCTTACATAGCTCCTGTGCCGACAGTTCGCCTTTCTACTTACAATGGCCGTTTTTTGTTAACACTTCCTCATTAAAAATCAGTTTTCGTCTAAATTATCTGCCTGATTACAAGTAACGAATTATAATCCGCGTCGAATTGGTGTGTTTACAAACTGTAACTATCAGTTTGTCTGGAAATTAATGCTGGTTTTTAAAGTATTGGTTTAAAGCTGTAGGTATAACCTAAAAAAGCCCCTAATTTTAACCTCGAATACGTATATAAGGTAGAATCAATGAGTCTGGTCGTAAGGATGAAAAATCAGTCAGCTTGCTGAGTTCATATCTTTCTCAACTCATTCGTCTACAAAATGTTCTTACAAAATCTTATTCCATCTGGGTGCTTTTAACCGAGATAAACTAGAAATTATAGTCCAAAATAGTCAGATCTTAAAAGTGAGTCGCTATATGATGGTTTTGAAATTCCAAACACTTCGCAAGGCTTTAAAAAAATCTGATGTAGCACTCACATGACTTTCTCTACTTTTGTACTAACCATTCTTAGAAACTCTTTTTCCTATATCTCCTTCGTGTTAGTTCAGATAAACATTAGCAGAAATTATGTAATTGTTTATCTTCCTGTAGGTGCAAGAAACGAAATATATAAGAAATATTTGTCACTTAGTTACTTAAACTGTAAGATTCTGGAACGGTTATTTGTTCTTCTTACTAGCCACACGTTGTTGATGCGACGTTTGAGACAGTTATTTACGTTTAATGCAGTTATGAGACTCTAAATACTTTTCATCAAATTTATCGACGTACCTCAGGGCGTGGTATAGGTCTACGCCTTACAAGGATGATTAAATTTCCTTTTCATATTTTTAATATACTTATTTATTGTTCCTTTACGTCACAAACAATAATACAAATATTCTGGATTGGCGTCCTTTGTCTCAAGCCCCTGCGGGGTTCACACAACCCGAACATGGACTACGTAATTTTGCGAGTTCGTAATCTTCTTCTATCTTTTGATGCAGCCTTACTAATTATTATATATTAGTTATCTGCATTGTTACTCCTGTTAACTTTTAAAACACAATGTTCTTCCAATAAACACTATATGCCGATAACTTTTCAAATTATTCACGGACTTCGCGATTTCCACATGACGCCAATCCCGATAACACATAAACAAGGAAAAAATTGACTATCTACATCATTGACAACTAGAACAATGATTCACAATTTTAGGGGGCTTTTTCTGCCACCACTATAAACACAAATTTTAACTATTTTAGGAGGCTTCTTCTTCTAAATAATATCGCCTCAATTCCATCCATTGCACCGTTACATGGAACATTTTGATTGAAAGGCCATATTTGTAAGATATTTTAGTGAATTGACATATATATCTTGAGTTTTCTGGACATAACCTCAAAAGTTCCCTACAGTCTGGGTAACTTTTGAACATATATTAAGTCGTTACTCAATTTTTATTTCCTGGACATGCAAAGAGAACGTAATTTCAAATCCATCACAAACCACTACATAGCTTAGATCATTCTGTATTCGCCTATTGCGATATTGCCTACAAGCAAATTAGCAATAATGTCTACAAATGCTTATCTCGATTAACGTAAAAACAATAGATGAATGCGTGTTTGTAAGAATAGTTTATATAAGAGCAGAGAAAGCTTATGAATCCAAGAGAAGTTAATATTTGCTGTGCAACATATAAATTAGGATTGCACGCCACTGTAAGGTACACGCAAGGGGACACGTGTATTACAAAACGCATGCACCGAGAACAAGTACGCCCACTGTAATGATAATTATGAACACGGGAGTGCCATATGAGAAAGGAAAAACCGGCCATGTCCCTTCTTACAATCACAAACCTCTACACCTACTGTTTCCAAGGCAACCGAGTTCTTTCAATTGCTTTGGTGCTTTGATATTGTCTTTCTAATGGCGTTTCCAACCATTACAGTTATATCAGGTCATTTTAAAGGCGATACAGTCCACAGTAGTACAAAGGCTGTCATAAAAGATGTAATTTGTCGGCAATAAACTAAAATTCATGAAAATAAAAGAGCTGGTTGCATGTACTTCGTTAACTCAAAGTAGAATGCAGTCTTTTTAAAGAAGCTTATATAATAATAATAATTTTTATTTCTCCATCACTTACCTTGAGGAGGTTTCTTTCTAAGCCCCATAACAAAATGTGAAATATAGAGGCTTTGGTCTTGTTTCGGGTTGAATGTATTGTATCTGAAATCCAGAAGAGAACAGATAAATTGTAATTTGTCTGCTGTGTCTGCACTTATAAATAATTTTAATACAA